>CM057820.1:32332400-33532400 GCA_030067965.1 Latrodectus elegans | reverse complement strand
TACGTATTTTCAAGCCTGTAAGATGTGTTCCGCTCACGGTTAATCACTGACACCAATGATTCACCTGGTTGATTAAAAATTTTTTTGGAACACAAGGGGTAATTAGACCAGGATTTACAGTTTAAAGTGGATTCCAAAACACTACAACATCCAAGCTCAAGGTGGGATTTGAAGCCATGAATTGTTGAACCTTGTATTTCACCACATGGGAAACATACAATATATTAACCATCATATCAACTACATAACCTTAAGTTTTGCCAAAGAAATATTTTTTTGTAATTGCTTCAGGACTGGAAATTGTAATTTTTGTCAATGTTATCACATGATTATTGCATCTTTTTTTGTTTTTTACCTGTTTAGTAAATAATCATTCATATGTGCAGTAAAATATTTTGAATTAAAGTTATATACACAAGAAAGATAACTATTTGCTTTGATTGCTGAAACATAAATTTAAAAATCTGTTCCATGCAAACAACCTAATGATATTTTTATCGTAAATTCGGAGGTTCTACTGACAATAAAGTCTGCTCATAAACTGAAACAGCTAGATGAACAACCCTATATATTAGACTTGAACTTCACCAAATTTTCTCAAGAGCTGATGAGAGAGTGTTTTTAATCTCATTCTGGAAGCAAATTATTTTTAAACAACAGTAACAAGAATAATCCTAAGCCTAACAGTCTTTTCACTTTTTTTATGTATCTCAATAACTGATCAGGTAATTGTTCCTTTTTTCAATCTCTTTAGAAAATATTAATTCTTAAACTAATATAACACAGTGATCAAAGATAAATGAAGTAATTGAACTATAAATTACTCAAGTAAAATGCAGAAAGAGCAGTTGAAGCTGAAGAGAAGATACTTAAGGAGAGAACAATAGCTTCTCATTGAATACATTACTTATAAAAATACACCTTTTTATTATAAATAGTACTACTGAGAAAATCTCCATTTGGAAGAAACACCACTGTATATCCCTTCACGAATGTAAAAATTTTCCTATGCAAAAATTAGAGCACTAAAATTAATTTTTGGGTAATTAATTGAATCTTTGGAATAGCAACACATTCTTGTGAACAGTAATTGTACAGATAAATAGATCAATAGATAAGGTAAAATTAAAAAATTTTTCTTAGTTAGAATACATTTATTGCTGATATATTTTGATGTTGTGCATTCTTCTTCAGGTACATAGCTGTGAACTTTTATTTCATTCACCAATAAAAAAATAAAGATCTTGAAATAAAATGAATAATTTTCATGTTGTAAAATAGCTAACATTTTAAATATTTCTTTTTATTTAACAGACAGATGTCACAAAGAGAAATACACACAGAACACAAAACGAAAACATTAGAACAAAGCAATTCTCACAGACTTCTTTGAGCAGCAGCAGTCTCAAGGATTAGAGCTTATATGGTACTGCGTCAATTCTTTTTTACCATTTCAGGACATTTTTCTGTTACAATTGTCATTATTAAGATTATCTTCAAAGCAATAAGTCAAATATTTAATTTTGCAAATAATGAATGATTAGAAATAATGCATAAAGCTGACATATTACCAAGATTTCAGCAAAAGGATTATTAAGTTTTCTGTTGTAAAAAATATATGCTCACAAATCAATAAAAAGTATTTAAGAGCACAAATGGATGTTTAAAAAACACAAATTCTTGAAAATATAATAATTTTGTCTTATTTCACATGATCTAGCCACAGGTTAAGCCAAATCTATAAATCTTCAAAAAAAGAGGAGAGTTAATAAAGTTAATCCTTACAAAACCTATATAGGTCAATATGTGATTACGAAAGGAAATGTGAAATAGCTTCTGCAGATCAAAGATCCAGGGCACCAAAACGTAGAAGTTTCAATTAGCTCCCTTACCTGCAGATTTTAGTAAGCATAAAATAATGACCTTCAGGCATTGAATGACAATGAAAGTATTTTCCCAAAGTATTTCATTCATTCAACTTAGTACCAACCCATTGCCAGGATGAGAACTTGCTATGATAATGTAACAATTTTATACAGCAGAATTGCTCATTAAACTTTATTTAAGCTAATGCAGTTGAGCACATTGAATATAACATTAAATTAGCATCTTATCAGGTAAAAAGTTTACTGCACTAAAAATATAAATAGTAGATTTGTTCATAAATCAGAAATCCAACTATTTATCAGAAAAAGGGTTATTAAATTCTTTTTAGTAGTTCAGTAAAGATTTAACTAGGGTCCACTCTTATGAGAAATTTTATCAAAAAATATGGCATATATAATTACTTTGATTCTATTTAATTACTAATTAAATTTCCAGCATTATGAAGCCAAGTTTATGATATATAATGAGATCTTATATATTTACTGTTTTTATAGCATGAATTATTCCAGCAAAAATATATTGATTTCATTAAACATAATATTGATTGATAAGTTGATAAGTTGAGCAATACTGATATTGCTAAAAATCTAAATTAGTTTTTATTGATTTCTCATTGAAGTTTCACAAAAGTTTTATATTCAGTTTAGACATTTAATTTTTACCCTTCATTTTTGTGTTCTCTGAATATAAAAATTGATTCAACTGAATCTTAAGTGAATCCCAAAATGAACAAGTAATGATGAAAATTGCTACTAAAAATAGATTAAAGGCACTGACCTTTAAAAAAAACCTCATAAATTTTACACTCATAATGTACATGGCTGTTTCAGAACACATAAATGTAGTCAATCATTTCAATGAATAACAAACTACAATGCAGATTTCAAATACATATAATTAGTTATCAGACAGGAATTCACAATAAACTGCATTATGCTCTTTTGCACTTATGATTTTCTATTATACATAAATAAGACAATTATCAAATGCAATAAGTAAACATTCATTTTGTTACACTCATTTTGTTTTCACAAAAAACACTTTCGATACAAAATATTAGTTTTTTTTTAAACATTTTATTAATTTAGTAATGCATTTCAAATTCATTATTTTTTTAATTTCCTATTTTTATATCAACATGCAGATTTCTTTCTCATATTTTTTTCAATTTTTTGTTGCCATGTAGTACATGGCCTAAGAGTTGAAGATGTGAAAACCTTTTAAGCAACTATCACATATTACTGATCATCGGATTAACTTCCTACAAAGGATCATATTCACTTATCACAAGGAGGACATCAGTCAAACATATATTAATGTCAAGAATAAGCATATCTTCAATAAAATAAATCGACAGTAATATCAAATCAAATTCTTTTATTTATCTGCTATTAAATAAATGAAGATCAAACACAAATTAGCTTTTTAAATTTCAAATTTATATTCCTACGTGTAAATTATATTTTAAAGATAAATGTTGGTGACTTTATATCATGTTTTTGTATTGCCAATTTAAATTATTTATCGATATTGTTATTGCCATAGACAGAGCAAGAAACAGATCATAAGATATAAATTATTGAATTGATATTTGATATAAATGTAAAACTGATTTTTTGGATAAAAAAATTGCAAAGATGTTTCAAGGAAATTTCTAATAATAATTATTTGATCATTATATTAAAAAATTATGATTTATCATTATGTAGGAAATTTTTTTTATTTCTATGAAGCACACAAAATTTAGAATCTACACCATTCAAAATTGATCCATATCTTTAACTATTCATAAGAATGTGTTTAACAGGGAAAAAGGAAAATATATTTTCTCTAATCACTTGAATCAAATAAGCAAGCTTTAAGAAATTTATGTAATTTATCATCAGCATAATGACAGCATAATTTGCAACAGGAAAGTGTAGCAGCTATGCTATTTAAAGATATAAAAACAGTTTATTTACCTACCCAAATTGATTATTTGTTTAGATTGAAATAATTTTTGACACCATAAGCAAATAGTCCAACAACTGGAACTCATTGTAAATTATTTCCACATCTATTGCATTTTGTCGTATATAGAAACATTTTGCAAATAATGGATTATATTGATGTCACAAGAGAAAAAACCTGAAAAACTCTTTAGCAGGCACTCAAATATACATATAAAATAACTTTATTTATTAAGTAGGATGGTAGCCAAGACCTTTCACTTCAAAATCTACAACCACTAATTGGAAATCTAGTAGACTTGGTGAACAATTGGAATAATATAATGCAATCTTATCAGCAGCAGTTATTATTTAACAAGTTTCCTTGTAAGCAAGATATAAAAATTTTATGCTTTTCTAAGTGAATTTTTCTGCCAATTTCATATCAATATCATTTTTGATGTACCCATTATGTTAGGTCCTATTAATACATTGCTTAAACTATCTGAAACTTTGGGGAAAAATACATTTTCTTTTTTTCATGATGCCTTAAACTACTTTAAAGAGAATTGCAAAAGTTTTCATTAATCATTCTAATTAATCCATGTGTAATCTAACAAAATCTTTCAATATTTAATACAATCATCTCAGATTTTCATAAAAAATTCTCCAGACATTTATTTTTCTTAATAATAAATGCAGAAATATGCTTTCTATAACTTTTCTTTCACTGAACTTTAAGAGAATCAGTTTTCAAGAACTTAAAGAACCAGTAATTTTTATCTAGCAAAATATTTCCACACCAGGATTTTTCCAGTTCTATAATATCAAAGAAATTGTACAAAGCATCATTGCATTTATAATATTCTTAAAAATAATTTAAATAAAATGTTTTCCTGCCACAACTTAAACTAATTTTCAGAGTAATATTCAAAGGGTTTAATAATTAAAGGCATACTTTAATTACTGTACAAAAATAATTAATTATGGAAGTAATTAAAGTATTATATAAAATACCATAAAAATTGTACTAACAATAATTATAAACTTGTTTTTTAGTTATATTTATAAATTTATAATACAACTATAATTAGTTACTATTTTTGTAATAATAGCAAAAATAGTAAAAACTGATATTTATAGTCCACGAAACAAACTCACGAACATCAAAGGTATGGTATTTCTAATTTATTCAAGTAAAAAAATAGGTGTCACATTTAATTTTAAGAGTTAAATATACAAAAATTCAAATCTTAAAAAAAAAAAAAAAAAAAAAAAACTTTTATTTACTTTAAAAAGGAAATTGGCTCCTATTAACAGGAAAATTTAATAATTAGGTAATTAATTTATTATAAAATGATCCTATCCTTACCCTACATTAAAGGAAATATTCAGCTATTCATATTAAAACTGTGATTTCACTACAATTTTTCTGTTGTGCATTTTCTTAAAGTCAAATGTTCTAATTTTTAATATTTTCCATCATACCTTACATCATAAGGCTTATAAATTTCCATTATGGATACAGGAAGTTTCAAAGTGTTATGAGAATTTTTTTTCTTTTCATTAACTATCTTGCTCACTGACATCTGAAAGCTTCAATCTGAATCTTTATTTTACAAATGAAAAACATAATGTGAAAGCAAAATGATTGCTCCTTACTTTTTCACAATCCTCCGGAACACTATATGTAAGATCTGTTTCCTCAAAGCCAGTGGCACTCATTCTTTGGTCTAAAGAGGCACCAGGGCCCGGTGGGAGATCAGGAGAATTCAAACATGTTTGAATAAGAGCCTTACCAGCTTCACTCGTTATCATGGGTTGTAGTTTTCGAGTGGCAAATGTATAGACATGGCCAGTTTCACTAGCAACAAGCAACATAACTTGTGTACCCGTTAATGTAGACAACTCATAAGCCTGCAATGAAAATAATATTTCTAAATATTTGCAATTTGCATTTCACAAAATTTTGATTGAAATTTAGGTAGATGACATGAAAAATGTATGTAATTTAACCAATTACTACACAATTTTAATATTATGAAATATATATAAAAAAAAAAAATTTTTTTTTAATTTTTTTTAACTTATTTTTTTATTTTTTTTAAAAAAAGAGAAAAGAAGAAAGTAAAATTTAAATAACATTATAATTCATTAACTAATCAAATACAATATTTATTATTTACATATAAAAATGTATTATATAAGCAAAAAATATATAAGAAATGTGTGAATGTAATGTGGTAGAAATATATACATAAAAAACTTGAATATGTTTATGTAAAACTCAGATTCATTAAAAAATAGAATAATAAATTTTGAAATCAGTCTTTGATGTGGCTTTTCTCATGTTTATTTATCTAATAACAAGACTTCGATAAAAATTTAAGGAGTGTTTCTAAAACTATATATAAATTCTGATTTCATTACTTTTAGGTTATTCATAGCTTTTAAAGTTTAAGAATATTCTATAATCAACAAATTTGCCTACAAAAAAATAAAAACAAAAGAAAAGTTTACATTTGAAAATAATGAGTGTCAGTTAAATTTAAACAATATTACCAAATTGTCTCAAAGAAAAATATTTTTTTATAAACTGCACAAAACATTAAGAAAATTGAAATATAAAGGAATTTAGAAAAATGTATTTACTTTTTTTAATGCAAGATTAAATACATTTATATAAAATTAATAAGTAAAAGAGAAATATTATAAAGTTCTTATTCAAAAATAAAATGCTTAGGAATTTATATGCAATCATAAATAATCTTGATAAGTTGTTTGTGATCAATAGGAAAATGATCAATATCTATCACATTAATGAAGATTATTTAATATTTTTAAAGTAACAACAATTTTTAAATTAGATGAAGAGCTATTTGATATTAGAGAATTATTTTTATTAATTAATCATATAAAGAGTTTAATATAGGAAAAAATTATTATACATCATTATTAAATTATTATATAATAATTATTTTTTAAACATGGATGAACAATAATTTTAAAGATGCATTTAGAGATTAAGAATAGTATTCAGAGCTAGTGATGAGTTGATTCAACTAATATTAAATACTTAAAGCACAAATGTTGATTCACCTAAACTAATTTAAAAATCCTAAAAATTTTATAAAAATCATCAGCACTTAATAATGAGATATGATCTAAGGTTCACATTTTAAAAATAATTGTTTATCAATATTCTAAAAAAAAAACAGTTATTAAATTAATAATTTTTATTATATATTTAATTATAAAATAAAAATTAAATTATAGATTCACTGAAAACTATTTCATTAACTAAGTCCTCTTTCAAAAAATTTGTTAATCCAAAAATAATTTCAAAAGTAGAAATTAAATTCTTAAACACTTCAATTTTTTTCGATTTAATGATAATTAGTTTTATTAACCAAGTTTTCTTTTAGAAATCAACTCATTCCAAAAATCATTTAAAAAACTTAAAAACATTTAATAAAATATGCCATACAGAGACTTTATTCTAACTATGTTCAAAGCAAAAAAAAAAGAAAAACTTTCTTGATCTAGCATGTTAGTTTCTATTTTACTTCAGAGAATATTTATAATAACATAATGATAATTTCCTAATCATCAGCTGTATCAAAGTAATTTTACAAATTTGTTGCTTGTGTACACACATATATACTGATTCAGCAAAAACACTATTCACTGTCACAAGAAAGGTCAAAATCAAGAAACAATTATACCACATTAAAACACAATAGAAAACTATCGAGTAATTTTTAAAAATATGGAGTGCGTTAACTGCCCTGACTACAGAAAATGAATATAAAATCATAATATAAGTTGAGTTGCGAGCAATTGTTATTATAAAATAGTTTTATTAATAACATCAAAATACATTACTTTGTCATTGATCACTGCACAGAATGTGATAGGTTAATTACTCAAAAACTATAACCTGAATTTTAGTTCATGATTTAATAATATTAAAAAAAATTGGCATGTATAATAATAGAACTTTACAGGAGATGCTGTAATAGTTTTATGAAAATAATTTCAGAAACCAATATATAAAGGTCATACTTTTTTTCTTTTTTTTTTTAAATGCAGAAAATTTTAAGTTCACCTGATTCTGAAGAAATTATTTGTATATTAAAAACATATCCTCAAGTTTAATTCTAAATAATTCTTAGAAAAAAATTTTCTAAAATGATAAAATTATAAATAAAAAATAACTAATTTAACTAAAAAAACATATTCCCAGCTTTATAAAAAAAGAAAGCTGAATTGAATCATGAAAATTATTATGTATAATAAAGTAAAACTACATAAGTATGGGATAAAATATTACAATATTTAGCACATAGTGCTTACGCCAACAAATGGAAATGCTTGCAATATTCAAAATTGTTTCTTATAAATTAGCTCTTGTGTGCAAAATAAAGCAATAAATCAAAGGCAAACTAAAAATTATTTCCCTTAAAAATTTAATTCATATAAGCTATTTTAAGGATACTGTCTACATCATAATCGAATTTCACAAATTTAAAATTGACACTCTTTATCAATTGTGCAATAAAATTTTACTGATAAATTAAAGGTAAATTGTAATTACACATGTCAAGAGACAGCTCTGAAGTTAGATAATCTATGTATTTACAACAATCCATGGATAATAAGGTCTGCTAGTTCACCAGAATATTTGATAAAGTATAATTGTAAAGTTTAAATGAAAAAAATTGATTTTACAAGGACTTCTAAAGTACTGATTTCATTACTGAGAGTATGAATTACTTGATATATTTATCCATTAATAAAACACTTGGAACAGTTGTCATCATTGTTTCACAATAGTGACTTAAACCTTAATTCAGTTAGTTTTGCTGCTTTTAGTGTCTACCAATTATCTGACTGATTTTCTTGACTTTTCCACTGAAATTTGAACCTAGACTCAATAGATAAAAAATGCAATGGTAATTAACGTAGCAGATAAAGAGTTTGGTAACAATATTACAGTACTGTAAAAAAATTTGTTTTCCAATATGATTTACTTTCTAGCCTTGACACAGGAATTAGTGCTTCATAGAATCATGTGTGTAACATGTTAATATTGAAAATTAATTTGTGTGTGTGAGGCAATTTATATATATATATATATATATTGTTTTTGTTTATAATAATATGAATATTCTGTATACTAAGCAAATCTTGGATATGAATTGACATTTTTTGGACCCAATATGAAGATGCTAAATTAGGACTACCATGAAAAAAATAAGATTGTTGAAATTTACCAAATCTAATTCAATTATTAATTTCTTTATTAAAATAAAATATTGTGAAATAGAGGACTATAAATGTATTATAAAGTTTCTTTCATGGAAATGTATGCTATAGGAGAAAATAAAGATTTTATATTATTAAATTGAAACAACTATTACATAACTGAATAATGAGTACTTATTAAAAATGTTTTTAAAACAGCATCATTTTAAAAGCAAATTAATTATATACATAATTTTTCTTTAATAATCATAATCATTTATTTGAATGACAGCAAAAAATATAATTTGTTTTACAATTCTAACGAAAATTCTGAAAATATGCGATAACACGTTCAGGAAACGGGTCGGTCAAAGTGCTCCAGATGTATCAACACATGTTACCGATACATGGAATTTCTAAGAAATGACGCGATCTATGCAGCTGATAATATGCATTTTCACTAAACAACAAAAACAAATTTAATTTCTTCACCCAAAATCATATTTCTAACATTTTATGAAAAAAATACACGATTAACAAGATGATGCACTTACTTTTTTCATGATACCCGTTTTTCTCTTGCTAAAAGTAGTGTATCTCCGAAGTTTGTTATCGATAAATTCCATTTTAATTTTGACCCGTCCTTTGGTTTTTTTACCATTAGAGGGCAAAGTCTTTTTCGATACTCCAGAAGCAGACGATCCATCCCTGGATCCATAGTTATCGTTATGGCCATTGGCATAGTTATCGTTATTCATGCTTCCCAAAACCATGGGTTCGATTTCTGATGGATCGTTTTTAACTTGCTGTTGTTGATGATGATGTAAACCTATGTCTCTCCCCCTGTCCCTAAATGAACTTTGCATACCTGAATAAAAAAGAAAATAGAAAAAGAAACTGTTTCATCAACCCTTCAGCTTCATCGTATCAGCACATGGACCAACTTGAACATTTCGTCACACAGTTTCATCCCTCGTTACGTTGGAAGTGAAGAGAATGGAGTGATTTAAACCGCGCTCGAATACACGTACCTGAAAGAAGATAGTTCTGAGAGATAACAGCGCATCGTTCTTTTAACGCGGCTTCAAAAAGTACCGTCCACTTTCATGTCCATCCGATGTCGATTTTGACAGTCGAACGGTCAGCGCGCCACAACCTCTCGGTGTGAAATGTTTACAGTGTTTAAAGAAACATCGACGTTTCACGTGCTGGGAGCGGCCGATCCATATTTGGTAAACGGGGTCTCCAAATTTGGAATGTGGGATACCATATATGGAACGAGCGAATCAGAGACTAGGAAAATTACGATTGTTGACTTCACTACTAGAAGTGCGCTGGCCAATAAGATTATTGGAATCTGGCTTTAAAACACCATCTATGGAAAATGCAATACAAATCAAGTCTTTCAATGAGAAAAAGAATGTTTTAATTCTTAATCAAGTAATTTATAGAGAATAATGATGAAGCAAAGAAACGATTTAGTTTATAGGGAACTTTTTCTTAACTGTTTTCTTGGCGCGTGATTTGATTTTATGACACTTAATGTACGTAGAAGTTAAAATGATGTAGGAAACGCAACTTTGACGGGAAAAAAATTAATTTTCCTTATTTATGATGTACTTTCATTATTTTTATACGAAAAAATTAATTGTTCTTGAAATTTAAAAGCCCATATTATATTAATAAATCTTTTTTCTGCAATTTTTAAACTCTTTTTTATGAACAATATTTATTTTTTATTATAAAAAATCAAATGCATTTTGTTTTTTCTAAGTATATAATTTAAAATTAATATTTCGAAATACTTATTTCTTAATATCTTTTACAAAAGATATTTTATTATCATTTCAATTTGATGTTAATATTAATAAAATAAAGGTGCAAAATTGTTAAAGCTCAAATGTTTAGAAGTTAATATTGTAATATTTTAAAAGCTATGAAATTTTAAAATTTATAAATTTAAAAAATGAGAAAGGATTGGAAATTTATTCATTTATTATCTGTATGATCTTTGATGATATTTTAGATAATGTTAATTTCTTATGTTGTTTTGTCCTCATACATCAGTTTTATTGATTCAAATCTGTTCAAAATTATTCACAAACAACAGAATAATGTTAAATTAGAAAACAAAAAAGTATCTTTGATAGTAGTTTGTGATATTTCTATTGTTGAAGTGAACTGTAAAGTATATAAAATAAAAATGGCTTTGTTTAAAGTTGGATTTTGGTTGTTTGAAGCTTATTTCCAAAATATTTTCTGCAGAATTTAAAGAAGATTAATTTGCAAGCCAATTTGAGGATTTTAACTTGAAATCACGGCATAGTTGTGTGAAAATTAGATGTGTAGTATTGTCTCGCTGAAACGCTGTTTGCAAAATATTTAAGCTAAGCTTTAAATTGTTATTATCTTTCGGTCTCTATTGATTCATTGCAGATTTTTGCTTACTTTAAGCATCTTACTGAAAATTGTTAAGGAAAATGTTTTAAAATATAGTTGCATCTAGCTTTTAAGGATTGCAATAAATTTAAAATAACCATTAATTATATGTTGCGGTTATATGCTTATATCCAAATATAATTTTTTTTCAATAAATTGCAGTTATTTTAGTAATTGCAGCATTGTTATTTTTTTTAAATTATATTATATAATGTAAAAATATATATGTAGCTTAATGTATATAATGTAGCTTAGGGAAAGTTTTCTGTTTATCCGTCTATAATCTATTTAGCAGTAAAAATGTTGCTTATTAAGAAATTCGGAATGGGAAAATAGAAACTAAAGTTAAAAAGTGAAAGTTTACTGCAAATGCCGAATTTGTAAGTACAATGCCATTATTTTTAATGTAAAAGCCTCATCTACATAATTTAAAAAAGAATTCCGTTTGAAAACTGTTGATTGGCCAAAAGTTGGACAATCATGACAGAAGGCGGCTGTTAACTGTAAATGTCGAGTAAGATTCTATCAACAATTTCTGGGTTATGGTAGCAATTTCAGACATTGGACATGATCACTAAGAGGTCTGAAGAAGTTTATCTCTTCTGCGAATCACTATGTGTTTTAGAATAAAAGTCATCTTATAGTTGGTGGATTGGTGGATAGCTGATTCACATGATTTCATTGTTGCATCTGGAGGAATGATATCTATACAAACTATGCATGGACGGTTTTGAAAGGGTTTTTATTCTCGGTAACCAGTGGTGCATGTCTAACTTACACAGCTTTGCTAGAAAGCTTGTTTCCTTTCCGCTACGTAGCTATTACTCTTGAGAAGATTCAGTTTAATGCCGTCTCTTTATTAGTAACGAAATGAGACTCAGCACACAAATGGTTATCGACTAATTTTCATCTAGAGAGAAACAGTGAGACATTACCATCATGTAGATGTTATAAAAATCAATAGCTTTGCTGGCATTGCTATCCTTGTATGTATGGAAAAGGATCATGTTGGACAGATGCGCGCCATTCCATACCTTGTCTGCTCATACAACGACATCAGCAATCTCTGGGAAATAGATTCTGGAATCTTATGTTCAACTACTCCCTGAAACCCGTGGAAAGCTAATTTACATTTGATAACTAATTATAATATTACCCAGGTTATCAGAAGCAACAGGCTAAGATGGTTTAACCTTGTCTGGAGAAACTGGGAAAACAACCCCACTAGAATATTAACGTTTAAGAACTTTGAAGAATCCTGAGCCCGAGGAAAAACACCAACAAGATGGTTTGTGGATACGGAAAAGGACCTCAAGATACTGAAAGCTATAAACTGACAAAGTGTCGTTCAGACAGACAGGGCTGGAAAAAGCATGCTGTAGAGGCAATTAACTCCTGTAATAGGCTGTTATGTTAAGAACTAATTACAATGGATGGCAACGCTCAATCATATTGAGCCGAACTTGTTGATAACTATGAGGAAAAAATGACATTTTTGCGAAAAAACCTCCATGGCTATACTTATGATGTGTTCAAGGTGCTTGTCTAGCTCAGTCAGACTACAATCTCATTGAGTACAGATAGTCCATGGAATTAAAGTTTGATGACCTCATTGCCCGATGGTTCAATACTATCAAGTATTTGTGGGCATCTAACATGAACCATTGCATATCAACAACACCTTCTTAAGACCCACCAAGAGTTAACAACACTGCTTTTGGAAAAAGAAAGGAATTGCTGCCAAAATTGTGGATGAATAGCCTCATTAACTAAATGAGAGTTCGCTGTGATATTTTCTTAGGTGTCCAAAATAACTACAACTCGTATGAGAGAAACAAATACGTGAGAAAATAATGGAAAAATATCTGTCTGTGGTCGCACTGTTTTGACCATTGTTATTCTCATTTGTTAATACATTTTATTCTCATGAAAATCTTTTTTGTTACCATACCTTTCCTTACGCCATAAAATATTAGTATACCAATTTTTAATGCAATTATATATTTTTTTGTCGGAATACTCCATTTCTTTCAACATGAATATCATTATGCACCTTATTAAAAAGATTATATGTGTAATTAGACTTCATTATCATTAAAGTTAATGAGAATAAATTTTTTATGTCATTTGACAGTCGAAAATTTCGGTGGTTTGGAATTTTTCGCATAAGTCTGTAATAAATGTGCAACTGCATTAACACATAATTATAAAGTCATTAAGAAAAAAATACTGACAAATGAGTTAATTTTTAAAAATGCTGGAAAGTTGAAGCTTATTGTGTATGGGTAGATAAAATAAAAAATAAATAAGTAAGAACTGTTTCTCTCCATTTTGCAGGCAGACCTCTAAGTTTTGCATTTAGTTTTCCTACTTCATCATATGCATATGATCGGAAAATTGCATACATAATCTATTTTGATTTTAAATAAATAGCTTTTTTAACAAAAAAAATTCATTTTTTTCACATTTAATTTAGTTTTGTATTATTATAAAATCATAAAAAATATTAAATAAATCATAAATCCGAAAGCGGTTCTCGCCCAACACTATTTTTGTAAACTTGTTTGGTTAGATTCTTTTTAGTTTTGGGGAGATTCAAAAACCATAAAAAAAATATGACATGAGCAGACTTATATCATAACCGGGGCCCTGGGTAAGAACTTCTTTAGGGGCTCTCTCTGTTTCACAGCAAATTTTCTATTCAATTTGAAAAATGATTCAATTTGATTGACATAATAAAATAAACTATCTGTTCGATTTAAAGGGACTTCTGATGTGGGGACCGGGACAGCTGCTTCGTATGTCTCTGCCTTAGTTAGAATCTGGATACAAGTTTGAATTATTTTTGTAAATCGAGTCATTGATTAATTTTTAGATTTTATTTTCATTAACTTTTAAAAATAGTTAAATGATATTTTCTTAATTTTATGTTTATTTTAACTTTATGCATCCAGATGCCACCCACTCTTTACAAACATTCATCAGCGAATTTTATTTTCCAATCCATAATGGAAAATCATTATCATTTATATATATATATATATATATATATATATATATATATATATATATATATATATATATATATATATATATATATATATATATATATATATATATATATATATATATATATATATATATATATATATATATATATAATCATCCTTAGCAATAACAACTTTTAGCAGAGTTCTATTTTATTTCGTTCGTAAATTACTTTTTAAAATCAAATGCAAAACAGTTTTATGTCACCTTGATTTTAAAAATTATTTTTCATGATTTATAAATATGAAAATTTAGGTAAATTTTAAAATTCAATTTTTGTTAGTTTTTACTTTCAAATTTAATTCATTAATTTCAATTCAAATTTTATTTTGAGCAAGATGTATTTACATAAATAAATGAATAAAATCTTTGTTTTTCTCTAACAAAATATCATTCTGTATACTCTTAAGATTTAACTGTATATGTAAATTTCATGCTGCTGTTTAAATTAACGTTATATAAATTAAATGTTGCTTTTGTATTTTAAACAGAACATGAAAATTACATTTATCTTCTGAAGAGATATTGATTCTTTCTTTTGTCTACAGATGTCAGCACCAGATAATTTTTGGATAAATACATAAAGTTATGATTTCGACTACTTATTGCTTTCAGATATTTTAAAAACGTTTGTTCTAAACTTAATTTCGAAAATTAATTTTAATAATTTTATGAAATATTGTAAGGACATGTTTTTTAGGCTATATATACAGAAATGGATAATTGGAAAGCAGGGTTATGTGTAGTCATTTTTTTTTTCTTCACAAAGACCAGAAAACTTAACTTGATGCCCTCAACAAGAGAGACATTCTACTGAAGATTTGATCTTATATAACACCAATAAATATGTAAGTATTTTAAAGATATTAATTCACACAATTGTAGAAAATAATTGGGAATTTTTATTAAAAGTTTTTATCCACATTTTTCAATTTAATCAAACAATGCTTCCACAGTGCTTCTATTTTTACTATACCTGTTTTTAATTCACCGGTATATTTCTATACTTCTTCCTATCTGCACATGTTTCCATTGAACTATACATGTTTCTATTTCAACTTGTAATACATTAATTGCATTGCACAATATTTTTTAATTAGATATGTTGGTAGTAAAAACTAGAAATAATAGAGGACATTAAAAAAAAACAATTAAGAAATACTATAAAATTATTAGATCGTATCGTTTGAAAAATTACTAAAATTTATTTTAATTAAAGAAAAATATTAAATTTGCTTGCATTTAATATGAGCATTTCATGTGAATAATACTGTTGTTTTCTCAATATATAATATTATTAACTTATTCATGTTTAATTTAATTATGTTTTTGTTAGCTGCATCTGAGTAAAATATGTGTGAGTAATTGAGCAAAGCAAATATAATTTGAATTGAAAGTATTTAAAATTTTACTTTAAACATTAACTTAATTGAAGTTTTTTTTAAAGCATTCATGAAAAAAATTCATTATAGAGAAAAACTATTCAAAAAGGCATTAGAACAAACCAGATATAATGAATACATGTATTTGTAAATGTTATACATCTTTAAAAATACAAATAACCCATAAATATTAAAAAAAAAAAAAAAAAAAAAAAAGATCTCATATATAACCAAGGAAGAAATTATCATTTAGTTTCAAATGCATTAAAATAATTTATATTTGAAATGTTTGGTTTTTTTATTCTTAATTTAAAGGACGAAAACCATGTAAATTACTTTTGAAATGTAGTTTAATAATTTGAGAAAAATGAAAAGAAGAAAAACTTTATTACACAGCATTGATTTTTCTAGCTTAATTTTTCAAATATCAATACATTTCTTAAGGACAAAATAAATAAGATGTGTAAAGTAATATATAATTCTGTGTGTATTTAATGTGTAACATAGATTGATTTCTTTGTATAAGTTTTCAATAATATTTTATTTATGCTATCAAAGATAAAAGTTAAATAAATAGTGTAAAATTATATGTTTAATAAGCACTTATAAGCCATAAAAATTTTAAAATTCAAATAAGTGAATTAAATAAATAAAATATTTAATATATGTTAAGACTGAATAAGTATAATGAATATGAATTACTTAATATTTTATTTACTTAAAGTTATCAATGACTAAAGATTACTTTAGAAGTTCTTAGGTCATATTGGACTGACGATGTTTCTGTAACATTATCTTAAACAAGAGTTCCATTTACAATCTGTCTAAAAGAGCATAATCATTCCCAAATATAAACTAATATAGCTTTAGAACAATTTTATTTCAACATTAATATGAACTTATGTGCTGCCATCTACACACAGTTTTTCACAATAAGATGTTATTGAAATGAAATCCTTGAATCAATAAAGTATGTTTCACTGTTCATTTTAACAAATAAAAATGAATTCTAATAATTAAAACATATAATTTTCTGTAAAAAGGGAGGAGGGGGGAATAAAAAGTTTATTGAAAAGAATTTAAGCTGAAATAGGTGATTGTATTTTTATTTGTAATCTTTCATATGGGGAAAACTGGTATTTAATTCAAGCAAAAACGAGATTTTGTTAATTCATAAGTTATCAGAGACTGTTTAAATAGAAAAATAAATCATAATAATCTTGTGAAACAGCTATAACAGCTATAAAAATTTAACAGCAAATAAAACAGCTATAAAAATTTCAAGAAATGTGTTGGGCTCTTCAAAGATAAATGGGAGCACGTTATATAAATTTGGGAATGCCTAACAAGTCCTGTACGCACTTTTTATAATATCAATTGCTAGTTCTTCAATGTATTGTTCACTTTTGAAATTTACAGCATATAATACCCTACTGAACAATTAATGGTAGAGTTTCTTAAAATGTTACATACAGCAAGTTTATGAACGTTAAGACATTTTCTATAAAAAATGTTTTTTCTTCATGGTTCTGTAAACGCTTAATAAATTTTCATGAAATATAACATTTACAAAACAATATTCATTTATTTGTCTTTCAAAGGTTGTTTATTTGTTCGTAAGGGCTAACTAGATCGGGATCTACAAATTAATACGATTGCCGAACTTACTATAAATAATGAGGTAATGTTGTGTTCTACACTCATGGGGTGATCTATAGTTCTTCCCATGGACACGACACCTACCAACCAACCATCCAAGCCTCTCATGATCGAAATCAAATTCACAAATTCTTGCTAATGCTCTGATCTCATATAAAGCCACTAACTCCTCGCAGAAAACAATCAGCAAAAATTTTTCAGTTCTAATTATGTCAAAAGCATTTTAAAGAGTACGAAGGAATATGAAAAATAAACGAAGGAAAGCATTGCATTGCAAAACAGGCTTTACTAAGCAAACAATGGCTTTACTAAGCTAACATTGGCTTTACTAAGCAAACAAAGCATGGTTGATATTTGCTTAAGCACAGTTATAAACCTTCTTTCAAGTATTAATTTTGAAAACTTTATTGGATGATATCAACACATTGTACTCAAAATCCATAAGCAATGAATTTTAAATTACATCATTATCAGTACTTTTATTTGTGGTGGTTCTGAACTAACTATGTAAGAAATTACAATTGTCATTAAGTAAATCATTAACTGAGTCATATTTAGTATTGAATTCATAAGGACATTGTTCTCAATCTTCCAAAGATTCTAAGTTTAAATTTTACGAATTATTAAAAGTGAGTTGTATAAGAAATGAAAAAATGATTTATAAAAATTCTTAAAATTAGTTTCACAAGTGAGATGTAATTAAAATAAGGTATCAAGGAGTTTACCGTGGCCTCGTAGTAGAACACCGTTTTTCAGAGTTAAAGATTCCAGGTTCAAACCTTTCCACTGATGAAGTACTGGAGATGGATATTTCGGTTTAGTGCATGCACGTTTGTCGGAGTGTCTTGGGAGTTTTCAAGTTTTCCTCCCGTAAGGTATGTGAATGATCTTCTATGAAAAATACTCCCGGATTTCAATTAAGAAGTGGACATTAAAATACCTTACAACAGCTTTAGGCAGTCCATAAAGTGGCGTTAAAACTAATCTATTAAGTAGATGGTCCTGGGTTCAATCCCGAGCATTGTAAAAAAAATTAAGATATAGACGTTTCCATGTTTACTCACTTCTGACACATGAATATTGGAAAATCTTCAGAAGAAATACAAGTTCGGAGTGTATATTTAAAGAAGTTTCACAATAGTTTTCCAGTTGATAGGTGTGTATTATATTATATTTAAACTAATGTGTGTGAGAATTTGGCCTAATGTGCCTTTATAACTTTTATCATTTTTAGATTTTAAACTATTGTACATGTCGGGGGATAACACGAAAAGAAAAACAGATTTTCATTTCAATTTTAACCCTGCTTTTCAATTAAATTATTTGAGAGTTTCATTATAAATCTAAAAATAAGCCGCAGTATTTATTTTCTGAGCAGATGCTTCAATATTGATGCATTTGGCTTTATTTCGAAATTTTAATTTTACAGATGCTAAAAATAAGTGGCATTATTTCATTTCGTCAGCGCAGGTGATCTGGCATTATGGATTCCATTATAGCAACCGTTTACTATCCCATTTTTTAAAAAAAAAAATCTAAATCATTTAAAATATGTTCAAAATGTTTATTAAACTGTTCAAATGCTTATTCTATCAAAGCACAAAAATTATTATACCTAAGAGTTATTAGGTTATTTTATTTTATTTACTTTTTAAAAAATGTTTCGTTTATCATCGCCAAAAATGTTGCTTCAGTGAGATATGAAATGGAATAGCGCCAATTAAATTTCTATTAAAGAATTATGATGTGAATGCAGCTGTTTTGTGTATTTAAATAGTATTGAGATTATTTGAGTTGATACTTTCTTTGCATTATTTGATTTTAGTGTACCAAAACAGGTATTTTCTAAAAAAAAAAAAAAAAAAAAAAAAAAAAAAAATTATATCGAGTTGAGTATATAAATATTTATTAAAAATGATGTTTCTGATATTTTATTATTATTGGATATACTAAACACATAAAATATTTTTGTTTCATTCATTTCTAAAACGGTAACATATTTTTACTTAAAGAATATAATAGATAATACCATCTATTATTAAACAACACTTTAACAATAAAGTAAGTGATATCATTTTATATTATCAAGTAATATCTTATTAAAGACAACATACAAAGGCATGTAATGCAGGTACATGTTTTGAGTTCTTGATAACTTTCTTATTCGGTGTTTTACTTTGGAATTGTATCGAAGGCGCTATCAAAAAATTGTATAAAAAAATTTGAATATATGTGACTTTGCTAAAATACTTTCTTTTTACAGCATTATTTTTAAAATTATAAAAAAACATTTGAAAACCAAATTTATTAATTTTTTCATACTTTTGCTGTGGTTTTATTTTAAGTACACTACTGGCCATTAAAATTGCTACACCAGAAAGAAATGCAGATAACAAAATGAAAATGATATTTATTGGACAAATATATTATACTAGAAATGACAAGTGATTAAATTTTCAAAAAATTTGGCAGGATATATAGATCCTGAGAAATCAGTACCCAGAACAATCACCTCTGGCAGTAATAACAGCAGTTATACGCCTGGGCATTGAGTCAAACAGAGATTGGATTGCATGTACAGGTACAGATGCCCATGCAGCTTCAACACGATGCCACAGTTCATCAACCGTAGTGACTGGCGTTTGGTGACGAGCCAGTCGCTCGGCAACCATTGATCAAACGTTTTCTATTGGTGAAATATCTGAAGAAAGTGCTGATCAGGGCAACAGCCGAACATGTTCCGTATCAAGGAAGGTCGGTACAATACCGGCAACATGCGGTCGGGCATTATCCTGCTGAAACGTAGGGTTTCGCAGGGCTCGAATAAAGGGTAGAGCCACGGGTCGTAACACACTAGAAATGTAACGTGCACTGTTCAAAGCACCGTCAATGCGAACAAGAGGTGACCGAGACGTGTATCTAATGGCACCCCATACCATCACGCCAGGTGATGGGCCTGTATGACGAATGCACGCTGCCAATGTGCGTTCACCACGATGCCGCCAAACACGGATGCGACCATCATGATGCTGTACACAGAACCTGGATTCATCTGAAAAGATGACGTCTCGCCATTCGTGCGCCCAGGTTCGTCGTTGATCACACCATTGAAGGCGCTCTTGTCTATGACGCAGCGTCAAGGGAAGCCGCAGCCATGGTCTCCGAGCTGAGAGTCTATGCTGCTGCAAACGTTCGTGCAGATGCTTGTTGTCTTCCAAATGACCCCGTTTCTTGACTCACGGCTCGTGACGTGGTTGCACGATCCATTACGGCCATGCGGATAATATGCCTGTCTTCTCGGCTGCTAGTGATAGGTGGCCGTTGAGATCTCGCATGGCGTTCCGTATTGCCGCCCTGAACCCATCTATTTCATATTCTGCTAACAGTCATTGGATCTCCACCGACGCGAGCAGCAATACTGCGATAAGATAAACCGCAATCCCGGTACGCCACAATTTGACCTTTATCAAAGTCAGAAACGTGCTGATACGCATTTCTCCTTCTTACACGAGGCATCACAACAACGTTTCACCAGGCAACAACGTTCAAATGGAATTTCTGTATGAGGAACCAGCTGAACAATTTCCTCATTTAAACACAATATAGGTGTCGCTACTGGCGCCTGCTTTGTCGGAATGCGCTGAAAAGCTAATCATTTACATATTACAGCACCTTCTTCCTTTCGTATAAATTTCACGTCTTTAGCATGTCGCCTTCTTGGTGTAGCAATTTTAATGGACAGTAGTGTAATAAAACAATCTCAGTTGAGAAATATTGTTACCAACAACATCCTTAGACATTAAAAAATAATAATTTTTAAAATAGATCTCTCATCGAATTTAGTGGTAATGTTGTTTATGAATAATAATAAATTTTTATCCTATTGACATTAAATTTAATAAAAATCTTACCAATATAAAAATATTTTATTTAAAAGCTTGACGAAAATGTATTCATGACAAATACATTTCTGGAGAAACTTAAATTACAAAAGCAGACTCCTCTCAAACGTAATTAAATTTTTAAATTTTTAATCAAAAAAGGTAATAATAAATATTATTGTGATTAAAATATTTCTTTAAATATTAAAACAAATTAGTAAGAGCCTTTATGACATTTTTACCACGAATTTTAGCTTTGGAACACTAAAGAAGAATCTATTGGATTTGAATAGTCCAGTACATTGTCGTATTGTTATTTAGTTTCACTAAAAAAAAAAAAAAAAAAAAGTTAAAAGCAACTGTTTTCAGTGGACTGGTTGTAACACATTGGTGAATAACGCAAAATAAGCGAACACATATAATGCTCCTTTTGGATTTTCATTTCTGCATTTTATATGATGAAACCATCTATAACTTCTCAAACTTTTATTTCATCGGTGTTTATTCGAATATAGTCTCTTTTTAGAATACTTTTATCCCATAAAAACATAATTGCTAATCTTTTTATATAATAAGCAGATCCGAGGTTTTTAAGTTTAATTTATAAATAATAAACAAATGGTAACAAGAAGTAATGATTTTTAATGAAATGAATGGCACGAAAACACATCGCCCACCGATGGAGTTCTCGTATTCTTTAGCATCCACATTTTGTCTCGAACACATTCAGCTATAAAGCACATTATCTAATATTTCTTTGAAGGAGAAAAACATTGTTAAAATATTTTATTATTAAGTTCTTGAAGTGCGATATTGAACTGGAGTGAAATGATTGTGGGCATTTAAAAAGTGAGCTCA
Source organism: Latrodectus elegans (assembly GCA_030067965.1). Classification (NCBI taxonomy): domain Eukaryota; kingdom Metazoa; phylum Arthropoda; class Arachnida; order Araneae; family Theridiidae; genus Latrodectus; species Latrodectus elegans. The sequence goes on along the minus strand of CM057820.1, from coordinate 33,510,071 downwards.
TTTCTTAACCATATTTTATAGCTATGAGGCTATTGGCTATGTTTAGAAACCATAGTATGGTGGAGTTCTTATGGCAAGTCCACTTGGACAAACTTATGTATTTATAATTAACTTTTTTACTATCTTAGATATTAAGTTTAATGATTAATTAAAAAAATTTCAGCCATTTAGAATATTACTTTAGATATGTTTTTGGCATAGACGTCTGACAGCTATTTTAATCGTATAATTCAAAGAAATCATACAACGCTAACGCATGGACCGAAACTCTCAATTCCTTGTGGAAAATCCGATAATTTAACTCTTTACAATTTTGAATAGGCAGCAATATGGTTAATGTCCTTATAGTCTTTGGTTCAACAGCTCGTAAATTTGAATCCCAAATCACCTGAATAGAAATTGTTTTTAAGAGAGATTTAACTGGATGCTCTGAGATTAATTAAATTTTAGAATTATAATTGGATATATTTAAATAAAAATGTATGCTCATGTGCATGCTTATATTTTTGTTTTTAAATTGCTTGAGTAAGTTATGACGATTTCTTTAAGCTGAAAATAAGATAGTATTTTTATTAATGGATATATTAAAATACTACAAATATTTTACAACTTTAGCTCATAATAATTAAAAAGAACAGCCAAACCGGTTCAAGTAATTTTCGATCAATTATCAGCTTACTTTACTTACACAGATAGTAATTTAAATAATGACTTAAGCTTAAATTTTACATTATCATGACACTGCTAATTATGTAACTACATTGGTATATTTGAATTTGTCACACTTTTTTTTCTGTCTAATAGAAAATTGGGTTTACCTTTATGTTTATTCTATCAAACCTTTTTAATGCTGCCATTCCATGAAAGAATAGGAAAAAAAATTTTTTTTTCATTTCGTACTCATTTCTAAATACACAAAAATACAAAGTATAGAGAAATATTTTACTGAATCATAAAATATTCGCTATTTTTTTTCAGTAAATTTACATATGAAATTTATCAGATTTAATTAGATATTTTTTTGTAAATGTAAATGCAATCTTTCAGCTAATACTAAAATGATTAATAGAAAGTTAAAAAAAGGAAATTAAGTGCTCTTTTATGTTTAAAATTTATTTATTCTTAGTTGTTACCATTAAAAATAATAAAAAAAATTTTTAAAGGAAGCTTACTATTAATGAAACAATGAAGCATGTCAATAGAATGACTGTGTTTAATACTCCAGAAACTAGAGCCATCAAAAGTTACTTAAGCAATGCTTAGAAAACTTTTTACAAACATCTCTATATTTTTGAGAGATAAAATCATTGCTTCTTTTATGAATTTTGAATCAAAATTCATAAAAGAATTCATGAATCCCTGAAATAAAGATTCTTTGAAATACTCAAAAAAGTTCTTCAGCAAAGTTTCAAAATGTTTTGGCAATAAGCGTTTTTAGAAGAGAATTTGGATCAAAATTGTATTTCTATATATTTTCAAGTATGTGGAGTTAAGAAATTTTTATGTGAGGAAATTGAGCCCTTAAAAATTATAACGTTTCGAATAGATAGATAATCTAAACACCATTAGTCTTAAATTGAAACCATATCTCTCACAGAGATACACTTTTTGTCTGAGGTACTCAGTAGAGTCGATATGCTTTCAGAACATGCTGAGCCAGCGCTTTCAGAGAACCATCGAACCTTGGTAAACAGAATCCGTCATCTTTATTCTTAGCTACGAAAATCACAAATTGTTAACATAAACTTGGATAACCGACCCGCCCGAAGACATACGGTCAAATATAGAAAGACCAGTGCGAGTAACAATTCCACCAAGCACGAGTGGCACATGTGCGGCGAGAGCCGCATTACGAGCCACCCCCAGCCAGAACAACAACATCGGAGCACCAGGAGCGGAGATCTAGTCTCTCAGCCAGATCCAAACCTCTGAGGTGCAGCCAAACATCCCAGAGACCAGTACCATATGGGCATTCCACACAGCCCGGCAAGCACCACCCTGCGGTTCACCAAGACCCCCCCCCCCAACGGAAGAGTGGCCGTTTGCCTTTAATATCAAATTAAAAATACATTGTACAATAAAATGTCTGACACCTTGGTGTCTTACAAATCAAAGTATAAATTTAACTAGTAAATAAATAAATAATACAAATTAGTCCTACCTGGACTGTATAGTCTTTAACATAAAATATATATTTATCAATATTAATTTTACAAATTCAATTTTCTTGATTTGGGGTTTGATGAAGAATAATTTTTATTATTTCTTCTATTGCTATTTTAAATTCTTTATAAATAATCAAACTTTTTATTTCTATATTTTGATAATTTCTTGGGTAATATTTTTCTCTAATTTCATTGAATTGTTGGCATTGGTATACTATATGTTTTATGTCATGTAATTCTCCATTGTAATTGCAAAGATCTGATTTACTACGAAACCTGTTTTGATAAGTACCAAATATCCCGTGTCCTGTAATTATTTGATTTATGTAAAAGTTGGCTATGTTTCTTTTATATATAATTGAGACTATTGGAAAAAATGCATACACTCTTTTACCTTTATCTGTTGAATTCCATGAAGATTGCCAGGTTGCTATTTCTGAGTTATTGAACTTGTGTTTTAGTTGAGTTTTGGTCCATTTGGCGTAATATTCGCTATTTTCTTTTTCTGTTGCTGATTTAGCCTATCTATCTGCTTGTTCATTCCAATAAATTCCTGTATGTGCCTTGACACAGTGTAATTTAAATCTTTTGGGGTGTCTATTGTTAATATCTATTATTTCTTTTATTGTGCTATTTTCTATGTTGCTTGCGTTCAGTGATTGTGATACTGACTTTGCCTCTGAATGGATGTGACATGATTGAATTTTATTTTGGATGCAGTAATTTAAGGTGTATAATATTGCCACAGCTTCTGCCTCATATACAGTTGAAATATCTGATAATCTTATTTGTATTGTTTTCAGTGTTTTCTCTCTATATCTTATTATTGCTGCTCATCCAATTCTGTTGTTTATTTTTGACCCATCAGTAAATGCATAGTGTTCTGTTTGTTCTATTTTATCGTCCCAATTAATCAATGATCTTTCCCAAGGTGGGTATCACTCAATTTCTTTTATCCAACTATTTTCTTTTGTGTATTTTTCGTTATCTATATTTATTTCTACTTTCCTATTAAATAATAGATATTTTAATTGTTGTGTTTTTGCTTTAATGTCGATTGGTATGCATCCCGATAGTATCTGCAGGGAATCTGTGGCTACTGTTCTATAGCGTTTAGTGATTTTTAATCGGGGAATTCTTTGAATTTGTAATAGTTTTAAATTTATTTTGACTTTATCCTGGTACCAGCCTGGGCTTCCATATAGTATTATTTTTTTCTATTGCTTGTATATATAATTGTTTTAGAATATTTGCTTTTAGTCCCCATGTTGCTCTTGTTACTCTTGTTACTTTATTTGTTATGCTATATATCTTTTCTTTGACTTCTGTTAAATATGGCATCCAGCTCAATTTGTGATCTAGTATGATTCCCAAGTATTTCATATTATCCGAATATTTGATATTATCTTCATTATATTTTATTGTTGGTCTTCTAGTTATGTTTTTATTTCTTACAAATATAATGTATGCTGATTTGCTTGTACTAAGTTCCAATTTATATTGTTCTGCCCATGTTTTTATTCTATTTAGAGCTTTCTTGGATAATTCTGTAAAATGGAAATATGATTTGCTGACTATTGTAACTATTATATCATCTGCAAAGGCCTGTAAGATTGTCTCTGTTCCCAGTTCAGTATTTAATAGTTCATTCATAACTACATTCCATAATATGGGTACCAAGCTAGAGCCCTGAGGTACTCCTCTACCATATTTTTGTTTATTATATGAGATGTACAAGTAAGTTCTGTTGTTTAGGAATGAGGCTATTATTTTTAATAAGTTGTTTTCTATTCCATTCTTTTGTAGTAACTCTATGATTTGGATCCAGTGAATTGAATTGAAGGCACTTTTTATGTCTAAGGTTAATAAACATGTAAACAACTTATTTCTTTTATTTTCCTTTATTTTCTGTATAATATTGTATAGTGCATCATCCGTCCCTTTTCCTCGTGTGAACCCATATTGGTTCATGTTTAATCTATTGTTGACGTTTACGTGATAGGTTAGTCTTTTATTAATTAATTTATCTAGTAATTTACCCCAGACTGGTAATAGGCTGATGGGTATGTATGATGTTCTGAGTGATAAATCTTTTCCTTCTTTCGATATTAGAAAAATTTCTGCTATTTTCCAGGAATCGGGGAATATTCTTATTTTTAAACACAAATTCAATATATTTCTAAGCCAAATTTTATCTATTAAATTATAATTCATAGTAAATATAATTCATATATATAATTCATAGTAAATATCTAAGCATACATGATTGAATCCAGGTGCTTTTTCCATGTTAGTTTCCCTGAATACCTGTTCAACTTCAAATTCCGTGAATTCTTTTTCTGATGTATCTGTTATATTATCAATATGTGGTTGTTCATTTTCCTGATATGGCATGTGATATTTAAGTATTTCATTTATTGCTTTTGAAGTTGTTTTCGTAAGTTCATTATTATCTAATTTAATCATATTGTTTACTTGGGGTCTTTTTAATTTATCTCTTATTAGTTTATAATAGCTTCCAAACATGTCCTTATTTGTAATAGATTCTATATAATTTTTAAAAGCTTTTTGCTTAGCTTTTACTATATTTTTTCTATACCTTGAGGCTTCTAATTTGTACTCTAATTCATATCTATTTCTTGTTTCTGTTTCTGTTGCTTTTTGGAAGTGTCTTCTTAGTGCTCTAATCTTACTTCTTTGTATCTGTAATTCTTGATTCCACCAATAATTAATTTTCTGCTTTTCTTTGGTTTTCCCACATTCATGACAAATTTTTTCTATTTCTTTTTCGATTTTTGTTATGAATTCATTTAAATTCTCAACATTTTTAACCTGATATTTCTTTATCAATTCTTCAAATTTCTGTTTTAGTTTGTTTAGATCTATATTGCTTTTATTCCATTTCTTCTTGAACTGTTTTGGGGTTTTATCTGTTTTGAGTTTTAATGTACAAATCATCATGTTATGGTCGCTTGCAGTGTAATCATCCGAGATTGTCCAATTTATTACTTTGGCTGTTTTTAAGTTTCTTGTTAACATTAAATCGATCCAACTGATTCCTATTGTGCTTTCAAATGTTGGGTGGCAATATGGGTTGTTTTCTATTTCAAGATTATTTTTAAGTATAAACTCTAACATAATTTACCCTCCTTGATCAGTATTTCTTGGACTCCAGGCTGATGATTTTGCATTCATATCTCCAAAAATTATGTTTCAAATTATGTGTTGCTACATTTATATCCAATGGTAGTAATGATATTTCTATTTCTTTAGAAGGTGGGCAATAAAGTGAGACGATTATTCATTTCTTTTAGTTTCCAGTTTAACTATTACTATTTCTGAATATATCGTGAGTGGTATTATGTTATATTTTGATTTAGTAATTATAGCAGCTTTCGGATTCATATTTGCAATTATTTTGTACTGTAGTGGTATTCCTATTATTTCATTATTTAGAACACATGGGTCGTTTATCGAGATAATATCTATGTCTTTATTTATTAAATCTTGTGCTAACTGTAGGTTTGCCACTCTGCAATCATTTAAATTAATATGTGCGAGCTTTATATTACTTTCGATTGTTGTATTATTCATATTTGGTTTTATTAATTAGATTATTAATTTCTTTTTCATATATCGGTCAATTTCTATTCTTAGCTTCATGATTAATATCGTACTTTGTTTTAAATTTTAAATTATGTTCATTGCAGTTGTTACGTTTTGTTGGCTTGTAACAATTTTTATCATCATGTTCTTCACTAAATCTGCCACATCTTTGATTGTTTTTGTAATTCTTAGCGAAATGCCCTAATTTAAAGCATTTGAAGCATTGTACTACTCTTAGGTATTCCTTGAATCTAACACTGGTCCATCCTATATATAAGCGCTTTCTATCTTTTATGAAATTATAGGCAGATGTGAATCTATTTCGATTATCCAATTATTTCCATATCTACTCTGGAATCCATACATCATTTTAGCCTCTAAATCCTCTAGGTTATTCTGGGTTTTTAATTTTTCTATTACTTCTTCCTTTTTTATCTCCTCATCTACGTTATATAATGTTATGATAGGATTTCTCAGTTTTAACTTCTTTACTTCTAGATCATGCTTTACATTGTCATTTTTTGCAATTTCAGGAATTAATTTATCTATATCCTTTTCTTCATGTGTTTCAACTAATATTCCTCCATTTCTAATTTGTTTAGTTCTAACAATATTTATACCCATTCTTGCTGGATCTAGTGTTGTTTATAATAATTTCTTAGTATCTTCTAATGATTTTTCAGTTTTAGGATATATTGTAACTAAATTAGGTTTCTTCTCTCTTTTAATTCTGGATCTACTTCTTTCTCTATCTTTTATTACTGGTTTCTCTTGTAGTGCCTCTGCATAAGTTTTACTATTTTTCATTTGGCCTTTAATGAAAGCTATCTCCTGCATTTGGGCCATTAGTACTTTCATGATTTCACTCAGCCCATCTCTAATCTTTGTTTGGACTGGAATTGATATTTTTGAACTGCCAATTAAGAGTTGTAATTCTTTTTCTATTTGGAATACTTCGTCTATTGTATTTGTTTCTATGTAAGATTTTAAACAATCTGATTTGTTCTCTGTAGTGACATTGGTGGTTGATAGGTTGAATTCCTGCTCCTGATGATCCATATCTCTATCGTGCCTTCTATATGCCCCCTCTGCCAGCGTTTGCCACTAGTAAAATACTAGTGTTTCGAGGGACCACCACGTGCAGGTGCTGGTCGGGTGAAGAACAGTGATTTTTAACAAAGTGAAGAATTTCTGGCACACTCAAATTTTGCTAATCCCCGAATAACCTCTGGGACGTTGTTCGGGGAATCAAATGTAATACTCTTGGTCTACGATCACTGTGGGGCGGCCCCCTATTGTTAAGATCATCATTGCAAATTTTTTCACAACAGAAATAGCTTATTGATGCAAATGGTCATTGAGATTACTCCTGTTACTTGATATATTGCACTTAAATGCTGTTTATAAATCAAGCTGAGTACAGTTGAAATAATTGATATTTCTTTCTTATAAATAATGATACGTTGGCCACCCATCATTGTAAGAACTTTATTCGTGGGAACAGATAAAATATCCACAACAAGAACATATATTAGAAAAATATTTGACAATATTAAAAATGGTTCAATTTTATTATCTGCAATCAGCTTCTTAGGAAAAACATTTTTCGAATATTTATTTTTCCCCAAAAGTCCTACATTAACAAAGAAGTTTCATTGGTCTGTGATTAGCCAGATTCATTCATTAACTTAATAGGAAAAATACTGGATATCAAAATCAATAATACAATTTTCAACGTATATAACAATCTTATCAGCTTTGTCATCTCATTGTATTATAGCTTAATGGGCCACTTTTTTGTCACTGGTTGTAACTAAATTGTATAAGACTGTTTCTAAAGATTTTTTACAGTCAACGGTATTAATTCTTTGCCAATGGTATGAACTTTTTACAATTTAGCAATTTTGATGTATTATTATAATATGTTATAAAATCATAGTCGCATTTTTTAAAATAAAGTTGAGAGAAAGCTTGAGACAGACGATGCTTTAAAAATTTGTCTCTGATATTCGTGACAAAGGCATCTTTATTTTATTTATCAAGACGTTTTTTTTTTTGTTGAATCTCCTGCAAACGAGATGATATTATGGTTAAGGAAATAATTGGGCTTTACGATACGGGGAACTAAATTCCCACTTCTTTTAACATACATCAATAAAGCCAACTAAAATACGATTCTGGAAAAATAATTTTCTTAAAATTAATAGCTCACAATAACCATAAAGTATTTATAAGCGAATTCACTTAGCGAACTTCTCGATTAAACAATAAAAATTAGTGATCATATATATGCACACACAGTCATATTAAAAGAATTCTCGATTAATATGTTGAGATTAATTGACTGAAAAAACAATTTGAGCATACTCTAAGATGTATATAATTCGTGAAAAATCATACTGTTTAGTTCTTTAACTTCATTCTACATAAGAATACAAGTTCATCGCACCTTTTTTTTGTTTGTTTAAATGACAAATAAAAATCCGTGACTCTGTATCATTGTTGGAAGAAGTATTGAAAGTAAGATAATCGGTTTAATAAATTATTTTAAATGTTTTGCAATCAATTTCAAATTTTAAAACAAATTGATGGCTAAAAAACAATTAAAACATGTCCACAGTTCTCATTTTCCTAAACAAGTACTCTTCTTAGCATTTTCTCATTCTCGTCCTCCAGAAGCGGTATTGCGAATACTGAAAGCTAAGATTCCAAATAATCGTTACATAGGTTTTAGTTTCTTTTATTATTTAATATTTCTACATTAATGTACATTGCTGGTCACTTAAATTGCAACACCAAGTAAGACAAGAGATATCACTACAAAATTTATTTTGTAGATAACATGTTGACCAAGCATCAAATGATTAAATTTATAGACTTCTGTGAAGTGTGGTTTCTGCCAAAACCAGTAGCTAAAGTAGTAGCCATTGTTGGAGATCACTGCTGCCACACGTCTCAGTATTAATTCAAAGAAACTTTGGATGACTTGGGGTACAGTAGAACAAGCAGCATCTACACGTTTCTTGATCTGATGTGGCAGCTGGAGATGTAATCTGGGTCAATCGTTGAGCAACCATTGACCATATGTTTTCTATAGTGAAAGATCCGGAGAACGAAACGGGCAGGGAAGCAATTCACCTGGTGATGGACGAAGAACCCTTAGACATTTCGTGCCACGCGTGGTCACGCATTATTCTGTTAAAATATGGCTGTGAGAAAGCCCTGAAGGTAAGGAAGAACAACTTGTTCTAACATCTCAGATATGTAACATTGGCTGTTTAAAGTACCGGCAATGCGTACTAGAAGAGTGCAAGAGTGATATTCAATATCACCCCATACCTTTAATACCCGGTGAAGGGCCAGTGTGATGGTACATAACGCAACTATTCAGCATTCTCTTTCCACGGTGTCTCCAAACTCGAATGCGACCATCGTGGTGCTGCAGCACCACATGCATACAGAAGCGTTACTCGTCATTAAAGTAATTACAAGGTTCCATAGGTGCACGTGATGTGCGTCTGCGTTGAAATAATAATCATTTGCCTATTTCACTTCCATTAATGCATGTTGTAAATTGTGTTATTTGCATGCTTCCTTCTGGGTGTTGCATTTACTGTGTCCAGCAATACAGTACAGCAATATAGTACGCATAAATGAATATTTAAAACAAAACAAATGTAAAAACAAAATTAGAAAACATTCCTACTGAAGTACTGAATTCAAGTTAGCAGAAACTGCTCATTATATTAAGGTCTTCATTCAAGACAACATTTTCTTAAAAATTCCTTTTTTTTAAGAAAAAATTTGGTTATAACGTATTTTGTTCTTAGATAAATTATGGTGTAAAAACTTAAAATTAGCCAAAAGTTTCAATATGTATTTAAAATTTTGTTTCCTTTCTTAGATAATGACATTTAAAGCATATTAACAGAATTTCATACAGGTATCTTCATTATTACTTGAGATATAATGTTAATGAGAGAGAGAGAGAGAGAGAAAGAGATTTTCTGAATAATAAAGTTTTGAGAAAATCGTCTTTAAAGAGACAATTTCATTTGTGACAGCGATGATATTGCCACTTGTTTCCGAATGTATTAGGCAAATGACGGCCACATACTTATAGCTATCAATCCGCATGTTAGAAAAAAATAAATAAATGTGTAAATTAAAAACATAGCAGAAAAGTAAAATACCAATTTTCTTTATCACTTTCGGATTAAAAATGCAACTTCATGCTTCGTTTTTCAAAAGGCAATGTATTTTAAAATTCCTGTAACTTAATTTCTATTTGACGTACAGTAAAACGAAAAACTGCTTAGGAAACTAGAAAGTTCTGTGTACAAGATTTACAAATAAAAAAATTGACACTTGTAGTCGAAAATCAGCTTTTGATCGTAGGCAAATACATTAAAATAATTTCTAATCCTAAAATAAATTCTCTTATTAAATATCATTACTTATAATTGAATGTTTTCAATTTTTTTTGATTAAAACAAAATTAATTATATTCAATATAGGGTGCAGAATTTTAATTTGTCTCAAGCTTAAAAACTAGGCAAACAGAATACACCAAACAAAGAGGTGATGTCATTGATCTTAATAGATGGCGTTGTTTCCATTATAAATCCAGATTGTAGGAATTATTTTGGCTCACTGATCATCAGCATGTCTTATAATCAAACGAAATATTGAAAAGGAACTGGGGAAACTTGGAGAGAGTTTTTTTTTTAACTTGTTGAATTACTAGAAACGAAGAGGAAATGACGAAAAACACTTCTTTTCAATTATGTCATATTGTCAGTTAATCAGTTTTGAAGAGGAATTTGCTGATGAATGCTGACAATATGAAGGTCATTCTAAAGAAATATCTGTAATAATAAAAACACTGTCAATACTGTAAAACTGATACAAAATGTTGATAAGCTGCTCTCATAAGTTATTGAAATTGTCTGGATTATGCCTGGCTAAATAATTATATAATTTAAAATAAAAAACTTTATTAATTTTTTAAAATATAAGATTTGTACTATAATTTTAGTGTAAATTTTATCTTTGATTAATATTTGAGAATATTTTTTTTGAATGAAAAATGCATTTGTACAAAAACATTATTAACAAGGTGCCTTTGCGAACTGCATGTGAGTTTATACATATAATAAAATTTCGTTTGTGCTCATAAATCTTGTATTTATTTGTAATTTTCTTTTAATAAAATCTAATTTATATTTTACAACTTTTATTATTAATAGTTTTTTTATTCAGACTAATATTTCCCTTGTGTGATTTGGGCTGATTGTAACAAATACTTTTTTTCTTACATATATTTTAAGATTTGTTCCAAATTATTTTGTTATATGTGTTAAGATTAAAAATGTCTTTACTGTCATATAATACTCATTTGATTCACCCAATTTTTCTCACTGAAAGTGCTGGCTAACATATTGTAATTGATATACATTGTTTAAATTAATAAAATTCATTCATTCAAAAAGATTAAAGTTTCAAATTTTTTGATTTCATAATTTTAGTTTTGTAATTTAATTAATGTGTGAAATAAACTTTTATATAAATATGTAAATTAACTTTTTTAAAAATTGTACAATTTAAAAGTGATATCATTAAATTTTAAAATATGTTTTCCTGTTTAGTTAAGTGTTTTGTGCAAAAAATGATTGTTAAGCAACAAAGATACCAAAGCAAAATATTCTTGAATTTTGTATTGTATACATTTCTTTAATTCCAAAATTGTTTTTTGAAGAACATTTTTAATATTTATGATACATTAACATCGGCTATTTTAAAAAATGAATTATTTACAAAATGCTTTAAGTTTTAAAGTTATTATGAATTGTTCCAAAGAAATAGCTGAAATTACCTTTATCATTTCTCTGAAAACCAATAGCCTAACTATATTATGTCTTACATTATATTTAATATCAAATTAATTTAAAATATTGCTCATTTTTATGTCATAAATTAAGGCCATTAATGTAAACAGTATTCATGTTGTGACCGTTTAACATTATGCGTATTGTGACATTTTAACAACATGCATAATGTTATGTGATTTATAAGAATTTTTAGAAATTTTATTTACAATTTAATAAATTGATCACTTAATGAATTTATAACTATATCCACCTTCCCATCCAGTTCCTCTTCGAAATGCTTAGAGATATTTTAATGAGCAAAATCAGACATAAGACAATTTTTGCCCTTAGAAACTTGGCTAATGTAAAATACTGGACTTGCCTTCTGGATGGCTAGCTTTTTCTTTGTCTTTCCCTCCTTCTTAGGGTAGAGAATGCTACTTGTTTTAAAATTATTACTGAACATGAGTATTTGTAAGCCTGTTTTTTTAAAATTAATCTGGCCAATTCAGCTCTTCGTGTTTCTGAAACCTCACCTATTACTGGGGAGCATCATTTTACCTACCCCTATCATTCTAACATTTGTTCCGGAAATGATTTCTGAGCTCTCTTGCCTTCTTTAGCTTCTTCATTATTGTACTGGACTGCCTCATATCTGAAAAGACAGTGGCAGGCATAATTAAAAAAATTATGATAATAAGAATTTATATAATTTTTTTAGTTCAGTATTTGTTGATTGTTTTGTTAGAATTAATGAAATTAACTCAATTTTAAATTTCACCTGATTAAAAGATAAAATTTTCATTGTAAAGATTTCTTTCATTTTTTTTCCTTTTAGTTAAAAATTTTCTTATGCTTTACTCGTTTGGATATACCAACATATTTTATAGAGCTATCATATGTTTATATTGGTTACATTCAATCATGTTTAATATTTCCTATGTGATTAATAGCCATGTAGGCTATTAAATAACCATTTCTTATTTTATATTAACTAATTATAGAAACATAATGCAACTATAACAATAAAATTATATTTTTGACTCCTTTAAATTTGTTTTTTTTAAAATTTTGTTTAAAAATGTTTTATCTTTTTAATGGAGAATGTAATGTTAAAATTTAAGGATTAAAAAGTTTTGCTGATAAGTTTGTTTCGAATTTTGCATAGAGGAGAATATTGAATTTGTTCAAATCTGGAAAATTTGTATGAGACAAATTCGAAGTTTTTTAAAACACTGGGAATAGCAACAAGGCAAATTCTAAATTACTGAAATCTGGTATATAAAATGTTGTTTGAAACTTAATTTTTTCTGGAAAAAAAGGGGTTTGAATAAATCCTATATAAATGCTGTAAATATCGGTTTTCTTAATTTTTTTAGATTATATATGGTGAAAAAACATGATGAAGTAAAAATTAAGAAGAAAAGTTTTTGTAGTAATGCCTCTGAATAATTTCACTCTTGTTCTTTGGAATTCTTAGAATTTTTATATAATTCTGAAAGAACTTAGTGTGAATAATTATATGATGACTTTTAGAAAGAATTAAATTAATAAAAATTATAGCAATGATTTGTCCAGATTTCTATTTAATTTCAGTGAAATAACATTTTAGAAGATATTTGACCTTACATTAAAATGAGTACTGAATTTAATCTCATCATATTTGACATGACAACCTTTTATGGATCTTCCTCCAGAAGTTTTTCTTTGGCCATCTTCTTTCTGGTTACTATTCTCCATTTCTTAACACTAATGATCCGAAAATCTGCATCCAAAGCATCTGTTTGATTGGTTTACTTCTTTTTATTTGGCAAAGAGATTCATTATTGAAAATCCTCATTGGGACCCTTTGACAATTCCATTTGTAAAAGATGTCCTGCCCATCTCATTCTGTTCAATTTAAAGAATTAGAACTTTTTTTTTTCAAAGAGCATAGTACAAAGTAATCTCATTTACACTTCTTGTTTCCATACTGCTTCCACCTAACTGGTAGAGCTGAACTCAGAGCTATGTATAAAGAAGTATACTGGCTCAACATAACACTCATTATTCAAAAACACCACCATAAATGGCTATTAAAACTCTTCTCAAAAGTTGATAGAGTCCTCTTTTTTTGTAATCAAAATTCAAATTTCAGAGTCATAAGTTAGTACTGGTGTAATTTTGGTTGTATATACAAGATTTTTTTCTTTTGTTAGAGAATTTCATAACTTTTTTTTAAATTAAAGGTCTTATATATCAATTTGTTTGTATCTAGGAATATGTATTCCAATATTAGATTAGTATATATATATATATATTTTGCAAGGAAATTCTTTATTCATATTTTAGTCTTAGATATAGGAAAATGGGTTATTATTTATGCATTGTCAAGATTACGCTCACCCAATCTCTTTTTTGAGTTGTTTTCATAATAAATTTACTTTAATATCATAAAATTTATTATGTAATTTGATTCAGTTTAAAATAAACATAATAACAAAACATTTAATTTAAATTGAATAAATTAGTTTATCAGGAAAGTAAATGGTGTCAAAATGATTTTGTATTAACAGTAAAAAGTTGTGTACCAAATACATGCTTTAATACAATAAATAGTTACTTCAGTAAAACATTTGTGTTTCTTTAAATAATTATTTCTCGGTTTTTACAACACAAAATGATGAACATTTATAGATTACTGCTACAAAATTGAATGTGATTATTTTGGTTGCTAGTATATTATTCCTTTTAGAATGAAAAGAAACTTGAATTAATTTTTCATTTATATAGTTTATTTGTTAAAATAAGGAATTTAATGTTTGTTTAGTTAAACTAACAAATTGCCACGAATGTATTTTATTTTCCTTGTGTTATTATTATCACAGTTACTTTAGCATTTTAAAAGTTTATTTTATGTTTTATTTCTATTAAATATATATTGATGGTATGAAATAGTTTGTCAGAGTTTGCATAAACTTTTCTATTTTACGTGATTTTATGTGCATGTACAAAAATCTAATATAAACATAATATTTAAATTCCTAAGTTGTAATACACTAACTACAATATATGATAGCAGAGTTTAATCATATTATTTATTGAATAAGAGTTGTATCATACTGAAATTTGTGATGGCAAAGATAAATTATTGATAAAATTTTATTAAATTTTTCTTTGCTGGTAGCTTCCATTACAAAACACTTTTTAATAAGTATCTAATATTTAAATAGTTTATCACATATGTATAATATCAATTACTGGTATAAGCAAAATTTGTGTAGCCTTTTTTACTAATATATGTTGAAATTTTTTTTGTCTCAGTTAAACACATTAACAGGTATTTTCATCATATTAAATCAATGAAATGGAAATGCATAGGATACTTATTTTTATATGTTTTTATTAAAATACATAGGGAAATTAAGACCTGCTTAAATCAGTTATTGCTGTATATTTAACTTTCCACTCTAAATGTGCTATCCTTTATAGAATAATTTATCATTTCTATAGTCATAGTTCACAACACTTTTCTTTCTCTAGATAGAAATTTATCTGATTTTAACTTTTCTGAAAATATACCAAACTTAACTGTTAATTGTTTTAAAATATATTAAATAAATTTTTGAAAATAGCTGAATAATTCAATCTATGATATTTCAATGTGTCTACTTTTGATTTTTTTCAAGATATTTTGTTATCTGAACATAATATTTAGTGATAACTTGTAATCAATTACTTGTCCAATTAATTCTTCCTTCTCATTTTATGAATGGGTTATTAGATTCTATATTATACCTCTTTGAAAACCAAATAATGTTTCTGTGTTTTTATCGGAAAAATCCAAACAAACATACACACACACTCCCTCCCTCTCTCTCTAATTGAAAGTTAGTACATCAGCATTCGAAAGTTTGTTAATATTTTACCTGGAATATATTTCTACATGATTTTGGTAACAATGAGAAAAGTATTTAGTGTTTGATCTTGAAAAGTCATGCTTGTAAATAAATATTAGAAATGATTCTTTTCCTGTTGTATTTTTAAAAATATTTTGAAAAATTACATATGTTTTTTTGCTTTAGTTATTAAAAATTTTTTGAATTTTTTTTCTGCAATTATTTTGGCAATTTATGTTTGTAAGGGTGTTTTGTGCACCTATTCTTTAAATAATGAATATAAGGTTTGTTTTATTATAAAGCAAATAAAACTTTCTTATTTAAATTTATCGTAAATATTTTGTGTTAATATTTTTCTTTAAAGAATTGTCAATTTAAGTTTCACTGTTTATATTAATATATCTGTAATTTGTATGCTATATTTTTCTAAAATTTTTATGCATGTATTTATATTTTCTATAAATTACTTTCAGGTCTCTTTTTTATGATATGGAGTAACTTAGGCTCTGTAGATATTGGAAATAAAGCTGGATTTTACTGTGATGATGAAAGTATTAAAAAATCCTATCATGGGGATTCCATTTCTATCTTTTATTTATTTTTTGTTCTACTTGGACCATTTGCTTTTATTGTAAGTAATAATATTGTTGAAGATTTTATGAATTCACTAGGAAACTTGTATGAATTATTAAAAAATTGAAAATTCAAGGACATTTATTAATGTAAATTTTCACTGAGAAAATATCTGTTAAACTCAGAATTTTTGCTAGAATATTGTTATTGAGAATATTTTATTTTTTAAATTTATTAAAGGTATATAAATTAAGTTTTCTAATTTGCAAGTCATTTGATTTAAGTGTAAATTAATCTTTCTATTTATATAAAGTGATAAATTTATCCAGTGGAGAAAATTTTGCTGTATTTTATTGTTTGTTAAAAAATTCACAACTTATTTCAATAAGTTTAATTGATCAAATTAGACATCAGTAATTAGTGTAATTTTTGACTCATATTTGCTTAAGTAATTTACTAATTTAAAAGTAGCAAATCATTATTTTATGTAAGTGTTCAAGAAAGCAAAATGAAATTCCTAAGTTGCTAAGTATCCATTGACAAATTACAATTAAATGTTAAAAAAAATTTTTAATCTTAAAAGATTTGGACCATTAGAGCTCGAAAATTCAGAAAATTTGTATTGAACATAACTAATATCTGAAAGTCATCAAATACCTCATTAACTGAAACTTGAAATATTCCATCCAAAAAATAACAAATATTAATGAAAAGTGTAACTCAGAAAATGCAGTAAAATAAGTTTAATATCTTAAATTTAAAATAAACTAAATGAACATAACAATTTTATTTGCTAGAATGTTAAATTTACTTCTAAAATGTTACTAATGATTCATAAAAGCATATTATCTTCACAAACAAAAAAAAAGTATTCCCAAACTATTAGTTCTTTGCTAAATCGCAGCAAAATTTAGTATCATTAAAGACATTTCTTCTTGCAGAAATTTGTCAAATTAACAACTTATCAAATGCATTCCATGACAGAGAAACTTAACAGATAGATTAAAGTTTTTTATAAGGTTGATAAATACAGAAAGATTAGATATTTAATAGTGGATATCATTTCAAAAATCCCAAAGTAATTTAATTAAATTGTTTGCAAAATATTATTATAATAAATATAGATTTTTAATGAAATACTATCTTATATTGAGTTTAAAAAAATTTTGCTGTATCATTTATATACAAATGCCTCAATTGAAATTTATATGTTTAGATTTAAAAATTTTCAAAACAATTTTTTGAAGAACTTGATTGTTTTCTTAAAAAATAAATAATATGTAAAGTTCAGATACTTTTTGTCAGAAGATAAAATTTTATTCATTGAAAAAAATAAGTTGTAACTGTATTGATTTATCTCTGTTTTTTTAACTTTTTTTTAAAAATCTATAATATGTAATACGTTTGAAAATATGTTCTTATATTTATTTTTCTTTTAAAATTGTTTCAATATTTATTTTTTAATACTTACAAGATTTATAAGGTTTTAAAAATATTTTTTGAATTTTATTCAAAGAACTTTGAGATTTGTCCTATTTCTAGTATTATTTTCTAATAAAATGATTTAATGTGCTAGTTTGCTATTTGGTTCGTTTAAATATTAGATTTACATATTTTCTTTGCATCCCAATACCCTCAGTCACGAAAAAAATATAGGCATCGTAATCTAGGCATAGTACTGAATTTTAAGAGGTATATAACTTTACAAACTTATGATAAGAATATTTTACTTTTAGTTGAGATTATTGTCCTATAGAGAATAAAAATAATTAATATGCATTATTTAAAGGCTTTACTTTGTTTTTTGATCTTTCTAAAATTTGATTTTTTTTTTCATTTGTATGACACATTTTTTTAAAACTCCTTTTTTTAGTATTTAATACGTATATTTTATGCTTTTTATTGCATTTCCATTGTTTCTGTGGATATATATATTGCCATAAAAAAAGAAGGGATTTTTTTAAAGTTCAGTCTTATCAATTTAAAATATTTTTAAATGAGGATTATTTTGTGATTGACATTTCATTAGGTTTTTGAGAAATTTCCTGGAAAGGAAGTAATTTTGGTCAAAATATTTCTGACTTTTATATATACTTCCAGAGTAAATTTATGTTTCTGGTGAAAATTTAAAATTCTTCAGTTTCATTATTCAGAGTTATTGTAAATAAAATATATTATTAGTTAAAATATACTTTATGATAAATGTTAGTGAAGCGATTTTCGGGATATATACATATTTTTTATTAAAGTTTGATACTATTTACATTGAGATAGTTCTGTATGAATGAAGCATTCAAATTTTAATATTTAATAAATTTATTTCAATCTATTTTGAAAGAATAACAACTATTAATAAAGTTGCTTTAAATATTGATAAAAATATGTAATTTAGCTCTTCAAATTATATTCAGAATTATTATAAATTTAAAATTTGAATGAAGTATATAACTTCCAAATGATTGAATAATTTTCAATGTAAGAATTAACATATCAATATAGTAATGTATAAAGTAAATATGAATCATTTTTCTATTTTAATGTAAAATTAAAATTAAAAGTAAGAATTAAGTGTGTCATATATCAATCTTTAATATAAGTTTAATGTAATTTTCAGTAGCTTTTGTGGTAAAGGAACAACTAATAAGTAGATTTTTATATCTCTTATATTTTCAGTAATGTTTTGTTTTTAATTGCACACAATTAATTGTAAATATTTAAAAATAAGCTTTTTTGTACACTGATAATTAAGTCATGTATTGTTATTTTTTAATTAAAAATTGATGGAATTCTGTGGAGAATAAAGATACCCATATATTAAAAAATAAATTAACTAAAGAGTGCTTGGCAGAATTTTGAAACAATATGTAACATTTCTTTATCTATTATAAAAGAAAAAAAAAAGTACAGTTTTTATTTATTTGTTATTGCAAAATGGTTCTTCTTAATGGGCTTACATGGTACTGGGCACCTCTGCTGGATATCATTTTGTGCCATATATATATATATATATATATATATATATATATATATATATATATATATATAAATTATAAAAAATAATATATAAATATATAAAAATATATAATATTGTAAAATGTTTGTAGATAATTTAATTTTTAACTGGTTTTGAGATGCCTTTTTGGTAATTTGTTGCAGGATTCGTGCTTTGCAGACAGTTTTAAATGTATTTATGATTTGCTTTATTTTTCAGGCATTTTCAGTTCCATGTAAATTAATTTAGATACTTTACAACTTTTATGCCATTCACCTTTATTAAAATCTAAGAGGTTTTCTGCTTGGAATGCACATAAAAATATTCTGATTTAGAAAAATGCTTTTTCTAAAGTATTGATTTACTAGAATTGAAAAACAATGATGGAATTATTATATTTTGAAATTGGAATTTTTCTTTGGATTGTATTAGAGTTGTTTGATAATATTTTTCTAATTAAACTAGATAATTAATATAATTTATCTGCTAAATGTGCATATTATGTCTGTTATAAAATTAAACATTTAGTTATAAATTTAGAAATAATAACATTTTTTCCACCAATCTTTTTTTTTTTAAATTAGAGTGTAAATTAATTTTAATGTAACTTAAAATATTTATTTTTATGGCACTCATTATTCGTGCCTTTTATAGTTAAAATAATTTTTTTTCTTGCTTATTTGAGTTGAGATCAAATTTTAATTTTAAGGAAAAGATATGGATATTAATGTGTATTATATTTATTTTTATCATTAATATGTCTTCAGGCATTTGAGACTTTCAATTGAGACTGTTTCCAGTAGTCTATTGTGCATTTCTCATGTAATATTAAATCATAAATTGCTATTAGTTATTACTGAAGGTTTATAATGTATATTTATGTTATGCAAAATTTTTATGATTTGATGAATGGAGTTGAAATTATCTTATTTTTCTTTGTAGGTCCATAAATGTGAATGTGTTTTTGAATCAGAAAAATGTCCAACAGATTCAAAAGTATTCAAGCTGCATCGTAGGTTGCACTTAAAGCATTATTACTCTGGGATTCTGTATGTTTTGTCTATTACTGAAGTTTTTAAATTAATTTGCAGTGAATTAAGACCTCATTTCTTTTATACTTGTATGCCAGATATGAGTAAAATAGATTGCTCAAAAGGGTGAGTTGTGCAATGTATGCATTTTGATTAACAATGAAGTAACATCTTTAAGCTTCTTAATTTGCAGCTTAATTAATTTTCTTACTTACAGAAATTTATACAGTTGATTCTTTCTTTAGTGTTCGTTTGTTTTTATAAAATAAATTTTCACTTATATTAATTATTAAAAATTAATTATTAATGCATGTTTAGTTTACTTACATTTATTATTATTACTTTGTTCTATTAAATTTTTTACATATTTATATTAGCATTCTTATAGTAATTATGATATTTGACATTTTATGTGATAATTTCATTTGTAGATTTTGTTCCTAAGAAATTTTAATACAGTAAAAATGAAAAGAAAATGACAAATAATGATGATATATAAAATTCATGTAAATATTTAACATAAAATTAAGTCAAATTCTTAAAAAATGTGTTTATTTCAGAAATGATAACATTTATATCATTTAAAATGTATCTTCCAAAAATAGTTATTTATTTTCTTATAAATTTGTATGTATCCAATGACAAATAATAAGAAAAGTATGATAACATAAGAAAATAACTTTAAATTATTGTGAAAGTAACACACTATTTTAAATTTGAGTGTAACATTTTTGATTCTAACTTTTAATTTCATAGACTGTATAGATTTCCTATTCTCCGAATCATTCATATTCAATAGTAATTAATGTTAAATTCATTGTGTATAGCTTTTTGCAAAACTGATATTTTTAAGATTTTAATTTTAAATTCTTAATTTTTATTAATGAATTAAAAATAGCTTTGCAGAATTATAATTTGTTAAAAATTCATGACACTTATCAAGTAATAAAATTAAAGAAATAATTCAATTAAATTAATCAATTTTCTTTTTAATATTGATTAATGAAAATAGGTATGATGGAAATTGCTTCTTAAACTTGTTTCCAAATCTATTTAAATTTCAGTTAAAATTACTTCTAATTGGAACAATAGTTGATTTTTCTTACAAATACAAAATTTGGCATTTTCATTTTTAGTATAATTTTAAACATAATTTTTATTCCATTGATACCACAAACTTGTGTATAACTTTTAAATTATTTGTATGTTTAAGTGATTTAATAAGAATTATAGATAAAGCATTTATTGATCAAATTTTCTTAATCTTAAAATCACTTGTTTTCTTTATAAGAGACTAGCTGTTTCTTTGTAAAACAAATATTATTTCTGAAAACTATTTAAATTATTTTAAAATTAATATTAATTTTTATTGTATAACAATATAATATTAATAAGATTTGACAGTCAAGGTAGCTTTGCTATAAGTATTTTATACTAAGCTCTAAATTCAAATTAATTTAGCTCTATCTGTCTGGGGTTCCCACTTTGTTTATGAATTCACAAAGGTTGTTTATTGAGCTGAAGTGTAATTTTCTAGTATCAAGAGTACCTAAAGTCGTCAATTACGTGAGTGCTAGGGCATCACATTCATATATAATATGAAGTGTTTCTTTGGTTTGTGGCAATTTCTATCTCTGGTGGCATAGAAGTCATTTCTTAATCTTCATTTGATTTTCTGTGCATTCCCTTATCCTGTAAAAATAGGTACTCACCTCAGGTGGGACTGATACCTTGGAGCTTCTACCTGCATGAACAGCGTTATAAATCTTGAGAAATAAAGAGGTTCATCCAGCATTGCCCAAGTTACTGGGTAAGGCAAGATTCTCTAGCTGTTCAATGGTCAAGGTAAAGGCTTAATTAGGATGCTATAACGACAATATCGATGACCTCAGGCATGAATCACATGATAACAAGGTTATAGGAGGTAGTTCGCAACTTTGTAAGAAGTTGCCTTTTCCAAAAATTTAAAGGATATTTAGCTATCCACCACCTGTTGATGCACTTGGTAGTTGCTCAAACCCTAGGTTTCTATTATATATATATATATATATATATATATATATATATATATCACATATATATATATATCACATATATACAGGTACTGATATGTCAGTCAGTCTGTAAAAAGCTATAAAATTGCAAGATACCTACATATACAAATGAATATTGAAATTCACATAAAAATTCCTGCAATAAAAGGCTTAAATTTCTTTTTATGTGTTCGTATATATTATTACAACATCACCAATGTATATGGCATTCATTAAATTTCCCTCTTTCATGATAGAATATATCTCCATCCATCCAGTCATGCATGCAAACATGCAATTTATTTTGTATTAGTTTTAAATAAAGTAAAATATCTGATATCTATTTTATGTGATAGAATTTTTTTTATTATTAAAATTTGCTTTTAATACAGAACTTCTTAAAAGTATTTTGTTGGTAAAAAATGTGTCATTAATAAATATACAGAACATGAATCATGTATTTGAGCTACATTAATTTCTTTTACATCCTATTTCTTTGACAGGTTAATTACATCATATAATTGTACAGGAAATGGACCAAAATGGCTTGTGGAAAGAGATATTTACAAATCTTTTCCTTCGGGACATGCAGCTATTTCTTTTTATGCTTTTGTATTCATCAGTGTGAGTGCTAATTTTTATTCACTTTTAGTCAGCTTGTATATTTTATTATGAATGAAACTATTGATATGTAGGTACTTGCAGTGTTTATATACATGCTAGTTACAATATTTATCATTATCACTTGATTATATTGTTAAAATATACAATACAATATGTCCTTTTTAGATATAAAATTAGTTTTTGCATCTAAATGTTTACTTTATCTGCTACATTCTTTGACTTACCAAATTTGATTGAAAATTGATCAAGTAAATATATTTCTGAATACACATATGAATAAAAATTAATATTGCTGCTTTTTAATTTCTTTATTGAGTGATAAAAATACTTGTCAGAAAATTTCTCTTTATGTACATATTGAATTAATTTGTGTGTGGGAGATATAATTTTTAGTGATTGGTGTGGAAACAATTGTTATATATTATAGGTCGATAAACTGAGTACCAAGCCTGATTGGGAACTAAATACTGAGGTTTCTGCATTAGACTGACCACTTAACCAAGATATATGCTCTGCACCCCATAGTCCTTGGTGAGAAAAACAGTTATGGGCATTGTAGGTCTAGGCCCACAAGAGCTGTCATGCCAAAAGTTTCGGTTAACTTTAATTCTTATATAATTCATGTAAATTTTAAAAGTATTCCTAAAAATATGTTTTTGAATTAAATTTTAGTATAGTATTCAGTATTCAAAAATCCCAATGTCAGTGAATTACCTAAATTTGACTTGATAGTTTAATAGATTTTCAAGTGGAATTAATGGATTTATGATATTTTGATTTGTTGGACCATCAAAAAAGTTTTGCTGCTGTGTAACATAAAAATTCCAGACACAGTATTGGTATGACAAAATATACTTCATTTATTGAAGTAAGCAACCTTATATGCAACAACTATTTTCCAGTTTTATTCAAGCTCATGTATATCGTAATAAAATGCTATTTTGGTGAGCTAAAAGTGAGCTATTTTGGTTTTGATCTCTTCAGAATCATGGAATCGTCTTGTTTGAATGCCTAGTGTATAGAATGAATGATAATCACTTGAGGAATATAGAAGAGGAGGAAGAAATTTCCATTCTGAGGCAAGAATTGCATTTAAAATCCCATTTGCAATATGTGTTCTTGCATTGTCCTACAAGAACCAAAACATTTCCTGTTTACCAATTCTTGTTTCTCTGATGCAATGACTCTTCCACACGTCTCAGTTGTTACAAGTAGATGGAAACATTAATAGTCTGGCCACATGGCAGGAACTGGTAGTAAGCAATGCCAGCTGATGTCCACCATAAACACAGCAGCAGTTTCTGGGAATGAAGTGATGCCTTTGCTGTCCTATGAAATGGATCTAATGATGTTAACACTTGTAGGTTGTATATTGGATTCATTTTTCACCACACTTTGCAGATAATCTAGAAATTATTCATTTTTTTGGTGGAAAAGATGTGATGAACAGATAATATTAGAAATTTATTAAATTCAGTAAATTCATGAAGGAACCATTTGCCTAATGGTTTCGTTAGATATGTGGAATTTAATTGTAAGTTCCTGACACATTTGAGAAGTACTTGTGGACTAACTGACTATCATGCAAGTACCTACATCTACAATTAGTGTGTTGAAATAATACTGACCGGATTTTAAAAACAAGATTAATAATAAGTTATCAATAATCAATCAATAAGTTAATAATAAGTTAATAACTTATTATTAACTTATTGAACATTAGTTAATTATTGTTATTTATTCAATAACAATAACTATTTACAAAACTCATTATACAGAATTATATTTTAGTAAAATTAAGGCTGGATGACATATGTAATATCATTTTAGTAATACTATACAATCTCAAAATTCAGTATTCATTAATGGAAAGGAACAATAGGCAAGATAAAACTCTTAAAGGTTGAGCTAATATCAATACAACCTATATTAAAAAAACTTCAAAGAAATAGCTACCGTAAATGCAATAATTTCTGAATCCATAATGAACTGATGAGACCCCTAATGAACAGTACAAATACATTTTAAAGACCCATAAACATGCTCAGGAAGAAACAGTATTCTGTGAACAAATTAATTCGAACTTCCCTCTAAGTAATATTAGGCGTACCTTTGTACACCTATACAAATATTTGACAAACTTACTTTTGGTGTGGTAAAAGTCAGCATGAATGCTTTATATACCAGATACTTATTTGCATAAGTTGAAAATGAAACACTTGAGGATGTTGCTATTCTTGACTCTGAAGTACTAGTTGCAGTTTGCATATTTATCATTCGGCAAAACATGCTGATGCACAAAATGGATTGCCGATCATAAAGTTTGTTTGATAATGCATCTTTCTGAAACTGCATATGGTTTGGTTGTCGGTAGCCACATATCTACAAAATTTCAAATTTATGGATGTGGAGTGAATAGCAAGATAGCTGATATATTATTACTTGAGTTCCTTTACTAATGGATATAATTCCCCCTTTAGATTCTGCTGTATTTCCAGACATTAAATTATGCTTTAAGTGTGGTGAGAAGAGAACATTAGTTAATTTGATATTAATAACTCAAAACTTAAGCTTGTACCTCTAACGGGAATTTTGACATCCTTTATTGCTACCTGCATTGATCTCTTCTTTACTGCCTTTAATGAATTAAACAACTACTTATCATTACAAAAATGGGCGCTTACTGTACTATCAGAAATCCAGATTGGATTTTTATCTATGCTGTTAGCAATATTTGACTTGATGCTACAGAAAGGTCCTAGTTTATGTCTCACTTTACCTGTTGGGTTAACTTTGCTTCTGCAATGTGGTCTTTTTCCCATATTGCTATTTTTATGGTACTTTTTCCTGTATTTATAACCCACTATGTCCTTATTAATGCTGCTTAGTGATACAGTCTTACCGACTTTTCCAATCCATTTCTTTGTAAGAAATGCATATTCATCCTCAATTTTAACCTCCACTTTTACAGCATTAGCATACCTGAGTTTCACTTTTTCTGCTAGCAGCTCAGAAGAGATATGTTCTAACATAAATTCATCTTTAAGAAGTCTGTAAAGAATTTGTACAAGGCCATTATATTTCTCTGGTAAAATCTGATGGCCTGGTATGCCATGAGCCAAGAAATAAATGGTTTACCAATTTCAATTAATCGATCGTGGGTACTATGAAGTCAGTCAAGGAAAAGTCCCATTTCTTCATCTACTTTGAGTTGTAAAGATAGAAAATCTTCTGCTAACGAAACTGTAAGTTCATGAGAATCTGGTTCAAAATGTCTTTTATCTTTTCCCAGACCAGTCTATATGCCATTTAGTATAGGTTTGTTACTATCACTAATGTTTAAATAAATTCAACTAAAACTATGCTGTTCTTTGAATTTAAAGTTACTTAATTGTTGGGCAGAGCCCCTAATTGGGTCTAAATTTTCAGAATTATTTACAACAGATCATAAATATCAGTTAATTAAGAATACTTTTATGCCTTACTTCCATCTATTAAAATTATTAGACCCTTGTGGGGTAACGCCAGGATCTAAGTTATCCATAGATAAATCCTTAAATTAAATCCTGTCAAAAAAAAAAAAAAAAATATGTGTACATTCAAACTAACTTGACCTGCCTACAACTACAGCCAATTTAATTCAACACACAATTAATTATGTGGGTATATGTGAATGTAAACATGAACTACTTGGACCTTTCTACTGGGGACTGACTGACTGTCATATAAGTACCTACACCTACAACTAAGGGTTTTGAAATAATGCTGACAGGATTTTAAAAACAAGATTAAATTTATTCAATAACAATAACTATTTACAAATATCATTAGGCAATTGTACATTTTAGTTAAATTAAGACTCACATTCATAATAGTATTTCTATAGTAATAGACAATCTCAAAAATCAATATTCATTAACAGAAATGAATAACTGGCAATATAAATCTAAAACTCCGAAAGATAAACTAATTTCAATGCAATCTATATTAAATAAACTTTGGGGAAATATCTGTCGTAAATTCAACATTTTTTTTTAATCAATAATTGCTAATGAGAAGTAAGAATGGAGGGTCAAAGTCAATGGAAGTCTGAATGCCATTCCTGTTTTTCTGCATTCCTCAACAGAGCTTGTGTCCAAATTATACTCGTATAACAAACATGCTCTGAAAACATCTTCATTACAGTCATTACTAAGCTTCTTTTCAAATTTACAAACTTATAGTAGCTAATGTGCTTACATAGTGGAACTTCTAGTTTCTCTTATCTAAATGTGACAAAACTTTTCTGATTGCAGATATATATATATGTATATATATATATGTGTGTGTGTGTGTGCACACTTGTACATGTATTGCACACTTGTACATGATTTAAAATTTTTCTCATCCTAGGGAAATATTAAAAACAGCAGAAAAATATCAGATCAAAATAGTTAAAAAATTATATCATACAAGTAAGTTTACTGTCTATAAGGATACTGAAAAGATTGATAATATTGAAAACTCAACTGAACTCAACTCAGTGTCATTACTGTCCATATGTGTGCCAAAACTTACAGTGCCCATATCTGTTTTCACGATCCATGACCATGGGTTGCGAAGCATGTTCTAGTTAGATGGTCAGCCTTATAAAAAATAATCAGTGTTTAGCTCCTGGCCATATCTGGTACTCAGTTTATTGACAAACATTATATAAGAATTAGTTCCACAATTTTCAATAAAAAAAGATGCTTTTCACTT
This sequence comes from Latrodectus elegans, assembly GCA_030067965.1. Lineage (NCBI taxonomy): Eukaryota > Metazoa > Arthropoda > Arachnida > Araneae > Theridiidae > Latrodectus > Latrodectus elegans. The sequence goes on along the minus strand of CM057820.1, from coordinate 33,482,559 downwards.
AAAATTGAATTCAGTTTCCATATAAAGAGTCAATTTCAGACAAATATTTTTATTCATATGTGTATTCAAGAAGTTAATTATGATCTAGTTTATTTAAAAATAAATTATATTCAATACCACAACCCATATGGGTGCCTAAGCTTACGGTGCCCATATCTGTTTTTATGACCCTGGGTTGTAAAGCGTGTCCTTGCTCCATGGTCAGCCTAATGTGAAATTCACAGTGCTTAGTTCCCTAGCATGCTTAGTTTCCAATTTTATCAATGGTTTGAAGACTGATTTGACCTTTCCCAATTTGAGGAACGAATCTGAGATCTATGTCTTGGGAGTGCAAATCACAACCACTACTCCATCATACTTCTTTTTAAAATTAGTTTTATTATGATAAATGTATTATTAAAATGGTATGAAAATAGTTTCATGCTTGTGATATGGAAAATGAAGAAATTTAAGTTTTTTCATTGTTGCTTAAGTGTTTAATTTTTAAATGTATTTAGGAACCCCAAATAGATTTAAAAAAAGTTCTGTTAGTAAAAGATCTGTGAAAATCATTTATTACAAAAAATAATTCATAAAATATAAACGATATTTTAGACTGAAATGATAATTGCAATTATTACCTGATGAATCAAGATTCAAAATTGTTCATGTAAATTTCATTTTAGAAATAGGAGTTATTTTTATAAATTTATCTAATTAAATGTTTGAAATACTTGAGATTTGTAACAAATTTAAATATCAAAAATAATTTCTTTGCTTTTAAGAATTAAATTTTATTAACTTAAAAGTAATCAAATATATAAAAAAAATATTTTAGTAATTAAAATTTCCATTTTTAATACACTGATAATATCAATATTTTCACTCAGAATAACTTATTGTGTCAACTTTTTTTTATATAATTCTATTTATCAAGCATTGTTTTTACAATTAAGATTGTAAGGAAATTTTCTGATTTTTCCTCTAGAAGTTTGGTAAATATACCAATATTTCATTTTGATGTTTTTGTGAATATATTATATGATTATAATCTCCTAAATGTATTGTTATTAAATAATTATTTTACTATTTCTGTGTGGGACTGTTTAAAATCATTTGCCAATAATTGTCAGTTTTGTATTCAATTTTTTTTATTCGATATTTTTTATTTTGCTTTCAATTTTCTTTTTATAAAGATTACATATTAATTTGCTTTTAGTAGCAAAGTGGGGTATTATGGAAAAAATTTGTTTGACTCATTAGAATTTTCAAAATTTATTGATGTTACTTAATATATCTCTAATTTATTATGTAAATTTGTGTTAAAAAATTTGAATTTCTTTAACTGATAAAATAATTTATTGTTCATCTTTTAGCAATTTCTATTATCATAATAAGTTTTGTCATCAATCCTTTATCAATATTTTATAATTATTATAAAAATTTATGAATCAGCTATTTTTTTTCATGACATGGAAAATAAATGTTCTTATTAAATACAAAATTCTGATTGTTTTGAAGTAAAGTAATTAAAATTTAAATATAAAGAAAGCTAAAATTTTAATTAAAGCTGCTTTAAAAAAATTATGGTTTATGAATATAATTTATGCATCATTTCATTTTGTACTTTCTTCCAATGCCAGTATTTTATTTAGTTATATTTGATTATTTTTTCTAGGCTTTTGTGTATTCAAAAATTCAAGTTTTAAGGAGCAATAAAAATGTTTGGTGGATTCACTTTGTGCCTTTTATATTTTTTATATGGACAGCTCTGTGCTGTGTGTCAAGAGTTCTTGATAATAGACATTTCTGGTGGGATGTTTTGAGTGGATGTTTGATAGGTCTCATTGGTGGATTCATAATGGTAGGACATAAGTTTACTTATAAATTATTTTAAACATTTATAAAACTATACTGTGATATTAAAAAATTTCATTATATTGAATTGTTTATTTATATTTTATTTTATATTTAAGTATAAAATTGGTTTATTAAAAATAGATTGGATATTAAAACTTAATTTAATTAATATTGGATTTTTTTGAGACTAATAACTTATTAAATTTTAATACTTTGCTTATTTCATGCATCATTTTTTTATGTATGATAAAATTAAAAAAAAATTAGATATAACAGAAAATTGAGTAGATATTTATGCCATGGAGGGAGGAGAATTTCATGACTAGCAAGTTGATTAAATGTGTATTTTTTTTACATTTCTGCATCTACATTCACCAAGAAGAGTAAAAGTCAAGTATTTATGCTCATAATCACTGAGAATATATGTATATCTATTTACTTAAAGCATGGTAGTATCCACTGGAATTCACTAGAAAGTTGATGATGCAAAAACATAAGAGTGAACCAAAAATTAAATAAAAAAAAAAAGAAAAAAGAAAAAAAAATGTAAACATTTTTGGATATATTTTTTTCACCTTGTCCTGGAGCGTTTAGTTTTTTTTTTAATTTCATTTGTTATCTGGTTACATGTTTAATTGTTATAAAACAAATCCTCAAAATTTTACTAAGTAATTCCTTAGTAAAAAAAAAAAAAAAAATTGTTTGTTATTTGGTTTTGAAAGACTTGTTGATAAAATAGCCTTATGCGGCATTTCTTTCACAAAATTATTAGATATTTTTCAACATAGGAGATTATGAAAGGAATAAATAAAAAATAAATAAATAAAAGAAAGTTTATCAGGAAGTTTTTCAGAAATTTTTCTTCTGAATGTTTTTGTGAGATACAGATGTAAGCACACTTTATTCTTTTACTTTTTCAGGAGTATCTGCAATTGAAAAATCTCAAGAACTATAAAATTCTACATTGCAATGTTAATGAAGCCCATAATAGAATTGCATTTTTTAATTATTAAAATCAATTTTATTAGGAGAATTCAAAAATAAGCTGAATTTTAAAATGTATGTTTCCCTATTCCATAAAAATATTGACATATGCTTTAGATATTATTTAAGTGCATCTACTTTGCAGGAATCTAATTTCTACTTTTCTTATTTCTGATAGCCCTCACCATTCTGCCTTAAAAGCTATTTTTAAGCTATTTCATGCATGATAGCCATAAAAATTGGTACTTTGAGGACAATCATTAATCTGAATGATTTAATATTTTTGATTACATTGAGCAATTTTTTCTTCTAACTTTGCAGTATTTTCTTAATTTCAAGCTTTTGGATTCTTTGAAACTCCTGGAATTTTTTTCCAATGCCCTGGAAATTCCTAAAGATTTCATTTAATTCTTTGAAAATAGTGAAAAACTCCATGAAGTTTTTAATTTCTTCTTAATTTATGTTAAAATTTCTTTGTCAGAAAATATTAAGGTCACAAGTTGTTCGTTTTTACTTTTTGTAATTTCCAATCAAAGGGATTGAAACTAATTCAAAATTTAATAGATTGTAATAAATTGAAATATATACTTTTGTTAGACAATATGTGAGACTTACAACACACACATTCACAAGGAAAAAAAGAAAAAAAAAACTTTTTATCAAAAACAGAAAATCTACTGTTAATATCAAGTACATTTTTATGTTGCTATGTGGTAAAATTGTATGGATTTATGATATTGCTTAATTAATTTGAAAACAAAAACTTTCTTTCCTGTTTCTTGAATTGATTGATTAATTATAGTTTACATGCATTTATTAAATTTAATTTAGGGATGAAAAAAAGTAATTTCTAATATATATCTATTAATTATTTAATATATATCTTTTATTAATTTCTAATATATATCTTTTTATGAATCTAAAGTGAAACTGATTTCTGCGATTTTGAAATCACCTTCTGTTTTTGACCTAGTTAGTTTACTTCATGTAAACGGAATCAGTCAAAAATTGTAATAAATAATAATGAAAGACCATTTAAAGTAAATATAGGCTTTTGAAAATTGCAAATGGCCATGAATGTTAGGAGTGCAATCCATCTGCATCCAGGCCTTTTTTTTCAAGAGCTTCGTTTTGTTTGTGTTATAGAGTAAAATTGAACTCTTCTCTTTTATGTTTATTTTTACTTGTCAAAGTATTAAATCATTACTTATACATATTTTATGATGTAATTATTTTTAAGCAGTAATAATTATAACAAAGTGATATTTTTAAAATTAGAATTTTATCTAAGTAGTGTATTTGCATGTAATATAAACATTCATTTTTGTTTAAGGATTGTTTTCAATAGAAATTATTTTTATACACTTTTAGAAACCATATCAACAAATTTAAAAACTTTAAAAATATTCATTTTTATGTACAACATTTTAGTAATTAATATGAAGGAACTTTGAAAGCTTAAATGAAATATATCTATTGTAGTTGTAGACTTGTTCAATGCTTTTAAACTTACATTGATTTTAAGTCTAATTTAAATTAAAAATAGTCAAAGTACTTTTTGCAAATCATTATCATCTTTCATAAATATAATTAAAAATTTTTAAGCATATATAATTACAGTTATATTTGACAACAAATAATAAGTAGGGTAATATTATTGGTTGTTAACACTGCTTGGGGAAAATTTTGTATTAGTCCTGGAAAGCTTGAGTTTGTTTCCAGAGAATCTGCACAGATGCTGTAAAATCATTAAATTTAGTGAGAAAAAATACAATTTTGCTAGAGAAGGAAAGAAAATTTATCATGAAAAAAACATTAAATTAAAATTTGAATAAGATCAATCCTTTTTTAGAACTGTGACTAATAAATTCAAGTTCCCATTTAAGTACCAAATTCAGACATCATTGATTGCAGACCTATTTTTAAAAATAATAACTTATTGCCATGTTATACCATTTTTAATCTACAATTCCAGATATACTATTAATAGTAAACAGATCCTTTTCATTTATTAATCTATTAGAGATCACTGTGCTGAGTGACTATAAATGTTTAGTATTTGTTGGACTTGATTCCCTTCACTATAAAATAGACTAAAATATTTTTTCTCTGGTGTTCACAGTGACATTTCATCTTGGTTCAAAACTATTTATCTAGTATCAATAAGAAATGTAATTTAATTTGATCAGAAGCTTTTCATCTTATAATATATATATATTGTGCTTAACTTCAATGTATCATATTGGTTTACATATATAATAATTTATATAGATTGCATTGATTATACTATTGAAATTCTAACTAAAGTAACTAATTTGTATAAAAATCATTGTCAATTTATCTGATTCTTGTACTTAATTTAATCATTTCTTTGCTTCAAATAACTTGGTTAATTAATGAGTTAAATTCGTAATAATTGTTCATTTTTTGTTTTTCAGATCAAAATATCTCTAAGGCAAGCTTACTTGCATCGTAAGAGTCAATCCTAATGTATATTATTATAATGCAAAATGAAGAAGCTTATTATGTGCATGAAAACTAAAAGTTTCTGTCATTTTACAATTTCATAATCTTTAATAATTCATATTTACATATTTTACTGTGTATCATGCATGCAGTAACGATAAAGCACAAAGTGTGATAGCATTAATTACTACACATTATATTTTATATTGAAATTATGTTTTAATTTATTTTATTTTTTTTCTTATTCATTTTTCAAAGATAGTGCAATAATTATTTCAAATTTAGGCAATTTTTCCTTTAAATTAAGATTATTTGATTAATTTACATTAATATATTTTAAAAATGAATGGCAAATATTTAGTGAATTGATTTGAATCATTAATTGTGATTGATTTGCATTTTTAGCTTAATTCTTTGTTAATTATATAATTGCATGAAAGTGAAAATGCAAAACCATGAATACTTTTGCAAAAATAAACAGTAATGTTTATCACAACATTATATTCTTATAAAAAGTGAGATAATATAGTTAGAGCAAATTGTAAAGGACTTGTTGGCAATCATACTGATAGCCACATATTTGAGTATGTATACATTGTCTTCTGAAAGATATCTATTCCTATTAACCTTTTACTATTTATCTCTTGATTGTGGCCAGTGGCATCACACATACACAACATTCAATCATGTCTCAAACATATTTGATGAAGAATAGTCTGGACAGACAAGTGGCTAGGGAAGCATCTGAGAATATTTCAGGGTTTTTTTATTTGATAACAGCAGGTGCAGTTTGACATTATTCTACTGGTAAATGACATTTAGTATATTCTGAATGATGGATAATGTTACCATGTGAAGCACACATCAACCATTTATTGGCTCATCACTTTATCTGCTATTGGAAATATTGCGATCTAACCATCTAAAATTGTTCTGGCATTACTACTCTTGGAATGTGTCTCATTTCTTTCTTCCAACAATCTTTATCATTGATGGTAGCACAACTTCATGTGCTGGAGAATGTAATGCATTTTGCATCATTCACAAAGTTCAGTATATTTTGCTCTTTCTACAATTCTTTGTAGTCTGTAGAGCAGTCATTCATGGCTATGCATTTTGATTGTCATGCTGTATATATTTGCTACTCTAAATGTTGTCTCATTGTAAAAAATATTCAAAATGTGTGTTATATATCAATTTAAATGTTTTATATACAACATTAAAATATTTAAATATTTTGTAATTTTATTGCCTTTAGTTTATTTGATAAAAAATTGGAAATTTGTTTCATTTCTTAGTGATAAATTTTTTTGGATGTTTCACTACCATTTTTTATACTTTTTCAAAACTTTTATTTATTTCAATGTTTAACATTTTTTTTTAAAAAAATTAAAGAATAGTATTATTTTTAGTTTGCTAATAAAACACTACACTGGATTTTAATAATATAGGATTTTAATTGTATTATGTATGGATGGGGGAAACAAAAAAGACATACATTTAATGTAAATTAAAAAAAAAAATGCTGCATAAATTTAATAATTGTTTCTTTTGACTGTTGCTCTGATTTCTGAAAGGTATTGAACTTGTATTTGAACGATATTTTAGGTTCATTTTAACAAATGCCATTAACAAACTACTTTTATTTATTATGTTTTATCTTTGTTATTTGTTTTGTTCTGCAACATTTTCACCAGAATTGGATAGTTTCAACTATTCATAATTAGTAATTATATTTCTATGATGTACATCTTAAATTAGCATATGATAATTACTATGATCGAGTTTAATAAAAATTTTGCTGAGAATATTTTGTTTTCAAATTTTATGAATTTATAATTTTGAAGATTTTGACTTATAATAAAACTTAATTGAATAGAAATATTGAAGGTAGCATAAAAAATTCATCAGTGTGTTGGAAAGTCTAGATACTTAAAAAAATGGCCAGCTATTTCGATAAAGCAATAATTAATAAAATTTTAAATATGTTGTGTGAGTTATTTCTATTAATGTAACTAATTATCTGATTTTTGTTTTTAATTCTAATATCAGTATTAAAACTATCACTAAAGCTGTATAATCAGTGATGAACATAATAATTTTCCTTCATAATGAAAGGAAACTTTTTAGTTTTAAAATTTTTTTCATATTGAACAGGTGAATACAATATTTATAATATTGATTAGAAGAATATTACACTTTTGGTGAAAAATTTTAATAATTTTTAATACAAATTTTTATTATTAATATTTTGCTGCTTTTATATTTTGTAATAAATATTTTTTTAAGAAATGTATATTTTAAAAATATTAATTCAAATTAAAACAAAAATAAAATTATTAGAACTTATTATATACATGTATAAAGGAAACATTGTTACAAAGCCTAAATTCTATTTAATAAATAATCCAATTTTATTGTTTTTATTATAATTATGTTATTATAGTTTTGTGGAAATTTAGCCAATTCAGTTACATGTATTATATATTTTCATACTATCACTGTGCAATTTATGAAAATTTTTGCAGAAAATGGAGTGTCTGTTTAAAAAAATAATCTAAATTGTTTTGAGCAGTTTTATGTTTAATCCAGTTCACAATGACATTATATTTATTTATTATTGTCTTAAGACTTAATAATGTATGTTAAATGCTTAATTTCTAAAAAAAATGTATCAAAACTGAATAATGAAGGAAAAAGGATTAAATAATTTTATAATATAAATATGTTTCCAGATAATACACTTTAATTGAAATTAAATGGTTACATTCTCTTAATATACTTTTGATTATGATTGACACTCTTTTACAAATTGTGTTCCACAGTTGTTTCATTTCATTTTATGAATTTGTATAGTAATAATAATAATGCCCTGTGAATTTGTGAAAATGTGTGTTTTATAGTCTTTCAAAATAACGTGAAAATGTGATATTTTATAGTCTTTCAAAATAAATATATTTCAGCTTTCAAATGTGGTCACACAATTAACACCTTATTTCATAAGAGTTCCTTGATTTTTTTTTTTATTTGCTTAATACATCTATCGAAACTGTGATGATTATAAATATTTTAGTTCCTTTAATAAATTTTTCTTTAGAGAAGTTCTTAAATCTTACATATATGTCTTACAAATATTCAAAGAAATTAATGAATTTGACAAACAAATTATTACTGTTAGTGTTTTGCTGCTAAAAAGGAAAATGCTAGTGAAATATTCGAAAGGAAATTACTAATAAATCGTCAGTCACATGTGACGATTCACTAAAACTTTAAATGTTGCTGCAACTTCAAAAATTTATAGAAGTTAGCATTAATCATTATTGTTAATTAATCTTGATATTGCATAACACATTTTATAAATTCAGAAAAGCTGTGTTGATTACTAACAGTAAAATGTCATAATAATGTCATAAAATAAGTGTACACAATCCAGCTGATGCTTATTTTGACTCTTTTTAAATGTTAATGGTAGTATACAAAGGATTTTTTTATCATTATTCAACAATGAATATTTATATTATTTTTACTGAAAAATTTAGTTTTTTGATAATCATTATATTTTTTTAATTAAATCTCCTGTTCAAAAGTATTTATGTTTATTTCAATGTGTTTTAAAATTCTATGTGTAATCATGTTTCCTATATTACCCAAAATATTTATATTCAAATAATGTTGAATGCAAAATCTTACTTAATCATAGTAATAGAATTGTAGTGACATTTCTTTAATATAAATGTTACTATATTCCTATATTTTTTAGCTGTTTACATTAAATGATATAAAGTCTGTTGCACTGTAATTTTTTAGATGGCAGGTATTCAGTTCAATTAGGTAATTGGATTTTCGTTTTTTATTTAAGTTGTCGTTTTTTGAAATGTATTGGATTGGATATTGTTAGAAAGTATTTAAAATTACCAAATAATTTAAAAATCATTCCACATTTGTTATCCTTCATTTACACAAGTTATTAAAATTTTTTAGAATGGATTATATATTTATATTATATATATTTCTATATCCCAGATTCAAAATGTTATTAGACATTTTTTTAAATCTTACTTGGCATTATATTTAAGATTCAAAGTGTCACAAAAATCCCTTAATTTGCATAAAAAGAAATATGAAAACTGAAAGATAACTATTTTAATTCTGTGAAAAAGATATTTTGCTATGTTATAAATGTTAAAGAATGAATTTTCTAATCTGTGGTTTTGAAACTATAGCTTAAGTGAATTTTATTTTAAGAGAAGTGGCTTGTGATATTTTGTTATCTGCTTGTAGAATATGTTATGTTACATGTTTTGGTTATTTATATGAAAATTTTATCTGTGTTATGTAATAATTGTAAAGCTATTTTTATAAAATTATATCTAAAATTGTCTATTTAATAAAAGTTTACATTTGTCAGTGTTTTATTGATTTTATTGTTAAATAAGTTTTTTATGTGCTTTTTTTATTATACAAGAGTTCAACTATTTACATTCATACATAGCTATGCAGACAAGCCCTGCGCTGTGTCTAATGTTAACGGGCTTAGAATACTCGCCTATCACTTGTGCGCCTTGTAATTTAAAACTGTCATCAGTTGTCAATGTGATTGTAGTTTTAAATTATGAGGCACTTGATTATCTTGACCCTTGACTGGGGTTCAAAATTACAAGTTAAGAGAACATGAGTTGCCATTCTTTTCCACATCCTCTTCGTGGCACAGATTATCATGGACATGTCCTTAATACAGCTCTAGGAACCCAGTGAGGGAGAATGGTCACCCTACTTGGCCATATATCCTTGTTGAGCTACTTATAAAAAATAAAACAAAAAATCTTTATGTAAGTAGTATTGAAATAAAAATAAAAGGATTTGTTTATAATTTCTGAAAATATTTCTGACTTTTGCATTTTGTAGCTTGATTTCACGTTAAATATCATATTCTTTTGCTTTAAGTAAAATTTCTGAAAGTAGACTTAGATGTAGAGCTAATAAAAAGTGATCTTAGCTTTAGGTAAGAAATTATATGCAAATTTTTAATTATATATAATAAATAGCATGACAATCAAGGTATATTTATGTGCAGATATAATTACCTAAAGTAAAAATCAATTCTGCAAGTCATTTTTCACTTAGTTTCAATTATGATTGATTTTTACAATTTTAAAACATTTTATGAATTGTCATCTTGGAATTCAAAGTCTTTGTAAATCTTATTAAAATATTTAATTAAGTAGAAGCAACGAAATTAAATATCGTATTGCCTCATGTTTTAATACAATAAATTGTATGTATTTTTCTGCCAATAATTCGTAAAAATAAATTTTCAAAGTATTTTATTGTAATAAGTAAAAAAGTTAACAAAGTGCTGTGTATACAATGTTTATCCAACCATTTTTTTTATCCAGTAATCAAAATCCAGAAAATTCTTGCAATCAATTTATATATATACATATATATATATATTCACAATTATAGGAAATTGTGAAATAATAATTTCAAGCATATAATATGGTCTTAGTTATTTAAATTGTTTGGTTTTTTTATAATGTGTATATATGAACCATTTAATGGTTAGTGACTTAAAGATAGCTGTATTACCCCTTAAAATGAATTCATGAAAATTGTACATAGTTAAATTTTCATAGATTCATATAGATAGGAGCGCCACTTTTCAGTCCTGAAGGGTTGGATTTCTGTATTGAAAAAATCTTAAGAGATTTCAGTTTAAAAAAAAAGTTTTAAATTAGGTGTAAAACTCTCCTTTTCAATCAATATAAAAATAATTCAATTAACGTGACCGTCCGAGACTAGTTTTATCGAAAATTCAACTGGTCTTCAGAGTAAGTCTTAACATGACAGTTTGGGTACTGTTATGATGAGACTAATTTCAAATTCACCCTTAGAAATCTGAAGACTTCTTGCGATTGTTCTACCAAATTTCAAATCTGTTATTGTATTTTTATATTAAAACATTAACATTTACTGTTGTCCTAAAAAATTATTGATTCAAGCAGAGATTGGCTAATAATATATTAGCATTGTCCAGACTAAAAATGAGAAAAACTTAAGCAGTTTGTAATAATGACTTTTGGTGTACAAAATTAAGGGTGGTATCTTTTGTAAGTTGAATTGTACCTTTCTTTAAAAAAAAAAAAATACTAATAAAATAAACATAAAAGATAATTTGGTTAATGGTTCTTGTTGAAAATAAATTTATATTACTACACATTTAAGTTCTAAAGAATTCATCAACCACAAAAATATTGTGATAAAAGAAATGAAAATATGTTTAGTATCTGAAATAATATGCTATTTATTTGATATTTAAATATAACCATGAGTTAATTAGAAAATAATGTAGAAATTTTTTTTTTGAAAAAATATCTTCTGATAGTATATGGAGGTTTTGAAATAAATAAGAATATATGGTTCACACATAAATTTTGAAAGCTTTGCTTTTAGGTATATAATGGAGTAATTGAGATAGTGTTTGTTGAACTGCTGGCTTAAAACTGCATTTCTTTCAAGCAAACTTAATTTGCTGGACCTATTGTAAGTAGATTTTTTTGAAGATGTTTTTATATGCGAAATTTTCCTAAATATATGGTTAAATTACTGTTTAAGATAAAAAAAAAAAAAAAAAAAAAAAAAAAAAAAAAAAGTAATTGAAAATGTATGGGATGTATTCAAATAAAATTTGTAAGAAAATTTCAGGATCTGGACACAAAGTAGGAATCTAACCAGTTTAGAAAAAAAATGGTATTTTAATATTTGGTCAATAAAGAAATAATTTTCTTTTAAATTTGTATATAGTGTGGTATTTTACTACATTTCAATAAATTAAAAGGCTTTTTATTTAAGTGAAAATCCTATTCTGTGCTGCATTGCTGGGTTGTACGTTTTTGTTAAGCTATTTGTTTATTTAAAGAATATCTATCAAAGATCAAATCTCTCCGAACAGCTTATCAATATGTATATATATATATATATATATATATATATATATATATATATATATCACATTTTGAATAAGTTTAAGAATTCATGAATTCAGCGCGAAAAAATATCTGGAATCAGGCTATCCATTTGAAAACAAAGTTTTAGCATTACATGAAATGAATTATGTTAAATTATTCACACACACAATGGCTATAAAATAATTATAGTTAAATTGGTAGTCTCACATCTTTAAAATAATTCCAGATGCCATTGTATAAATTAACCTTTTTAATGAAAGCTATAATGACTACATTTTAAGGCTAATTTGAAAGCCTTATTTTAATACTATAAATGTTATTGTGCAAATGATAGAACGATGTTAAATGTGGAAAATTATCATAAAATGTTAGTACAACCCAGTGTTATTTGCTTATGTCAAAACTTAAGCGCAGTCCTAGTCTGTTCATAAATTACCTAACGTCTCTAACGAGAAAACAAATTTTTCCGGTCTTAAAGAAAATAAAACTGTTTTTCACTGAAATAGGTCTTTAAGATCACAATTCCTTTTTCCAGATATTGAATTCAATTATTTATAGACAGAAAAATATTTTATTATTTTTATTTCCAATGGCCAGGCAAAATACAAAGAACTAAATGTTACAAAAGCTACAGAAAATAGACCGAAGTCATTTGCCTAAGGAGCAATCTTGCCTCCCCAATATCTCGCTTCCTCCATTGACCAGCAGAGAGCTCGACAAAGGGACAGATGATCCTTGTCCATCACTTCTCCAGAGCCACATAGTGGACAAGTAGGAACCGTTAGAATTCTCAAGCTCTTTAAATGAGAGGCTAAGCAGTTATGTCCTGCTGTTAGACGAAATGTGGCAACTCCATTTCGTCTTGGTACTTGGTAAGTCAGGAATAAGAGAAGGATCTAAATTACTTCAGTGTTTTCGAGCTGTACCAGTCTGTAGGTCTCGTGAGGCATTAGAAGCAAATGGATGCTTTAGAAGCAGTAAAATAAAATAAAACGAAAATATCAAACTTTGAGTCTAATGTTAAAACATAGTAGTGCCAAAGAAATTCATTTATCTCAACGAAAAATTATCATATTTGATGAAAAGCACTAATTTATAGCTCAAAGTAATCATGTTCCTAAAATACATAAAACGATCAATAAATATTTTAATTTGAAATTTTCTGTCTTTGCGAATTTTTTAAAATGGAGTTTAAATCTTACTGGTAGTCGGGTAAGTCGACATAGTGCCATAAAAATCTTCATTCATGTTGTATCTTATCCTGTCCAGTTAGCCAATAGGCTAAACCATATCCATGAAACCGTGAATAATATTTACTCATGGGTAAATATATAAAGTATAAGCATTAGGCACACTTTCATTGTTGGGACTTTACGGAAAATGGTTGGAAAATTATGGACTATTTTCTTTTTAAAATTTTGTCATTAATTTTAGCTTGTGTAATTATTATGAAATTAAAAATAGAATTTCTTTAGAGATATTTTAAAAATATATTACAATTTAAATTCAGCAGTTAACATGAAATCAAAATAATTGACTTTCTTAAGTGACAAATCTAGTTTTAGTTATTTAGGTTAAAATATTTCTCAGTAACTTTTATTTGCTCTTCATAATTTATCATGTTAATGAAAGTTAGTTTGAAAGTCTGATGTTAGTGAATTTATTATTAAATTATTTTTTATTATTTCAATGTTGTACGAGCCTGAAATTTTTTTTGTAATAAATTTTTATTTATATAAAAAGAGAGTTTTATATATTTATGCACTAGACTGTTTAAGTGTGAGTTTCTTGTATTGAGTAAATTTTTACTCTTTTAGCGAACATATTTCTACCGGTAAGCAAAAACAAACGCTTTAAATGAAAATTTTTACATTCAAAGATATATTTGTTTTATTTCTTATAACCATCCGCGACTATGACTTTTCAACACTACAAGAAGTGGAAATGATTATAATTTATATAGTAGGGCACCTGCAGTGGCTGTGCCATTCTTAATACGAATGTGGATGAGTTTCGTTATTTAGACGCAAGGACCAAGGAGAAGACTGCTAAACTTACTTAAAATTCCCAGAGATATTTCTCATTGAGGACATTGCGACCATGATATATTTAAAGAGTACACTAGTCGCCGTTAGCAAGCAAGACGGATCTTCGGTTTGGTTGGGATTTGAACTCACTACCTTCTTCTGATAACTATATATATATATATATATATATATATGGGGAGGGGGGAGCTTTTTATGTTAAAATACACAATTAACTCTCATTTTAAAATTACAACTTTACTTATTTATTATCTTGTGTCTCTTATTCAAATTCACAGTTGTAATTAATTTCTGATTTATCTTTCAAATTAAACTTTTTTGATCTGAAGAATTCCTTAAGAACTATTATAAGTGTATTTAGTGTCCAAAAATAGTACTGAAGAAAATTTATCTTCTTATGTATATATTATTTGCTATTAAGTAGTGCTTTCAGAAAGATTTTTACCCTGGTGTCTTAGAAACCAAGGACTAAAAATAATGAGTGCCTTTGATATATGAAGACCAGAAAGTGTAATTGCAAACTCATTTATTAGGAATAAGTTATTGATATTTTTATAATAAAATTAATCCATTTATTCAACCTTACAGTCAATTCTGAAGCAATGATCACTAATTTTTGTAAGTTAATAAGGATTACTATAGGAAGCACTATAGGATTACCGTAGTTATATGTAGATAAATGCGGATAAAAATAATTAGAGCTTTGGTATAGTTTATTTTTAAGACAAATGCACTTTTATGGTTTTGGTTAATGAATGAAACATTTAAAACTCTGGTGTACTGTTGGACGGTCGAAGTAAGACATTCAAATCTGATGTTGCTCCATTCCTCAGCATTCATTTCATTGCTATGGAGGAAATAATCAGCCAAAGAATCATCGAAAAAATTATGATCACTATGGAAGATTGAAACATTGTTGAAATCTGTCGTAATCGAAGAGCAGCCTGTACACATGTGGCATCTGTGGTTGGAGAGGGTATTGGTAAAGCGATATTTGGAATCACATAATAGACCGTTCTACCGGTATCATGAGTTTATTGCTCTGTTCGTTCACAATATAGACTGTCATGATTAAAATGGGGCTGTTACATGTCAATAAAAATGGATCTGATTCGGACAAAATTATGTTCACGTATGAGTCGAAATTTTCTCTGCAAATTAATGATGAATATGCAAGAATTTAGAAGTACAAAACTATCTCAATATATTGTAGAACATTATAAACATCGAGGTAAAAAGATAGTTTGATTAGAAGTTTTATTGGGATACCAGACTAATCTTTGCTAACCTTACAGAACCTTGTCTGGATTCTATAACAGCTATCAGACTAAAGGATAAAGCCATTGGACACAGTTGTACGTTCGTAAGTTAAAGCCATCCTTTTAATGGATCATGATACCTTTTTCCATAAAGCTGTTATTGTTGATGACTATCTATAAAGCGAGTGTATTGTGCATATATAATGACCAACGCACTCGCCTGACTTGAATCTTATTAAGTCAAACTAGTATGCTGGTCGTTATATATGCACAATCTTTAAATGCTTTTTACATCTCTTTAATCTTCTTTAAAATGCTGCTACAACTATTCTTACAGACTTGAAAAATGTTTTATTGGAGAAATGGAGATTACTTGATTCTATAATGGTTGATCATAACACACTTCATAAAAAATATGGTCGGTTGGCAGAAATAAATAGCTGGAAACATGACAATAATTTAATCTAACTATAAATTCATATTTTTTAAGTTACGCATTAAGTTAAAATTAAGCAAAAACTTGATTGATTGCTTTGAATTACGCACGTTACGTTCTTTGAAATTGAGTGGTATAATTTTTAAGGAAATGTTACAAATTGCATTAATTTCAAAATTGAATTAATTTCAAAAATGCGCATTAATTTCAAAATTATCGCTACTTATGAACAATTGTTTTGTCCCATGTGATCATATAAAAAATAACTAATTTTGATTGCGGTATAGTGCACCGATTGCATAACCTTGAATGTAGACAGGAAAATCTCTTCTGCACGGAGTCATTTGTGCATAAAACAATTATCTAAGTCCCCTCCTTTTGACACACGATGCTGGAGGACGTTCGCTGCATACAGAACTTGTTGATGGAGTGAAAAGAAAAGCAACAGCAATTTCATTCAATTAAGGGAAGTTTATTAGCGGCTGTGCCATTTCCTCTATATATGCTAAGGTAGCCGTCAAAAGTGCTTTCAGCTGCTACGTATTGAATCGATAATGAAAAACAGATCAGGTTTCTAAAAATGGTGAAAACGATCATCTTCTTTCTTATATATCATCTTCCAACCATTTAGTTTAGTTATTTTGTAGTTTTATTTTTTATTGTTTTCTTTGTCTTCATGAGGATGAGTAGGAAAATATTCTGACCGGAAATGGCAATATTATTACCATTTAATTCTATTGGTTTACGTATACATAATGAATAAGTATAAGCATATATTATTTAAATTTTCTATGCAAATAAATGATGGTAAAACTAGTAAAGAAACAATGTTGCCTTAATTAATGTCGTTGATCGAAGTAAAAAAAAAAAAATAAAATTAATGCATATCTCGTAAATACGATTACATTTTTCTTTCTTATTAAATCAGAATCGTAATTTTCTTCTTGTCAATGAATTAGGATAGGATTCATTTCTTTAGGCTGAACTGGAAGTTTTATGCCCAGAATTATGCGGTTAGCATTATTTTTGAGTATAAACTGATATTTCACCATTAGGATGTTACACAATTAAATAAAATTCTGTAATCAGAAACGCACATTCCTGGATTCACAAGAATTTCTGTATTTGATAAATTCATGTAGATAATTTTAATCTAGGAATCTATGTGAATGATGATATCAATGAAGTCTATTAAATAGTTATAAGTAACTTTAATAATTTTTAATGATTGATGATGAATAGTCTTTTTAAAATTCCTTTAAATTGAATTTTTTAAAGTGATACTAAAATTTGATTTGGAAATAGATGATTTTCAATGATAGAATATTCAATAGACTTTATTCTGTTTAATAAATGATCTCTTCAAGCTTTTATCGCTCATGGTAAATATTAAGGGACACTGAAGCAAATAGCTTGTGCTTTTGTAAGCTTCGTAATACGAAGATGTATGATTAAGTGCTTGGCTTGTTGTAACTTGATTTGTACTATTTTCTGAGACACTTTAGTGGATTGGGAGAAATGACTTTCAAATTTGATAAGAATTGTCTTCAGACAGCAAATTGACCTCCTAAAATATGAAACTGACCATAATCTCGGTCATTTATAAAATTTTATTTTGAAACTTATTTTGCATGTCGACAACGGACTGAATTTATTAAAGATGCATTAAATATTTCACTATTAATCACAATACGAAAATCGTTCCTTTTCGATTAATTTTTTTTAGCTTTTCAAATACGAAGATCTATGGATTTTTATAGTCTCTACTTTTTTTTCTTCCATATTTTCCCCTATGAATCACAAATAGGAACTCTAAAATTTTTTAATTAAAAAGCGCAATTTTTATTTCCACTGAGATGTTTCTTCTCCAGGCTTCCCAAAGTATGACGTATGAATATATGTAAAATGTGCATCATTATCAATAAACGAATTAACGTATTTAAAATGAATTTTTGCATTAAATATCAACTATTTACCTGAAATGTTTTTTTTCATTAATATAGGCTTTTATTTCTCCAGAGATGGAGATCTTAAGATGAGTTTAAAAGTTAACGAAAATAAAACTGAAGATATACCTTGCATAAAAATACGCTTCTCAAAGATACCTGTTTGGAAATGAAGATTACAAATTTGAAGCCATTGACTATTTCATTTATTTGAGTTCTGAAAAAAAAAATAACAATAAGAACGACATTATAATAAAAAAGAACATAGCAGCCAGTAGATACTTAAATGGAATACGAAAACATATAAAATAAAACGAAAGCAAAGAAAAAAAAACTGAGGTTTTATTATATAAAAGTTTACAATATTTAATCTATAAGACCAATATTTACATATGCATATTAAACCTGGACCTTGACTCATACACATAAGGATATAGTAGTATCTTAGAAAGAAAGTTTTTAAAAATGTATTTTCGGAGAAATAAAGAAAAACGATGTGTAGTTGAGAAGATCAAATTTAGAATTTTATCACTCACTTAATTTACCAGACATGAGAATTTTATAAGGCTGCAAAGAAAAAAATGTGCTGGACACATTGTTAAGATTGATTAGGAGCGTATCGAAAAGAAGTCTTTAATGGCAGTCAAATTGGTACAAAAAAAAAGGAATGACCCGATCCAAGATGGATAGATGGCTTTTGAAAAAACAAAGCCTTCTGTTATTTAAAGGGGGGAAAACTAGAGATCTACATAAGCTTAAAGAAGGGCTCGAAAAAAATATTTTGAGAAGGCCAGGGCCCACCTGGGCTGTCGTGCCATTGAGGAAGGAAGATTTTTTTTTCATTACACATATCATTTCTTTCTCTCACTACAGCTTCTTAAATGTTACTATTTCTTTAAAAAAACAGTTGATGGCAAAAACTTGTTTTTAAAAATATCCTTAAAATTTTTTTAAAAAATGTTGATGTTTAAAACTTATACTTATTTTTATGTGCTCAAGTTTTCGTTCCATGCTTTTAAGTGGCCATATATTCCATAGAGTTCATACAAGAAACGGTCGATTTAATTGGGTTTCATAGAAAAATACTAAAATTATCATGTGTGTATGAATAGATATAAGAAATATCTAACTGATAAATTCATTAGAACTTGCATTATTGGTTTGAAGAAGCAATATACTTTCTAAAATATATTTATTGTATATTATTAACTTATAAATTTAAAGAACTATTCGAAATGTGGAGAAATTATAGTAAACGACGGTATTGATGCTATGAAATTTTAAGTTAAACAGCACTCATTGAACATTCTCTAAGTCTATGTACCTTTATTAGAGTGTCATATCATTGTATCACGATTCTTCCTTCTACGTATTATTTTTCCATTAATCAATTTTAATTATGTTGATCTTTGTGCCATTACAAACATCTTTGCGCATTACTGAAGAGGATAAGTTGCTTACTGATGGCAACGTCACTAAGTAAAACTAAGTACTAACATCTTTTGGCAAATAATTATATTATTAGCATGTGTACTTAAGGTTCTACTGAGAGTATCAGTTCTATAAATTATTTATATATATAGGATCTATTCAGAACATCTTGATCATTGAACTGGAGATCCTACAGCAAAAAATGATATTCCATGCATAAAAATTCCATCTTCGAGGTTATATGTTGCCCACTGAGTTTTTTTAGAAGCCAGAGACATTCTTAGATTATTATAAGAATAATAAAATTTTAGTATATTTACAGCTGTTTATGATATATGGATAGTTATTCTGTATAATTTTTCATTAATGTTGATTTATTTAACATGTTTCCAGACACTTTCTTATCTTTTTATTGAATATTTTGATGTTCATTATACTCTATGAATATTAAACTGTTTTAGCAGTCAATATTTTTTTTATCAAATACATTATTTCTTGATCTTCCATTAAAAATATTTATTTAACTTTGTCTTATATATGTGATACATCTAAATATCTTTATATAACAATTATATATTGACATAAATACATCAGAGTCTTAATATAACCTGTATTTATTAAAGCCCGTGTTTAATTCTACATGTTTGTTAAAAATATATGTAATAAAGTTGTAAGGCGATATAATAAAGCTTTTTAATCTAGAAATTTAATCACTGACATATTGTGATGTCACGAACTATAAGTATTTTTTTATTTAATTAAGATAATAATTATTATTGTTATAATATATTATAATATATTTAATTATGACTTTAGTTTTTAATATAAATAGAAAAAGAGAGAGAGAGAACACTCCCAAATTAAAGTTTTGTGTTTCACTAGTTTTTTGATTCCATAATTAAAGTCAATGTTACATATGTTTTTACACAATTTTCAGCGATTTTCTAGAAAGCAAATAATTTGCATGCTAGGGCAGCGAAATGGAACGTTCACATTTCAAAAATCATTTGAGATGCCAAAACAATACCATCCAATTGATTAACAAGAACTGGAAACAGAATCATTAATTTTTATGTCATTGAAATGAAGATTAGTTAAGGGGAGTTAGCACGCGCAACTACCTAGTTGAGCAAGGTTGTTAAGCCTAATTGCTCGAATTTGAATACGAAGCGATAAAGACCTATTTCCCAAACAACCATGTCAATTGTTTTCCACGAAAGCATCCACTACAATGGAAAATTAAATATATCGGTACATTTTTCATCTTAAATGAGAGATTTTTACAATGATAACGATGGAAAATAAATATTGTAGGACTTAATCGCCAGTGCTACCTTCGCGTTCAGAACGTTATTCGTTTCCGCAACATGATAAATGTAAGCTTAATAACTCTTTTGAATTTACATCCCGTGATTAATTTAGAATTTTTGACAAATCTTACCACTCACGCTATAAAGGAATATAAATTTGGCAGTAAGGGAAAACGATACGAAGTCCTTTGGTCGTTGATTGTTTAAAATGTTTGGAATGACTGTACCATTGGGTCAAAATTCATCCATCATCGATAATCGTCGAATATTGTCACACGAAAAGATGATGCTGAAGATTCTCTCAGTGCACACGGAAAAAAGATTCCACGCTAAAGTGGCAACAAGCGGAAAATTCTTCCTGTTCGCTGTGCAATCTGAAATAAAACTTTGACAATAGGACATTTAAGAAATGTCAAGAGCTATCAGAGTAATTTTTTCACTAAATGAAATTAGTTTTTTTCTAATTATACACACATCACATAAAATTGATCTTACCACACTCTTATTTGGGCTAATTATTGATTAAATTAACTTTAAAACACACCACTTTATTCACTTCACTTTAAAACAAATGAATTGCCTTTGGTTAAAATTTTATCAAACGTTCAAAAGTGTAGACAGATTTGCCCTTGATTTTACCCATATCTTTACTAGTTTTTGATTCATTATTGCAATCAACTAAGATTGATAAAAAATGATTTATTTCTTAAATATTGAAAGATAATAGGAAAATAATGTAATTTTTAAGAAAATAATAGTGGTAATTTTTTTTATAACACTTATACTGACACACACACACACACACACACACACACACACACACACACACACACACACACACACACACACACACACACACACACACACACACACACACACACACACACACACACACACACACACACACACACACACACACACACACACACACACACAGACACACACACACACACACACACACACACACACACACACACACACACACACACACACACACACACACACACACACACACACACACACACACACACACACACACACACATTTAGATTGTCTTCTTTTAGAATGTCATAATATTTTTAGCAAACGATATAATCTGATCCATTTATATTATCTTCCAAAAAAAATCGTCTATACAAAGAATACAAGAAGGTAATTTACATATACTATAGCATGTGCTACATGATTATTTTATTTTAAATTGAAATTTCTCTGGAGTGACTGGAGATGTAAATAATAACTATATACATGGATTCTATTTTAGTTTCTGCTGCTTAAACCTCAGAGTTTAAAGAAATCAGACAAAATTTGAAATATCGGTGATCCTTAACAAATCTAACAAATGAAGTGGGCTGGAAAAGATATTCCTCTTGGAGAAACACAAGTAAATCCGTTTGACAAATCTATTAGTAGTGTGACCTAATGCAGGCATCAAAAGTCTTTCTAATTACAAAGAACGACGGGCATATATGCCAGTTAACAAGCAAGCAGCAAGTGCAATGAACATTCGTGGTAATTCCAACGAACATTTATTGTAAATTATATCAACATCAATAACTATTTAAATAAAGTATTTCTATTTAAAGCCTTCAACAAGAAAACTAAATTTTTATTCGAAAATGTTTCTTTTCGATTTTCACATAATTTTCTTCCAAGTTTTTACTTGGAATCCTTCCACAATGATGCAATTTTTTCGAATTTTTGAGACTATATGTATATGATTAATGATCCATTTCCTCAAAATTTATATAGTTGATAATATAATATTGAAATTTTGAAAATGATAACATAATTTCATCAAAAATATAATTTTGAATCAGGCTTGTTTTTAAATTAAAACTATTCGTTTTAATAACATTTAAATTTTGCAACTTATATCGATATAATCGGAAAAAAAGTATAACTACTCTGTATTGTTTTTTTATATTTATATATAAAGAGAGACAGCCTCAGCGGCTTAATAACTTCACAATGCTTTCCTTAAGACCAGTTAAGTGAAGAATCCTGTATACCAAATACTTGGATGACCACACTCTCCCTTATTGAGTTGCTGTAACTTCAGGGTTTAGGAAAGGGTCCACATTAATGTGTGCTCTTCCACTTGCATGGAGAGGAAGATTCCAGTTCAGTTGTGACCTCGTCCCCTGCTCGTGGCTCAAAATTAAGAGGCACTAGTTGATAGGCTAATTTATTAAACTGTTAACTTTAAGATGCAATCCGGTATTCGCCATTGTTGTTAAATTATTTATTTATTCTTTATTTCAATTTATTCAGAAATTTCACCTTTTATAGTAATATATAATAATGATAAATTTGAACTATAATAATGATATATTTGAACTCATTTCTTATTTTTAAAGAATGTTTTTAAGTAGATTTATTTATTTATTGAAATTAAAACCTCACAGTTAAATGTTACAATAGCCTTCATGTTTGCAGTTATTAGAAATTTCCGAAATTGGAAAAATAAGTATTTCCGCTTATTATTGAGAAGAATATCTACACTAATACCTTTGAAAACCACATTTTCATATCTAATCATTGTACTCTTTCTTTGGTTTGGAAAACTATAGTGAGATAAAGGTGTTTTTCTTTAATACCCTAACTAAGAAAAGGTATCAAAATATGTTTTTGATCCACTCTGATACAAAACTTACTAATATGGAAATTTCCTCAATGTTAAAATGATGAAATAAAATTAAAATTATTTTTTATAAATTAAGTTCTTAATTGAAGATAAAAACTTTTATCAATGGAAGGATAATATGCAAGACGGATGAGTTTATAGTGATATGTAATTTATAATTTCAAATAAAAAAATTAAGTGTTCTGAACGAAAAGCATTGCATATGATATTCTTTTATTTATTTTAAGAACGTATTTAATTCCAAAAGAAATTATTTTTATTGTAATCAACTGAAATAAAGAACAGTGTTGCTGTTGATGTAATCTACTTTTGAGTAAAGAAAGGTTTTTGAACAATTCATAAAAATATTTTATTAATTTGAATAATTTATTAAAGCTCCTTTTTAATTTTTCCACAAAGGGCTAAATTCATTCGCCAGTTCTCGCATCGGAGAACTACATTTATTCTTTTTTCTCTCTTGTTTTTATTTTGTTGCCAAATAAATTTTTAATAAATTTATTTTAAAATCGTTTGCAAATAAAATACAATGTACTTTTATAATCGTTACAATAATTTTGTAATTATTAAAGGTGAAATTATCTAATTGTTATTCATAAATTAATCAAAACTTAACTATCGATAATTTAATAATCAAAACTTAGTAAAAATTATTCTGTGAAATCAAAAAAATTGATGTTATACTCAATTATAATTACTGAAGACTAAAATTCATTTACATTCATGGGCAATAATGAAATGAGATGAATCAATGTAGGACGTGAATCTCACACTAATTGAAACACTTAAAAGTGCACACTTATTTCTTTCAGTTTCAACTTACCTGTCAACCGTGACGGTCCATTCGAAATAGATTAGGGAACACTGAAACATCAGTGTAAGTCCAAAAATTCATTTCTCGAAGCATATAATTTCCTTGCTACCGTCATTTTGAGAAGATAGAAAAGTTGAGAGGAAATTTCCTGGGTTGTGTCTAAAAAATATTTAACGCCGTTATATGATCGATCAAAATCGAAAATCGAATCTTTAGTTTTCGTGACAGAAGCTTATATAGTAGCTAATCTTTATTTAGACAGTTGATATTTTTTTAATATCGCCATCATCTGTCGAGGTTATTTGTGGGGAGGGAGAGGTAACAAATTACATCGTGTGTGGTCTTTGTCGTTTGAAGCAGCAGCGATGAATAATTTTGTTAGGTTTAAGCTGATATTTATATAACGTAATTGTTATTAAAAAGGGCTTCAAACAATAACAATAGTAAATATCTGCTTATAATATCTGATTTATATAGGTAATCTTTTCTCAAACTATGATAATTTGTTTCCGTTTGTAAATTTTAAGCAATTCAGTATGACTTCTTTGGTAGAAACCCGTAAATTTTTCATAATAATAAATTGAAGCAAGATTTAAGTAATTTAAGGAATCTCCAAATGATTCCTTGAGTTATGATAGCTTATTCATATTATCAAATTCTTTGAAAATTTGATGTAAATTTTGAAATTATTTTATGAACCATGATTATAAGAACAAGCGTAGATAATTTAATAAAATTAATAATTAAGAATAGTTTAAATTTAAGTCATAATTTTTAATGATCTAGTATGCTGTGTGTGGTTTGTTTGTCGCTCAAATGACATTTTTTTGCACACGAGGGCTAATTAGACCAGGACCTACGGTTTAAACTGGATTCCAAACCACTACAAACATCCATGCCCAAGGTGGGATTCGAATCCACAAACTGTTGAACCGAAGGTAAGAGCGCAAGATAAAAAATTCCATGTTAATTCCAATTTAAGATAAAAAATTCCATGGGGGGGGAGGCGTTATTTAACGAATATTTAGTATAATCACATAATCAACCAATTTTTAAAATCGAATTTCTAATTATTATAACAGTAGTATAGTAGATATTCGATAAAAACTTGGGGAGAAAAAAAGATAAGCATTCTCTTCAAATTGAAAGTTCACTGGTTCACTTTTGAAAACTTTATCATTTATTCATCAGAAAAAAATTCACATTTTTTAAATTGTATTTTATTATATTAGTCATCAAATAGATAAAGTGCTATGAGTACGTGTGGTGTTAGTATGATTAAAATATGCATCGAACAATATTGTTTTGAAAAGATTACTATCAATTTATCAATCATATAATCAATTTATCAATAAAGGAAAAATATTTGGAGCAAAAGTTTTAAAATCTTGAAATTGGCCCTTAGTCAAATATTGAATAATCATGTGTCAAAACTTAGCACAATACAATAACAAATTTAGTATTTTTATGTTAGAATATCAATTTCTTGAAACGTTAGCTGTAATATTGATAATCAGTACCTGATTAAGGTTTTCATTAACAAATTATAAATGAAATATTTTATAAATACATCAAATTTAATTTTGTAACTGTTCTTGGAATAAGAATTAACGCCGACTTGTTTTGAAAATTATTCATTAAAACATTCTTTAGAACAGCACAAGAGGCAAGAACGTTTACAAAATATGCAAAAAAAAAAAAAAAAAAAAAGGACAGAACATAACAATTAACGTTAAATTGGTGAGAGCAAAATTTAGCAACATCATAGTAGCTGCGTTTTTAAGATTTGTTTTTTGCTATTGTTGCCATTCGATGACAGATAAATACATGTTGCTACTTTGTCTGATAAAATAGTTCGGTTACAATTTTAAGTATGCAAGTACTTTTTTCTTAACTTATCACATTTCAGAATCAATATTTTGTCTACAAAACTAAAATTTTCTTTTTTAGAATTCATAATTGCAAACAATATATTTAATGACTTTAGAAAATCCAATTTAATTTATTCACAATATTAAATGCAAAATATTTTAATAATTCAATCGATGATATGTGTCTTTCATCTATTTCTCAGTATTTGTTAAGAAAAAAACTGCATATTTTAATCTGCAAAACAATGAATGAATGAATGATTTAGCAATGAATGATCTAAATTGTGAAAGGAATTCTTTTGAAATTTATATTAACGAATTTTGGTGATGTTTTGTATAATTTGAATGCAATTATATTAAATTAACTTTACTTGTAGATGCTTTTGATATGATATACAACTCGCAAGCTGCAAATCTTTCTCAATATAATTTATCTATTTAGAATTCTAAAAGAGATATTACATCTGAAGGCGGTTGCATGGTTCGGAATGGATGGACTGGAAATCATTCAAGTTCTTTTCGTTCTTGACTTTAATTGCCCTCATCAACGGAACTAAAAAAAGGGGTAGAACACAGAAATCAACCAAAAAAAAGCCTAACTTCTGTCATTGAAACAGTGTCCAAATGAGATGAATGATTCCAAACAGCGACTACCGCACCCAACATACTCGATCTTACTAGATCTATAATTTTCCGTCCCAAATGCCCATTGTTCTGTTGCAAACATTGCAGAAACTGTAACCGATTCGCCTTACCCTCGTGTTCGTTTCCGACCAGTGGACCACACACTGCAGCTACTTGGAAATGTAAAATAATATTTAATTAGGAATACGTCTTCCATTGCGATAAATCATTTCTATTTGGGGGATCCTGCATACGAATCCATATCGTGTGATCCCTTCTGGAAAAAAAGCATGCGACCATCTTGAAATTCAGTTCCGATCTGAGAGGAATGATCTGTCTTATCTTTTTGTTCTTATTGCTTCCTTTCCTATTCTGGACCACACGTTGCTTTAAAATTTAATTTCTGACTGAGAGTAAGCATCCATATTCATTATGGTCATATATTTGTCAACATTTATGATAAATCTCTTTCGCTCAACTAATTACAACTGTATCCACTCGCATTTCGAACAAAAAGTGGTTTCTTTTTATTCTGTTCTACAAAAACTCAGTTCAGATCTGAGGCAAATGATCTCTCGGGTTTTATTTATTTTTTGTTCTTTTTTCACTATTCTAAACTACACGCTGCCTTAAAATTAATTTCTACCATAATGAATATGGATCGAGAACGTTCATCCATATTCATTATGGTGATATATTTGTTAACATTTATGATAAATCTTTTTCAAGCAGATATACCCACTCGTATTTCCAAAAACATTCGCTTTGTTTTGTTCTTAAAAATTCAGTTCTGATTTACGGCAAATGATCTGGTTTATTTTCGCTTTTGATGTTTTTTACTCCGATTCAGGTTTACATTGCTTTAAGTTTTCATTTTAGACTTAGAATAAGGTTAGTTTTTATTATATTCACTACTTATTATGAATACTTTTTAGACATTTTACATATTTTTGGTTTTATAACAACAAGAACTTATTATGAATTCATGGTAAATTCTTTTCATATAACAGATAATAATTCGAATTCACACGCATTTTGAAAATAAAAATACTTCTCCTAGTTTAATTAAGAGATAGGAGACAAATGATCTTTTGGAATTTTTTTTCCTGATTTATTATTTTTTTACACTAGACCACGAGTTGGTTAAAATTCAATTTTTTCGGAAATAAGCATCAGAAATCTTTATCTTCACATACTTATCTCGACAACTGTGATAAATCTATTTTATACAACAGGCTGTGGATATGTTTCTTGCATATCCAAAAAAAAAAATGTTAGTGATTAGTAAATTACAGATTAGATTACGTTATTGCGATTTTTCACACTGCCAATTTCTGAGGATTATAATGATACTAAATACAGAAATTTTTCTCCAGATTTTGTGAGGAAGATGATACTCGATCTTTTTCTTCACTTCATGCCACATTAACTGAGAAAAATTGAATCCTAGAGAGCTATAAACGAGTATAGGCCTTTTAGCCTAATAAACTTTGGCAGATTCACAGGAATGACACCTTAACTTATTAGGTCACTTTTGTCCTATTAAATTATATTTGAATTAAAAGCACTTTCGAAAAAAAAACTAATTTATTTGATTTACATAATATTAAGTAAATAATCAAAATTAGTTTATCAAAAATCTTTTGAACTACATTTAATATACAAAATTACAATGAAAAATAGCAAAAGCAGGAAATAAAAAAATTAATTTAACAACAGATTTATAGTTATGCATATAATTTTAGAAGTCTGTAAGTTTTTCTTTCTTTAACTAAACATATATCAAAATCTTTATTGTTATATAATCATAAAATTGCATTTATGATAATGGAGTACAATGTAAGTATTCAATTATAAATATATTCTTTTGTTTGAAAAACACAAGCCTGGAATTCGTTTTTGTAATTATTACATTATGTTTTACTTGATTTATAAGCCTTTTATCACACACACACACACACACACACACACACACACACACACACACACACACACACACACACACACACACACACACACACACACACACACACACACACACACACACACACACACACACATATATCAAAGATACACACAATTCTTAATTTAATTACAAACTTGCATTTAGTATTCAAAATTTCTTAAAAACTAAATTTCCAAATTTGATACACCACCATCGATAATTAAACTGTTTTAGGCACAATATATGATGATAAGTATGTGTTTGGATTCTTCCTATTTAGAAACATTTTACCCTGGTGTGCGAATGAATATAATAATACCACATGAGAGACAGCATTTTGTACTAAACGATGACGAAAGTCTAGTTACACAAAAATGAATATAAATAATGCAGTACATGGAATAAAAGAAAAATATTCTTTGTTGAGCTCACAGTATCATTGCACATGATTGTCTGTCCATAAGGAAGAACAACAAGTAGGTGTTTCTTAGAATGGAAAATGCTGCTCTCTACTTACTAAAAGGTTGTTTCGTACCATCTCTTCATGCTCATCATTAGATTGTTCAACAGTTCTTGAGATGAGAGTGGCCATTACTCAATTAGTTTAGTTTTAGTTTAATTTCGGTTGTTCCATGATCCCTGGAGAATATAATTGTGCCACAAGACATATCATCAAAACTTCCCATATATGTACTATAGGATTTAAATCAGTGAAGTACGTTGGCCAATACATTCGGGCAATATTTTCCCTTTCCAGTAGCTGCTGAACAGCAGTAGACCGGTTTGGTCATTCATTGTCATCCATAAAATCAAAATCTGCTTTAATTAAATTGGAAAACTTGTGTAAGCGATAGAAAAAATGTTAAATATTTTCTAATTTTTAAGTATGCTGTTTACAGAATATTTCCACGAAATTCCACGAGAATTTTTGAGAAGAAGATTTTTTGGTTGTGTTTCGAGGAATGGTCATGACGAATGTCATTCACAATTTATAAGGGTAGTTTAAATAAACCATAGTATCTAAAAGAGATTTACTGTTTTACATTTTCAACATATTAAAAAAAAAAAAAGAATCATAAAAGTGGTCTCGTTGAAACATTATGAGCAATAGAATCCAATACGAAATCTGGCATTCTGAGTTTATCACTGAAGTGATTGCAATACCAGAGTAAGGAAAAACCGTTGTATCATGCTCATTGTCGTGTCCGCACGCCCATGCATTCAGAAAGGGGCCTTGGAACACTTTGTTTTTTTATTAAATTAGTCACGTTTATTCAATTCGTTTCGCCGAGTAGAATGGGAGATGTATTGAGCAGATTCTACACAAAGTGTAGAGGGCTGGAAAAGGGATGTTCAAATTATCGCTTGTGCGTATTCC
Organism: Latrodectus elegans; assembly: GCA_030067965.1. Classification (NCBI taxonomy): domain Eukaryota; kingdom Metazoa; phylum Arthropoda; class Arachnida; order Araneae; family Theridiidae; genus Latrodectus; species Latrodectus elegans. Next base: position 33,452,599 of record CM057820.1, on the reverse strand, counting down.
ATATAAATAAGAAATGATTATAATCTTTTATGTGTTCGAAAAATAACTGTAAAAATGAAATCATCAAAGCTTGAAGTTGTAGTGTATAATTTTAATTTGTCTGGTTTTTGGATATGCTTCAATATATCTGCAATAATATTCCTTGTGGCGCTTATGTTTGTTTTATGCGAGTAATCTCATGACATTGGATAGTTATCATTACCTGAATTTCAGTATTATCTGTTTCATCGAATGAGCTAAAATGTAAAATAATGACTTTTGTAATTTCAAAACACCAAAATGATATTATACTATAAAAAACAATAATAAAATATTTTAGTATATTAACAAAATCAAATATTCAGAAAATAGAAACATAAAATTAATCGATAAAACATCGCACATATTCTTTTTTTGCAAGAAATTTTCTTAAATCAGATTAATGTGTTTAAAAACTGTAATCAAGTAAAAATATTTACGAAATCGCGTCATAAGTGCATCACGCATTAAATGAACTAGTGGGCAAAAGAGACCAATTTTTGTGGGATGTTACTTATAGCAAAAAATATGTTCCTATGTTTCGGCAGAATATGGTGATTTGAAAAAAATAAAGGTATATAGAATTTTTAAAGATACTTATAAAATTCATACTTTGCTCAAAATATTGTGTTGCACTACGAAATAAGGTTTAACGTATATATATAGATCAACAGACAACAAATCGAATTATGTTGTTGTTCTCCAGCATGCTTCCCTGTACCAAGCCTTAATAAATAAAAAATAAATAAATAAAATAAAAAAATATCGAATAATATGTAGAATACTTGAAAATTGAGTTACGAAGTTAACAAATACACTGCTGGACACCATAAATTCAACACCCTGAAGGAAGTATGCAAATAACATGACATTTACAACATGCATTAGCGGAGGAGAGATATGCAAATAATTAGAATTTCAGAGCAGACGCACATCACCCGTGCCTGTGACGCCACTGCAAAGCATTATTTAAGGGTTGAAGATTTCGACGATTTCAAGTTAGGCAATTGAGTTTTTTGTGGGTTTTTCAAAAATATATAAATAAAAGAATAAACAAAATAAAAAAAAGAAGAATTATGCTACGTAAAAAAACAGCGATCATTTTTTAATCAAGTATTGGAGTTCGACAGAGGTACGATAGTGTCCTACCGAGAATGTTGATTATCTTTCAGGGAAATCTATAGTCGTGTAGGACGAAACCAAGCTGTAATGCTGATATGTGATCGTTGGATGCAAGAGGGTACGACGGACCGACGTGTTCGATCGCATACACCTCAGTGCACCATTTCACGTAATGACAAGCAAATTGTGCCCATGGCAGTAAGTAATCACTAAGTCATATCACGAACCATAGCACAGTACATTTAGTCTGTTATGCATCATCCATTCGACACCGCTTACAGCAGAGTGTCCGCAAGACGTCCATTGTTTCGTCTACCCTTGACGCAGAACCACTGACGTCTCCGCTGCCAATTGGTACGATGAAAAATTGATGTAAGCGGCAGATTGGAATAAAATTGTTTTTACTGACGAGTCACATTTCTGTCTGTAACACCACGATGGTCACATTTAATTCTGGAGACACCGTGGAGAGAGGATGCTAAACAGCTGCGTTATGCACCCCACTGGTTCTTCACCGGATATTATGGTATCTGGCGGTTTTGGATATTACTCTCCACTTCTCTAGTACGAATTGCCGGTACTTTAAACAGCCAGCGCTACATCTCCAACATGCTGGAGACAATTGTCCTTCCTTACCTTTAGGGCTTGAGCACAATCATATTTCAACAAGATAATACGTAACTACACGTGGTATGCATCGTCCGAGGGTTCTTCTTCAACCACCAGATTGAATTGCTTCCCTGGCCGGCTCACTCGCTGGATCTTTAGCCAATAGAAGACATGTGGTCCATGGTTGCTCAATGGTTGACCCAGATTACATCCCCAACTGCGACTCCAGATTAACTTTGTAAACCTGTGGAAGCTGCTTGGTCTGCTGTACTTTAAAAACACATCCAAAGTCTTTTTGAATGAATGCCGAGGCGTGTGGCAGCAGTGATCTCCAACAATGGAGGCTACACTGACTACTGATTTTGGCAGGAACCACACTTCACAGAAGTTTATAAATTTAATCATTTGATTCTTGGTCTCAACATGTTATCTACAAAATAAATTTTGTAGTGATATCTCCAGTCTTTCTTGGTGCTACAATTTGGGTGGCCAGCAGTATATTAAAGTCAGAAATTCTTTCATTTGCTCTTCATTGCATTTTCGATCTGGGGCTTATTGAAAAGAACGAAAACATGTTCACTACAATTTGTCAACACAATGTATTTTCAAAAATAAAAAAATTTTAAATATCATTATTTTATAAAATATTAATCTGCATTAATATCGGAAGAAGGAGGTATGATATTTACATATTGTTATGTCAACGGATACGCACTTTAAAAAGAAGATAGTGCCACACGTCTCCGATCATGAAATGAGCAGAGTTCCTGAATAGTGGGCATCACGGCATAAGAAATTTTACATTGAACTCAAATCAACATTAATTACTATTTAATTAATTATACAAATGCTGCAATGAAAATTCCTAAAAGAAACACGCGGCTTATGTTTTACGTTAGCTCTAACATTGATATAAATTTCATTCCATTCTGTGCAGCCATTTTATACAGTGCAATGTCGAGTGCAAACCTTGGAAAAAAAAATTCCATGGACATACAGAATAAATAATTTACTTATTTAAATTCGATAAGCTTAATCATAGTAATGCGTAGAACGTAGCAACAAATTTAAATGCTATTTTATATATAATACATATATATATATACACACACACACACACACACACACACACACACACACATATATATATATATATATATATATATATATATATATATATATATATATATATATATGGTTGTTTAATCAGTCACACCATATTTCTAATTTTTCTGAAATTAATTAATAAGTAGTCTGGCAGAAACACTATAAGAGCTTATTTTCCACTGATGTATGAATTACGTTTTGATTGGTTTGTATGAAATATTGGTCTTTTTCTATAATTGATTTATGCACGCATCTCTTTACAGCCAATAAAGTTTTATTTACATATTTGCTGAAAAATATTTTACTGAATTACCTTAGGGGATGGAATGTTTTCCTATAGCGCAGAACAGAATCTACAGTGGATTGGTTGCTTATAGCAAAGTTTTCATTGTTACAAGGTAGATAGTTCGAATCCCGATTTAAAGGTCTGTCATGTCCCCTCTGTCATGCTCACTCATTCTCACCTCTGAGCAAAAACTGAATCATAAAAGCACATACTGAGCAAAGTAAAATAAATCTAAAAATTAATCAACCAGTTACTCAAATATGAACTAATATCATACTCCGAGTTCCTTCTCTAAGCGAAAACTACGCCATCGTACAGTTGGTAGTCTAACTACAAACAGCTATAGTAAGAAATTGAACAACTATACCGTGGAATGCAATAAAGGAAGATTTTTCATAGATAGTTGGGATTTTTTTCTTTGTGTCAAGGAGAAAAATTCGATAAACTTCCTGATACAAATCTGGACCGATGTATAACCAGAAATCAGAAGAATATAATCAATTTTCTGTACTCAAGAGGCAGAAATTAAATCCTGGGAACTTATTTACCAAAGAGAAGCATCTTGATTCTGGACCACGGTTATTTTTGAAATTAAATCTGCAAAATATTTATTTCTGCAAATATTCCGCATTAAATGAGGATGGACACACATTTTTGTTATTCTTATAAAGATAATGGAATCAGTGGAGAGATTCAATCATTGCATCCTATTATGAAAGGCAGCACAAGACAGCTCACTGAATTTTAATGCCAAAACTATGTTCTTCGAAGTAGAAGATCTAAAATTCGATCTTGGCCTCTTTGGAAAACTGGGAGATGGATATTACATTTCTGTTCTTTTGTATGCTAAAATAATAGTACGAGGGACATGTTTCTAACTTGCTTTCTCGTAAGAGTAATATTTGGTTTTTAAGAGACATCTTCTCAGAAGGAAATATGTTAAATGCTTCGTTTGCTAAGCTGTTCAAAATGGAGCTTCAAAAATAACTCAAGAGAATGAAATATAGACTATTCTGATAGAAAAAAAAGAAAACAAAACGAATTATTGTATCAATAATAAGATGAGCTCTGTAAAATCATATAAATTCTATGTCTTAAAAAAAAACTCTTCAAGTTCATTAATGAACAAATAATTATTTGACAAAATTGATTGGCAACTTTGCACTGTTATAATCTTTAAAAAATAAGATGAATTTCACCGTCTATAATCTAATTTACATTATACGCTATGAAAATGTGGTGTTAAGTTGAAATATAAACATTCAGCGTGAAGTAAATCCGGATATTATAAAGGAAACTGATATTTGAACTGGTAACTTTAACAATCCTAACATCCTCTTTCATTTCTTTAACATCCTCTTTCATTTCTTTAACATCCTCTTTCATTTCTTTATATGAGATTTTAAGATTTTCGTATTTACTAATTCAGGCAGAGAAATTCTTCATTCTATTTTTTTATATTCATATTCTTTCTCTCGAGTTCTAAATTGTTGGATTTCCTCAATGAACCATTTGATGAAACTAAACTCATGTACAGATAGCATCATCAATTAGAAAGGCCCACCCAATCCATTTACCGTATAATTAGAAGTAATCTTTCATTACTTGGCCTGACGTCTAAGTTAAAACAAATTGATTAAGTTGATTGTATTAACTGAACTCTAGAACGAGTTCTAACAAAGCATGTAAGAGATGAGTTTTTGCCTGAGCTATTATCCTGCTTTATTTTTGGTATTAATTTTGATGTCATTAAAACCTATGTCTGAGAGTGGTATTTAATAAAGATATATGCTAATATTGAGGACGTAATCAATTGCTCTTCATAATTTTGTAGAAAGATGATGTGTTCAGAAATGATAGCATTACATCAATGGTATCAGATGATGAAGGTGATATTGCTGAAGAGTAGGTAATGTATTTATTGAAGAACAGCAGATTGTTTTATCATGATATATTAAAATATTAACATCATTAATGTTTGAAGTAAAAATAATATTCATATTATGGAAGAAAAAATAATTCCTTTCTTCGGTAATTAATTAAATTGGGCACTATATTTTGAATTTTTATATCACATAATTCTCAAATATTGATTATTAAAAACTTAGTAGAAAGTAAATTTTTAAACATTTAATTATTATCTTATTTATTTCTCAAAATATTTCAATCTCGTTTATCTTAAATAAAAGAGAAAAAGGGTGTCACATACTCATACTTCAAAAAAAAATGTGTACAATTTCATTTTGATAAAATGTGTACAATTTCATCAAAAAAAAAAAAAAAAAAACAAAAAAACCACAGCTCCATAAAGCGAATTTTTTCAATGAAATTAAAATTGATTAAACATTCCTAGTAATAGAAATCCTCAGTGCTTACTAATTGCCTGCTAAATATTCAAATCGAAGATTGGTGAACTTGAAAATTGGTGGAAGATTAACGATGCAAGAAGACATAAACACCTATAATCATCAAGTGACATTTCCTGTTAGACGCCAGTCATTTTTTGGATTTAGGTCTCTTAAGCATTTTATATTGCCTGAATGTGTATCTTAACCGAATATTAAGATATAGGCTTAACTGAAGAATCACTCTCTTTAATGAAGTCGGCTGAATTACGTTAATTAGTTGCAACGTCCTCAAGTTAATCAATATCTTTGGGAGCGGTATTCCAAGTATTGGGAAGTTTTCTGCTTGGTTCCGTCTTTTAAATTAGGAAGACTTCCATCCAGCTTCTGGTAGAGTTCGACTGTAGGCAAAGTACAAGTAAGTATGATGGTCCAATAACAATTTCCTAATGTCATAACCTATTATGCTCAAAGCATTTCGAATAGGTGAAAGCAAAAAAAGAAACACCATTGCATAGCTAAAATTATTAGTAGAATGACGAGATATACTGTCTAAAAGAATAGAATATTGCGTCAAATCACCAGTTGAGGCATATTGCTACTGATCGACAAAGATTGCATGGAGATTGCTTGGATTTTTCTCAACCTCACCTATATATGATTGCTTGCCCCGAATTTTAAATTGAATTATACACTGAAAATTATGCGATTGACTATGATGATAGCTTCATTACTGTTTAGACTTCTAAACTGATCTTGTGGAGTTGAAGCCTGTTGTGTCAAGGCCACTATATGATCATTACCTTGCCTCATTTTAATCTCTGTAAAAGTAGGCGATACCATCAAGGGCATATAAGAGACTAACATGTTAGATAATGGATGATTCTATTGGGTATTGGATGTTCCACTGCCATATCAATTTTCTCCGACATTTATTCAATTTCACTTAACAGACCTGAATTTATGCAGTAGAGTTCTTTGCAACAACCATTCACTATTGGTATGCGTTCAAAATTGTATCAATAGGTTACAAATTGGGATCCCTATTGGTTGGATTGATCAGACAACATCCTGAATTTACGATTACATTCTGGAAGAAATCTCATTATCTATAAAGTTTTCAACATAATCATAAATGCATTAGGAGACCACAATGCGAACAGTTAAAAAAGGTTCACTTGTTCGTTATTGTTAACTTTTTTAAGAATAACAGAGTTATTTTGCACAAAAACGCCTTTTTATTGTTTTTGAAAATTCACTTATTATTGAAATTCACATGAAGGAGTTTAAGTGTAAAATTTCAAGATAATCGCGTTGATTTTAGGAGATACAGATTTACAAATTATGTATATTGTATTGAAGCTTGTACTCTGTATGCACATAACAAATGTTAATTTTATTCTTAGAGAAATAGTTTAATATTGAGAGTGTAATAAAAAATTTTATAGTCACATGAACTAAACGTATTTTGACATAGACTACATTTAATGAAACGATTTTTTAAAATGAATGTTGTTATTAATTTCTACCATTTAAAAATACATTTTAATGGTAGAAATTACAAGTTTTTAGAAATTACTATAATTATCGCTTGATACTTTTTGTTGTAAAAATGCCTTTTTAGTTAAGAAAGTTTTTCGATTTATTTATACAAATTATTAACTTTTGACCTTTAATTTATTTTTCAAACAACGAAACATTCACAAGCTCCCATCAAAGAACAACTCATATTCTTTTTCTTCTATCTTCTTATTTGTTGCCAAATATGTATTTAGTAATTTTTAATTCGGAAAAATGCTTGCTCTTGTCGTTTTCGTTTGTAATAAAATGATTTTTTTTAGGAGCTTTCAATTTATAATCCTAGTTTTTTAAAATAAAGCTCTGTTACAAGCCCAAAAATGGTTCGTATATTACAGTTAAACTTTTGTTTACATTTCAAATATATAGTAATAATCAAATATATTTTTTAAAAATGTGTTACTTTTTGCTTAAATAGTTCTTTTACGACATTTACTATACTGTTTTTTAAATAAAGAAAATCAATAGTTTCTAATTTCATTGTAAAATCTTGCTGTTTATTTCTTGTAACATATTACAAACGGTTTTGCAATTTACTTGGAGAAATTAGCTCTTAAAACATTCTTTTCTTTGAATCATTGAGAACAGGTTTTATATAATTTTTTTATTTTTAAATAATTTATTTATGGATTTAATTGCTATTGGATATATTACATGAAAACACATTATTTATTTCATTATGCATTAGGAAATTAAAATAATTGTATCTAATGTCTCAGATAAAGAGATGACCTAATTTTTATTTTTAATTGAATCCTCTTCTCATACATTTGATGTGCAATTTATTAGATTCAAATTTCCTCTTGAAAGATAATTGCGAAGAAATGATACTCCATTAAGATGGCCTTGCGGGTCATTTCTCCCTCGCTTCCTGGGAATTCAATTCTTGGGTGAGCTTCAATTTTGATCTTTTCTGTAGATTAGTTCCAAAATGTGCTTCAATTACCCACCTCAATCAAATATGAATACTGCAATGGAAAATGAAAATTCGCTTAACTGCAATGCACCCAACTGTATGATATAAGCCCATTTCTTCCCCTTCATAACGATTCAGAAAAGCTCATTAAAGGAAAAGTTTAAACTAATGATTCTGGGCAAAAATCGATTCCTACTTCCCTTTTTGGTGAAAAATATTTCATTAATTAGTAAAGTTATTTAACATTCGATTATTCGCTATTGTAATGCAAGGCGTACACTTTCAAAGTTTGCGAGCAACTTATTATATCTGTACTGCTGATTTTTCTAAAAGTCTAATAAAGAAAGAATGATGAATTTTATCTGGAACAAAAATTAGTTCCAAAATTAACCACTAGATGTCATATAATAACTTAATAAAATGCTATTAAGTTTACTGGCTTATTATTGGTAAAAATTATTTCAGTGTGACTAAAAAATTGTTCACTGTTTAAATTCTTCTGTGAATTTATTTGATGGCATGTTGTTGCTCCACCAGCATATTTCCCTAGAATACCTAGCCATAAGTTAGGCTTTACCAGTTAGATAGAAGCAGCCAAGTAGGTGTCTTTGTAGTTTAGAATCAGAGACCAAGCAAAAGACCACCAATACTTGATCTGCCATCTCCAGAGATATTATTTCATTTGGAGGATGTTGCGAATGTGTCTCTTCCGGCTTTAAGGAGCATAACGGATTTCCGATTAATCTGGAATTCCAACTCACTAATTTCCGATAAGGAAACGATGCCCTAATCAACCAGGCCACCGTGCTTTTTTTAATAGCAGCTCAGAAAGCAGGTAGCAAACACTCGAAAGTTGTAAGACATTTGAACAACTTGGCATTCCCAAATGACTTTTCATTTAATGGAAAACAATGTTATTACACATTATTGATTAATTGCTGAATAATAATGTAAAATAACAAATTACGACGAACTTACATATGTTTTAAGTTTCCAGCACTGCTTCATATTCCTACAAGATGAAAAATACCCTCCTCAAAAACTTCTGATTTTACCAGGCTCTGTGAATTAGGACGATAATATGGACTAAATAAAGCTATCCCACAAACTAATTTTTAACTCAATTTAAATATTCATTAGACTAACTCCATTCTCCATTGTGCTGACTAAATATTTAATACCCTAAAGCAATCAGAGGAAAGATGTTGTAAGCATTTGAACATTGCTTATCTTGGCTTCTCAAAGGACTTTTCATTGATAGCAAAGGTAATGGATTGTAATTATATGTTGTAAAGGAAAAATACACAGCAAAGTCATTGAAAAAATAAACTCTTAAGCACCAATATCAACAAATGAGTATGCAGAAAACCAAAACCAAAATTCCATAACCATTATTCAATAATGCCTGAAATTGAACTCGGGATATTCTTCTAAAAGCTTTTTCTTCAGTATCACACTGAAAAATATTCTTACAGTGTGATGCAGATAACTTAATAACTTAGTTCTGTTGTAAGATATTTTAGTATTGATTGTGGAATGTCTTCTGGGATGACTTTTCGTGAACAGTGAATTATTTTCTCGTGTAGCAAAGGACAAGATATTGAAACATTTTCAATTATTCACCCTAAAAAATAACCAACAACAATTGAAACACGAGATCTTTCTTTCGGTATTCAGCAATTACTGAAAATGAAGAAAAACTTTGTCACCCAGATGAGCAACAAGATAGAGTATGGTATATGTTCTCGCTACAAGATAAACTATGGTAAACACCACGGACAAATATTTGATAAATTTAATAAGTTACAGCTAAAATGACTTTTTTGATATGACTAGTCACAGATTTTTGGAGAAATTCATTTTTGGGCACAAGTTCCGTATAGTCCATATTGCCAAATTGTGAGATTGGCAATTTTTTGGTGGATTTTCTTCTGTATCTGGCAACCTCGTTTTTATTACATCATACATATGGAGACCTATAAGAATTAAGCAGAAAATTCTATTTTGGTAACCCTAGTATTTACGTAATCGCACTCGTCACGATACGTCATGTTGGCAACATTTCTTCATCGCCAAAAAAATTCAGAATTTGGAATCATGGATTATAGTGCACCTGTGCCCATTTTTCTAATTCATATATATTTAAATTCGCATTGACATGATAATAAATCCATATATCATAATGAATTTATTATCATGACATCAAAACATAATCATATCATTCAAGAACATAATCACATCATCAGCATAATCATATTTCAGACATTATAAAATGTAGGATTTTCTTCTTATCTTTCTGTTCATGTTCCTAGTTTGAATTATGGATTATGCCTAAAAATTTAATTTTTATTAAAAATTAAATTTCTAGGCATTTTTTTCAGAATTCCGAAGGTGAAATAAGGCATATTCATTTTTCAGATGTTAATTATAATAAAGGCGCCAATAATTAGTAGGAATGAATTGCTGTGGTAGAATTTTGTTGTTTATCACGTTCTTTATAATCATTAAATTTTATGATAGCTAAATTCTTTATGCAAAAACACTTTTGCCATTTACTTCTTTATGTTATTTAAATTTAAGATCCAATGCAATCATTATTTTTCTGATGATTAAGTTATTTATAGTAGTTTATAGAAGTGGAATAACCATGGTTCTGCAACACATATACAAAAAAACACTGTGGTAAAAAGGTGGTGAAATTTTAATGTGAGGAAGGCATTGAAAGGGTGTATTATATGGTGTTAAGCGAAAATGGTAAGCCACCATAACGTTGTTGTTTTCAGCTGTGGGCTGTAATATGCCCTTTCTCGCATAATGACTACCATTGAAACATTTTGCTAGTGCAAACATTCTTCCGTGAATTCGTGATATACAGGTGTGGCATTTGCTAAATTCCGGTCTACTCCATATTTGGTCACTCTCTTAAATCTTGAAAAAGAGAAAAGAAAGATGTATAAATTTATAATACGAAAATAAAATAAAATAAAAAAACATAAGCACATATACATATATATTTTTTTTATAAATTTTTTATTTTTTATTTGTAGTATACTTTACATATGCAATTAATTTTCACTATTCTCTTTTTTAAAATATATATGAAACGATTATATTTCAAAGGAAAAAGATTAAATTTTTTATAGAAATCGATATGCAAGAATTTTAGGATGACTTTCATTTAGAATGTATTAAAATGTTTTTCACGTGAATATAATTAATGTTTATGTCTCTAATAATGTTTTACCCCTTTTATTACTGAGCCCATTTGTATAATTTTGTCAATTAGTCCATGCATATGGCGATGAATAATTGTTTTTCTAACATTGCTAGCAATTCATTTTTACCTTTTTTTTTTTTCTCTTCTTGAAAAAACTTTAATGAAAGTCAACTTTATAGATTTAAATTTCACAGATATAGTTTTAACTGCTCTATGGTTTTATCCGTATCCTAAGTATTTAGAACAAACAATTGTAACTAAGCTTGTTACATTTCGATGAATTTCTTTTAACTTCTCCACACTTCTTAGTGCAAGTAATGTATCTTATTAAACACTACATAACGTCGGTAGTAGAATTTTCCTAAATTCTATAAAGATGAAGAGCAGATGTATTTCAAAACTGAATCCAAAATGGCTGACAGAGGTTTTTACTTGACGTTTTTCTTGCTCTTATAGCTGGGCTTCTCTTTAATCAGGCACCTTGGCTTGTGTAGTGAAGAAAGGTGGAAGTCGTTTTTCAATTATGGTCGTCGAGGAAAGTTCGAGGGTAATTGTTCACGATATCATGAAGCAGCTACTTAAAAACCTTTCCCATCCTCTCCATAGTGTATACGTACCATTTATCTGCATCTTGTTATAAATATTTCCTTTTTAATGTTTATAACATTGCACGATAGTTAAATTTGCATTGATAATTTAACTCAAATTTAATTTTAATCATATAAGAATACATTAATTAATTTTATAAAATTTATATAACAAAATGAATGTAAATAATCTCATTGTTATTCATCTAAATTACTGAGCCATTTGCTCCGTGAGATCTTGACTGGTCTTAAGACTTTAAGGCTTTGTAGGCTGAGTAATTTTATTTCAGTAATTTGTTATCTTAGCTCTGTGTCTCTGTTTCTCTCGTAGCGTTAAAAAAATTCATTTCCTGTAAGAAGCATTTTTTTGTGTGATATTATGGAGTCATTTACTTTTCATGCTTTTTTTTTTTTGTACTGAAGATCTTATATATATTTTAATATGAGAGGAATAATTTCATATTATCCTAATTCATAGAAATTTTTAAATAAATAATAAAAAATTAAAATGTATACACATATTAACATTTAATTAACAAAAACTCATAATTTTTAGATATGTACCTTTTGAGTGTGATATAGTTCCTTATAAAAAAAAAAAGCGCGTTTATTGAGTCATATATTTCGTAAGATACTGACTTATCTAGAGGTCTCAAGCTTTTCATAAGGTAAATAATTTTATATTAGCAAATTATATAAGAACTCATAACGTCTAATTATTACCCATTTTTGGTGTGAATTATTTCTTAAAGAGAGGAAGAAATATTTTCTTGTGCTAATTTTATGTTACGGAACATAGCAATTAGAGATACATTCTCCATTATATAAAAGGTGCCTGTTAAAGTTTGCTGCTCTTTTATTAAATTTAGAACACTGACTGCTCTAATAATAAAAAGAGATGCTGAAATATAGAGCATATTTTTTGTTGTCTTATAAGACAAGACGACAGTCGCTGTTCCTAAAGTCAGGAAGTTGGCAGTGTCCTATATAAGAAAGTAAATGAAATGATAAAATATATGTGTATACATATGTGTGTGTGAGAGAGATGCATGCAAATGTGAGAAACAAACAAAAAAAAAAAATGAACACATGTTGGCTTGTGCGTATACTATGTTATAAAACACGCAGAAGAGAAAATTTGTTGTTACTAGGCATATGTATCATCGGTATTCAATAAAAATGCTAACTGTACGAGGCACTTTATTGAAGGTGAACACATCTTGAAGCGTTGAGTGACAAAATATTAGAAGTCACATAAAAATAATTGACTTTGTAAGCTGCTTTTTCTTTGCATATTTATGAGCAAAGTATCTCGTGATATTAAATAGCTGCTGATTTATAATTTCTTAGTTAACTTTTTTTCTAATCTCATTTAATTTCTGATAAATCCGCTAACTACTGGATTTTGATCTGACTGGTATGGTAAGTCTTGCTATTTTCCTACACTTCGTTGCATTTTTAGGGCCTTTGATGTTGACAGTTTAAAATTTAGGGGCTGATGCAGAACTTTATTGTGTGGATTATATATATATTTTCTTAGTAGTTAGCTTTAGTACGATTATATGCTATAAAGGAAATTTTCCTTGATACATTACTGATTAGAATTTCTGTCCTTCCACAGTTGAAACGCGTGAAATTCAATATTAGATGTATTGTTTAATGTGTATTATACATCAGATAGTATAAAAATATATTGTATGAGCATGAGAAAAAAATATGTATGAAAATTGAAATGCACAAAAATATGCTGTCACATTAATGATTGTCAACTGCACCGATTTAAGCTTCCGAAATGATCTTGCCTAATTAATCTTTCTTTGTATGTTTCTCCTTCAATTTGTAGCACCTTAATTTATTTTAAAAAATATCGGTCCCTGATGGATAATGGTGTTTTCCTATTGTATGAAATGGGAGCAATATTAACTCACATAGTAAATATATTAATTGATTCAAAAAGTGTATCCCATTTCATTCTCAAGTATTGTCTCTTATTCTGTATAGATATTAGGGATTTATTTCAATTTTAAATGAGAAAATGAATGGGAATGATGAATGTTAAAATATATAAAATACTTGCCTCATTCAAATTAATTTATTTTACTATTAATTAATATACATAAGCTGTATTATTCCGCATCTTCCAGGTGTTTTTCAGTGATTTGTATCGATATAAGTGACTTTCTCTAATGTTGAACAGGAGTTGTGATAATCCATGTATTGAATACGGCAGTATGGATATCAGAAAAGTCCTCCTTTATTAAATAGGAATAGGGATGATGTATATGTCAAACATAGCCAATGAATTCAAAGCAAATTTTAAGTTGCATTTTCTTTTATCTTCCAGATAATCAGTATGAGTTGTTTTCCATCTGTATAAATTAGGAACATTGGTAAATTATGTGTATAATTAATTCTCTTTGTGACCTGAAGACCTTGAATTAAATCCTAACCAAATACAAGACTATTACTTATATATATATATATATATATATATATATTAAATTTTAACCAAATACAAGACTATTCATAAATTAAATCTTAACCAAATACATGACTATTCATAAATTCAATCCTAACTAAATTCAATATTTCTCGTTATAACAAGCTTAAAGTTCCATCTTTGCTTTGAGGTGAAAATATGGAACGTAAAATTTGATATCCATTTGTCATCAAAAGCATGATTTCACAATAAGCATATTTCTCGAAAAAAAAAAAAAAAAAAAAAAAAAAAACAATTGCTAACTATCTTTTATTCTTATTTAAAATATTTCTCTCTATATTTTTAAAAACCGAATATTTGTCTTTCACTACCAGTTCATTATTCAGTCTTTCATATTACAGAACTAGCGAAGAGGGGAAACTCTATTGGTCCTTCTTTTAAGTTGATATTATATGCTTAATACATTTGTTCTGATGTGTTATGTTTTAGAACTATATTTTAAAATTCTATTGAAAACTTAACAAAAGCTCGAGTTATATATGTATATATATTGTTACAAATTTATAAATAATAATTGTATTTGTCTTAAAATATATCAGACAGATCGGAAATACACACATTTTTGGCAAAAATTGCGGTATTCAGACGTGTACGTTAAAATGAGGTTTTCTAATAATTTGGTGACTTGGCGAGAAATAGATACGAAACATCCCTCACCTAAGCTCTAGGAACAATATTTAGCGAGATAGCCTAGAAGCTTCCAGAACCTTGGCGAAACTGGTAGATTTCTCCGCCAAGTCAGGTATAAATACCGCAGCCTGACATAGAAGCAGGAGTTTTGTGAAGACAGTCTGTGAGGGAAGGTGATTAGTCGTGACTGCTAGTTCTCTTTCTGAGGTATTTGAGACCTGTGATTAGAAGCTATTACTTAATGTATCTGACGAATTTTAGCTGTATAATTGTGATTGTTACAGCTATTTTATCCAGTGGAATTTTTACGAATAAAAGTCTTGTGTTCATTAAGTGATTGCTTTATTCAACTCTCAATTGACACGAACCCCGACGCTCGGTACAATATGTACACACACACACACACACACACACACACACACACACACACACACACACACACACACACACACACACACACACACACACACACACACACACACACACACACACACACACAAAAAAAAAAAATAAACTACTTTGACCTCAATATAGAAAAAATCCATATTATACTTTAGATAAAGTGATTATTCCCTTTCTTAAATCTAAATGAATAAGAGAGTTTTTAAAATTTAGAGAAATATATTGGTCAATTCTACACATCTTATCTATAATGTTTAAAATTGTCTTCAGGTGTTTTTGAGGAAATTATCATATATGGTAACAATAAGTATCTCTGAGGTTATATACTATGCAATGTTAATTTTCTAACTGAGATATATTTATGAGTTTATATTGAAAGTTGAGATTGTATCATGAATGATATACGCTATTAAAATAAGCTCTACGGTTTTTTTTTATTTTAGCAAATTTTAGATAAAAGTAAACCATCAGTTTTTTATATCTTTTAGACACGTAAATATAAATAAAAAAAAAACTCTCTCATCAATCATATTTAAATTTTAATGAAAGACATTCAGTTCGAATTATATTTACTTTACACAAAATTCTTTTTATTTTTCAAACAAAAACTTTAACAGGCATCAAAACATTTATTCAGAATATATTCGATAAGTTACTTTTAGAATTTTAAATAAAAATTATTCTAAATAGAAATATATAATGTATAATTTCGCTTATTAAATTCAAAGTTACTGTCATAAATGGAAATTTCTTCGCGTTGAAAATGTTAAATTTGTTGAATTAATACAACGGAGAGTAAACAATGGCAGTGTTTCATCAGGTGAACAGAATTAATAAATATCCAAATTAATTATAAGTTACGGAAATTATATATTTTTAATACGATAGTTTATTTTGTACTTAATTAATATTTGACAAAATAATCTGATCATGTAATCTCTAAATGAATTATAACCCAAGAATAATTTGAGAAAATAATTTATGATTTAATTAGAAGTCATAGGTGAAGAAAATTACGATGATATATTTAACAAATATCAAACATTGAATGCGTTAAGAAATTACAATTTGAAATCAAGTGTTATTTTTAATTAATAATATCAGTGAATAATATTAGAAATAGAATATTCTGTGAAATGAATTACTACATCAGGCGAAGAGATTCCAAGTTCAAAAACTTGAATTTTTATTCAGTCTGGACTTAAAAATCCTTATTAAAAAAGTAATATTTTATTTTCATATAGTTTTCGTATAAGGTAATTTATCTGTATCTATACTCAAAGCCAACACTTGCTGGACTGACAGTTGAATTGCTTAAACTTTGGCCTACGGTTTAACAGTTCATGGGTTTGGTTCTCACCAAAGACGTGGATGCTTGCAATGATTTGGAATTCACTTTAAATTATAAGTTCTGATTTAACTACAGCGCTGGTATACAAAAAAAAAAAATAATGATAATAAAAAAAATAAATAAATAAACATTGCGCGAGAAACATACCAAATATTAAAATCGACCTTCGACTGGTTTCAGCATATGAAATTTATAACATTTTGATCACTATTTTTCGTTTGTTTAGTCTTCCTGTTGTTGCACCAGCATGCTTCACTGTATCTAGCCCTGAGTTGGACTCTACCAGTTAGATAGAAGCAGCGGGGTGGAGTCTTCATGATTTTAAAGCAAGGACCACAAGCAGAAAACTTCTAATATTCGGCCTGCCACTTCCAAAGGAATCATTTCACTTGGACGACATTGCTACCATGTCCAGTTTTAACATGCTCTAGTTGTCTTTAATGAACATTACGGATCTTTGGTTAAGCTGAAATTCAAACTCACAGCCTTCCTATAAGGAAAAAAATGCTCTACCAGGCCACCGCGACAATTTTGGTTTACTTGTGACTCTATAGTCGTTTTTTTTTTTTTTTACACATGGAAAATAAGTAACTGGACTTACGATTTAAAATAGATTCAAATGTCCTAACCTTATAGGAATCAAACTTTCGAACAAAGAATGTCATTTAGTTGCCAACTCGCTATATTTCGATGAAATTTTTTTTTTTATGTTTCCATTACTTAAATTACACGTTTACATATCTTAATCATTAATTTTAACATGCACGCTGGAAATAATGAATATTAAATTCATTTTTTTCTCTAAGTCGAATATCAAAAAAGTGTAAAACAGTTATTTAATCAAAATTAAAGAAAATTTTATAAGCTGTGTTGTACTTATATATTTAATTATTTAATATTAATTATTTAACTATAAATGAATTATTAATAATTATATTCTTGCTAACTTAACGAAATTCTTCTATATCATTTTTAGCAAATTTACACATTGAATCCTTAAAAAATAAATTATAATTTTTATTTTTGATGTACCACATTATTTGAAATTTTTAATGAATAATGTAATATTTTATTTATTCATTAATTACAGAAACCAAAAGATTTCTATAAAGTTTAAGATTAATTTAATTTCGCCTTTAAATTAGAAGTAACATTTAATAAATATTTTATTCTTGAAAACGAATTAAATGAAGTTTAATCAAAAGCCGAAGGAGACACGGGTAAATAAATTAATAATAAAAATTAAATATTCATGTTATTTTTTAACATTCACCTCACAACTTTGTTCTGGAAACGCGTGTGCATGGACCATCGTAAACGCGGTCCACCCTTTCTCGTTGTTTCTTTCCTGAAATTTTAAGATTTCGTGCCAAATGCTTATGAATATATAAAGAATGTTGAGTGTAATGATATTTGTAAGCAATAGTTCTTTTCTTAATCATTATTTATTGCCCAATCTTTTACAGAAATGAACATTTTGCTTTGTTGGGAATTTCCTAAAAGTAGAATAGAGGAAATTTTTTTTATGTTTCTATTACTTAAATTACACGTTTACCTATCTTAATCATTAATTTTAACATGCACGCTGGAAATAATGAATATTAAATTCATTTTTTTTCCTCTAAGTCGAATATCAGTAAAATGTAAAACAGTTATTTATTCAACATTAAAGAAAATTTTATAAGCTGTTGTACTTATATTTAAATAAGACAAGTCATTATTTAGGAAAATTTGAAAGTAATATGTGTGTGTTTGTGTGACAGTTCATTAACTATTCGTAATCATATTTTCTTTTCTACTGTGTTTCACAAGATTTTTGCAAAATTTTTCGATAAGCAAGCATTAATAAAATTTAGCATTAGATTGAATTTTTATTACATTTTATTTTATTACACACACACACACAAAGAGTATTTAAGTGATATATTGAAAAACCATTTTTGTTTCAAAAATGTATACTTTTGACATGCTTGAAAGGTTTCTCTAAAAACATTTTTCAAAATATAATTTAACCACTTATAGAGAATCATGAATAGAATGTATAGAATCATCAATGATCTAGAATCATGAATATATGTTATGAACAGCTTCTTGTTTTAATCTCGATAACAAATAATAATCTCGATAACAAATGTATGATGCATAGAATTTCTTTAATGAAGTTTTTCAGTAATTTTATTTGATGACTTCAAAAATATCTGCATTTATTTGATTAGTATTACTTCTGTTAAGGCATATTTTTTTTAATAGTGAACGATCTTCACTAAATAAAATAATGGTAATTTTTGAAATATGCCATTCCATCGTTGCCATTGATATTTTTATTTTCTGTTTTGCAAGATAGGGAATTAGATTTCATATTTAGTCTCATGAAACGCTTGCTTATAATATAATCAATGTTTGCCCCACATAAGTTATTTAGATTATTATGATCTTCTTATTTAATTACTTTTTCATGTATGATTATACATTTTACCTCATTTTAAATACAAAAATTTTCCCCTTTTCTGATCTTTTGGCGTGTTTCTAATTATTTGCAATAATATTCTGTCTCTCTTCTCTCTCTCTCTATATATATATATGTATATGTATATATATATATATATGTATATATATATATGTATATATATATGTATGTATGTATGTATGTATGCATATATATGTATATATAACAGACTTTGTGTGAGTGGTTATTTTTTTTATCTTCTTTAGCTTTTAGCTCTATCTCGAAGAATAATAATAATTTATCAAAAAGATTTTTTATAATTATTTTTCAGAATTCAGAAGACATAGCTATATTTCTCTTTGAAAGAAATGGATGAACCAGATATTAAACTTACAACAATGGGAGTTAAAATAACAGTAAAATATTACATTATCGAAATAAAAAAAATTGCCATAAAGTTGAGACAATTTCGAATGAAAACTCAGAATTGAGCATTATGGAGATTATGTTTACATTTTTTCTGCACTCTAAATTTGCTTCAACTGATTTTCAATATTTACAATTCCTTTTTTTTTTTTATGGTTTATTATGTTTTTGCTACAAAAACTTCACATACTTTTGGATGTTTTTAAAAATCACCTCTATTTTTGACTGTTTTTCTGAGTAATTTTAAATTTAATATAAAAGATAGCACTGAAATTTCCTTGCTCATATAATGAGGCAATTTTTCAAGCCTGATATCATTTATCCAATGTCACTGAACTCTTTTGAGAACAGATGAATTACTTAGAAGCTAAATCTATTGAAACTTTGGTAGCTAGGTTGAGTCAACGAAATATTTGAAAGCTAAATTTTAAAACACTTGGAAGCTAAGATATTGAAAACGTTTGGAAAGTCAGCTAAAATTGTTATAAAAACTAAACTGTAAAATATCATGAAACTAAATAACAAAATAATTTACTTTTATATTCGTGATTAAGTTACAAAATTGATGAATTTTTTTTAGTATACATACTGTTTTAAGCCGATATGGAAGACATTTTTTTGCATACTTAACATTTATTTGTAAATTATACTTATATAAGTTGACTTATAGATAAATTTATATCAGAATTTTTTATTTTTATTTTTAACTTCAATCTCTGTAAGTATATTACTGACACTCTCAATTTGGCGAGCAATTAAGCAATTCAATCCAGATACAATCATTTATGGGAAATGTTTTCCTGAAAGGCAATTTCTTCCTAATCAAACATTCCTCATCAACTAAACTATTTTTCTGAAGTTCGAGCAAGTTTCAAATTTCGGGATATCAAAATCGGTCTTGCACCCCCCCCCATGGCAATTATGGCACCCTCAAATCCAAAACTAAACGCCTCATCTGCTTATATATAGCCAAGCAAACAATGCTGTCCCAACACAATCAATCATTCTAGGAGGGGTGGAATGGCGATCGTTTTTAACCCGAGACCGCCAAATATCGATAAAAACTGGCGAATTCACTCTGGCACATGATTGATTCCTCCTAACTTGCGGTCCAAACTGCAAGAACATCCCCCTCTCCCACGAACACCCACGCCTCTTCTCGAGCTTGTTAACGAGGATGCGGGCGTAATTAGCGATTACGGGAAGGAGAGAACTGCGAAAATGTTATATTATGATGCGGATTGTATTACATTACGGCGGTTTTCGTTAATGAAGCGATTGCGTCTCTCAACCGCAGGGGGGAAAGATGGATGCCCCATACTGCAAGGGTGGGCGGCGCCCTTCCCTCACGCATAGGGCGCCCCTCACTACCCGAATCAGGCGTAATTATGCAAATTTCACGCGAACGAACGGTATCAATAGATAAAGTCCAGAGTTTACGTCTCGAGGTGGGCGTGGTGCCGTAACGCGTTCCGGCTGTTAGTTCACGTAGCGGGTTACCAGGAAATGATATTTATTGCCAGATTTGGAGAGTTCAAGAGAGCATTTACATGAAATTTAATTATTTATTTCGTTAATATATTTAGTATTTGAAATAGACATGAATTACCAATTGTGACGGAAAATGTTTTCACAAAAAATGTTTTTTTCATATTATAAAAAATTTCACTTTTTAATACTGATAATTTTTTTTTCTAAAGTTGTTTTCGATTTTCAGATTTTGATCGACAAATCTCATAAAATCGCTTTGACGATGTAAATATTTAAATGTAATTTCTAAAATTATTTCGGTTTTATATATTATATCCTTGGTTAAATCTCAAAGTGAAAAAGGTTGGTTTGTAAGAAATTAAGGTGCACACATCTTAAACAAGATACATTTTGAAATGAGCTATTAATCTCTTTCAGAAACTCGAGAGCTTTTTGACTTGAAAAACTCAAAAGAAAATATTCCATAGCCATATAAAGCCCTTATTGAGATAAAGACATAGGTTTTATCTCTAGTTATTTCTATATCATTGAAATATTAGCATTTTGTTATTTTATTTTTTTCATATTAAACCGAAATAATAGTTAATGGTAAATTTACCTGAGAATTCAAATTTCATGTTCCAAAATCAATGTCATGATGCATAAGCCATTTTCATGTTCAACACTCCATTTTATGTATTATATTCTTTGAAAGGGAAGAATGTTTTAAAGCACAATACTCTAATAGCTGTACATGCAAAAAGCAGAAATACAAAATCCATTTTCCGCCGTCTCGTGGTAGCTGGATATGAACCTAGGATCTTCCTTCTCGAAAAGCTCATTTTTATCACAGAAAGATACTAATTTTAAGAATTGAAATATGCTAAATTAAAAGAAAATAACAGTGTTTTATAGAAATATCATCAATATTTAGGGAGTGCAACATTTTTTAAGAGTCTTAAACAAGATATTTAAAATATAATAAGCCGTAAATCACATACAGACGCTTACTCATTATGTACATTTACATTCATTGTTATAGCCAATTTAATTTCTTAGAAAAGTATTGTGATTCTAAAATAATTTCTTGCAGCTTATATTTTAAAGTTATTGTTGACTTCACAAATAAAAATAATTTCAAAATATTTAATTTCTTTAAGAGTTTTAAAATTTGTTGAAAAGGGTTGTGGTTTCTTTAAAATATGTGAAGCTTGATTTTAGGCTCCCGAATTTTTAATATTTTAGAAGATTTTTATTCTGAATTATGTATCTGAATTTTCTTCTCTTCAAGCATTAGTTATTTTCATATATTTATATAACGGGATTTGCGAGCTTATCCTGGAGCAATATACTAAATTTCTGCATAAACACATAAAATATTGCATTTCTTAAAACTTATGAATTCCACAACTTATTATTTAGGTTATTAATAATGTAACTTCTATAATCTATATATTCTTTTATCACATAGTCACATATTTTTTATCTTTAAACAATTATGTTATTATAATATTTTTTATATGTTTTAACAGTTTTAAAATATAGAGATATATCTAAATCCATTCTCCCAACCCTTTAAGTCATATTTATTTCAATAGTTATATTACCTAGAAAAACATTAAGTTTTTTGGATGTATAAAAAAAGTTGATTTTGTGCAAGAATTTATTTAAAATTGTTCAAGGTATAATGTTTCTACAGCATATTGAGATAATTTATGGCAATTAGTCAATTGCTATACAGGATCAATGAATTAGTCAAAAGCAATTCCTTTCAAAACAGTTGGAACAGATTCAAGAAAAGCTCGAGATATTCAAGTAAAGGAAATATAATCCCACAGGGTCACATAAACACTCACTATGCTAGTGAATCCAATTTGCAACAGTAGTTACAAAACCGGAGTTGTGATGTCTCACTCTTTGGCGATGAAAGTTGGCGAAGAAAGCTGCAAAGCAACCCTGCATGATAACGGAATTCTTCAAAGCAATTGGTATGTAGGGAAGAGACTCTTCCCATGAAATCGGGGGATCCGCTCGCAGAGGAAGGGAAAGATCAACAGAGACCCAAACAGTGATGGAAATGGAGGGGGAGGGAATTCAAAGTTTGTAATGGGTACCCCCTTCTGCAACTACTTCCGTTTTATTTTCGAGTTAAACAGCTCCGTCGCGAGTGCTGCTATATTCAAAGCAAAACTCTAATTCAGTTCCCAGGTGTTCAATTTCAAGGCTTGATATTTTCATCTCAACCTCAAATGGGGGACTCAGTAGTTGACAGTTGAGGCGCCATTTGGCAGGGCAGCAGCAAGACTTTTCTCGTGATTTTGGTGGTCGTTTAAAAGGGATTTAAGTAATGAAAATTTTGAGTATGATAGTGGAAGAGTTAATATGTGAACTGTCCTAATTATTTTCTTCTTCTTCTCTCTCTCTCTTTTTTTTTAAGGAAAAAGATTTTAATAAATTTTAATCATATCTCAGAAATTCCCTTGAATAATGTATATTGGTTTTTACTGTTATTCTTTAAAGTAACATCCATGATAAATATTAACAACTATCGGGGTGTTTGAGCTATTCACACCAACATTATTTCCTTAACTATACAAAAACTGTGTTACTTATGTACACACACATACACATATGTGTATCATATATATGTATGTATACATACATATACACATACATATATATATACACATATATATATATGTATGTGTATATATATATATATATGTATGTGTATATATATATATATATATATGTATGTATGTATATACATATATGTATATACATATATGTATATACATACATATATATGTGTGTGTTAATGAAAGTAATACGTCATCATGGATGGTAAATATTCTTCAATAAATATCAATTTTATTAATTTACTTTTTATCGGGTTCTGGTAGTTAAATGTGGAGCTCGAGTTGTATTAAGTTTAATGTTGTCCAAATAACATTGAAAACTGTTTATTTTAATAAGATACACTCATTAAATGAATATCATGTTTAGTTTCAATGAAGAATTTAGGCTAAAACAGAAAATTATATATAGGCCAACTTGATAAATATTCACCTTCAAGAATTAAGGATATAGCAGCAAAAAGCTAAAAATTCTACACTGCGCAACATTTCACTCTATTTAATAAACATAGCATGAAATGTAGATATAGTACTACTTCATTTCATTTCATACTTGATTTTTGCTATTACACTAAAAAAATACATTTAACATTGATTTCTGTTTTTTTTTTCTAAGTTTTAATTCGTTTATGTTAAATACACTTACGTAATTTGATTATTTACATTATAAGTTGGCTAGAAAAATTCTTTTCTGGTGATATTTTATTCATAATATAGACAGACTTATTTTTTAATTAAGAAAAGTGGATGTTGACAATGGAAATCATGTTTACAATATCTGCCAATATTTACTGTCGATATCAGAGGAATGTTCCGGATAACATATTTTTTTTATTTATGGTAGTTCAGTAATATACAGAAACAATCCTACTAAAGAATTTTTAAAAGAAATAGGCCAAATGAGTTATACTGTTTGATTTTTAAAATGAACTTATTTTTTATATGCAAAAATTTTTCATACCTTTATAACTAGATAAATAAAGTTTAAAATCAATTTTATTTACCAAATAGACACAGGGAAGTTTTATTTTATCTCTCATACTTAAAATTTAATTTTAAATTCCAATAGAATTTTTTAAAAATAAAGCAAATGAATACTTTACTCAATTTTGAGTAAAAGATTTTTTAATTAACCTTTTTTTTCCTATTATTTTTAAAGAGTTAAGAAGATACGTTATTAATATAAGTTGAGTTAATTATCTTAATAATATAACGGAAGTAATAGAACATATTACATTGTGATGGGAAAGTATTGTTTTCTTAAGCCTAATTTGGTTTAATTGATGCTTATTCTCCTCCTATTTTACTATATACTTTAATCTTTTTTTAAGATTCTAAAAATGTTATATGAAACCCAGAAGCGTTATAATAGTGCTTCATGGTCCCATGTCACAGGTTCGATGCTTGGGCTGAGCAAGGTTGACTCAGGCTTTTATCCCTTCAGTGGATCGATGAACGATGCTTTGAAATTACATGTTTCACTTTAGACTACCACCAAATCGGAACATATGCTTCGCAACAAAGGGCCCTCGGTCAGGAAAACAGATTTGGGCAATTGGCCCAAATAATGAGCTGTCGTGCAGAAATTTATTTTGAAAAATGTTATCTACCATATTTCCTAATTTTAAAAAGCATTTAATTTTTCTTTTTAGCAAATAATGTAACTTCCTAGATGAATAGCTAAAAACATCAAATAATTTACAATCTCTCTCAAATCTTTTCGTTAAAAATAACATTATGTCATATGTAACTATGGAGTTTTATAATGATATATTTAGAACATCAAAATGCACTAAAATAAATATTCCGTGATTTCAAGTTACTTATCGTTTCTTCTTTACATAACTTACCAAATAAAAATATTTGTGATTAATTAGTATTAGGCAGCCCAGATAAGCTTTTTTACAAATTTTTTCTTCCTTTACAAAAAAATTCAAGTAGAAACAAAAGAATAAACATGCTTTACAATGTTTATGGCGAGTTTTTCAATGTTCTTGTGAATGGCACAAAAGTAACTGTTTGACAAGTATTGATTCTTTGTTTGCATTAAGAGCTTAATGAATCCTTGCAATTCTGTAATGACAACACAAGCCTTCCAGCAAATATTTTACTTGCAAATATCAATCGAGGAATTTCATTTTTTCCTGGCAAACTTTCGTATTTTAAATGAATTATAATGCAGTATCGTTGTATATAGAGGAAAAAAACTTTCTTTTGATGCTTGTGTTTCAAAACTGTATCATGCAGTTGGAATTATTTGATTATCATTCAGTTTTAAAAATTTAGTAGCAAATTTTTCAACCTGTTTCGGGTATAATGTGTGTATTTTTATGGTGACCTGAATCTTTTCTTTGTAGTAGATGTTATTAATAAATCACAAAGTGCATATTTTATAATAATTAAGTATGCACTATTAAATAATTAGTGGTGGATACATAAAATCCATACATGCACATGAGAAAATTCTACTAATAATTTAAAATTCTGTAGTGAGATATAAAAAAGTTTATATATATATATATATGATATATGATTAATACCAAAATTAGTTCTGTGAATGAATACATAATTTTACTATTAACTTTGTTATACATATTTTGCAAAATAAGAGACAATTTTATTTATCGAATTTGGAGGCAAACAAATTTTGGTTCACCAAATTTTAGTAAATTTTTAATTAAAATTGTTAAAAAATTGTTATTTTTTATATTACGGAAAATTTAACATTTCAAATTTCGAGACAAACAAATTTTAAATAAAATTTTAAAACCATGTATTTTTATATTTTTAAAATTTTATTTAAAATTAAATTTTTTTTTATATTTTTAAATTTTATTTTGCAAATGCGTTGCAGTTTTTCTGATGATTATTCTCTATAAGATATATTTATTTTTAAAATAATTATTGTCGATCAATTTTTACTGTGCTTTTAACAGTAATTTAAAAATTATTAACTTTCAAATATTCATTGCCTTATTTATTTTTGTAATTTTTTTCATAAGTAGCAGTTTGATGTAAACACATAATGTTTGTGTTCGATTCGTTTAAATGTAGAATACAATTTTTATAGATTGCGAGTTTAAATATGCTAACTAAACATTTTATGATTTATATTCTCACATCTATGCATTTTCTTGCTTTCTGATTTAAGTAATATGTTGATATCGATAGCTTAAAATACACTTTTTATGTTATTTGCACGAAGGAATTAAAACCTTTGATAAAAATATGGTTTATCTATATTTATCAGTAAATCACCTTGATTAGTTTTAATAATAGGTTATGAAAGATAATAAAAGCAATAAATTGTTTCTTGAGGATTTTTTATAGATTAAATTATTTACATTATAATTATTTACATAAAAGAATGAAATTGCTGTGACTAAAACAAGAAAACCGTTTTTTCATTCGAGCATATTCTCCGTTGGTTTCTTGTGATATGATATACTTTCTCAAATAAATTCAGAACCATTTTTTTTTTTTACCAGAAAACATTTTTCTTTCCAACGGCGGGCACTTTGGCGACAAATCCTATGCCACAACCAGACCAGAAATTGCTACTCATTTGTCGCTACCCAGGGGGCGCCTGTGAATCAAGTCACGGAGGGGAATAGCGTTGCCCACATGCTATACCACCACAAACCCGTTTATAAGGAGGGTCACATTCATACATCATCACAGAATAAAGGACAGAGAAACACAGAAAGTAACATCGATGCTCGATCCGGGATTCGAACCCGGGGCTTACAGCTCAGGAATCAGGAGTGCTAGCCACTCACCCATCGTTCGGCTTTACCAGAAAACTATGCGTGAAGTTCTATTTCATTTTAATCAAATACAATAGCTTCTGAAGATTTTTCTCTAAGGACCTTTCGTCTTCAAAAAAAATTATTTTTATTTATTTTTATTTTTTTATTACAGTTTATAACCTTTCTTCTTGCCTATGCAGCGATGACAACATCATCTATTAGGTCAAAAACGCGTTTTCGCAATTTAAATCTCCATGTGAGAATTTCATTTGTGGCAACTGATTTTTTAAATAGTACACGATTATGATGAGTAAATGTAAATACTCACATGTTTCACTAAACCATTCCCTTCTAAAAGTTACCTATTTTAATTTGTTTTTAAATCTGATATTCCAATATTTAATTGCTTTTTAAAGTTCTGAGGGGTAAAAACTGATTTTTAATGTAAATTTCTCTAAGTTTTGTTATTAAATCAAATTCATAACATTTACCTTTTAAAGAATGAATTATTCTCTAAATATTTTACTGGAGCATAAAATAGCCATTGTTTCTGCAAAAATATTTGCATTTTTGTACTACAGATAAAAAAAAAAAAGATTTATCTAAAAAGCTATTTGAAGGTTAAAAAAAGTGCCCTAAAGTCTTCAGCGAACTGAATTCAGAGGAGTTGGCAACTGCATTTATGCCTACAGCCCCTTTTCTCTCAGAATATATTTGTAAATTATTCCAAATAATATCTTGAGCTTTGGGTTGACAGAATTTTAGCCCATCTGTCAAATAGGTAAAGACTGCGAATATCTGGACTCGATTAGAGAGGGAAATATTTTGGTTCGAGAAATGTTCTATATTCTCCTTCCTTTCGTGTTCGTCGAGATCTATTTCAGTAGATTCAACCAAATTGCATTCTTTCGCGTCTTCGAACGAACGTCCCCATTTGCATTGATCACAAAATCCACGCAGTTTATTGTAGATTCGAGCATGTGTCCGCCACTTTACAATGCAAAGCAGTTGCTCTCTCTGCTTCTGTAGGCATAATTCGACCCCAAAACTTTGGGAAGAGGCGAGAAAAGTTTGTTTCTCAGTTATAGTTTGAGATGATACCTGAAACGATTTCGGTTTGGTAATTTATAGTCATCGGATATGAAGATAACTTTCATACGCGGGCAGTTTGTGCAGTTTGCATGAGTAATTGCTCTCGTAAGGAGGAGGTCAACAACAATGAGAACTGTCATGTTGAGAAAATTAAGCGCGCTTATGTAAATGGCTCTAGTGAGTATTATCTTGAATATTCACAGCAATTAAGTTGCAAACTATTTGAGTACAGATAACACCTTCTTTCTAATTTAGATATTTGCTGTTTAAACATCATATTATCAATGCCAGATTCCATTTTGAATTCACATTATGTTGAAGGTGGCAAAAAATTAATCATATTGATTAATTTTTTGGTATTTTTATTTAAGGTAATTTTTATCGATTAGCATCCAATTTTTATTATTTAATTGTCTTTTAACATAAGATTAAGCATTAGGATCATCGTGGCATAATTGCAGAATTATGGTCTTCGTATTCTAATGTCCTGGGTTCGATCCCCTCCACGTTGAGTAATGAGAGGTGTGTATTGCGTTTCAGCTTTCAGCATACACATCTATCAGATATGAGTCATTGGGAGTTTTTGGAGTTTTCCCCTTGCCATACTGGAATATGAACCACTATATATGAAAAATTCTCTCCATAACTGTACAGTACTCTCTGTATATTAAAAGAGGTCTTCATAACAATAACTTTCGGCCAGTGGATTATCGTTATTGTTGTACCAGCATATTCCCTGTACCTACCCCTGACTTGTGCTTTGTCAGTTAGTAGAAGTAGCTGGGTAGAATCTTCATAATTTAGAAGCAGGAATAAAATAGAAGATCCCCAAATACTTGACACTGCCACTCCCAGAATTATCACTTAACTTGGAAGACATTGCGATCATGATTTATTTAACACGCACCATCTGTCTTTAGAGAACATGATGGGTCTTCGCTTTGGCCGGGACTCGAAATCACTACATTCCGATAATGAGAACGACCCCTTAACCAATCAACCAATGCGGCCATGGCCGTTAGATTTTCCGATATGCAATGTCAAAACACTAACAATCATGTTTTGTATTTAGATTAAACATACAGCATTAATTGTTAAAAAAATGAAAATGTTCACTTTGACGTAGCTTATTACCAGCTAAATGGAATTATCTGATAAAAATTATCAAAAATTAAATCTAATTATAATAATAGAAACTAGCAGATAACATTTCATATTTTAATCAATTTTAAGAAATACTTAATATTTTACAGCTAGTTAATGCGCGTTTTAAATTAATCAATAATATTGTTAAGATTAATCTTTATTGTGAAATAAGTAAAAGCTGTTTTTGCAGAGTTTTGTACAGAGAAAATGTAAATAAACAAGTTAGAAATTAAGTATTTTTTTTTAAACATACTTTTATTTTATTGCTTGAGCTAATTCTTTCGACTGATTACGGCCCTTTTATTATCAAGTTTTGCACATAAAGACTAAATATGTCCGAGTACAAGGTTTTAAGTGGATTTTAAACTATTGCAAATACACGTGTCTGGAAGATATCGAGACCACAACTGTTGAAGTGAAGAAAAAATATAGCTACTTACTATCACTACAAAAGTTGCCAATTCGGCGTCAAATTGTTTGTATATTCAAAAATGAAAATGTCTCATAAATAGAATTATTTAACATCTTAAATCTCTATCTTTTGATCATGGAAACATTTACAGAGTTTTCCATGCCAAACAAATAGGTCTGGGAATAGTGAGTCTTGATTTAGAATCACCCAATCAAATTTCTTTCATTATTCAATCAAATTTTTTTATCATTCAGGAATTGTAAACAATCTTTACGTATTTCACGTTTAGCATAATAGCCTTCATTCATGTTTATTATGTTTTGAGACATAAATACTTAATTTTTATAATTTGAAATGAGTTATAGTTTCGGTAAGTAATGCCCTATAGAATGAGTGTGAGTTTATAAATTCATAATAAGAAATGGATAATTAGAAATACAAAAAATGATGCTTCATGTTATAGTAAATAGAGCCTAAGATTATCTTAAAAAATGAAGCATTTTTAAATTTTTTGTTGCACAAATCTTATTTTTTCATTTTTACCCACGTAATTAAATTAATTTAATCAATTAGAAATATTAATTTATCTTAAATTTCCAATTCAACTTTCAATCCTGACGATTAAATTATTTTACTGTGTTTGGGGAAATATTTTCTCTCTCTTCCTGTTATTATTTTATTTTGTAATAAGATCTTTATGAAAAATATATTTCTGAGTAATTCGAAGAGTTGAGAAAAGCTTTTTATTTTTGGGGAAACAACCATTTAAATATATTTATGAAGGAGATATAAGAATAATTTGTTATAATAAGAATTAAACTGATATTTTTTCATATTAAATTGTTTACATTTTAGCTCATTACTGTTACACGTGTTTATAAACTAAAATTTTTAACAATAGACATTTATCATATTTAATTTATCTTGTGTCTAAACGAAACAAGATAAATTAAATATGATAAATGCCTTTATGAGGTTTAAACATTTTTATGATTATTAAAAATTTAAATATTTATGTTACATTGATTTTCATAAGATTTTCTGACCACTTTAAAATTGACATAATTCTTTTGCTTGACAAGAAATAAACAAAATAACATATGTATATATTTAATGTAAGTAACTGTTAAATGTATGGTAAAACATTAATGTTATTTTAAAAAATGAAGCCTTCAAGAATTTTCTAGACTATTTTAAATATTAGTATAATTACTGGAAAAAAATTGATATGGTAAGCAGGTCTTTCTTATGGTGAGAGAAAACAATTTTTTTTACATATGATTTGCTTATTAAAAAGGAAATGATTTGTTGAGATCAGTGGATTTATTCAATAAATATTGAATCGATAACTGAAAAAGCATAGTGATTCTTCCCAAACTTTTAGAATGATTTACATTTCTGTAAAAACTGCTTAAAATAAATAAATAAACATAAAAAAAATAAATACATAATTATGATATTAGTATTATTTGCTATAATACTAAGTAATAAATGAGCCATAAGAAAATCACATCCATAACTTATAGGTTTTTCTCGAGTCCAGAGTTGGGATCGACCAGAAAATGGAAGCAGCCAGGTGAGAGTCTTCGTAATTTAGAAGCAGGTATCAAACTAAAACTCCCCTGATACTTGACGCACTTCTCCAAGAGGTATCATTTCACTTGGAAGACATTGCAACCAATAAATATTTAGCGTGCTCCAGCTGCCTTTAGTGAAACAGAATTCCAACTGATAATCCGGCAATGAGGATGACGCCCTAACCAATTAGGCTAACGGGAAAGGCTTGTCATTGTGGAAGATTATACCCACAATTGGCTTCAATTTTAAAGTACCTGAATTAAGATCATTGAATAGGTTTGGCTTTGATGAAGTCTCTCATTTCTTGCTACATTCTTGCGTAATCGTCTAAAAAAATAGAATCAAAAGATATTAAATCCTTATTGTTGTTTCATATCTCATTTAATTTACAAAAACATCTTGATCAAGTCAATGAAAATATCTATTTTCAAACCTTATAAGTCATAATGAATGATGTAAAATGATGTTTCAGGATGATAAAATGATGTAAAATGATGTTTCATGATCATGAAGTAATGAAAGGAAGAATCTTTGAAAAAATACATAGGAACTCGGGTAATTTCGACTTTTTTGGTATCGCTAAAGACTTTTTCTTGTAATGGTATTTTAATATTTTCCAAGCAAATTGTCTTCCGGGATAACATTTCATAGATAGAGATTTGTACTCCCGTTTACCAAAGGAGGAATCTCGGAGAACTCTCAAACTCTTACTCCAAGAGAAGTAAGTGCGACTTTCATATCCCGTCTATCAATTATGGCGGGATTCGAACCCCGGTATCTTTGCATCTGAGCAGTTCTGCTCTATCTCTAGGCCATGGTGAATCCTTACCAACATAATTATTGTTTTTATAGTATTTTTGCTGAAAATGTCATCTAACAAATGTGAACATTTAGCCACTAGTTGAGTCAAATAAATCGCACTATCTCACTTCATTCTCAATGAGGTAAATATAAATTTATAGCAATAAATATACATTTTGTGTTGTAATAAAACTGATATTGATTACTACAGATTATTTGACTCTAGTGATATTTATAAGTATTAAAACAAAACTTGTGCCTCAATGTTGAACCTTCATAACGCACAGTTACAAAGAGAATATTGATATACTTACATCCCCTCAAAATAAAAATTCTTTGAAAATAATTATGAGCTGAATTTTTACGCATAGTAAAATATCAGATTATCTTATCCATGTTTCATTTTATTTCATTAGGTTGACTCTCTTTATTTTTTTAAAACGAAACCTCTACCATATAAGTGTTTATCAGGTATATTTTTTGAGCTTCACATAAAAGCTGCTTTCTTGAAAAACGTCGTTTCCTATAATAGACATAGCCCTGTTATGCGATGATAAAAAGGAGATTTCCTTAAATAGTAGTTACTTTTAATTGATTGTATCAGTCGATATCTTTCTAAAGGGTTTAGAATTTTTTTTTTAACATTTTAAATATTTTCTATCATCGCAAAACTTTCTATGTCATACAAAATACTACTACTTAATCTTCAAAAGATTATCACCATATTTTTCTGTATAAGTGGTGTAGTCTGGGATAGCAACTGCAATTTTTTTTAAAGAAAGTCTGCATCAGAGGAAAAATTACTTTTGACAAAAAAAAGTGTTTAAAAAATGTAAAATGAATAAGATGCAAAATATGTATCAAATGATAATATGCAAAAATAAAGGATAAGGTAAAATTTTACTGTCGTAGATGAGAAAAGCTAAAACACACTTTTTTTTCACAAATTCAATCATACTTACTCACTAGAATAAGTCGATAGTATATATCATACTATTTTATGAAAAGTATCACAATAATGAGGCGTTAAATTCTCCATATTTAGGAGAAATAATGGAAGTATATTTCACTTAAGCTTAAGAAATTTATGTATTATGATATATTTCACAAAATTTAAATTCTTAAATTTTTTTTCAAAGAAAAGCTTTAAAATTATATAGCTGTACTTTTTGAAACATGACATTTTTATAAGTTATGCTTGAAAATTATCGAACGCTTAGAAAAAATAAAAATATATGAAACTGAGTTTATCTTATTTCGCAACAGGAACAGTTTTTTTTTTATGTGCAATTCTCGAATCACTGAAGGCTCATTAATCAGCGAAATGATTTATACACTTTTACGATTCCGATATTCGAATTCCTTCGGCCCGGAGGTGAAAGATATCAGGGAAATTGATAGCTCACTAATTCATTAAGAAGGATAACGCAGGGCACTTTCGGAAACAGAGAAACGTTTAAACGCAACGGATAAGTTGTAACGACAACCATTACAAAAAGTAAAAATTAAAATAAAATAATTATAATTATCACTTGATATCCAGACCACGAGAACGCCACCTGGTGCATGAGGATCGTAACTGCGAGGCAATTTAGGATAATTACACAGCCGATGGCTTCTTCCTTTCCCTTTTGGGTTCTGACTTCTTGCCTGATCAATCACGCAACAGTTCATTGATACTGTACTTAATTCCTGTCACTGCAACTTTCATCACATCGGGAAAATGAGACCGCAAAATTGATCTTTCGGTTTATTTTTATGCCCATTGGGACCTTGGATTTCTGGTAAGTTTGGCGAACCGCGTGTTCCGTGAAATAATTTGGCAGCATCTGTAATGGACGACAATTCATTCGTTTTTGTTGGCGAGGTGGCAAATAATAAATAATCCTTGTCAGTGATGATCTGCCGACATTGCTGAAGAGAGTGACGTTACTTTCCTATCATTTGAAACGATTAGAACTCCTGCTCTTTCTAAGAGATATTTCCGCAGAAAATAATCAACGTTTCATTCTGAGCATAATGCAATACATCATTCCACTTGCATGCGAAAACGTTACTATTTTTTAAAAAAAAGAATGGTAAACTACAGGATAATAAGACCATCTGTCAGAGGAAATGTATTAAGAAGAATATACTTAAATTCTTTCCACTATCAATAATTTCGTAGAAAATTTAAAAAATGCATTCAATAACTGCGTAACTCAATCATTGTCATCAGGACATTTAGGCTTAGTCCTTTTTTTTGAGATATCCACGTTGGCGTACTTAATGTTATTGTTCATCAGTTTATTTAAAAACTTAGTGAAACGAAGTTCAAATTTCAAAGCACACAAACTCTAATGAAATCTGAAAGAAACGCCATGGTATGTAGTTGGAATGAGCTAAATCTCTTTTTTTAATATTGTCCTTAATTGATAGTTTGCTAAATTAACGAATATAAATAAACATAGAAAGAAGGGCCGTGTTAAAATAAAAGCATCTTTTTTTTTTTGTTGACATCTTCACGGGGACCTGTAAGAAACGAAAGTGAAAAATTGCTTTTAATAACACATTAGCAATACATTATTCATATGAAAGCATGTCAGTAGAATGTGTGGGGAAAAAACAAAGTTTTCAAAAACATGTATTTAACCGTAAAGAAAGCAATATATTCCACTTGCAATCCCGTTACATTCAAAATATAAATTTTCTAAATTTCTTTATGATGCTTTAGAATTAAGCATTTTATTTATAAAATGAAAACACTTAATTTTACTTGAAAAATATTATTCAAACCTAGAATATTTAAGGAAAGAATTCAAATAATAAAATATATATAATGAATTACAAATAAATGCATAAAACATTATTCCTCCATTTTGCAGGAGACATAAACATTATGAATAACTAAAAGTATTTCAATTGCAGTATTATGGCTTATGACAGTTAAATATATAATCATTGAAGATGTTTTAGTAGATGTGGTCTTATCCTGGTTCCTCGACATTTTTGACTAAAAGTGATATTAGATTAGAAACTTCCATGTGTTACTCAAAAATTCAAAGAAATTTTTTATGCATAAAATATTTCATTTGATCACTAATCGAATTGCTGAATTCAGTATTGCCCATTAATATATACATAGAAATATTAACGATAAGCTTATCTAAAAGGAAAATATCTTTTAATATTCCGTTTTCTATGTTATTCCATATTTAATGCATGTTTCACATTTTGATATACATTTTCAATACACAAAAATAATACATTCCACAGAGCATAAATTATTTTCAGCAATCTCAAAAACTTTTATAATAAACACCATACAGAAATTTATTTTATATTAAATATTTAATTTATTTTCTCTGAAGTAAAATGTCTCTCTAAATTATAAATGAGGCAATAAATTATTCAAGTGGAAAATCAGTAGGAAAAAATAATATCCATAAATAAAAAAAATTAACAATTTTTATCCTTGTGTTTTAAAACTTATTATGTTTTATAACTTGAAATGAGTATATTCCCTTGTTAAATTATTTATAAATGTTAAGCATATGTTATATTAGGTAAATTAAATAATGAATTTTTTTTATGTAAATTTAAATGGTGAGGCATTTTTTGACAGTTGATAACTCAATATTTTAGCAAAACATATTAAAATAATTGAAATTTGTAATTTATTTTAAAAATAAATTATATTTGAAACTGAATCTTCATAAGAAACAAAATTCATTTTTTTATGATCTTAAAATAAGATAAATCCTGAAAGTATTATAATTTCATTGATTAAATATTAAATATCTTTAAAAAACTATACTTTATATACTTGAATTATCACTAATCAATAACAGCAAACAAAAGTTGTAAAAAATTTAACTTAAAAAAATCTATACTTTTAACCATTTAAATCAATGATATAAAAACTTACTGTTCACATACATACAAATCACTGAATACATTTCCAATTATTCAGTCAATTTGTTACCGTAATGGTTTTATTCCAGTGTAATAGTAATTAATTTTATGAATGCATTTTATATTCCTTATAATTATAGTATTTATCAATCATTTATTTCTATTTCTAAGATAATTTGCTTGCGTATTGAGCAGAATTTTTTTTTAATTAAATATAATAGTAGTTTCAAAGCTGTTTGAGGCATTTGTTTCAAAAGTTTTGATAATTAATAGCTTCTTTATTTTTGGCAAATAATTTTAAATTATCAATCATCATTACAGCTCTATAGTTCTTTACATTTTATTTTATTTAGGTTTATTTAGATAAAGCAGTTTAAATACATATTTTTGATATAGAACAAATACATCTGAGAATAAATTAAATATTGCAAAAAAATTAAAAATTATTTTTTTATTAATATTTTATTCTTTAAAAATTTATAAAACGTTCAATACCTAAAATATATTAAAAAAAGAATATTTTGATATTTTATAGAAGGGCCTCTAACATTTTAATAAATACAATTTTATTTTTATGAGATTTATCTATTTTTAAAGTATCAATCCATTTTAATAAAGAATAAATAAAAATGAAATATTAAATCACTTTAATGTAATGTGACATAGAACAATTTTAAAATGCATAAGTGCAAAAAAGAAACAATTATCAAAAGAAAAGATTATTCTGAAAATGAAGTTGTCATAAAACAAATTAGTTTTTTTATTGTATTAAAATCTGTTGTGTCATCTACTTACTTACTAGTCAGACAGACTGTTGATGCAAAGGTAGTTTACTATTAATAAAAAAATATTATTGAAAATGATATTCAAAAAGTATGATTTGATTCAATGCATAAGTTTAAAATGCATAAGTGCAAAAAAGAAACAATTATCAAAAGAAAAGATTATTCTGAAAATGAAGTTATCATGAAACAAATAAATTTTTTTATTGTATTAAAATCTGTTGTGTCATCTACTTACTTACTAGTCAGACAGACTGTTGATGCAAAGGTAGTTTACTATTAATAAAAAAAAATATTATTGAAAATGATATTCAAAAAGTATGATTTGATTCAATGCATAAGTTTAAAATGCATAAGTGCAAAAAAGAAACAATTATCAAAAGAAAAGATTATTCTGAAAATGAAGTTATCATGAAACAAATTAATTTTTTTATTATATTAAAATCTGTTGTGTCATCTACTTACTTACTAGTCAGACAGACTGTTGATGCAAAGGTAGTTTACTATTAATAAAAAAAATATTATTGAAAATGATATTCAAAAAGTATGATTTAATTCAATGCATAAGTGCAAAAAAGAAACAATTATCAAAAGAAAAGATTATTCTGAAAATGAAGTTATCATGAAACAAATTAATTTTTTTATTGTATTAAAATCTGTTGTGTCATCTACTTACTTACTAGTCAGACAGACTGTTGATGCAAAGGTAGTTTACTATTAATAAAAAAAATATTATTGAAAATGATATTCAAAAAGTATGATTTGATTCAATGCATAAGTTTAAAATGCATAAGTGCAAAAAAGAAACAATTATCAAAAGAAAAGATTATTCTGAAAATGAAGTTATCATGAAACAAATTAATTTTTTTATTGTATTAAAATCTGTTGTGTCATCTACTTACTTACTAGTCAGACAGACTGTTGACGCAAAGGTAGTTTACTATTAATAAAAATAAAAAAAATATTATTGAAAATGATATTCAAAAAGTATGATTTGATTCAAAATTTTGCTGACACCTCCAAAACATACACAATGTAAGTAACAATTAATTTTTCGAATTGTAACATATTTCCTTGCTATTTATAATAGCTAAGATATTTATGATTGATAAAAAAAGAATAATAACTCAACAAAGAAATTTCGCTTATAAATTGTTCAATTTTGTAAAATCTATTAAAATGTTTGTAATTTAACGTTGATAACATAATGCTTATAATTTACACCTTTTCACATTTTGACGCTTTATTATAATTCAGTAACGAAAATCAAGTAATTTAATAGATAAAAAAGTAAGAACTGTATTTCAGAAACTTCATCCCAAAATTTCAATAAAATTTTTTTCAAATATTAGCAAGCAGTAAATAGAATTTTATATTTATATTATTCTTAGTTCATTGTTTTATTAGAATTAATTTATATTCAAATTATCTTTTCAAATATTTAAAAATTATCTACTTGTTTGTTTTTAAAAAAATGATATTTAAACAAAGTGGGAAGGATTATTCTCAGACATTAATCTTTAGTTTTATAATTGTAGTTAAATATAAGTATAAATATATATTAAAAAAAATTATGAAGTTACATTAATTTTATTTATAAAAAATGAAGTTTTTAAATGAAGCAACTAATTATGTATAAAAAAATTGACACATTTACTTTTTTGCATAGATTCCTTTGTCCAAAATTGTATTCAATATCATTTTGCTTATTTTTTGTTTATAATAATAAAAATAGGCCTTATATTTATAACTGAAATTTATCAAATTATTTCTGTTCAGTATTTATTAAAATAGAAAATTATACGCACAGAGGGAATTTGGAAATTTATTTAAAGTTGAAAGTAAATTGCAATAAACTTGCAATTATTTATGATTAAATCATTCTGTCAACAATATCAATAATTTTTTTTAATTTTACAACTCATAATTTAAAAAATATTAATAACTTATGATTTGCTTACAAAAAATCTTTAATTGAATTGAAAATTGTGTCAAAATAATGTCAGATTTTGAACTAATACTTTTAGTTAAAAAATAAAATTTTATCTAATATTCTTTGCATATAAAAATGCTAAATTGAGAAATATGTATAGCTGTAATTGCAAAATAAATTAATATATTTATATACTCCAAATAATTGAAATTTTCAGCAACTTGATGATTTATATATATATATATTATATATTATATATATATATATATGTGTGTGTGTGTGTGTGTGTGTATATATATATATATATATATATATATATACACACACACGCGCGTGCGCGCAATCAGCCCCAAAACATCACCGAACATCAACACATTCCGAGGCGGAAGCATTATGGTGTGGCAGGGATTTCATTAGGATGCCGTACCGATCCGCACATCTTTAAACGGGGTTCTGTGACGACTGTCCGTAATCGAGATAAAGTTCTAGAACCCATTGTGAGATTGTATGCTGCAGCAGTTGTCCCTGCTTTTGTTTTAATGTACGGTAACGTACATCCCCATAGAGCTGACGTCGTAGATGACAACCTGGAGAGTGAAGTGACTGCGCGTATGGCGTGGCCAACATATTCACCCGACCTTAATCCCATTGAAAACCTTTGGGATGCCCTCGACCGCGCTGTATACCTTAACGTTTCCCACCTCCAGCCACTCTTATTGAGCTGGAAACTGCTC
This sequence comes from Latrodectus elegans, assembly GCA_030067965.1. Classification (NCBI taxonomy): domain Eukaryota; kingdom Metazoa; phylum Arthropoda; class Arachnida; order Araneae; family Theridiidae; genus Latrodectus; species Latrodectus elegans. Next base: position 33,412,832 of record CM057820.1, on the reverse strand, counting down.
TACAAGAAGAATGACAATTGCTTAATTCTGCGGTGGTTGACCACCTAATTGAAAGCATGGTCACAAGGTGTATACTTTGTATACAGATGAGGGAGGATCACATACCCTATTAAGGTCCTCTTCTTCATTTAATGCTGTTTATTTTTATTTTATACATAATTCTGTTTAAATCTCCAGTATGTCATTATTTGATAACTTACAAAAATTTAATATTGTTTTCATTTCAGTATATTATTATTTATTTTATTCTATACAAAAATATATATGCTACTTTTCTGCCGAATTTTGTGTTAACCAAAGCAGTATATGTTGATTTTTTTTTTTTTTTTTTTTTTTGCATTAACTTTTGGAAATGAGTGTATATATAATATATATAGTTTTTAAATTTTATGTTAAATTTTGGTGGCATTTTTTAAAACATTTTACATTATTCAAAAAACAATGCATAATTTTTACACATTAAGATTTAGAAGCTCTAAATTGTGAAACTTTTGCAACTTACAAATTATGTAAATCGGTTGTTGCAATTAGAGAAATTATTTGTGATACGTCAATTATTACTTGTTATTTCTCAGCATTACTCCAAGTTTCTTCTTATGAAAATACCTTTAATATGTCCACAAGAAACCAAGCATCCTACTTTTCAAAAGCTGTTTTGTGATAGCCCTTGCAATAAAATCATGTTTCATACCAAAAATATGTTTCAAAAAACCAAATAATTGGTTTTATTTAATAATAGTTCATTATAATAAAAGGATGGAGCAAATCGATCGAAAATTTTTATTCAAAATTTATGCTTTACTTCTATAAAAATGTATTATTTTTTTTTATTACAATGTGATTTTTTCATTAATATAAAGTTGTAAAGTGTTGCTACCATTTCGTATGAAAATATTTTAAAAAGATGAATTGTTTTTCTTCATTGAACACCATCAATCCATTAGCATCTATTAAAATGGTGTCAATTGTAATACTCGATTAGTATAAATATTGTTGGGAATTATCGAGAGATATAAAATTTCAATTATACAACTTTATAAGCATAGTTATCGTAATATTAAGGAAAGTAAATTATTTTCAATTGTTATAAATTTATGAGAAAACAAAGATAATAAACAAATGAAATATTCAAAAGTATTATAATCGTACTTATCTGATAAAAATGTAAAATAATATAAACAAAAAACTATATACAAAAAAAATAATAATTAATATTTGCCAATAAAGAAAACTGACAAATTTAAAATTTATGATTAAAACTATATCTACCTTAAAGAAGGTTGCGGAAAAATAATCTAGAAATTGCAATGAAATACATTAAAACACACGTGCACATATAAAATATTTTAAGCTCAAAATTTATCTTAAATATAGAGCAATGCTTTGATATAAGACTTTAAATGAAGGGTGACACTCATCACTGGGTACTTCGTAAAATTTTATTTGATCGAAAATTTAATGCCTATTATAATGTGATTTTTAAGTCGTGTCTCAATTCATTCCATTTGGAAATATTGTTTATCGGATGACAATGGAAGGTAAAAAACTAAAAAGAAAATCATCTTCTATAATGTTAACAGCTTAGAAAACAAAACTAAGTTTTACAACCTTGATTTTCAAGGAAAAAAAATCGGAAATACTTAAAAATATTATATGTCTATTAGTATTAAATGAAATAATTAACAAAAAAATGTAAAAATTCTTCGCAAAAAATTATTATCAGAAAAATCTTTATAATTAATAATTTATTTAACATTATCTGAAAGACAAATTGAATTAATTAATTTTTTAAAAAAGGTAAATACTGATGCCAGTTAAAATTACAGTTTGAATTAAAGGCTTAGAGATCTCATCTCTCTGCACAAACATCTCTGAAAACATATCACGAGATCTTGCTAGAGATACCTATCACGGCATTGGCTGAGAATATAAAAATAAATATGAAATTCTCCCAAAGCAAGTAGCATTATAACCGTGGCAAGATCATGTAAACAAATTTGAGTTCATTTTGACCTTTCATGCGCGAGAGGGCAGCACGTGAGCAACTGGCACGTACTGTTGCCACTTACTGGAGGTTAAAAGTCAATTTCGAAGCTATGCTCGCCTTCGAAATCTCACACCCACAAATTTGTATTTTATTAAAGCTTTGCGGCTGAGAAAATTTTTGCGAGCTAAGTGCATTGTGTGCTTTGTGTTCTGGTTTATTGACTTTTCGTTCCGGACTCCGGTGTATCATTTGTTCGGAGTATTTGCATCAAAAAATCATCAGACGATCCGCGAACACGATGAAGATCGACGATAAATCGTATCTTCTTATTTATAGCTGGAGAAGAAGATTAACATTGCAAATGAAAATGGAGTACATTGGCGAAGCATTAAAAAATATTATTCTAAAATGTAGCCCATTTTCACTGATCATTCATTCGAATCTTTTTTTTTTTTTTTTTTTTTAAAAAATTAAAATTCTTCTGAAAAGTGTTGAAGCTTTGATGATAATCTGCATTCTTATTTCCTCCGATATCTATAAGACACATCCGTTATTGATCTTTTATTACAAAACTTCAAGGTAATTTTTTATGATATGCATTTTAATGTCTTATTTACGAAATAAATCATATATTTAATACAAAGGAAAGGTAAGCACTTGCAGTTAAAAGAATTTTGCTAATAATAAGGACTCAGTTACCATTTTTCAATCACTTTTTGCACACGATGGTTAATTAAACAGAGATCTACAACTTAAAGTTGATTTAGATACTCTACAACCATCCACTCTGGAGGTGGGAATCGAAACCACGAACTGTTAAACTGTAAATTAGATCATTACCTACTCATATGCTATCTTAATATGAAGAAAATGCAAGAAGTTCTATTTGTAGGAAAAGGAAGGGTATCATTTTGTTAACACGTTATCTCTTCATTAAATTAATAAAAAAAATATTGAGTTTAGTAGCTTATATGACCAGCAGAGCTATTTCAAATTCCCAATAAATACAAGAAGATATGTTCTGCAATGATTAAGACATAACTTTGACATGATCCAGTGATTGGTTAAAATTATTTACCTAAAATATACTTCCATGTATATAACAAAAAAGAGCATGTGTCATCAAATCGATTTTTTTTTCAAAAATTTAAAATAAATCTGGTGCACAAATCAATTCCAAAATTTTTCTAATAAGAACGAAAACCAGTCTATGGCTAATATGATTTAAATCAATCTTTTTTTTTTTTTTTTTAACTTAAAGTCATAGATTTGATAACATCGCTATTGTACAAGCGCTATGTGGAAAGTGCCAGTTCTGGTACGACCTCATCACCTAACCGAGGCTTAAAATTACGAGACTCTTGCTGATAGACGAATATTTAAAACCAGTTAACTTAAATGTACAGCCCGGGGATGGGGTGTACCGCTATCTATGTATATAAATATTATAAAATCATATTTTCTTTCATTTACATGAGGGGTGCTCTAAAATGTTTGAAATAAGTCCAGACTATAAAATTATAGTTGAAAATACGTGTTTTAGTTTAATAAAATTTCTTCTATTGGTCAATCAAATTAATTTTTAACCGTAGTAGAAAGAGAGTTAATACAAAATTTTGATAAGGATCGCAATTCTGTTTAGAATAAAGATAATATAAGAAATCCGTAGTCGGTTGTAATACCTTACATACGGAATATGTTAATTGATGATACTAAACGTGCTTACCAAATGAGACAGAAAGAACTTAGTTTTAGACCTATTGCTCCATTTAAAACTATTCATAAAAAGAAATGCATATTTAAACAAATAATTTATCGTTTGGTTCTCCATAATTCGATTGTGTACCGATAAAAGGTTTCTATCAGGATAGGTAAAGAATGCACATAAATTTCTTAAGGATAGAGACTATCACACTATTAAAACAATCGTATCATTTCTTTGATGCTTTAACACATCAAAAAAGTAAAATATGAAGCTTATCTCCAACAATATTGGAACGATAACATGCCATAAAGAGACATAAGCTGTTTTCTTCAGATGTGTAGGTCTGATCATTGATATCAAGCTGAAAGGCTGAAAAATAGCTTCATCTAAGGTACACAATTAATCATTTTCCAAAATTTCTACAAGAAGTAAATGTTAATTGTCTCTGTCTCATACGAAATTGATAGAACAAAACTTTAATCACCCAAAATAACTACGTGGGACCTTAGATAAATCTGAAAAAAGAAACCACTTAGACATCATACGGGGATGAAATTGATAGTGTTAGAAATGAACTTTTTACATCAACTCCAAGATGATATTTAATATCTGGTAAGATTTCTCTGCAAAAACATCATTGTAATGGAGCTTCCTATAATTTCATAACTTCACAAAGTAAAATTTCCTGTAAACCTAGATGTATGTCAAAAATTTTTGTATTACTCTCGAACAAAAAACTTGTAAAAAGCTTAAATATTGCATTTATTAAGAATAATTTTCTAAAATATTAATGAGTATACGTTTCTTTCCCACACAATAAAAATATTCTTAAATTATTCCCAATTTATATAGTATTTTAAGGGACTTGATAGCCTAGTGATTAGGGTATCTGAAGGGTGGAGTTCGATTCCTAATGCCACCCACCGAATACATGCGATATACGTGCTCATTAAATCTGTGGAATCGAAAGTCCTGTCGTCGGTCGTTTAGCAGTTACCATGGGTGTCATGGTCTGGAGAAATTTACTCCCCCTCCAGGTCCATGCCAAAATTGAGGGAGTAGATCCTCTGGTGCTGCTATCTATCGGAGGATTTGAAGAGCAAGAGTCGTACTTTCACCTTCATGGCTCTCTAATTAAATGAGGGACATTCCCAATTGACTTAAATTCGCATAGCCAAGGCATAGTGAACTTAGCTTGTCCAAGTGTCATTAGTAACAACGACAGCATAATATTTTAAAATAATATCTTCGAAGGTATTTAGAATTGTTCTTTTCATTTTTACATCATTGACAAAATCGCTTACAAAGAATGAAGCTTATTGTATTAAATTTGTATTTATTTTTATTAAATTTATTGATTACTAAAACTTAGAAATCATTTACATAAAGTGAATCTGTATTAGTTAAAATCATTACTTTGAATATTAATATATATCATTCGATTTTGAATTATGAAACAAATGCAGACAATCCAGTCATATATATTAGTCAAAATATTCAAGTTGGATCCGCCACAAATAGATTTGTGCTAAATTCGATGAAAATTGAGCTGGAGAAAACGTTATTAAAAAAAGAATTTGGAGATCGTGCTGCCTGCTGCGATATCGTCTCCCCTTGATACAAACTAAGAGACCCCGTAATTGATATAACTGCAAGGTAAACACGATCATCGATGAACAGATTCTTCGTGATGATAAAGAATGTAATCGATACATGTTTATCCAAAGAAAACTACGTCGGGTGAAAATGTGGATCTAAAGCCTCTGTAATTATTAAAATTGCTTATTATATTATTATTAGCTTTTTTTTCTACTTTAGAAATCTAACCTTCAATTCGATTCTTTTTTATTACTCCTGATATTCTGCGAACGAGCTAAATTGTTTTAGTTGCTAGACGAGTCCGGACACCTTCAGAGATTCTTTCGTGATAGTGACCGGCTTTCGCTTCTATCCATACATGTGAAATTTTTTTTTCCTTACAACCATGAAACATTCAACTAAAATGAGGATTGATCATGTAATACTGATTACTTTTATTTAATTTAATTATGTCTCGGTATTGCTTTTTACCACTAGTTGTGTATTTTGAAAGGTAATAATTACTAAAACAATGATTTAAAAATACAGTATGGTTGTTATACAAAGCACTTTGTGATTTCATTGAAGTATTTTACGAGTGTAAACGTGTAATATTCTTAATTATGCGTGTAGTGTTGAGTTCTAAACTTAAAAAAAAATGAAATCCAGCATGCCAAATTCTGAGTTAAAAGTGATTTTTTATAGTATTTTTTTTATTTATCTGGTCACTAGATTTTTATTCCGTCTTAGAGATGGAGACCTATAAGAAATATTTAGAAAATTCTATTTTGGCAGCCTAGTATTTTGCAACATTTTTTCGAAAAAATCAAAAAAGTTGAGAATTCGGTTAGCAGTTGTGCCTAATTTTTTAAAACATACTGCTTATGACAAATACTTATAAAATACAAACCATTGCTAATATGAAAAATATGAAATAAGAAAATAAAAGAAGGAAATAAGAAGATAGAGAAAAAATAAGAACAAATAATATTTTTGATTTAAAATTGCATATTCATGATGTAAGAAATAAGGTTTCATGATATTTATAACAAGCCTTCTATTTATATATAAGGCTCTTTATATGAGCTGTAACTCCTGCGTAGCACATTCGATAACATAATTATGAATGTAGTGTACATATTTTAAAAATATTTTTGGGAAAGTGATAAAACATATTTAAAAATGAATTAAGCGTTATATCAAAATGGGAAGTGTTAAAATTGAGCATTCGTGGATGTAAATCAGTATAAGAAAGAATTGAAGATGCTAATCATTTTGCAATTTGTGGTTTCAATTTCACGGTCTGAATTTTGACCGATGGATTAATTCGTTACAGCCTATTTTGATGATTTAATAGCTTGAATAATTCAAAATAGATTTTCATTTTCAATAGCCTTAGAATGATTCAGATTAAAAATGAAAAAAAGTCATAGCAGCTCTTATTTCGCTCTTATCAGTAAAGTTAGATCTGCTGCTAAATACAGAATACTCTTTAAGTAAAAATATGGGATTAGTATAAGAAAGATTTAAAGATGCTAATCATTTTACAACCCGTGGTTTCAATTTCGTGGTCTAGATTTTGACAGATGGGTACGGAAGTTGTAATTTTTCAAAAGTATAGCTGCATCTAATAACAAATAATCATTTTTTTAAACCACAAAACCCAAGTCTATTTAAAAAAAAAAAATCAAATCATCTGATTTTTTATATTGCACCATCACAAATGATTCAACGATCGTTTGCAGATTAAAGTGTTTGTCCTACATTTGTGCCAAAATGCACTCTCAGTCCAAGATGCAATGGACAGTAGTATCTATATTAGTTGTCTGATGTGTATAATAAAGAACGAATAATTTCCGGGCAGCCAACTATCCAATAGCAGTCTTCGGAAAGAACCATAAAATTATTTCTATCAATTCCAGGGATTTCTATTGTTTCTTGGTTCCTGATGAGGTGAAATTCAAGCATCTTCGCCGACTCCAGTGCCGTGAGAAAATTCCGAGGAAGCAACCTTCTCCTTGTTTTGGAGCCCAGCATCCACCCCCTCCAAGTTAGTCTTCAACCTCCAGGTGAAGGTGTGGTCTTGGAATAGGTGGAAAAGTGAGTAATGTCGTCAAATAATAGACTTAAGAAACTCCTGGTGTATAGCGCTATTTCATGGCTAATAGAGTGACTGCTAATGTGTTTAGGGACGGACCATTTGTTTTATTGAGTGAAGCTTGTTTTGCTCTGTCTGAAGCGATGAAGTCTTCGATAGCGGAGATGATGGGGTGTGTTTATTGTTCGAAACCCTTTTTGGTTTTCTGATATTTTTCTTTTTATTAGTTTCGGGTTGTTTACAAAATTGACTTGTAGCCAAACAAAGGAAATTGAAGAATCTGAGCTTGAACAAACAGCACGTGAAACTTATATTAAGTTTTTTATTATAAAAAATAAATATGTATCATATGAAAGTATAAGTAAAGGTCAGGAAAAAAAGAGAAGAATCGATCTAATTACAAATACAATATCAATGTAAAGAATTTTATTTCATTTTTGGGATTGAATTATTTCAGAAACAGTGAAATATATTTATAGCATTTAAATATACTTTTTTGACATAATAATAGAGTATTATATAATTATACTTATAAAAGTTCAATTTCAAGAAATTCATATTGATTCAGTATCATGACTAAAATCCTGATTCTGAATCGAATCATTAAAATTCTTAAAAACATAAAATGCAATAATATTTTTGAAGGAATTTTGTTGTAAAAATAAGCAGCATATATGTTAAATTACTATTACTTATAATGATATTATTATCAAAAATTTTTTTCAACCAGTACAATTCTAAGGACATTTAAATAGTGTAAGAAGAGAGATATCTTTCTATTTTATTTGTTTAAAATAATTAAAGAGCAAGTTTTTATAAAATTATTGAATTAAACGTTCACTCATACATGACCAATAGTTTGGCTTATAGAATAATTGGTGATGCCAGGATTTTGGAATTAATTGTTCAGTTTATATGCAAAAGAAAGAATCAGGTTGATAAAGATGGAAAAAAAAACCCCACCAGATTAAGTTTAGTCACAAATAAATAATTCAAATGTAAAATTTGTGATCGATATTACATTTAAATTCTTTAATTCAATTTTCATCAATATATATTATTTGGCCCACTCCGAAAATACTTAATACTGCTTTTTGCTTTATTAATTGATCATACGAGAAATGCATTAAAATCATGCCAATTAATAAAAATTAATTCCTAGCAAACGAGTTAAAATATTTTGCAATTGAATAACTTGTTCTTTTGTTTGGAAAATAAATACAATATTGTGGTAACTAAGTAAAAGTTTATTTCCAAATTTTCTTTATTTCTAAAATGGTCAGAATATAGTATAGGTATACTTCTATACGATGATAATTATTACTTGAAATAAAAAGATTGTATTTTTAACAGTACAATAACAGTTTTTAAATTTCTTATCTTTGGATTGTCCATGAGTGCTCAGACTTCGGTCCAACCGAAGATGCACATTACCTCCTCCATAGGACCTTTTTAACTGTCAACAACTTAATGGAGTTGATCTGACAAATGTCAGATTTATAAAGAGAATAAGCCAACAACAACAAATTTCTTATATTTTCAAAATATAATCAGACAACATATATCAATGGATAGCTTTGAACATACTTAAATATAGTCCTAAAGTATGGAATGAAGACTGAAGAGAATCTAGCTAGGAAAGCTCAACTAATGGAATAAAAGGAAGTCATGCTCCAAACTTCGTAAAGAGTTATTTGAGGGTGTAGAATCGCACATGGAAAGGAGCAAATAAGAAAGCATGGAAAAAAAAACTGGTACATTTAATTTTTTACATAGAAAAATGAAGAAATATTCACATTAAGATATTTATGGCAATTTTTTTGTTATTTATACAACAGCAATTTCTACAAAATACTTTTTATTTAGTTACAAAATATTTGTTTAGTTTACAAACATCTTTTTTTCATGTTTTTATAATACTTATCTTAATATCTTAATTTGCTAATTACTCTTAAGAAAATATTTATTTTTAATGACAATGTTTATATATATATATATATATATATATATATATATATATATATATATATATATATATATATATATATATATATATATATATATATATATATATATATATATATATATATATATATATATATATATATATATATATATATATATATATATATATATATATATATATATATATATATATATATATATATTTATATATATTCCAATAGCGAGAGAGCATTTGGGTAACCTATGCAACAACAAGGCCAGTAACTGCTACTCATTTGTCGTTACCCATCGGGCACCTGTGAATTAAGTCACGGAGGCGAGTAGCGTTGCCCGCACCATACCTCCATAAACCTGTAATTAGGGTGGGTCACATTCATACATCGTCACATGAGAAAAGACTGAGAAACAGAGAGCTCAGAGAAAGAAAGTAACATCCATGACCAAATTGGGATTCGAACCCGGGATCCACAGCTCAGGAGATAGGAATAAGAACGCTAACCACTCAATCACATATATATATATATATATATATATATATATATATATATATATATATATATATATATATATATATATATATATATATATATATATATTGTTATTTATGATATAAATAAAGAAGTATAGAATAGATTTGAGAAATAAAGTGTTCATTTATTAAAGTTATTAACAATGATAATTTAAAGATAATCAATTGTTTTAAATAATTTTAATAATTATAATTTTTAATTGCAAACTTCACTTAAGCGAACAAAATCATTATTTTAAATCTCGGAAATATGTCTCAGTTCACATATAGCCAAAAAGTGAATTTATTTTGTACTTTACTATTTGATTTCTCCCTCAATTTAATAATTAATTCAATGAAACATTTTAGTGAAAAAAAAATTAGTCTATTTTTATTTTTAATTATCATACCAGTGATGGAAATACATACAATTAAAGTTCAATTTTTGAAGCAAATTGGAGCTTCAGTTATTTTTCAAAATGTAATTAGATATGGACGTTAAATATTAGCTTCCGATGTTCGAACCTTTCCACAACTGACTTATATTTGTAAAAATGTTCGAATTAATTCCTTAGTTTCATGCCGTCAATCATTAAAGCATCACGTTGCAGTTACAGAAAAGCATGCTTATTGCATTGCTCGTGGGCATGGCATTAAAAGCGAGAAACATTGGTCATGTGATACTCCAACCTTAGTGGGACATTTGTTTCATTCACGCAAGTCAAAAGCTCAAGACAGAAGCGATCAAATGAACAAAAAACGTTTCCCACACAGAATGTACATGAGTGGAGGGGGGTCGAACGAGTGTTAACACAGTGTTTTGGTGTCTTCGGTTAATACGTCTGCGCCTCGACAAGGATTTAAATTCAATGTATGTCAAAGACAGCAGAAACACTGTAACCGTGCTAATGATGTCTGTAAATGACACATTACAGACGCTACATAATCGTTTTAGCGCCGTTAGATGGAGGTGTCTTTCGCCTTGTAATTAAAGCCGTGTACAGGAAGCTCTTCCTTTTGCTGTTGACGCCCATGTCCGGCACTTCGCGTGAGACGGCGTCGGAGTCGCCACTTTTGTCAAGTGCAGTGGTACATGTAGGAGATTTAAGAATTCAATCACTCGCTTGACGTACAACACTTAAGATCTGACATCGGAGAATGTGGTATCTTGGATTTTGCTGTTTCTGGGTCATGGTATACCTTGGTGATCAATGCCGATCTGTATTGGGGGCATATTTCACATTATATATATATGTATATATATATTATTTTGTAAAAATATGTGGCAATAACTTTATTTTCAAATTCGTTTTTGAAAAAAAATTTTGATAGAGTTGCAGATTTCTTTTCTTTTCTTTCTTTTTTCTTTTTCTTTTTTTTTCTTTTTTTTTTTTTTTTTTGTATTTAACTGAAATTGATATTTGTAAAAAAAGTTTCCATATTTAAAAACAGAACACTAAATATTTGTTCAACAAAAAAAATTTTTTTTTGTGAAATTGTGTGAAATTTTTGTGTTAATAATTTAATTTTTAAATTATTGTTAAAAAAAATTAATTTTGAAATTTTTGATGCACAAAACTTAGATGTGGCATTGGAGGATGCGGAATCTTAGATTTGGTGTTCCATGGTCATACTATACCTTGGTGACTAATGTAGGTTTGTGTAATATGGGCATATTTCAATTTTTTTTCAAAAAATTTTTTGAAAATATGTGGCGATAACTGTATTTTAAATTCGTTTTTGGAAATTTGATAGAGTTGTAGCATTAATTTTTTTTGTATTTAAAATCGATGTATGTAAAAAGAAATTTTTGGCTTACAAACCTACATTAGTCACCAAGGTATAGTATGACCATAGAACACCGAATCCAAGATTCTACATTCTCTAATCAAAAATTTGTTGCACAAAATTTTTTTTTGTGGAAACATATGTCAAAAACTGTACTTTTAATTTATATATATATATATATATATATATATATATATATATATATATATATAAACAGATTTTGAAATTTTTGATGCACAACACTTAGATTTGGCATCAGAGAATGTGGAGTCTTAGATTTGGTGTTCCATGGTCATATTATGCCTTGGTGAATAATGAAGATTTGTAATGTGGGCATATTTCAATTTTTTTTTTCAAAAAATTTTGTGAAAATATGTGTTAATAACTTTATTTTAAACTCGTTTTTGGAAATTTGATAGAGTTGTAGCATTTATTATTATTATTTTTTGTATTTAAAATCGATGTATGTAAAAAAAAGTTTTGGTACTTAAAAAACACTAAAAGTTAGTTGCACAAAAAGCTTTTTTGTGAAAACATATGTCAAAAATTTTACTTAAAAAAAAAAAAAAAAGATTTTGAAATATTTGATTTACAACACTAGGATGTGACATCAACACTAGGATGTTGTAGCATTTATTATTATTATTTTTTGTATTTAAAATCGATGTATGTAAAAAAAGTTTTGGTACTTAAAAAACACTAAAAGTTAGTTGCACAAAAAGCTTTTTTGTGAAAACATATGTCAAAAATTTTACTTTAAAAAAAAAAAAAAAAAAGATTTTGAAATATTTGATTTACAACACTAGGATGTGACATCAGAGAATGTGGAATCTTATATTCGGTGTTCATGGTCATAACATGCCTTGCTGATTAATGTAAATTTGTGATTTGGGCATATTTAAAAAATATATATATATGCATATCATATATAAATATGGATATGTGACTGACATGCAGCTAAAAAGAGATTGGCTTGTTTTGGTTTTGTTTGTCACTCAGTGTTCTTTTTTGTATGTGAGGACTAATTAGACAGGTAACTACAGTTTAAAGTAGATTTTATATTTTTACAATTATCCATAGCTTAGGTGGGAGTTGTACCCATGAACCGTTGAGCTGAAGTCCAACCATTCATTCTCTAGCACACATAAATCAAGACAAAATGTGTCATACACAGGTAAATCTGTCGAAGTAACTTCTACATGATGCTTCAAAACATGAATATTTTCTTTCTTTAATAATGGAAATAAAAAAATTGTAAAACACATACAAAATTGTATACATATTTTATACCTATTTTTATATATGCAATACATATTTTTATATGCGCAAGGTACTTAAAAATGTTACCAAATGAAATTTGGGAGAAAAATAATAGTATAATGACTTTTTTGTATAGTTAAACTAGTTATTATAAGCGAAAAATTAACTCATAAGTATTCTTTACAATCACTTTTTTTTCGTATATCAGCTACAGTTTCTAATGTTAATTCAATTAAATTCAAAATTGATTATTTTATTTTCTCTGTTATATTAAAAGCACTGTATTTTATTTTATTTATTTATTTACTTTTTTTGAAAATCTTGTTCAATATTTATCAAAAATAAAGGTATTGCTTGTGATATCCATTTAAAATATTCTAAATTTGGCGCCAAATATGGAATAAATGTAAAACAATTCTTGGTAAAAGAAAAAAAAAATGTAAAGCTTTTATATTTCTTCCTTTTAAGTTGTGTTAACATAAACAACATTAATGAATTTTTATGTAAACACATTTTATCATTATGGCTACCCAGACAAATATCTTAGACTTTTTAATGCATAAATGATCTCACAAAAAACAATTAGGAGCTTTCCAATTTCAGTTATTCATTCAAATCATTTTGTCATTGGGAAATTTAATGATAAGCATATAATTATTCACATTAATTTAAAGTTAAAAAGTGTGGTTAATAATTCAGGATATCGTGACATACACATTTAGTTTTCGCATCGCGTGCAAAATTCAAAATTAAAATTTGCTTTTGAAGCATTAAAATAGTATGCCATTGATAATCGGATATTTGAATCTCCGACTCTTTGTGAATATAATTAGTTTCCAGTCACCATTAATTTCAATTTTTTTTTGATAAAATGGACCTTAATTGTAATTTTCACGCTAAATGAGAATCGAAATTGAAAATTCATCGATTTCATTAGACTAAATATAGCTCAATGTTGATAACAAAAGCAAGTAAATTTCATTAAGCTAAAAAAATCTACTTTAAACATAATTAAGTGCATCATACCAATAAATTTGACAGAAATGATATTCACCTTCATCTCTCAACTATATTGAGTTGTTTTCATTAAATGTTATTATTTTTATTTTATGCATATCATGATACCTTAATTGTGATAACGGTGGCTTGATAGGTTAAGGCGCCTGTTCTCGTCGTCGGAATACAGTGGTTTCGATTACCGACCCAATCAAAGATGCATCACGTTCGCTAATGGTGTCTGGGGCCCCTTTAAAATAAGTCGTGGTCGCAACGTATTCCGTGTGAAATGATACCTTTGGAAGTGACAGGATAAGTCTAGGGTGTCATTCGCTTGGTCTGTGTTTCTAAATTACGAACACTCACCCACTCTCGGGGCCTCGATGACAAACCCCCTTGGTGCCTTACTGTAAGAGATGCTGAGCTCCTGTGGCTCAGTAGCTTCAAGCCATTCCCTGTTAAGATCAGCAAAGTGAAGCCTCATTTGCCGCTGGCAGTGGTTGGGAGGGTCACCATGCTGTACTCTCTTTCATTTGGGTGCTGGAGCTCCGTGGGTTGGGGACATGTCCACGTTAAAGGATTTAGATATGTGACATCTAAAGTCCTTCCGCTGGTGTGTCATGGATATGGAGAGGAGGGCCCTAGCTCAGTTGTGTTGCAGTAAGTGGAACACACCTGACAGGCCTACAAATATATAGACCAATGTGTCCTAAACATCTGCACACGGTCTGTCTTGAAACTGTCGTACCGGTAGCTGAAGAGAGCTGACGAGACTGGTCTGGTGCTGTGCTCTGTCTGTTTCTGTAGGCAGTAACTGTCAAATACCGGTTCTCATTCGAGGTAGTAATTCAGGGGCGATCTGTGCTGTAATGTCTCCTCACATTACCATCATATTGGAACATTTGCCAAATCCTGGAGATGACACTCTGGGTGATTCCAAGTTCCCCGGATATTTCCAGCTGCTTAAGTCCACATTCCAGACAGCCGATAATTCTATCACGTAAAACATCATTCAAATGCTTCTTTTGTGCCTTAACTATGCAGTTAATGCACTGAAAAACTTGTACAACGCTTGTGGACAATTTTACTCCTTTGCAGTCATTCCTTATATACCCCTCTCTTACAGTCTCGTCACTGTGAAGTACTATCAGTGTCATTTGTGGTTTCTTGTACTTTGTATATTATTCTTCAAGATGTGTGTGATAATTCTACACACACATCTTGAAGAATAATATACATTTTTTTTTAGAAATTTTTATTTTAGAGTTCAATTTCTGTGTGATTCTGATTTATCCTTAATTTATGGACATGAGTTTAAATTAACAAAAAAATTTGGATAGTAATAAAAACACACACACATATAACCCTATGGAAAGATGAGGAGCACTTCATTGATTCATTGAAATATTTGGCCACACACATACTTAGTCTAATTCATAAATAAAAAGTGTTCAGCTTTTTATTTCGCATGTAAAATGCTTCATTTAGAGCAACTCTTCAATCAAATAATTAAACTAAAAATGAAATAAATGCTCCTTTACGCTTTCTGAACCATTCTTCAGATAATTTCAGTGAACACTAAGCAGTTTTTTGTTAACTTTCTAGAACTATAGTCCAGGAAAATATTCTAAGATTAAGAGAGTTGAGTTTGATTGATCGTTGCCTTTGTTTATTATTTTTATTACAAGAGAACATGTACGATAAGTAAATGAAATCGGCTGATTCAAGTTTCTTTCATAAATTGTTGTATTTTATTTTTCTCTCATTCTTCAGACCATATTAAGATGAATTCAAAAGAACGACATTATTAATATATATATATATATATATATATATATATATATATATATATATATATATATATATATATATATATATATATATATATATATATATATATATGTTACTTTAAAAATGATAAGTCTGTGATTATATATAAAATTACCGGTGACTATACATAATTACCACTGAATTTGGTAAATAATTATAATCTATTTCATATTTATCAAAATTACTGGTTAGTTTATAAAGTCCTTAACTAACAATGGTGAAGTTAATAAATTCGGATTATTTTGTAGAAATAAACCAAATCCATATTCTATGGGGGAAAAAACCATTTATTTGCATATACATGTAAATAAATGAAGAAGTTTACTTCTTTAGACATATTAGATTGTTTTAGAATTACAATACTTGCCAGATTTTTTATATTTGCACTTATCCTCATAATCACCACTAAATTTGAGAAATGTCCAACTCGTTATGATAAATGTGATAAATATCATGACTTAAAGTAAAAATATGAATTAGATGACATGCAACGTTGCTGCAAGTTTGCTTTTTAGGGTACTAACTTTGTTAAGTGGTCTTGATAGACAAAGATAAACTTATTATATGGTGCGACTGCATGTCATTTAGGTCCACATGGCATCTTAAATTAATCTCTTGAAAGACCACTGGCCTAAAAACATGTCCTTTCTTTGGTACCTTGGTTTTTTTTGACAAATTACACACAAATTTAAATAAATTATAACTTTTTCGTTAGTTATGTTTTCGTACTTTTTTGAAGTTCCTTTAACACCTTGTTTCTATCACCATGGCCTATTAATAAATGTACCTTATGAATTATGGTGAAATTTCTTCAAAGTACACGTAAAATCTAACATTGGACCTGTCTTCCCTTACGAGAAAGATAAATTTTTCAACACTGACTACTTTCATTACATTATATCTTTTTAGTCTCTGATAATTTTCCGATTTTGTGCTACTACTTTTGTTTTTATTACTATTCACTTTTTTTTTTAACAAATCATTATTTCTTTCTTTCATCATAAAAACACTGTTTGTTTCTTGGTATCTATAATACTAAGTAATTTGGAATTAAAACGGTCAAGCAAATCAGCCGTTATTCAATGTTTTATTTTTTACGAGAGGATAGCTTAAAAAACGTCTCCATACAACGAAATAAGAACTACTTCTGAAATCACGTGGTTGTCACGTGTTGATAGAAACCAAGCAGTTGCGGAAATTAAGCGAATTTTCGTAAAGTTAGAGGGACTTTTATCACATTTCCCTTTATGAGTTGGGGATTTCATAAGTTAACCGGTAAATTTGGTAAATATGAAATAATTTATCATATTTACCAAATTTAGTGGTGATTACGTATAATCACCGGTAATTTCACGAATTTATTTTTACCGTAGCACACACACACACACATATATATATATATTATATATATATATATATGCAGGTATACAGGTAATTACCAAAATAATGGAAACACTTGCAAATAAAAGGGGCATTTAAAAGAATTCGCTTCTTAAACATTAAAATATAATCTTAGAGACCAGTTTTTTTTTAATACGAAAAATACATGTATTAGGTAGTATGAGAGAGCTTTAGTAGAGTTGTCTATGTTTTGAATTTCTTTCAGAAGAGTAAAATGTCAGACCTCAGAGATTTTCAGAGAGGCCAAATTGAAGGAGTCCGACTAGCTGGAGCAACAGTAACTGAAACATCACAGCTTTTAGGCGTCGTATACACACAACACGGAAAAACGAGCTCAGCAAAGCAAAATAGTGGACGGAAGAAGCTGAGTGAAAGAGACTGACCGGTATTAAATCGAATTATAGTGTCTAAAAAGAAAAAAACTTCAGCCAAAGTGACCACAGAGCTCAATCAGCATCTGGATTCTCGAGTGTCAATAATTACGGTTAAGAGATACCTTCATAAAGAGAACATCTACGGCAGAACAGCAATTCCCAAGACACTCGTCACAGATGCTAATGCCAAACGTCATGTAGAGTGGTGCCACAACCACAAAGCTCGGTCGATGGATAAGTAGAAGATTGTTATATGGTCAATCGAATCATATTTCACACTTTTCCCCACAACAGGACTAGTACATGTCTGGAGAACATCTGCACAAGCGTATGATCCAGATTGCCTCCTTCCAATTGTCAAGTACGGAGATGGATCGGTCATGGTATGGGCAGCCGTGTTATAGTTTTCTGCTGGTTCATATTAATAAAGGATTCCTTCTAAATCTAGGGTGTTTCCATTATTTTGATAACTACCTGTATCCTGTATATACATATATCAAAATACCATGAAGGCAGTGGTTGTTTTTAATGAAATCGAATATGTATATAGCTCATGCACGGATAAAAAAATATTAAAAAATCCAGGTTATAATACCAGCTTACGGCTTACAATCACCCATTGAGTGTTCAAATTAGTAATAGATCCAACCCTCCCCTGGGGGCAATGCATGCTTGAATTCATCGAGGCAAGAAATGGTAGAGTTTCTGGTTATTGGTAGAGGTTCGTGTCATTTTGCGACACATTCTGCCAAGCATTCCTCAATTTTTGCTCCAGATCTACAATATTTTGAGGTCTTCGAATCTGGCGGCTTACCATGTCTCATACATGCTCTATTAGTGAAAGACTGGTGACCCTGCTGACTCTATTAGTGAAAGATCTGGTGACCTTTACTGACTAAGGAAGAGTATCAAAAGCATGAAGGCAGTCCAGACATATGCGAGAGGCATGTAGTCCGGCATTATCTTGTTGGAAACTGGTGTCAGGAGAACGTGCCATGAAGGGCAGGATGTCATCAACATATCGTTGAGCTGTTAAAGATGTACTCAGAATTACTAAAGATGACCTGCTATCATAAGGACTAGCATCCCACATCACCACACCAGGTATTATGACTGTATGCCTTCGTAAGACAAAGGATGATTGGATTGCTGGTTCCGTGCTCTGCAGACTCGAATACTGTGGTCATCTGCTTTAAGAGTGAAGTGGCATTCATCGCTAAACACTGTAATGCGAGTTATACGATACATGATGCGATATACGATACAAGTTTCAATTGCAGCCATAATGATGGGCTGCGGCCACACTCCAGACGATTCAGCCGTTTTTGTGGAGTCAACGGCAAACGTCTTAAGGAATTTGTCAGATAAGCTCCAATATAAAGTTGTTGATAGTCCTAGTGATGTTGGATGTGAAATTTTATTATATATATATATATATATATATATATATATATATATATATATATATATATATACAAGGAATTGGTTATATTGTATATATATATATATATATATATATATATATATATATATATATATATATATATATATATATATATACAAGGTATGCCAACCAATTCTTGAATATACCTTGAAACATTTTACAAATGCTATATTGTTATGTGATACAAGAAGCATTAAATTAGATAAATGAAGTGAACCCAGAAATAGTACACATACACGCAGGTAGTCTGTTTAGTTTTTATGCACTAGTAAAACATACACAATGCAATGAATATACTTTACAAAAACATAAAAGCGCAAAAGCCACAAAAGCAAAAGGATTAGGCAAAACACACAAATTTAAATGTTACTGGGTTGCAGCGCACAGTGGAATAATAGGTAATGAAGAAGCAGATCAGGCGGAGAAAAGGGCAACACAAATGCCGTCTGTTAACACAATAAAGCTAGCAGAGTCGCAATTAAAGAAACTAGTACTTGATGAAACACTAAAACAGTGGCAATTAGAGTGGGACGCAACAGATACAAGAAGGTACACTTACACCTTCTTCCCAAAAATGAACACATAGCGACTGGTTGGCTAGTAACAATTGGTTCAATTCCTTATAGGCCATGGCCAGTTCCCTACTTTTGTTCACAGGTTAAGGAAAGCCACCACAACGGACTGCATCTGTAGGGAAGAAGGAAACCCACAACACTACGCATTTGACTGCCCACTTACAGCATCACTATATCTAAGCAAACTAACGAAAGCAAATCTCCCCGCATTGAGTGATATCATAGTCACAAATAAAACAGAGCAAACTAAATTAATTCATATCAAGAAATTAGAAATAATTAAACCGGTGGCGATAGATGTAGACCACGATTATTACTCCCAGTGCTTTTGACCACACACACACACACACACACACACACACACACACACACACACACACACACACACACACACACACACACACACACACACACACACACACACACACACACACACACACACACACACACACACACACACACACACACACACACACACACAACAAAGCAAATCTCACCTCACTTAGGATTACAAAGTCAACACACAACAGATAGATGACAGACCTCTTCATCTGGAGGAATAGACATGCCTCAAAAATTTGAGAAGCAATAGTGAAGAATAAGACAACACCAGACGTGACCAAGCAGTGAACCCAACAGTACAGGACCACAAGAACTATACAAAACCAAACACTGGGGCAGGAAGAGATTCACTCTACACTAACGAGACTACAACAATGAAATAATTGATGTCAGGGCCTTGATGAAGACGTAAACCGTGAATATGTGTTTTACACTGACTTTAGTGCAGTATCGTTCCAGCGGAAGTGATCAGCTAGTGACTCTAAATAGGCGTTAGCCAGTCACAACAGGGGTTTCTCAGAGGGCTAACGACCACATTACAGTGAAAAACTCCAGAAAGTGACGTGCTTTTACCTAATATACATAAACTTTAGTGTTGAGGAAAGGAGTACTATCACTAGCTGGACCAAAATATAAGCGAATGCAACTCCGACCATCCAAGTACGAACTTTACTACTCGTGGCCTGGAAACGTCATACCACGACCCTCAACTCAACCCAACTACAGTGACAAGCGGAAAGCTGGACTTTCAGATTAATCAGGTAAGAAGATGAGTAGGCAACCACCCAGAATAAAGACATTCTTCAAAGGACTGTCTGCGGCTCTCCCTGTAACAACAGTAGAGTTGTTAGTCAGCTCGGGGTAAGCGCTAGAGATTTTCAATGTTTCCCTTTAGCTGCACGTGAATGCGACCCATCTTCCCACAAAGTTCCCACAAGCAAATGATCCCAAACCTCTAATGTAAAGGTGACGTCCACTGTGTGGACCTCAACTAGCGTTTGGGTTTTGTATTGTGATCTAATTAGATTCAATAAACGTGGGAAGTGATGCACACACGTTGTGTTGGTGGAAGGTTCATCTGGTTTATTCCGGTTTCGAACCCACTGTCTTTTGGTGGAATTGCATGGCCACAACATCGGCCATGCAAAGCAATGACAAGACTGAGAACGGGCTGTTGAAACAGTTGTGTTTTCTCTGCCCAGCAGGGAGGTCCTGTAATCCTCCGGTAATGGGTCAGGAATTCTCCTGTAATGTCACGCAGCGATCATTCTTCGCTTAACACTCGCTTCACGAGTAGGCAATGCGCCTGTGGTGTCGAAATGTCATAATATGCCTTTCATTTTGCGTACCAAGAAGACAGCAAAATAAGTGTACTCCTTTTTGGGATGAAAATTTACTAACAAAAAGATGGAACAAAGGAGAGGACTCTTAACGCTGGGCATACTGGGTTTCTTCACGCAGATGTCATTCTTCGCTTTACACTCGCTATAGGTAAAGTACAGGATATTTTAAAAAGATCATTTATATCTAGGCGAAAGGATCTTCACATAAAAGTTTTCTGAAAAAATTGGATTTTTGAAGAGACAGTTTAATGGATAACAAATTTTTGTCAGAGATGAACAGCAAAATTATTGAAAGAAAGGAACCTGCAAAGATAAGCTCGAAAGAATTTACTATTCATAAGAACTTCTCAAATGATTTTTGCAGGCACTTTGCAAAGACAAGTCAACTTCAGATCTAATATTAAAATAAGAAAGAGTGATCTGAAATCACAACAGTGCAATAATCCATCAAATTTTGAATAATTTTTGATGAGGACTTCAATATGAAGGGGTTAAAGATTGGTATTAGTACTTTAGTAATACCAATCTTTAACCCCTTCATATTATTCATATGGTTAAAAGTGCAGCCTCTGATGAATCGTACCTTTGTTTCTCATAAATCTGGGAGATTCTGCTAAAATGACTTTGTTAACATCTATTAACTAGACGTGAAAAAATTGCTTGTCAAGTGCTTGGAAAAAGGCTTGAATTGTTCCAATTTTTAAACCCAATAAACAGGCCAAAAATATGAACAGCTATTGTCCTATCCTATTAATATAACTTGTAAGTTAACTTGAGAATGATTACTAACATATTACTGTTTTACTAGACAAAATTGGAATAATTTCTGAAAGGCAAGCTGATTTTCATAAATTTAAGTGCACAACTGAGCAAATTATTCTCTTATCTCAAGAGATAAAAAGGACACCTTTTAGAGAAAACTAAGTACTCTTTCTGTATTTGCGGACTTTAAGAACACGTTTGACACAGTTAGATTTCTTGATAAGCTATTTTTCTATGGAATTTATGGCAAGTTATATAAATAGATTAAGAGCCTAGTGTTATGTATGGCTATACTTTGTCTGGATTTAGACAAACACATAGGGTTTATCTCAAGGAATAGTGCTGAGCCTATAATTCTTTTTAATATAATTAATAATTTTATAGATCCTGTCCCTAAAAATCTCTGTTTTTTCATGTTAATATTTGCATACATAACTATTTTACTGATTGCTGATAACATTGGTATGAGTACATCAGGATCTAACATTTTATGGATGGGAGAGCTTCAACAGGCCTTACATGTTCTTTATATTTGGTCTTATGAGAAAAATATATCCATTATTACTGATAAGAACACCTTTCAATCGTTTTTTCTCAGTACAAAACAACATGATGCATCCAACTTCATCATAATAAAAATACTCTATCTTAGACATTTGATACTCTTTACTTGAGCATTCCTTTAGATCCTGCATTAACACATTGATCCAACTTTATGTAAGGTACTCGAGATTTAAGCTGCTAAAACACTTAGTATCATATAGAGCTGAATTCAAGATACTTCATGTACAGTCTATAAGTTTTATATTATGTTCACCTGTGGTTGAATACTGAAATCAGGTTTTTATAACTATCTTGGGTTCTATTTGAAAAAAGATTAAACTTTTCCAAAAAAGCATTTTCAATTTAATCATGTTACAGAGTGGCCATATTAAAATTAATATCTGTAATAGAATTCCAGACAGATTTGAAACCTTCGAGTAAAGGGAGTCAAAGTGATTTAAGTTTTATTGGTAAGATTTTAAGAAGAAAAATCACACAATTTTCTAAATTATTATAGACCTACAAGTAGGAAATAAAAACCCATAAGTCTCTCATTTCAACTGTTTCTGAAGTTTATGACATGATATTTCTACACCCAACCGCCAAGTTTTCCAATAGGAATTTAACCCTATTATGAATTAAGCTATGTTGGAGATCCACTTGATTTTGTTTGGAATATTATTAAGCAATTTTCTATACGAAGTGACTTAAGAAGTGCTGCTACTATATACTGAAGATATCCTCTTGACAAATTACTCCAAGTGTACACAAATGATTCAGCAAAAGATGCTATTAAAAATGCTCGTATAAGAGCCTATTCAAGAGCTTTCAATATTAATTGTGTTGTTGGGAAGTATTGTGACAATTGTGACAATAAGCAATATCATTTGGGATCGAAAAATTATTCCAAACATGATTATTGTCTTATCGATTCAAATGCTGCAATATTACCACCAACAAATTCAAGGAATAATGAAAAGGCATTCCTTCATTTCTATAGAATGAAGTCAATTTAATTAAAAAAAAGTCTAAGAAAAGTGGATTTCCAGCCATTATGGTATTTCTGGAAACAAGCATATACTGATAAGCTTCGTACAGCAGGATGTCTATTGTTACAACCTGACTCTCCTTTGCTTGTGAGTAACATCAAAATCTTTACAGTAAATTAAAAAGTAATAGAGCTTTCTTCCATTGTGATACTGCTGTAAATTAGAGATGAAGTATCTAGCTCAACAAAAATAGAGGTGTCCACAGCTCGCTGCATTGATTTGTTAGAGTTACTTGCTTTCGTTTTCTTATTGGACATGATTATTTGCAAGAGCATTTACACCTCATTGGAGTCAAGGTTCCAGCTTGATAATCCGTTGTGCCACTAGGAGGATAGAGATGGTGACCACCTTAAGCACTGTGTCCCATTGTTTTAAAGTTCCTTAAAGAGAACTCTACGGAAGCTTAATTTTAATTATTATTTTTTTTGTTTCATCATCACTTTATTGGACTGCCTTTTCGGATGACCTAGATACCAAAGACTTGAGTAGGATAAAAAATATGAACAATTGTTGAAGTGTTTGTATAATTGAGAAAGAACGAACAATTATATTAAAAATGCACCTATATTGAACAGTAAATAAAAAATAAAAAAAATATAAACAAACATTTAAAAATATTTTATATATATATATATATATATATATATATATATATATATATATATATATATATATATATATATATATATATATATATATATATATATATATATATATTTGTTAAGGTTTGTAGATTGAAACTAGACTAAAAAAGTACGTTTTCAGATGTGAGAGATTACAGGGTAAATACGGTTTCCTCCTCAAGAAACTTGAATTTATTTTTCAAAGTAACTTTTAATATTGAATCATAATGTTTCTGATTGAATGCAGAAATTACCTCAGAAATGCAGTACAAATTTATAATAGAAAAAAACAATATATAATTAATTTCATGGAATGTGTTTAAAGTTTTATTTAGAGATAATTTATGTAATATTTTAAATGATTTTGTGACGATGTATACGTTTCTTCATAATATAAACACACAAAGAATTCCATTTGCTTATCAACAGAGAGTGAATGGAATAATGCAATTATATCATGATTTACATGCAAACAGCTATCCGTTGTATATTAATATTTGGTTATAGATAAACACAGTATTACTGCGCCGCATATAGTTAATGTGTGTTGACGAAATAAGATTATGTTTTGTTTTTATGTATGTTTCACATAGGTTAGTTAATATGGGCTTTAATCATCTGTGTAATTTATTATGTATATATAGAGGTTTTAGTTTTTTAATAACATATAAGCAGCGATATTTATTTCCCCTGTTAAAAAGTATTTTGAGCATTATGTTGTGGTTGTAAAGTAGAATGTAGTTCTCATAATTCTTTTTAGCTGTATTTTGCCTGTCAAATAGAGAGTAAGAGCTCCTCACATCTGTTGTCCATAATGCTTGAGGCACACGACTGATTAAGCTCAAAGCTGTAGGCATTTGAGTTTTTCCTTACCCAAAACAGGACGTGAAGCTAAAGTTCATCTATTGAAATATTATTTCTGTATCCCAAATGCAAAATGTATAAATGACAGATTCAAATATGCTCATATTATCCAAATTTGGCATCAGTAATGCAACCAGGCCCTCATAGTGAGGAGATTCCATATGACACCTTCTATTGTTCTGAGTATAAAAGTTGAATTCGAAAATGAGGAAAATATCAATACTTACGATAGTGAGTCTTACTTTTTAAATAAATAGAATTTCTATATAATATAGACTAACGAAATGGCTAAGGTTATATAAATATGATTAACATTATATAATACAAAGAAAAATCGATGATTTATTGTGAGAATAAAAACGAGAATTTAAGTTGAAATCTGCGGCATAAATGAGCCTTGACTAGAAATACGAAAGGTGCCAAGAATCGCATAATCCGTTGTTTTAAAATTTGATCTTAAAAAAAGACGAAAATGTCAGGGCCGCATCAAAGTTCAGAGATAAATATGAACGCAAAGGTAACATGTGATTTATAACAGACATACTGCTTAAAAAATTTGCCCTTTGTAGTCAACGGTTAAGAAAATACAATTCAATAATATTTGTAACCATAACTAGTTTTGGACATAATCTTAAATTTTTGAGAACAAATAATCTAAAGTGTATAATTTGTGATATCACAGAGAAATTTTTGCAGGGGTAAATTCGAATTGATGTCTAAAAAAAGCACAAAAATTAATATTTGTTTTTAATTATTTGTTTTCCAAAATACTTATCACATTTATAATCGCCAACTTTCTCATAATTTATTGAAATTAAAATGACCCCAATTATATCCATGTTTAAATACTTTAGATTGGGGCATGTAAAGAGAGTCATAAAAGGCCTAAAGTGTTGTCATCTAAAATGAACAAAAGGAATAAATGGATTAAAAATTCAAATCAATTACCTCTCTTCTAAACATTAATAATATCACTGAAAACAGTATATCCTGGAGGAAACAGCATGTCTCCACTCAGATTGCATACGAATATACGATGATATATATCTGAAAAAGCTCTAGAACCAGATACTGAAAAGTATCAGGTTTTACCAACAGGTAATTGTGAGAAAATTTTTCCATTCTATTGTTAATGTTGAGTAATTGGCCTCTGAAAGAATCTCTCTGAGTATTTTTTGTTTTACTTGTTACTTAATCAACACTTTTTGATCCAAAGGATTAAATTTAAATTGAGACCCAGTTTTAAATGTATTTCTAAACATTGCAAATGGTCACAATGATAGGCAAGAAAAAAATCATAAATAAGATTCCAACAGGGCTGTACTAACAACTAAAAGAATATCAGAAAGCTGATAATGCAATTACCAACTCGGCTAACATTTCATAGGATCCCGACAGGTATATCTACTGATATTTGATGGTATATTAAATATGTATCATCAAATGAACTATCAATTTTTCGAATAAGTTTCATATTTATTAGGCTATTGTTAGTTTACATTTGATCGTTGGTATGCAATCACTTTTATGGCCATGACGAATGGACCTAACAGATTAAGGTGAATTTCGAACTACTACAAGCATCCGTGCTCAAAGCATAATTCAAATTATGACTTGTTGCATGAAAGACAGCTTATCAGTGTGACCCAAAGAGATGGAAATCACAGGTTGATAAATCAAGAAGTCTGCTAGAAAATTTAGTTTTTTTAAAAATCATACACTTTTCCTGTTCGAAATTTTATAAACTTGCATTATATATTATTGTCGTTACATTATGTGTAGTCTGCATAATAACCAGAATATTCTATTGATGTTTCTAAAAGAATATATAAATACATTATAATTTATAAAAACTATGACTTTTCTGGTTAACTTGAGGGATTTCTTTGTCACAACAAAATTTCAACTTGGAAAAAGTTGTCCATATACATCAAAACAAGTTTTTTTTATTTTTATTTGGACTTCTACTTTTATTTCTATATGTAAGACACAATTTTTTACATGGGGAATAAATAAAATATTTTTTTTAATTAAAGATCTTTAACATTTCAGATTTTTTTAAAAAATTTTAAGTCTTCAATTTGAGCAATTTCTTGTTATAACTGAGATTACCTTTGAAATTAGTGTCATGAAAAGTTTAATTGCCTCGAAGAAAGCTGGAAACTGCTCATATGCTAAAGATATGGTGCAGCAACTAATTATGATTCTCATCATAAATCCATTTTATTGTGTTTAAATATTTGATAATCTATTATGGTGGTTGTGATAATCAATTAAGAGGAATCACATAATTCTTTTTTATGGTAGAAATAAGTATTAACTGAAAACAGAATTATTTTTATATTTCTTATTTAAAAATATCTATGACCGAGAAAAATTTATAAGCAAACAAAAACTCGATTTGGGTAGATATAATTTGACAAATCAGTATGTAGTTAATATCTCAGTCACAATAATGAATTTTTGATTCGAAAATAAAGAGTTAAAAAACACTAAGGGCAACGTTTGTGAGAATCACGTTTCATAAAAGGGGATTAAATTGTTATATTTGATACACAAGACCTCAAATAAATCCGATTTTTAAGCATTTCACTGGAATTACGAATAGAATGGTTCATGTGTACAGTATTATTGTGAAAATAATCTTACTAAAATTATGAGATACTCGTAAGCTGTTTTCAACAAAAAATGAGTGCGATCTGTGCTATTATAATGACTCAATATATTCTCTAAAAATGTAAGGCGATCAAGAAATCTAAATCTGATTTAGCGAAACATACTTTTAAAATCGATAAATTTGTTATCGATGAATGAATTCATTCAACATGGTCCAGTGATATCAAGACATGCCATACCATTAGCTGAGTTCCATTGACCTCAAAAATACAATTCTGAATTGATTTAACATTTTTGAGTTGAAGCTGCTATGCATCTTGAGACGTTTAACAGCTTTCAATTCAAAAATGCTCACAATTAAGCTAGTATAATCTTGATCTATGACAAATAAACAAAAAAATCATTTTATGGTTATTATTATAGGAAAATATCTTTTCTCTTTCCAAAACTGATGAAAAACTGCTTTGAAAAAAAAGATAATGTATAGAATGGCCAGAACAGGAAACCACTGTGTCCTTGAAAAATGAAAGTTCTTTATTGTACACATCATAATAAAGATTTTTGAAAAAAAAATCAATGATGTATTATTTCAAATTGGTTTTAATACTTCAAATTACATGCTTGTAATTATTAATAACAATATTAAAAATAAAATTACCAGATCTATGTATTGGAGAATAAGCACCATATACTTTATTAAAATAATTAAATGATTCATAATTACCTCATTTTATTTCTTGGGACTAAAACCATTGAAAGAAATTTTATTTAAGAAGATAAAAATTAACGGATACAATTTGATTTTTTGCCTATTATTTAACTCCAAAATTGGTGCCAAAATGTGAATAACAAAACAGCAACCTTCAAACTATGCTAGTTAAAACGCTTGAAATACCAAGGTTACCAGAAATTAAATTTTATCGCCAATATTTATGATTAAATTTCTGCCAGGCCAAGGGATAAGCACTTCTACATTGAATCCAGTTAGAAAAATTAGTAAAAAAGAGATTAAAAAAGCATTTATTTTTTGATATCAATGCGAATTTTATTTATTTTTAAATTAATTAGATATGGTTTGTTTGTTTGTAACTTAGTCAGAATTTTTCATGCATGAACTAATTATATTGGGAACTGTGGTTTAAAATGGATTTTAAACCATGTCTATCCCCGAAGTTGGATTTGAACTCATAAATCGAAGGACAAAATGTTAATCATCAGATACACTAAAGATATAAAAATTAAGCATACATTATATAGATACTATATTAACAATTCTCAGTAACTGAACAGTCATAGGTCAACTAAATAGACTAAAAAATATTTCCCTTTATTCTACATCAAATCACATTCTTAATGATCAATGTGCTTTAAGAAAGACGTGGGAACATTTTGAGAGATTGTTTCTATCATATTTTGAGTCGTTAAAAACATGTATAAAAAATTGATTATAGAAATCTTCCTCCGAAATTTTTTTTTCTTGTCCATTCAAACCACAGAGGATTTTTTCTCTCGGTTATTTCGTTACCACGCAATGATTGCGAAAATCTTCTCCTTTCAGGAAAATTTTCTCAAGTAACGACACTGTAATGGTGTCGAAAATGACAGATTCTGTCACCCCGCAGGCTTTGAGTCCTGGATTTGAAAGCGCGACAATAAATTACTGTTTATAAATCCATTAGCGACCAACTCGGGTGTGTCCACGGTGTATTCAAATCACGAATCCAGTGTTGACAGATGTTCCACCGCTCAAATTGAGTTGTCAAAGAAATTTCCAAATCTTCTATTCCCCAAGAGAGGCCACCTCCTTGTACATGTCACCAAAAATCCACTTTTACTTAGTTTATTTCTCGAGAAGCATACACAGACAAGATAATCATTGCTGAGAAGATAATCATATTTGCAGCTCTCAAAAGGTAGGATTCTTATTTCTGTTTTATGCACCAAACGATGATATTTAATGATCAATTAATTGGATTAATTTTAAATCATTTCAATAAATTATGTTGAATATATATTATATTCTCTGTTATACATCCTTCATCATAAATTATCTTTTAAGGTTAATATGATGGATATGATTAAGGTTATTGAATTAATGAAACAAATGTCTTATTTAATTATTATGGATGAGTTCATTTATTTGAAGATATGAAGTTTATTTAAAGGTATTTTCAGATATTAACTTAATTTTTTGTACTATTTGAATAAGATAATATAAACCATTTTATGTTAATATTATTGCAATAAATAACATTGAAAAATATATTCCTTTTTTATGGGGACCTAAATCTTCTTTTTTTCAATTTATTTGACGTCTGAAAAATTACAGCTATTACATTAAAGCAAAATCAGTTTAAAATTTCATTTGATATTTTTTTTAATTTTTCATATCTATCTATTAATCACCTTTTATAAAAAATCATTTTTTTATACAGTTGTACCAATGTGATTTATTTTAAATTATAACTTGTGAATTAAATAATAATAAATTAATGGAAATTAAATTATAAATGGGTTAAAATAAAATGGAAAAACATTCTTCAAGTAGTAAAAAAAATAACGCTTTTATCACCTAAACTTTCCAAATAACTTTTTAAGCGTTAACGTATATAAAGTAGACTTTCTTTTTTAGTATTTTACATTACTTGACTTGCTGCTTGAAGTGTTCAATTGTATTTTAGTGTCCTTTATTATAAACATAATTTTAGAATACTTTCTGAATTTTCATACAAAATACAATGATTATTGTTTATTAAAAGTATCTATGAAATAATACGAATTGATAAAAGAAATTCCAAAGTGAAGGTTTGAAATAATTTTAAATTCATTGTAAAAACTGGAATATTTATTGATCTAGCTTAATATGATACAAAAGATGTGAGTAAATATGTGACTACAAAAGCAATTTTCAAAAATTAACTTTTTATAGGTTGCTGATTTCATTAACTAAAAATTAATTTATTTATATCTATGAAATCTGCAAAGTGTCAGAAGCTCTGTAGTAGATGCAATGTTTTTAATTATAAATTTTTATGTTATTGTTAATTTCTTTGCCAAAAAAAATATATTTGATAAAATAAGTAAAGTGAATATAAAAACTAGCATAATTATAATATATAAACATTTCAACATATTTTTGAAACTTTTCATACATTCCTCATTAAATTTAATATAAAAAAGATCCAACAGAAAAGATATAGTATAATGATTGTTAAACACTGTAAAAGTATATATATATATATATATATATATATATATATATATATATATATATATATATATATATATATATATATATATATATATATATATATATATATATATATATATATATATATATATATATATATATATATATATATATATATATATAATTAATGTCCTTTTCATAACAAGTATAATTTGTTTTACTCTATTTTTGTAAAATATTTTTTAAATATTGTCACTAAAATTATTTCTTATAAAAATTGGTGAAATATGAAACTATTATTAAAGGTAAGAAAAGTTAACCATTTAAAAGAAAATGGTATAGTTGTTCTAAATCATCTTAGCTATTTTAATAAGCATATAAAAACCTTATTCTTGTTTAAATCCTTATACTCAGTGATTTGGTTCAGCTTGTAATATAACTGAAGTTAAAAAAAAAAGATATCTAAAAAAACAAACCATAGAGCAAGCAATATCATTATTTCTTAGTTAATTTCATGCTCAACTTAAAATTTAAAGATATTTTGTGGTTTTATCCACTTATGTTACACAATATTTAAATAGTCATTATATGTGTGGTTATCGATGAATTTATACTCACGTATATTGAAAGTATTTACAAAAAAAAAAGTTTGCATTTAAACATCAAGTAGTAAAGTTATTAATTTTTTATGGAAATGAAGCCCTAATACGAAATTAAAATCAGTAATTTTAAGTTAAATGTAGCCATGATGTAATTACTAACAACACACAGGCAATAAATTAACAAGTGGAAAGTTGTTTTGAACTTCTCGTTAGTTGATCTTCTTCAATTTTCGAGATGCTATTAGACGAAAGGCCGCATGTATGCATGCTCATGAAGAAGAAAATGCAAAAATTTGCAATATTAAAAAGAAAGATACCCGTTCATAAAACAGAAAAGAACATTTATTTAAACTTTGTGATGAGCAGGATCCAGAAAGAGTAATCATTGCCAAAAGTAATCATCCATAAAAATTCTTATGGATGTAATGTAAGTTGTATATTCTGTTTACTACGTTTATAATTTATAAAAAATTTAAGATTACTTATATATATATATATATATATATATATATATATATATATATATATATATATATATATATATATATATATATATATATATATATATATATATATATAGTCTTGTGTCAGTTGGGCTGACAATATGGGGTGCGCTGCTCCACTTTTTCATACTGCACCATATTTGGTGTGGAGCTGCTTCAGTACACACATGCCAGAGGGAACCGTTTATAGGGTAGGCAACCATTCACACCTCATTCATACACAGATAGGACAAAGACAGGATAGATAGAGAGAGAAAGTACCTCCATGCCAGAGCTGGGATTTCGAATCCAGGACCACCCTATCCGTAGTCAGGCACTCTGACCACTAAACAGGATATATATATATATATATATATATATATATATATATATATATGTATGTATATGTATATATATATAATATGTATATATATATATATGTATATATATATATATATATATATATATATATATATATATATATATATATATATATATATATATATATATATATATATATATATATATATATATATATATATATATATATATATATATATATATATATATATATATGTTTAATTTATCACAAGTAAAAAAGTAGTTTGCAATAATTTGTTAAAAATAAAATTTAAATTTCTTTATAATTAATTTTTATAACTGATTTCGGAGCAAATTTACTATACAAATTTTCTAATTTTAAAAAATCTAAAAAATGATGTTTTATTGATGCTTTGGAATCTTAATGCTGATACATGGATTAAGTAATTTAGTACTAGTAACTTTTGTGTTAAATTACCCAGCACATGCATGCAGTTCCTATTTATTGCATTTGATTGTCTATCAATGGCTTTGATTATTAACAAATGACAACAAAATGTTTAGTAATTTAAGTTTGTTTTTAAAGCATATCATAATCAATTGAAGCATTTATCGTAAAGATGAAAGATTTAAATAAAAAATATGTATACTATTTTTCAATGACATATGCAAAATTTATGCATTGTTTAAAATGGATTTAACGATTATTAAGGATACCAAAATAGTTAAATAAGTCGATGCAATTCAATTTGTTTGGATATTTTCTAAGATACTTTGAAATTAAAAAGGCTTATGATTTATATAAATTAATAGTAATCAATAAAAGTTTAAATAACTAAAAGAATTAAAAAGTAAAAACTTAAAAAAAAATGAAAAGAAAAGAGAGATTTAAAATTTCAATGAATCTAAATATACATATTAATAATCTTCGATTTTTTTTTAAAGATCTATTTCAGGGTAAATTATATAACTTTAATAGCGTAAAATCCTTGTAATTGTTCCAAAAATGATAAAAAAAAAAAAAAAAAATCCTTTATTATTTTTTCGATCATTTTTTATGACTTCTATCTCAGCGCCATGCATTTTAATATTTGTATAATACATATAACTGCGACTTTGAAAAGGACATAATGTATCACGACACAATAACCTATAAGTAGTATTTTTATGCATTTCGAGCAATATATTCCCTCCATTTATAGCTGAATATTACATGTATTAACATACGATGACATTTTTTATGGCTTTGTCGGTACAAGTATACCCTTAAAATAATTTTAAAACCCGCGGAACGCCTATTGTTCTAACGGCCGTCTTGCGACCCAAGCTCGGTGCTCCTGTGACACAAAAGGCCGTCACAGTATCATTTTGCGGCGTAGAAAGTGATTTCGGAGGGGACACACTTCGTCATTATGGGCCGAAATGAGGCGTAGGAACGACATAAATGGTCACCGACGGCGTATTTCTCGAGTTGGCGCGGATATTTTACGTTTTATTTGCGTATTAAGGATGGCATAAGCTGCAATTATCTTTTCAACAGTTGCTTAGTCCAGATTTATTTAGTGTCCACGGTGACTACAAATGGATATTTAGTGAATTCACTTGTGAAATCTACTGTTGGGAGAAATGTCAGTTAAAGGAAAATTACGGACGTGTAATTAGATTTGTAAGGAAGGCAATAAAACAACACGCGACATGTGCTTCTGAATATAAATTGTCAATTTATTGACATAAAATGTAATTTGGTTTTATTGTTGGCTGGCCACTTAAAACCGAGGACGCTGTTTTATGTAGTTTCCTGAGAAAATCTAGCTTGTCGTCACTTGTTAAGTGTTTTGAGTTATTTTTTGCTTCATTTTTTTTTTTCACCAAGTGGCACCATCACATCTCTTCTGCCCCACCTCCTTCTTGTTCCAAAGAGAAATACTCTCGTCGGAAATTTTTGTTTTATTCTATTCTTTTTTGGAGGAATCTACAAAATATTCCCGACCAGAATCGCAAAATATTTGGCACACTTCCAGTAATTAGAATTGCATGTATTTAGCTGTTAAGAATATTTAATAAGGTAAAAAAAACTTATAAGAGACAATTTTTTTTGCATGAATAAATATACAATGTTTAAAAAGTGGCGAATTTAGTACAGTAATTGAAAATATTCTTACAAATTTACAGTGAAGTATTTTAACAATGAATTTTAATTTAATTTATTAACGAAAGATGATTTAACACTTGAAGTTATTTATGAAATTAAAGTCAACAATATATATATTATATTTTGATGAGTGCAATAGTAAATAATTTTTCAAAAATTCAATTTGAAATGAATGTGTACAGACAGTTTGATAATAAACAAAAATGAAGGATATGTTTCATTATGAATAAACAACATAACAATAAATGACTAGTGAAAAAAAACACTTTATCTCTATTCTTAACAATGCAGATATATCAATAAATTAGAGTAATATATATATATGTGTGTGTGTGTGTGTGTGTGTGTGTGTGTGTGTGTTTATAGTTTTTTTATTTTTTCTTTATGATAATATTCATTTAAAATAAAATGGTCAGCAGAATTAATATAACTTCACATGAAAAAGTATAAGTGATATCATTATATTTTCTATTTAGTTCTTTTTGTGTTATATCTAACTTGTTCTGAATGATAAAGTTAAGAAACATGTTCAACAATAAAGTAACATTTTAAGAATTCAGTTTATTTGACATAGACTCATTCAATGAATTTTAACTATTTTTTAAAATAATGTTTATTAACTAAATTTATTGTAATTTTGTTTCTTGAATGGAAACTCAGTCGATATAGTAATACCTCTCTGATGGATAAAATTTTTTAATACCTTACACACATACAAGGGAAATAAAAATTGTTTATTAACAAATTGTTATTGATTTTGTTACCATAGTTAAGTTTTCACGAAAATTGCAAGGCAAAAATATTGTTAGAGTAAATCCTTTTACAAGTCAAAAACATGTTAGAATTAAATATAAAACCAAATTTTTTTTAATAAAAAATTAAGAAACAAATAATTTTGTTTTTAAAACTGAAAATCCAGTAAATTCATTTTGCGTTACACATCAAGGAATGAGGAATTCATCTATAATTTAGTCATACGCATGAATTTAATCAATACTTTGAGCTCTATAATCTAATTTTAAAACTTAGCTTAACTTAGTGAAAACAATTAAAATCTATATTATTATTATTATTATTATTAATTAATACTTTATTTCACAAGCTTATTTAAGAAAAAAATCTTTTTACAAGCTTATTTAAGAAAAAGTGAGTGCAAAATACATTGGAATTAAACAGCAAGGTAAATTTTTTCTTCCAAATATTGTAAGACATTCTTTGTTAAAAAGAGAGTTTTGAAAGGAAAGTTTTGTTGAAAAACTAGAATATTTGATAAATCATATGCAATATAAATTGATCATTTACAGTGCTTATAGGAATTATGATCTGAGCAGAGCTTATTAAATATTTTTTTACTCTCTTCTTAATTTTTTTCTATTACACAACATTAAAAGAGTTGAAAAAACATAATCTGTTATTTTTAATTGGTTCGCGTTCTGATCCACAAACCAGCAGTTCATGTGCTTAATTCTTATATTAATTGTAGTTATTTATAATAGCTCAGTACAAAGCCATAAGTCCAATAAATTAATGATTGTATAATGAGACTGAGTGTAACTTGGCCGGATTTAGTTGCAATCTTTAATCAAACTTTTATTACTTATATTCACAATAAGAGCAATTTAAATTGTTAATTGAAAACATTTAATATAGAGGAGAATAGAATAAATATGTTATACTTATAAATAATAATAAAAAAAAATTTTGACTCACAAAATTTTTATAAGTTATATTTTTTTATAATAAATAATTTTCTACCGTATAAACTGACAGCGTATCATTATATTGTCTATCTCTTCAGAAAAGATAATATTTTTCTAAAACTGAAATATCTGTCAAATAGAGGGGGCCTCAAATTTGTATCTCCAGATTTATATCCTTACCATTAGAGCTCCAATGGCTCAGCAGCTTCAGATTGACACCCGTTAAGATCAGCAAAGTGAAGCCTCATTTGACGAGGACAGTGAATAGAAGGGTGGCCACACATTCCCCTTCATTGAGTTGCTGAAGCTTTATGGGTTGGGAACGGGTCAACTTCAAAATGTGACCTCCATTGGTAAGGCTTGGATGTGAAAACAAGGGTACCGCGCTCGTCATTCGACCGTAGTTCAAAATTACGATGCGTTTGTAGATGGGTGACTATTCTAAACCCGTTAGTCTTAAAATACAGTCCAAGGCTCACCTACACCGCTGTCTATCTATCCTTAACATTTCAGTTTACATCCCCTTTATATTTTGAAAAAGTAAACAGTCACCATCGAAATGGCTTTTCGCCAATTATAAGCTGGATTCTCATTTAAATTTTAAAAATTCTTGGGGGAATGTACCGGCTTTGTAGCCGAATGGTTTGCGCTCTTGCCTTCGGTTCAACAGTTCCTCGGTTCGAATCCTACCTTGGGCATGTGTTTTTGTAGTGGTTCAGAATTCACTTTAAACCATAGGTCCCGGTCTAATTAGCCCTCGTATGAAAAAAATGATCATTGAGCGACAAACAAACCGAACCTTGAGGGAATGTAATTGAGACTTCTTCTCGAAAAATGAAATTTAAAAATCCTAATTTTGATGATTGAGTGATTTTTTATATATTTTTTTTAAAGAAATCATTGAAAATTAGGAAGTTAATTGTAGCTTGCAGTTAGCACAAAATTTCTAAAAAATGAATATAAATATTTGTATATTTTTGAATTGATCACAGAGGTAAGGTATTTGAGTTCAAGTTCTGATAACACCTAAATGGGGTACAAGAGAACAGGCTTATTTTGACAAGAGTTTATCAAAATTGTTATAATAAGTACATTAATTTATAAAATCATTTAATAGGTATTACAATACAAATAAAAATAGAGAGGGGAATTGAAAAACATTTTTTTTAAAGAAAGCTATTCCTCACCCTTGTTATTCTAATGATTTTAGGTGTGATTAACTCTATGAATTTTAAGATTCTGCAAATTCAGATGATAAGATCTTAAGTAAGCTTGCATGCTCCTTACCACATCTACGCCACACCAGCGGAAGAACTTAGGACGTCACATATTATCGTGGACACTTTCCTAGCTTCAGTGAGACGGAATGTGGTCACCCTTCTAATCAAAGCCCGTGTCAAATAATGTTTCTCTTTGCTGATGAAACTACTGAAGCTTTAAGCAAACAAATAAAAGTAAGCAATATCCGTATTATTAACTTCATTCTGATGGTCTTCAAATCGCTTTGTTAATGATTGTTGATTCATTGGTTACTCAATACAGTATATTAATTCTTTGAAGATTTACTTTTTATCCTTAATTCATCCTGTGTTTTAGTTTCTGCAATACATATATTATTATAGAAACAGTTTATATAAGAGATGCGATACAAATTATAATACTTATACACTGCTCAAAATAATCAAGGGATTAAGAAAGCATAAAAAAAACCCTTAATTCAATAATCATATACGACCATAAAATTAAGAGTGCAATAAAATGCAATACAATTATAAAATTAAAAAATTAAAGCACAAAAACTCTATGTAAGCTTTAAATTTTTAATATGGAAAGCATATGAGCAGATTCTTATAGGCAACAATTTAACTATACATAAATGACAAAAATATACTTTGTCATTATGCAAAATGGTTTTAGCTCAAACAAACCTTACAATCTTCTCGAACAGTACTCTTACCATTTGTTTTGCACGAATGTAATGCTATTATCCATAAGGTTTTAACAACAGTTCCAGTCTTGAAATGATATGATCTACAAGTCCTACTCAAGAAAAAAAGGGGTTCGTTCCTTGGAACATGTTGCTTTAAGGTCTCCAACATAAAATGGCTCACTTTCAAAGCATAGGTCTCTGTCTTTCATTCTCTCAGTGGGTCGATAAATCTGATTGCCAAGCATGCTTAAGAACTAAACTCTGAGGGTTTCGTGTAAGGCTGACATCCTAAATGGTAATTGTCCGCATTTCGGTGTCCATGGTCATGGAATCAGATATGGACACTGTAGATTTTAGTTGTCATGCCATTGAGTATATTTTTTAAATAAACTAAATCAATAATTTCAGTGATGATGAAAATACTGATTACATTATATTAACTTAACTTTATAAGTATGTTCTCTAGAAGATCATATATGTAAAGTGTTAATTAACTATCCTTTTAAAGAAGGATAGTGAAACAACTGTGACTGCAGAATTAAGTATGAAATGAAGTCTTAGAAATCAATTGGTCGGTTTATGGATTGACAAACTGCAGTTCTTATTAAAATCTAGAACTATATATCTACTTATGATTATTCAAACCCAAACCACCAATCTATTTCTACGATAACGAGATTTTGTCCAAATAAAAATGAAATTATTTTAAACGTCTCTTTTTCTCTGTGCTAAGAAATATCTGCTGTCACAATGTAAAATAAATTAGAACACATTTCCGTAGAAAGGAATGTGCCAGCTCTGATGTCAACTTCTTCACTTGAACAAGGTTTAAAATAACAAGACCGTTGATTGTATTCAGCAGATTTGGTGATAGAGTAATGAAAGCTAATCATGATAAAATGATTTAACTTTTTTTTAGATATTAAACTGAAAAAAATATAATCTACACAATTTATATAAATTTTATGTTCATAATGCAGTATTCGAGAGAGATTGATTTTCAAAAGTAAATTATCATAGTTAAAATATTTATTGAGGGATATTGTTTACTTAAAATATCATGTATTAATATTAGGATATTTAAGAAATATACAATTTTTTCTGTTTGTTTTTCCCCATCAAACGTAATATTTTTGACAAATAATTTTATACTCCATTTGAGCTCAAACTTTAGCAAATAAAAAACATTTCATAAATTATTAGTTAAATAAATAGAAGTTTCAAAAGTTTCGTTATTTATATAAAAGAGAAAACAAGTAAAAATATTAATTTAAGAAATTCTGTTATTAGTTACATATTATTTATATAGAATTGCAAATTTAAATATTTTCGGACCAAAACATATAACAGAGCAATATATTCCTACTCCAGAAATAATTAAAGATATTTTTTCGAAATTATATGAAAAGAAATGATTTTTTTTTATTATTATTAATAGAAACCCAGATTAAAAGACAACTGCAATTGATGTCTTAAGAAAATGTTTCACGTGACGTTTTCGAAAAGAAAACAAATCGAATTTTTATCACTCGATCGCGTTGCATTGAGACCTTATCATCCTCCCCCACGAATTTAGGAAATAAAATGGAGAACAGAGAAACACACACACACAAAATAAATAAATAAATAAATAAAAAATCACAAGTGTTGAAAGATTTTTTTTTTATCTAAAGCTACTACTCGTATATTTTCTAATATCGTAAGGCAACAAAAGAATGAAATTGCATTAAAATGCATTAGATAAAAACAAATAAATTGGCAGAAAGGACCCTTTCGTTCTGGGCAAATGCACCAAAAAGCTGATAACCCTACTGTAATGAGGCCATTCTCATTCAAAAAACGCATTTCCTTAAAGTAATTATTTAGTTTAAATGGACCTCAATTTCGCGAATGCTACTCGAAATGTGCTTTTTTATATCATAGGTAAATTTATTTTTTCTTCCGTTTCGTATATTTTTTTTATCACAATTTGCTTTTTATTTTGTAATTATTTTTTACTCCCAGTAGAAAAGTAAATAAATATCTATCTGCAATATCAAAAATAATTTTTGCAAATATTTTGGAATTCAAGCTGAGGTTTTGAGCCGTAAAATTTTTTAAAACAATTTTTATGTGGAAAAAAAAAACTTTTTTTTTTGGAATGAATGCACAGTTTTTTAGTGAAGAATGAAATAAAACGAATAAAAAATGCCAGATAAGAGATAAATGAAAGTAAATTATTCAATATAGAACATTGTTAAACAAGCTATAAAAATTAGAATGTTGATATTATCTTTAAAATTATGATACCTATTACATCTGATGAGTAAACTCAAACTATGTTGCCTATTTGGATGAAACGAAATTAACGAATATGCTATTATAATGATGAATATTAGTATGCTAATATAATAAAATTACTAATATAATGACTACGTTAATATAATACTATTAATTAATAACGAGTATACTAATATAATAAAATCAACGAATGCAATATAATTCTGTGTAACGTTGTAATTCCCTACATGTTGTTGTTGTTGTCGTGTGCCAGCTAGGCTGCTATTAAAGGGTGCGCTGCTTCACTTTTCCAACTGAACCATATTTAGGTGTGGAGTCCGACTTCCTAAGTACACGCATGCCATTATGTCCCCGTTTATAGTCCATTCATACAAGGAAAGGACAAAGATACGATAGATAGAGAAGAGAGGAAGTACACCCATGCCCGAACCGGGATTCGAAACCAAGACCTCCTTATCCGCAGTCAGGAACGTTATAGTCTCTCTTTATGTATATATATATATATATATATATATATATATATATATATATATATATATATATATATATATACATATATATATATATATAAATATATATATATATATATATATATATATATATATATATATATATATATAATGAAATTATAACAGTGATGGTAATTATTTAATTAATTTGAACTGTAAACTTTCTGATTTAAACAAAGCAAAACATGCTTACGCACACCGTTTCAGAACTGTACTCATTTCAAGAAAAGAAGCATGTAATTCTTTACTCAATTTTAAACTTATCTGTCCATAACTGTAAACAAGAAAAATAATGTGGCATTGGATTTACATTATTTTCTACATTCTAATATAATTTTTTTTAAAGATATTTAAGAAAAATAACGATATTTATTTTTTTTTTCCGATTACTAGAAAAAATTATTGTTTTTCTATTTAACCCCGTTGGTATTTACGTTTTTCTCAATACGCTACAGATTGCAAATTGACTGGAACACTGGAACGTGGTTGAAAGGAGGTAAATATTCAAATAAAGGGAGAATTTTCGAGTTTTAAACGCATCATATGATTTGTTTTTATCTGCTCCATACATTAACTTTTATTGATCAATAATTTTACTTCGTTCAAATCAAATACAACAATTACAATCAATAGTAAGATTCAGAAAAAATGCTTAAGTCAAAACTCTTGGGGTTGCATCTCAAATTCCGATTTGAGAAATCTCATAATTATTAAGAATTATCGATTTTATATAAAGAATATACATGACGCATGCAGATGTGTGTGCATTCTTGATACAAACAATTTAATCGGAAATTCCAGATATTAAAGAATTTTAAAATATTTGACACTAATAATGGAAAAACATTGCTGATTTTAAATATTAGGGTTTTTATATGTTGTCCTTCATTAGTAATTTGATCCTATTCTAAGAAATATTGTGAAAATGACTGAAAATCAAATTTGAATTATTTTTTATTAATTGTAATTATAAAATTATTAATTTATTTTCAATATTTTTTCGTTAACTGCTGATACATCAAGTATAGAAAAAATCAGCAAAATAAAAATTTTTTGTATTCAATTCTACAGAAATATTTAAAATTTTTAAATTTAAGTGTATGTTGAATGAAGTTCTTGTATCAAATTATTTAAAATTATAAAATATAATATTTGTGAGTATTTTTCCGATTTAAGGCAACGTATACATCATACATCAAATTACATTTATTTTTGAGAAGTATTGGTAAAAAATTGATATATAAATATAAATATATATATATATATATATATATATATATATATATATATATATATATATATATATATATATATAGAGAGAGAGAGAGAGAGAGAGAGAAGTTATCTTCATAATTATCCAATTATCCATTTAAAAAATTACAAATTATGCTTTAATTTCATAGAATGAAAATTCTGTTTAATATTTTGAATTCTCTAACAAAGAATACAAGGGTATTTTAATGCTATAAAAAAGATTTTTTAAGAATTAGAATTGACTACAGTTATTGTTTAGTCAAATAAGAAACCAATACGAAACTGATTACATTTTATTTGAGTACTTGGCAGACTTTTACCACTTAAACTTTTTCTGTTTCTTTATGTAACATAATGTATTCACATCTTGATAATGTGAATATAAATATTCTTTACTTGGTTTATAATTGAATAATTCTTTGGGAGTACAAGAAGAAAAGCACAAATTATCAAAAAAATTGAGTGACATTTAAGAATAAAAAAGAAGTGATGACAGGTTTTTTTTTCATTTTTCGACATTGCTGGGAAAATATTTCGCTTTCAGCGATGGCATCACCCACCAAACAAGACTCTCCAATAGATTTAACACTCATTGTTGTCATAATCCGACTTAGTGTTACACGCGACAGCAAAGTCGCAATCCATCATGCTGCCCTCTTTTCACGGGTGACACGCCTTGAGAAAAAATAAATAAAAAATTCCGCGAATAAAGACATTGAAGAGAAGAAAACAAAAGATTCTCCAAGAAGAAAGAATCAATTTTTCTGTCAGCAAAGCATGTTGAACGTGTCACTGCGAATTTGCTGCTGCTTGATGGCCCCTGCCACTGACAAGAAGGCATTTTATCTTGTTATGCAGTGATGGATTGCTGCTGCGTGATTAATAGGCCTGCAATTGTTGGGAGGGTGAGTTGTTCTCCAAAGAAGAATCAGTTCGAGGATGTAATACTTACTTAATACAGAGATATAAACAACAATCAATTCAGTATTACATTTGTGTTCTTTGAAAAAGAAAAGAAGAAAAGAGAAAAAATTATTACATTTAAAATCCTTCTACTCTTTTAAGCAGAATTTGAATAATACTATTTTATGATGTCAACGATGTATAAATACTAATATTAAATCGATCCAAAATCTTTCTTAAGAAGATTAATATAATTTGGCTTTGTAATTTTTATTTACTTTTTTCAAGTTAAAAAGCAACTTATAAAAATTTTACTTCCATAGAATTAGTGGGGTGGGTTTTAGTAGAAAAGGTATACTTAGTTTAAAAAAAAAATTCCACTTTAGAAAAACAGCTAATTTTCCACTTTTTAGTGAAAATTGTTGCTATTCAATTAAACTAAACTCAATAGCACGACATTCCGATAATTTCAAGGTGAAAGTTTACAATTCATGCATCTGCTTTCTTGATCGCATGTCTTGTGAAATCCATGTGTCCAGGTCATGTGAACAGCCTAACTTAAAACACATAGTGTTTAGTTCTCAAGTATTTGTGGTACTCAGTTTTATCGATCAACTAAAAGGATGAAAGTTTGAGAGTCAACTTTACCAGCCCGAGGCTCAAATTTCGATTTCGAACCTGTACCTTGCAAGAGTAAATCGCTACCACAATGACACAGGACTTCTTATATTATATATATATATATATATATATATATATATATATATATATATATATATATATAGGGTTTACGAATTTAAATCAGTAGGGTTGATCTTCCGCTTAACCAGAATACCACTAAGGTGAAATTACAACTTTGCTCTAAACTCCTCCGATACATGAATCCACTCCCTCAGATCTATACACCAAAGGATCCACTCCCCCAAGATTAACATTGATCTGGAGGGAAAGGAAATTTTCTCCAGACCATTACACCCATGATAAATGCTCAGTGACCAACTACAGGAATTTCGATTCCAAATATTTATCGAGGACGTATATGGCATATACTCGGGGGAAAAGGGCTTTAGCAGCTTTGGGATTCGAATCCTACCCTTCCGTAGGGAAGCTCGATGCTCTAACCATTAGGCTACTACACCTATATATAGGGTCGCAGAGGCCTGGATGGTTTGGGCTT
The DNA here is from genome assembly GCA_030067965.1 of Latrodectus elegans. Lineage (NCBI taxonomy): Eukaryota > Metazoa > Arthropoda > Arachnida > Araneae > Theridiidae > Latrodectus > Latrodectus elegans. Next base: position 33,368,681 of record CM057820.1, on the reverse strand, counting down.
TGTTCTCATTATCGGAAGGTTGTGAGTTCGAATCCTGGCTTAACCGGAGATTCGCTGTGTTCACTAATGGCGGCTGGAGCACATTAAAACTGGGAGTGGTCGCAATATATCCTCCAAGTGAAATGATACATCTGTTGGTATCATGCTAAGTATTAGGGATTTTCTGCTTGGTGCCTCCTTTTTAATCACGGAAACTCCACCCGGCTGCTTCTATCTAACTAGCAGAGCCAAACTCAAGGCCAGGTACGAGGAAGCATGTTAGTGCAACAATAACAGCCTATATATACTATATATACGTACATACGTTATATATACTAAAATTTATGCATATACTTATATAGAAGCACACACACATATGTGTGTGTATGCCGGTCAACTTGTCTAGTGGTCAGCGTCCCTGATTACGGATAAGGAGGTCCTGGGTTCGAATCCCGGTTCAGGCATAGATGTAATTGCTCTCTCTATCTATCCTGTCTTTGTCCTTTACTCGTGTGAATGAGGTGTGAATGATTGCCTACCCTATATACGGGTCTCTATGGCATGTGTGTGTGTACTGAAGAAGTCGCACTCCACACCAAATACGGTTTATTTGGAAAAGTGGAGCAGCGCACCCCAATTCAGCCTTGCTGGCACACGATAACAACTCAAATTCATTGAATATAATTTTGCATGTTCTTATAATTCACATCTTATACAAAAAAAAAATACTCGACAAGAAATATTATCAGAAATTTCTTTCTGAAAAGATTAATAATTTAGTACAAAATAGAAATTTACACTCACGTATTTATAATGCCAAATTTAGATGTCCAAGACGGAAGAAGAAAAAAGTTTATCGGTGTTTCCAGATTCGCTGCCTATATTCTATAGAAATGCTTGTATTATTTTTGATTTTCTCTTAAAAATAATTAGTTTTTCAAAGTCCAAAAATTTTGTTTGTGTACTTAAAATACGTAGCGTACTATGTATGCCTCACCAAAAATTTTGTTGATATTTAACCTTAATTCAAAATTCCCTTTTTGAAAGTATTCTTTTTTACTCTAAAATTTAAAAATTGTTTTAAAATTATATTTGCTCTTATGAAATTTTATAACGGAGAGGCTTTGATTTCTTGGTTAAAAAAAATTTATTCTAAATGCTTATTCTTTATATATATATATATATATATATATATATATTAGTAAAAAATTATAGAGATTATTATTATTATTTTGAAATTTCAAAAGGAGTTTTAAAGTATCGCTTATTCGTGACATTATAAAATGGTTCATACTATTATACATTTCAACAACATAAATTGTGAGAAATAACTTTTTATTGCTTATTTCTTTTCTATTTTGCTACACTTTCGTAATTTACATAGCGGCTTTTTAAACAAGTGTTGTAACGCTGTAGAATATTTTATAGAGTTTGTACAAGATTTATTAACAAAATGGAACTAGATAGTATTAAGATGTATGCTTTAAAAAATGTTTTTTAATTTACAAGAACTAAACATATTAGTTTAGCCAAAGAAAATTATTCCATGAATTTTCATTTGCATATATACCTTACTATTATTATTATTATTTGTATATTGTATAGCACAATATACAAATAATAATATAATAAATTTAAATACATCAAATTAATCAAATGCAAGAATTTGCTTTCACTGCACAAAAATTACTTTTTAAAAGTTATAAACACGAATTGATGTTTAAAAACCATAATAAATCATACTGTATTACTTCTTTCTAATATTTCTGCAAGTGCCATTAAAAAGTTGAAATAATACATAAAATAATTAATAAGAAAAATTCGTAAATAAAATATAGAAACTGTGAAAATTAAAATTCTTTTCCTTGGGTTGTAGAAACTTTTATTTTGTTTATTTTTTTCTATATCATTTTACTTTTAATCTCTTTTTTTCTTTTTTAAATTTCACAAAATGATAACTGTAAATAATACTTCCATTTTATATTTATAGTTTTTTTTTTCCATTTTTTCTAATTATAATTTTTTCTTGTTTTCATTTAGTCAACAATAAAGTAAGCAGTTATCGAGAAATGCAGATAAATATTACATCTGATAATTCGCTTACAAAAATTTCTTTATCATTTAATGTGTTTTCAAAAATGCTTATACTTCTTTAACTGTTAGCTTTTTTACGAAAGCCAGAAATTTTACTGTCCCTAAATGAAATTTTTGATTAAAATATTGCTTATAATTGATGATTATAAAGTTGCTTTTTATTATCGTATCTAGTTATACAGATAAAAAAAATAAAAATAATCAAAACTGTCATATTAACGTCGAAAAACAGACAAACGCGCCACTTTCGGCGAGAAGACACCTGCTAACTCCACTGTAATGAATTCTCCAAATGGGAAATAAATGCACAAGCCATTTCGTAAAAGAAAAAAAAAAGTTTTGGAAGGTTGGCTAAATGCTTCCCAATCACAGACATTTTGTCGAAGTCAACCGCTCATATTGATTACAACTTGTAGTGCGTGTTCTACAGATGCATAACAAATGGTGACAGAGCAAGAACAAGCGGAAGTATTCCTGGGGGAAATCATTTATTAAATTGCTTGGGATTGCTACCATTTCCTATGGGCGCTGGAAGCAGGTCTGTCCTGGTGAACAGTTATACTTTAAACGTATATTTAAAATCATTTTTATTCTCATCAAAAACGGAAAATAAGTATCTTTTGCATGGGAGAGGGAAAATAAAATAATCATTAGAGGGAAATCATAACCAAATTATTGAGTCGGTAACTATTTAGGTGATTACCGCACATGAAACTGTCGCCAAGAATGTTTTTATCTATTTGCAAAAATATTTGAACCTTGATGATAAAATATTAGGCTTAGGTAAATTTCAAAACGAAGTGAATGCAAGAAATTTCAATAAACTGCATCACTTTTCAATAATTTATCCCTCTTTATTCCTACATACTTGAGAATTTAAAAAAAAAAAAAAAAAAAAAAAAAAAAAAAAATGTTGTTTTCTTGAATTTTATTCAAAATTTTACATCAAAAATTCGAAAATTATATGTTTCGATTTTTGTTTTTTAGAAAATCCCGGGGAAAATATATTTTGTATGAGAATTATTTATTGTTATGGGGAATCACAACCAAATTATTCACTCTTAAAATATTTAGATGATTTATTCTTCGTAACATTTGAAATTATAACTAAGAGTATTTTTACTTGCTAGCAAGAATTTTCGCAACTTAATGGAAAAATATTAGCATACTTAAAATTATGAAAAAAAAAAGTGTATAGAAAAATTTTAATAGATCTAATACCAACACAGAGTTCGAGTATTGGAACCTTTTTATTTCTATTTATTTGAAAAAATGTTGTTTCTTTGAATTTCAAGTAAAATTTTATCACCATCAATAATTAGAAAGCTATGCATTTTATTTATTTTTCATTTGTCTGAAAATCTTGAAGAAAATATTTCTTACAGAGAATAACTCAGAAAAGAGAGAAAATAAAATAATCATTCAAAGTAAATCACAACCAAATTATTTAATCAGAAACTACTTAGATGTTTGCATCTCTTGAAGCTTCTCAGCAAGAATATTTTTACCTCTTTGCAAAAATTTTTGTACTTTAGTGAAAAAAGAATATTAGCATATGTAAAAGTAAAAAACTTCAAAAAAGGAAGTAAATTAGAAGTTTTTATAGACTTAGTACTATAACCGTTCGATAACATGAAACTCTTTATTTTTACTGACTTGAAGACTTGGTAAACATGGTATTTCCTTTTATTTCATTTAAAATTCTACCGCATATCAATAATTCAAATACTATATATCTCTTTATTCCTTAGAAAAAAATCTTTTATACGAGAGACCAAAAACAAAATAAACATTAGATAGAAATCACAACTAAATTATTTTATTTGGAAACTATTTCGATGATACATTCTTTGAAACGTTTTTAAATTGTTGTCCTTTTTCTATTCTTGCAAATATTTTTGTAACTTTATGGGAAAATATTAGTATATTAGAAAGTATAAAAACAACAAAAAGAAGAGCAAACTAGAAATTTCAATAACGTTAACAACATCCTTTTTTTAATAATTTGAATCATATTTGTTTAACTGACTTGAAAATATATTGTTACCTTGTATTTGATTTAATATTTTGTCACACACTAACAGTCCAAAACTTATTTCTCTCAATTTTTTTCGTTCTTCAGAAAAACAAGCTTTGATGCAATCATATTTTGTAATGCAGGCTTCAAATTAACTACCTGTGCAAGCAGCTGTAAAACGTTAATGTGCTGTCAGCTATTACGAAACTTGTTGCAGAATGTATCTACAGAATATTTAATGCTTGTACTTCACACGCTAACAGCTTAATATAGAGGTTAAGCCGTTAAAAACATGCTTGTGATCCTAAAACTAAAGAGAACGCGTGTCATTTCCATCCATGTAAAAATATTAAACATGTTAACGACAATTTACGTGTAAGAATGAGAATTGTCAAAAAAACATTGCTGCTTATATAAATTCGCTACTAGAGGGAACTGTAAATTTCTTAAATAGTATGAACCTGCTTATAAGCAGATTGGTGATGTATAATACTAGATGATTTTAACATGTGCAATTTATCTTTCTTATCACCTTTCATTTTTCACCTTTCATCCTATTAGATTTTTGATTTTAGTAATGAGATTGAGATTATTATGTATCTTTTCAGTTCGGATGACGTGTAAAAGATTTGGATTTAATCCAATAAGATAATAAAGTACTCTATTATATTCTACGCGATTACAAGCAGAAAAATATATATTTAAATAATAAATAAAAGGGTTATCCAGAAAGTAAATTTTCCTTGGCACATAAAAAACAAACGATTTATAATTACTCAGAAAACTTTATTGAAAAAGATACAATAATATTTCATTTACTTCTCAACATAAAACCCATTGAAATGGCAGCATTTGTTATACCGTGGGTTAAGTTTTTGGATTTCAGTGTTATAGAATCTGCGGATTGGGAATGGAGCCAACATGTCACAGATGTCTGCAAGTCTTTGTCTGTGGAAAAGAAAGTTTATTCATGTGCAAGAACAGATAAGAATTTCTGGGAGCAAACTCGGCCTATAAGGTGTACGGTTCAAACATTTCCTAGCCAAACTTTTCCAGCAGTTTTTTTTTTTGTGTAATTTGCCATATGAGGGCAAGAGTTGTCATGGAGTAACAAAACAGTAGTACTAAGTACTACTGTTTTGTTACTCCATGACATCCCTCACCTTTTGTTTTGAATGGCTTGTGTCCCAAGCTTTTTAGAGTTGCTCAATAATGTTTACTGTTGCACCTTTCATTCAGTGGTCAACGGGAGAAGAAATAATATCCGACATCTTTGCGCACTATATCGATTTTAATACAAGGTATCTCAAAATTAGGATTGCAAGATATGATAGCCACATTTACAATCTATCCTACAAGTACGTTTGTGTTTCGGTCATTTTGCACTTTTTTTTTATTTTCTTTTATTCTAAAAATGGACAAAGATTTATGGTTAAACTCAGTATTTAGCATTGACTGCATTCTATATTTAAAAGGATGTTAATTTGCAAGTTACATCCAACTCTGCTCAGCAATACATATTCCCCGTAAATTGTTTTTTGAAACTCTATTAACTCTCAAAAACAAGTGATCTGTGGGCTTCTCAATCTCGTTGTACGTAACAAAAAGGTAAATATTGACGAGGATAAGGCGATTAATTACAAAAGAAAATTTCAGTCAAGAGGGAAAATAGAAGTTCAAAAATAATCTGGAAACAATTAATTTACTGAATCATTTACTTGGGATTGTGTTCAAATTTGATATAGAAAGTATGACTAATACTGTGCTACATTTATTTTGGACAATCTGTATATTGAATAGCTTAGCAGTTGATAGCTGCTGTCTGTAAATGTGCTTAACATGTTCCATATATATAATACTTTTTAGGAGGATTTTGAGTGCAGTGGATTCACACGTGTACTCTACTGTACTCACAATCCTCACAATGTATTCACGTGTTATAAAAGAGGGAACTTGAAAAATTCCTAAGCACCCACGCATCCAGGTGTGTATACAGAAAATCGAATCACAGCCCTAAATAATAGCTGGGATCGAATACAGCGCCTCCGAACAGCCTGGTTCTACTACTAGGATATGGTACTAACCTTTTGATATACAGTCGGTAGATCGAGTAAAAGAAAAAAAATAGAGTTACCATTGCAAAAAATGAAAGAAAGTGGATTAGCCTAATCTAAACTGTTTTGAATAATTTGATGAAGAACTTAATAAGAAAAGTCAAGAACAGTGGAATTTTGTTTTCGGAGCTATTTTAGGACGATTAATTCGTTTGTTTCTTCATGGTAAATGAATTTTACGTTTTTATCTATTTATACCAATGGATGGCAGGAAATAGTTTCTTTTCCCATTTTAAGCTATGATTTTTACATTTGTGATTTCTAGAGATTTTTGTGATTAAAATCTATAACATTAGTAATCAGTGAATGAAGCTTTTATATTTATTTGTTTTCTATTATTGCTCACACAATATTTTAAGTATGTGAAAAAAAATGCCAATAAATTTAAATATTTGCGTAAAAATGCAAATGTTATTAGCTTTAATTTTACATTTTTTAAGCTTCAATTAGCAATACCAACCGATCAAACTGATTCCAAAATGCTAGATTGATTATTTTATAATATCAGATCACACACACACAGTTTAATGGTTCATGACTTTCTTTCAATTTAAAATGTTAAAAATGAATTTACTTAAATGAAAGTAATATTTTCAAGCATAAAACTATAAGGAAATTATTAAGTGAATTTTTATATCTTTTACGTATTTTTATTGCGATACTGTTATAGAAATAAGTATGCACTGCTTCCCCATAACAGAGAAGGATATAAATTGCTGAACATTTTAAATAATTTTTAACAATTCGTTAATTATTATCTAAAACCTAATGAAATCTTTAAATTCAAATAACTTTGATGACTTCAAATATATATAGGAATTAAATAAATTTTTTTTTATTCAAGAAAAGCTTGAGTTAATTGAATTGGAAAACTTTACTGACTACACACACACCAATTCAGTAGAATTTTTTCAATTCAATTCTTTTAACGGAGGATGAGAAAATATCTCAAATTATCATATCTCAAATTTCGAAAGAACAGGCAGCGTGTATTTATTAAAAACAAATTCAATATGAAATACTTTTCCAATATTTGTCTACAAAAAATAATTGAATACTCAAGATCCTCTAAAGATCCGATAAATTACCGAAATATAAGTAGTTAACAAAATAATATAAACCCCCAGATTTATATATAAGAAATTAAAATTATGGATAGGGAGGTCGTGGGCTCGAAACAAGTTCGGGCATGGGTGTGCTTTGTCTCTCTATCTATCCTGTCTTTGTCCTTTACTTGAATGAATGGGTTGTAATTGGTTGCCTACTCTATAAACGTGTTCCTAAGGCATGTGTGTACTGAGGAAGTCGGACTCTACATCAAAATATGATTCAGTTGGAAAAGTGGAGCAGAGCACCCCATATTGCCAGCCAAGCTGGCACACGACAGCAACAACTTAATAGTCATAAACTCATAACTAGATTTTATTCACCAACAATAGAATCTCATACTTCTTCTTATAAAGTAAATGTGTGAGAAGCATAAAATTTTCCTCTTTTTTTTTTTTTTTTTTTTTTTTTTTTTTTTTTGTCAATTTTAAATTTCAAGGTTTTGAGAATTTTTAATCATAAGAGATATTTCTTCATTTTTCTTCAAACCATTATACAAAGGTTAGTTTTAAGCTTTATGCTTGTAAGAGTATATGAATTTAAATTCTATACTTCATGTTTATTAAATGTTTCTGTACTTGAACAAAAGTTTATTTTTATAATTTTGACATACATTTGCCACGGTTATTGATAGACTTTCAAGTTGATTATAGAAAAATTACCAGCCAATGGCTTATAAGGTTTTCAGCTCTTTGTAATAGCTGTTCACTGCAGTTTAATCGTAGATTTATGATTAAACGTGTTTATTGACTTCGTTTTATCATTTAATGCATCAATAAAATGATAAGGATGATGGATTAATTTGTCATTTATTATTGATTGATTGACATCTGTAACACCTGTTTTCTTAATAACCTCTTCCATCTAATGTTGTCAAGACATCTTTTTTTGACAATAAACTTGCATTGAATGCACAAACATCGCACAAATTATGTCTAAAAAATAAATAAAAAAAACATTTTTTTACCATATGGATCTATGAATCTTGTTTTCTCCATTGAATGAATGTTTATATTTATCATATTTTAAGCTAATTCTATTTGTCGTTAAGTGATATGCTTTGAGCAAACAGGTTAATTCAGTTTAAAGTAAATTTCAAGTCAAGACAATTATACATGCCCTGCATAGGAATCGATGTTACGAACTCTTGAAAGGGAAGATAAAAGTACTACAAGCGATTGGCTAACACACAATATTTCTATTTTTTTTACAATGGCAAAAATAAAATGATAAATATTTCCTGAATTTCGAATAGCTTTTGGAACACACACACATTTAAACATATATATATATATATATATATATATATATATATATATATATATATATATATATATATATATATATAAGATAAAAGCTCTCGTGTAGATAGCGGTTCTATATTGGTATATAATTGAGTGTGGTAAGCAGCTTTAGTTAGTCAAAGCAGTCATATAAAAATGCACCGCAGAAACCTGATCTAACTGAAACAAGTCAGTCACGTTATTTAAAAATGAGCTATATTGATAACATGGAGTGGTACATTTACGGGATACTGATGTCTCACGCGCGGATGATTTGTAATATTTTTCTCGCCATTTTCCTCTGTTTTTGCACACCAGTACTAATTCGATCGTCATACACAAAGTGGATTCTGGACAATTACAAGCAACCACACCTTTGGTGTGATTTGAACGTACGAACGGTTGAATTAAAGGTTGATGTGTTACTCTAATTGGATGCTTAACTGAAAGATCAAGAAGGAACTTACGGATTATAGGTCAAATACTTTTTAGCGGAATGAAATTTAAAACCTAATATATTTTAAATTTAAAAATACTTGTTTTCCCTCTTGTCGATGGCAAGCGCATGGTCAGTGCTCTTATCTTTGATTCAGCAAGTTTATGGGTTCGAATCACACCTTCGGTATACGTGCTTGAAGAGGTTCAGGATCCACATCAAATTGTAGGCTCGTTCTACTTGGCCCTCGAGTGTAAAAGAATGACTGCTGAATGACAAACCAAACAATCATTTCAAACAGATTGTGTTTAAACATTTATAGACTACTGTTTTTATTATTAACGTTCAAGAATTCGCTTATTTGAATTTTATTTACTTTGCATTAAGCACCCGAGGAAAAAAAAATTGTTCAATGAATCCCGATTTGCTGACAGATTTATGAATTCTCGTGCATGAAAAACCCATAGGCAGCATCATTTGGATATAAATCTTATTATTTTACCGATGCCCCAATCCTAATATACAAAAGTTGATTACTTTGGATAAATAAGAATACTATAAAAAACGTTAAACGAACTATAGAATGAAATTTAGGTTAATCAAATTTCGGCTGATGATTTATAATGTTACGTTTCTCGTGTGATGATAAATGGTATTTTTATGAGGTTTCGAATAAAGCACAACGAGGTTGCTTCATAATAAGTATTGTAAAATAATAACAGATTGCTTTGATTTTATAGTTATTTTATGTAAAATACACAAAAAAGTATGACTGAGGTTAAAACTAAACAGGGATAAATCAACTTTGAATGTTGTTTCTGACATGAGAAAAATTTAGCAAATCGAATGAATCTTATTTAAGATCATTAACCAAAGCAAAAAAGCATTATTTCGATTTGATTGAACAATTTGATAGTAAATTCAATATATATATATATATATATATATATATATATATATATATATATATATATATATATATATATATATATATATATATATATATATTGTTTTATTTTTGGGAACAAATATTGGGTAGAAAAATATTTTTTAAACCTCAAAACTGATTCAATGCTCGAATATGAATATAAATCATGTTTCATTGGCTGAAATTTTATTATTGTTGGAAAAATATTAATTAAATTATTGTTATGAATTATGTTGCCATTAACAGAAAATTTGTGATTAAACTCAAATTTTAGTATAATGAAAACGGTCAGAAATTAGGATGCATATATTTTTTGTATCCATTAGACATTTGAAGGAAATTTTGTGAAATGTACCCAAATTATGTTTTTCTGGATCATTTTGATAGTTTGTACACTATAAACTAGATAAATTATAAACTGTTAGAAAAGTCCCTACTTTTTGGATAAAAAAAGGAAATTTTGATCAATGTAATAAAAATGCATTTCGTTAATTATGTTTAAATTATATGTAATAACATTAGTAATTATCTTTTATACATAGAGACGTGTTATCCCTTTACCTTCTTGCTATTCTACCAAGTAGGCTATTGGATGGTTAGCTAAGATCATGGATTTGCTTCATATTTCGGGAAAACATTTCACAGTGATTCGGAATCAACTTTAAACTGTAAATTCCATTCCAATTAGACCTAAAGGGCAAGAAGTGATTCTAGAATGACAACTAAATTGAATTTATTAACAACTAAATAAATTAAGGTTAACAAAGTTTTAAAAAATCCCGGTCAACTTGTCTAGTGGTCAGTGTGCCTGACTCCGGATAGGGGGGTCCTGGGTTCGAATCCCAGTTTAGGCATGGATGTAATTTCTCTCTCTAGCTATCCTGTCTTTGTCATTTTCTTGTGTGTGAACGAGATATGAATGGTAAATACCCTATAAACGGGTCCCTATGGCATGAGTGAGGGTGCGATGATGGCCCACCCTCTATGGTGCACCCGCGGCAACGCCTCTGCGGCAAAGAGGTTGCTGTTTCTGGCCGGTTCCTTGGGTAAAAGGGGACAAATACACCCCGATATACCCCGACCATTGGGAAAAAAAAAAGTTTTAAAAAGTAAGCATTGTTTTTAACTTAAAAGAATTAAATTGAAATTTAAAAAATTCAATCTTTTTATGCAAGATTACTAATATTTAATCTAGATTTGTTTTTTTGATTTCTTTTTTTAAACTTTTTTTTTTTATCTAATAAATTTCAAGAATGCATACAAGTTTAAAACGACTACTTAATTTTATTTGCGAGGTTTGGTTATATTTTAGTCATTTTAACTTCATAAAATTGAACTAAGCATTATATTAATTTTTTTAAATTTTAACAAAAATTATACAATCAGCAGCAAAAATATCAATAATTTTTTAAAATTCAATTTTCGATAGTTTGGTTTTTGTTTTTTAATAAGTTGCCTTTCTGTATTTGGTTCTTCTAACAGAAACTAGAGCTAATTTAAGTAAGTAAATTAAAAACGAATTTTGTTATTAATACTAATTTATGAAATACATATTTAGATATTACTTTTGCATAATTTCTATTTTTTCCTTATTTTGAGCATGCTTGAGAAACATTTTCCTTGGGTGGGATGAGGTTCATATTTAAATTCTTAGTTAATGGTGGGAACGCATGTGAATTTACTTTCATTAACACTATTGCAGAGTGCAGATGTTGCATTATATAATAACTGCTAATAACGTTGGCCTATAGTTCAATATTTGCATTTTCCGTCGATTAAATGAAATGCATTTGCATTTTCTTTTTCAATGATATTTCTGCAGATGCTTAGATTTAATCTAAGCTATCATTACAATGAAAACATTCATAAATGTGACAGAAAATAAAATTTGTGCTATATATATGCATATATATATATATATATATATATATATATATATATATATATATATATATATATATGTATATGCATATGTGTATATATACATAGACATATAAATATATATATATATATGCATATGTGTATATATACATATACATATAAATATATATATATATATGCATATGTGTATATATACATATATATATATATATATATATATATATATATATATATATATATATATATATATATATATATATATATATATATATATATATATACATATACATACATACATACATATATATTTATATATATATATATATATATATATATATATATATATAGATAGATAGATAGATAGATAGATAGATAGATAGATAGATAGATAAATTATAAATAAGAATTTTGTAATTTAGTCGTATGTAATCATTCTAAAAAAGAATTCACTTCTTCATCAACTAATAATATATTTTAATTTTTATTATTTCAAAATAAATATTCTGTATTATATTTTTTTCGATTATTTTTTGTATTACTCTCTAACTTTACCAGAAATAATCTTTTATTTTAGTACCCATAAAATGAGAATAAAACAGCATTCTCAGTGTCAACTAACTGATTCACTTCATCAGCCAGAAATTCAGTTGACACTGATTGAACAATGCCACATGCATTCAGTGCATTGCCCATCACGATAACTTCATGACAGTTATTTTTGGATAATGATATTATTCTAAATATAAAATCCATTTCTCTCCTCTTATATTTTTGATTTTTATTCAATTTCATTTCCAGTCCTTTCCGTGATGAAGAGCAATCGTACATTTTTAAAACAAAATATATCGACTGTTTTAAGCAATTTACCTACAAATGTATTAAATACATACAGAAATAAATGAATGAAAAAAATTAATTTTAATTAATTTTTTTTAGAAATAACTATAGCATAGTCCCACAAAACAATGAAAAGGAAGAGTAATTTAAGATACCTATTCATTTTATTAAAAGTAACAATTCATTTTATTAAAAATATCTATTTATTTTATTAAAATTACCTATTCATTTTATTAAAAATACCTATTCATTTTATTAAAAATACCAATTTATTTTATTGAAAATGCTTAGTCATTTTATTAAAAATACCCGTACAGCAAAATTCCTATCTGATAATCATTTGGTTCGAAATTACAAATATTTAACCAATTATATATATAAAAAACTTTTTTCATCCATTGCAATTCAAATACATCCCAGATGTCCATGAGATTTTTAGCTATGAGTGAAGAAACAAATTCCAATTTTAAAAAAAAGTATAATGAATTTCTGTTTTCAAGTTTATTTCATATCGCCTTAAAATCTGTTTATTTATAAAATATTTTTTTTTCAGGTAATCTTGGTTTTTCTACCGATTTTAAGCAGTTTCTCAATCAGACAATTTCTTCATTTCCATTTAGTTTTTAATTTGAATAGCGGTAATAAAAAAAAATTAACTTTTAGAGCTATATTATACTTCAAAAGGAGATAAATATTCAAGTAATAACATATATAACTCCTAAATGAATTTTTCTTGGAAGGTTGCCATTTTTCCTGTCGGCAAAGTAAAAGTTCTTTTCACGATAATTATTATGATTCTATAGAGATTTTTTGGAAGCATTGTATTACCATTTTCTTCATTACATTTATTATATATATATATATAATATAAATTATTATGTATATATATATAATATAAATTATTATATATAACACCTATAGAAGTTTTATTATTATGAAACTACTTATATAGTTATCTCAAAAGTAATTTTTTTTACTCATATATAAAATAGCCGATTTCAATTGTTCAATTATTCAATAATAACGTTGACCAAATTGTCAATAAAATTATCTGAAAAATTTCATTAAACACATGCATATACACTCATATTTTGCGAAATATATTGCAATAAACACTTTATTAAGAGCAAAAAATCATTAAATATCTTCATTCAAGAGTTTTTTTTTTTTTTTCCCTTCAGGAAAACTTATAGTATCTCATTGCAAAAAGAATTGATTTTTCTTTTCCCTCAAATAATTCTGTATATTTGATAGTTAAACTGGATAAGGAGTAATTACCGATTTCTGGGTCTCTTTCCTTCCAAAAAAATTAAATTACAAAAAAAAAAAAAAAAAAAAAAAAAAAAAAAACTTTCATTTTTTTTTCAATACGAAATGGTAACAAAATTCCAATTTATTTCCCCTTAATTAAATAATAAGCTGAATATTTTTTGTATTACAGAATGTTTTTTTAAATTTTTATTTTCTAGAACCCAATTATATTCGGATTAATGTTGAATTTTTTAAAATTTCTTATAAATTGCAAATAGAAAATTCACTTTTCTAAAGATCACAGACATTTTAAATATAATTATTCACATTATACATACTTTAATTTTCTTAACTTAACAAAAATATCAATGATATAAATATTAAATATAATTTGATTTATTCTATCGATTCACATTTTACTCACGGTCAAAAATAAATATTGCATCCGTTAGCCAAATAATTAATATTCATACCACTGTAATAATAGAAAATATTGTTTCAATGGAATTAATATTTTCTGCATATATATATAAATTAAGATATTCAGATGCTTTTAATCCCTAAGCATTTCAGATAAATGCGCTCACATAATATTAATTCTCCTTAAATGGACATCATTAATTAAATAAAAATAGTTATTTCCAGAATCATGTAAAATCATAAATATTGTTACTCTAATCAAATATTTTGTGGGCATGGAGAAATAATTTCATGAAAAACATTTAATTCATTTTCTCAATTGAAAAATGTTACTGACTGTAAATTAATCTCTTATTGAGGGGATAAAAAAAAAAAAAGGTAATCAGGGGGAAAATGTAAATCTTATGCAATTATGATGGTTGCGTCGATAATTTTCTACTTTTGTCTATAATGGAAGGTGCCAAGTAATTCCGATTCATTTGAACACGTTTAAAAATGTATTAAAGGAGTCGAAATAGGCTTATTTCTTATATTTAAGTGTTTCTTATGTTATATAAATAGACATATATTATATGTAACTACAGTTAGTTTAACTATTTAATGTGTATAACTGAAAGAAAGTGTTAAAGGTAATTATATGTTCACACACACACACACACACACACACACACACACACACACACACACACACACACACACACACACACACACACACACACACACACACACACACACACACACACACACACACACACACACACACACACACACACACACACACACACACACACACACATTTTAAATCTCGAAACAAATGTACAGTATAAAACTTAGTCGCCAATATGTTCCATTTTATTAAGAATATACTGTTGGTATAGTAAGATTTCGATATAAACTATGATGAATATACCATCTTTCAAAACGTATTCATATGTTACAAAACTCAAAATTATTATATATTAGAGGAATCATATTCGATTATGTAAACTAAATTAAATTTAAATTCAGTTTCGTGATGTACATATCAATAATTTTACATATTTTTTTAATTATATTTTTTTACAATATAAACTTATTCACACTAGCCACACATTTTAAAGAAAATATTCTGGTTTAATATTTTAGGTAATGTACTAAACACTGACTTTCGTTAATAATATTTTATTGCAAAACAGATAAATTACATCGTTTTGTTACTTAGAGTTTTTAATGAATAAAATATACTAGAAAAGTGTAACTTAATGTAAGAGTTTATATTAAATATCATAAAGAGAGAGAAATTTCTTATCGATCAGTATTTTATGAGAATACGTGAATATTTTATTACTTTAATTGTTAATTGCATTTTATTACTTATTTGATACAGTCAATATTATATTACTTTAGTTTCACTAATTTATTTAACTTTATTGGATCTTATAAGGTAAGCTAAGTAGTGTGTATCTGCAATGTGTCTTCATACATTTACTTACCATTTTATTATAGTTATGTTCGTCTGCATTCTACTTCATTTAATATATTTATATAATGAGCTTTTCCTAAAATATTTTCCCTTAATTTGCTTTTTATTATAGTTATATTTTAGATATCTGAATGAAAAACTGAAACTATATGTTAACCCAGTGTTTTTTAGGAAAATTTATAAGTGCGAATTCCTTGTATATATTTTTATCACTTTGAAATAATTTTTGTGACAAAAGCATATTTACTTATCATTCCTCGTGGTACATAAACCTAAATGATAAGATATTTATGGCGCTTCGCTTATTATTCATATTCGAATTAAAAATGTATTATCGAACATGCTAATGCTTCATCTAAATTTGTAATTCATCTTAAATTACATGCAAGAAATCGCGATGATTTTCATTGTTATTGCATTCATCATGCAAGCAAAACTATTTTGGCCAGAAATCTCTTCTAAAAATATTACATCAATTATCTTTTTCTTATGTATTATCTATCTATCTATATATATATTCTTTTAAGAGCTTATTAGATAATTCCTAAATTGTGTACATTAGAGTGTGTTTTTATTTTAAAAAATTGCACGCTACTGAAATTTTTCGAGTGATTCTTTTCGTGAAGCATATTCACGAATCGCAGAAGGCTAACCATGGAAAAAAAAATGTCAACGATCTTTTGGCGATCGTTAGCACCATCGTTTGCTCACCAAAGTGCAACGCTTTTGTTCGGGGACTGTTGTCATGTAAAGGCTCGAAAATCATTTCCAGTCGCAAAAAAAGGAACGACTTTCGAAAATTGCTGAGGACAAAAAGCATTAAAAATAGAAGGCGGGCATTTGTAGCGTATGACTTTCGATTGGCGACTACAAGGCATTGACGTGCTCCTGTCAACGCTTGTCACGTGATCGCTCCTTCAATCGAAACGCCGTCTCACACAATGACATCGGGTCACGTGTGGGTGGACGCCCCCTCACCCCCACCTGTTTTGTCGCCACCCTCCACCTTTCAATCGCACTGGAGTGCACTTTCTTTCATTTCAATAACAAACAAGTGCATAAATAGAAGATAAAAAGAAACGCCCAGTGGGCCGATCCACAGTCAATACTGGAATTTCATTTGGCGCTATTATGGCACGAAAGTCGAAAAAAAGTATTTTTAATGAAATGTGAATTGCGTCGGCGAATGGGAAAAATCAATTTAAATCGAGGAAGATCGTCCAATGTCACGTTATACAAAGCATCAAATGAAATTACCAAACCACTCATGATATTGTTTTGTTGGGAGAGCGTCTCATTTGTGTAGAATGCTTTCGAAATTTGTGAATCAATATTCTTTTGGAATAATTACTTAATTTTGATCCACGAGTGGAATGAGGCATGGTGAATTTTGCTTAGAAAACACACATTAAATAATTGCATTTCAATATGTTAAGTATTGTACAAGGCACAAAAGCAACTTTTGTGTTCTAATGTGAAATGAAAGTCATGTTTATAAATTTTTAGTTTAAAGTAATTTGAAAAACTTATGATACTGACCTGACCGAAGTTTTCTTTTTATCTGAGTCGAGTCAATTGGCAGAATTCATTGTAGCCAACGTTATTTTTTAGAATGAAAACGTCTTCAACTTATGAATTTTCATACGAAATTGATATAATGCTAAATTGTAAACTATAGTTTTTAATTCAAATTAAGCTGTAAAAATCTACTAAGCTACGTCAAATCGAGGCTTAGTTTTTGTCATTTTCGCCGATAAAATTGTCCTTATTGAATTAGAAAATCTTATATCAACGTCTGAAATTTTTCACGAACTTAATTCCTTTTACATATATCCATAGCAATTTAAAGGAAGCGTTAAAAATTATTTCCGTTATTTTATCTTCGTATACAGTCAGGTATACAAAAAATTATTAAAGATTTCTGTGTATTTTCTTGAATAACATTTAGAAGAATTAATAAATAAAGATATTTTTTCCTCCAACTCAGCTGCCTCTATAGCGGCAGCTGCCCAAATTCATATTTCATAAGAAAAAACGGTCGTCTTCTTTAGATTTATGCTCCCAAAATTATTGCCTCTAGGCGGTACTAGATATCAAAATTAGTGTTAAGCAACACACAATTTTGAACTTACTTAAAGACTATTACGTGAATAGGATTACTTAACTCTGAGTAATTTTATGTCCTCATAAGATACGTCCAGTTCGATCATCAAAAATAGAAATGCTGATTTGAATAATAAAAGTATATACATTTTATCTTCAATTCTGAAAATTTTCTCTAACACATTTGTTTAAGTAACTACACATCATACTGAAAAATGAATTTTTACTTTGTTTTTAGTAATAAGTATGATTTTTGGATAGTTATTTTACACAATCATATACTTCTATTTTAGATTACTATAAATTTTTTTCAATGTGTCAGAATTAAAATTTTAAATTTATTCTGATCAAAATTTGTTTCCTACTGTGGAAGTATTATTATTTTTTTTTAAATTATGTGTGGCATCATGTGAAAATAGGTAATATTATCTCTTATATTATGAGAAATGAAAATACTTATATTTTTAAGGAAATTAATCTCCAAAAATTATTCCCCATTTTGATTTACTTATATCATTTTAATGGATATTCGATGATATGTAAGAACGATGAATAACTATCGCTTAGATTCAAATTTTACATAATATTTATTAATAAGTAAGTATATTTTTGAACTATGCTAACATTATATTTGTTTGTTAGTATTTATAAACTGTTTGTTTGTTAGACTATTCATTTTTCATACGATAGAAATTTAAGAGAATATCGTACCTGAATTAAATTTATTGTACTCCATATACATCAAAATCAAATTTTTCATATTTATCAGATTTTTTCTAATGAATTAACAAATATTTCTGTAATAAATAATGATCTTAAAATTAATAGGAACATTAAAATTACCCTCTTGAAGAAATCGCGATTTTATTTCAGTGACTATTATAAACATTAGGATCGTTGATTGCATTCGTTATTTAGCACAAAATTTCCTTTAATGCGACACAGTATCCTAAAAGTTATTAAATGTCAAATTTTAATGATTTTTTAGTTATTGTATCAAGTTTATAAATTATGGAATTTGACTATTTTTGTTGCTTGAATTATTTATTTTTATTTTTTTTGTTTGATTTTGATTTTTTATTTATGCCCTTACAAAATTTTAAAATGTCTTCTGTATTTACGAGCGAGTTATGCACATAATTTAAAAAGGACATTGTTCACTTTTCCTTCTTTTGTGATGTTTAAAGTTTTAAAATGTACTTTTTTTCAATTCTTTGTTTTCTTTACTATGATTTTATTTTAAATTAAATATTAATAATTAAAATAATTTTAATAATATATAACTTTATTTTAAATATTGTTTTCATTTAAAAATAAAATTCACCTTTGTAATAGATATGGAAAAATATTAAAATCTTTAATAACTTTTACATGGCATAACTTTATTCACTAAGGATGAAAAATGTAAATTTTACATGCTTTTTAGGAATAAAATGAAAATTTTCTCCAATAAAAATGTTTTGTAAGGGAAAATCTAATAAATTTGAAAATCATTATTTTTTATTAATTTTTTATAATGTAAAAGAAGAGATGGTAAAAACAAAAATAGTTCAAAAATTTATAACACCCTTCACTGGAAATATTTCAAAATATAGAAGTTAATGAATTTTTACAAAGTAATAAAACTTGGAAGAAGGATAAATTTCTTTTAACAAATTAAAATTAAAATCTTTTTCGTGAATAAATGCGTTTTTAAGTTATGTAAATATTTTGAAAACTTTAGGATTTAACACATTTAAAAGTTTCAACTTAACTATAAAAGTAAAATGTTAAAAAATGTTCTTAAATAGGATGACATTTATGTGTGATCTGGTTAATTGAAGCATAAATTAAAGAAATTTTAACTTTTAAAATATGAATAATTCATATTCTGGGTGAATTAACAATAAAATGCTTATATTTTAAAGATTTCAATACTTTATTTTATTTTTATTGATAATTCTTGTTCAATTCTTTGCCCAATATCGAAAATTCTTATCCAAAACTTTAAAATATGTATATATAATTAGAAAAAGAGTCATTGAATTAAGATTTTTATAACAGAATATAACTTAGCCAAATATTTTTATAATCAGATATTTTTCAAAATATAGGGAGAACATATTTAAAAATATTTTAGAGTTATTAAAGGAAATGAGAATTATCTTACAAATTAGCACATACATTCAAAGAATTTTCATGTAATTATTCAATGTTTTCTGTTTTAATTTATTGGTAATACCTTTTATCACAAAAGGTTGTAGACTTAGACAGTCTAGCAAAATTTATGTCGTTTATAAATTTAACAATCATTGTAATAAAAATTATATCATCATTTTTATTAAAGTTTACAGGTAAAAGATTAATTTTTTGAATTATAAGTAAACTTTTTATCCCTTGAAATATACAGTTTATCAATATTATATGTTTAGAAATTCTGATAGTTGCATTCCTATAATGAAGCATATTGTATTTTTGGATTTTTTTTTACTTATTTTTTTTATATGAAATCACAACTCTGACGAGAAAATATTCTCAAGAGAAATCCTACTTTTCAATAATATTATCTAAATGACTATTTTTGTACTTTTTATTTCCCTTTTTTATAATAATTTTTTATTTATAATAAAAGTAAATTAAATAATTAATTAATAGATGATTTATTAATTGTTTAATTTGTTAAGAAAAATATTTATAAAATAATTTAATTAATAGTTAATGAAATATAGATACATTTAAACAAACTCTCCTTATCCTGGTTAAAGAAAAATGTGAATTATTTTTAAAATGTTATTACAGTGCAAATAACAGGTTTTGTGATTTCGTAAAAAAATAATAATTATTTTTTCATTTTGATTTTATTAGCTGCTACAACCACTTTATTTATAGGAACATCTTCACTTAATAATTTAACTTGTCACCATTTCGATAACGGGTGATGAATTAGTTCTTGGAATCTGATATTTTATTTTTTGAAATGATGTTTTGATTTTGAAGATCTTGCAACTTCTTACGCACAAAGTTTTATACAAAACCCTTTCTCAGAAAAGCTACCGGATGTATATATTTTTTTTAATTCAAGACGTGAGAACTCGAACTTTTAACCTTTGAACCAACATTTCACAGTTCAAAAGACAGTTTAACATGTTATTTACAGCAATATGTAATTTCAATTTTTCTTTTCTTTTTTATTGAACGATTTCAATATATTAATTCTTGTTCACATTTCATTAAGATACTTATTTTCGTTAAAAAAATACTTGACAATTGTCTTCCATCATATTAACAAAATTTATTAAAAAAATTATCTGAATTTTAATAGATAATAAATGTAGAATATAATAGTTATTACGAGCATATTATTTGCATTCTAAAATATACGAAAGCTTGATTAATTTTCCAAAATTAGAAATATGTCTATTTGCAGGCTTATAGAAATTATTAATTCAAAATGCACACTAGAACTTATTAATACATACAAGAATGTATACAGCTGATAATATGTGCAAATACATGACAGTTTAAATTAAGATCCCCTTATATTTTAATAAACTTCCATTCCAGAATTTAATCAATGAATTTGAATTTAATTGTTATGTAAATACTTCATAAAATTTTATCTAATTATGATCCACAAATTGCATGTTTTACATTGTATTAAAGTTCATCGAGTTATTAATTTATTGAAGTATATTTATTTGTTAGATGAATATTCATTTTAATATTTAACGATGGCAAATGTATGATGAAAAATTAAATACTTAAGATAAATGTTTGAAAGTTTTTTATTCTTCTTTAGAAAAAGGAATAATTTGTTAGAAAAATTGATAGCGCAATATTTGTATATAAAATTCATGCTAGTTTATAGTATTTTAATAAGTATCGCATAATTTTTATAAATTACCTAAGTAACTTAAAGCCTTTCTTAATATACTTGATGTAAAACGTTTATTGATAATTTATTATAAACATTTAATTCCAATAAAAGAAATATGAGTGACAACGTTAAGAAGCATAATATTTTCTTATGTTTTTAATGGAGTGAAGTTTACAGAAAAGAACACATTTTAGGTCTGAAAGTTTTGATACAAAGTATTTCAGATGAGTAGTTGTGAATAAATTATTTGTGAACTTTTTCTTTATTTTAAAGTAAATACCTATTTCAATTTGAGAAGTTTTGTTTTTGTTTTCAGAAAATTACAATGATTTAATGTACAAAACGATTTTAATAGAAAGAACTGTTCTAATTATTCATTTTCTGCTATTTTTCAAATGCAAAATTCAACTCTTAAAAATTTTAGGCATTATATCGAAATTAATATTTTCAACATCAATATACCATTGTCATCTCAAATATAAAATTGTTATTATATATGTATTTATTTTTAATTAAAATATATTGATTGTTTATATAATTATTTCATATGTGTTCTTTATGTAAAGAAATCCATTTAATTAAAAAATAATTCTATATATAAAAAAACGCTAAATATTATACAAGAGATGATATTTTTGTTAAATTTTTATCAAACAACAATAAAATTTGTTTTTCTGGTAATTTGATTCATCTGGTAATGAAGAATAATATTTCAATTGGTTTAATATTTTTTTGCTTTTTCATAATTATCCTAATTTCTAAATAGTAGGCTGTTTTTGATTTTATTTGTTTTAATAATTTACTTATTCATAATGAATACACAAAAAAATTCGATTTTATAATGTTTGTGAATAGTAAATAATAATAAAAAATTCATCCATAACTAATGCCAAAACAACTAGAAATTTTTTTTATATTTCTGATAAAAAATTTAAAAAAAATATAAATAAGAGTTTTTTTTTTTTCTTTTTTAAATGCAAATGATCAAAAAAAGTTGTTTATTTTTTAACCCATCTGCATTTAATGAAATTTTTTATGGTTTGTTTTTAACTTTACGACTCTTTTTTTTAAGGACAACCACACAATCTCCTTTTGAAGAGTCCTAAAATATCAAATAAAAATCTAAAAGAAATTTAAATGATTTATTTACGACGTAATTTCATTTGGGATGGTGGGGAAAAACGCATTTTCTTTAATGTCTCCTATTATTCCAAATATGGAATAAAAAAAAATCACTGATAAACTCTTTAGAAGCCATCTCTAATTTATAGATCTGCCGGGGCCTCACTCTCTCCCTCAGATCGGAATTTGATAAGTTGATCATCCGTATCATCGGAAATCCCCCCCAGAGGATGCGAGGGGAAGGCGGATGTCAGGGGATGATCCCGATCACCCGATAAGTAGTAAAATACAACGTTTCGCACAATAGAGGGAGAGGCGAGGGTTTGATCTCTGTCATCGCCGGTGGCTCTTATGAGCGTCTGCCCATGCGCAAAGGCACTGAGATACAAGCTTTTATACACTATTAGGATAGAAGAGATAAACCTGGTTTAACCACATGACGTCAGAGAGTGATGAGAATGGTACAAAAAAAAGAGAGAATGGGGAGGATGCTAATGGACATAAGGAATAGATAACGATATTCTCTCACCTCTGTGACAAATTGGAGTTTATTGTTTGGGGACTCTACAGAGGGGGTCGCTAAGGCCACCATGTCGTATTCCTATCATCCGGATAAACGACGCTTCGTGAGGTACTTTTTGTGTGAGAAAGAAACAGTGTTGTGAACTTTTTGTGTTAATGGGAAAGGGACTAAATATATGTTGGGGGAGGGGGGGAGGAAAGAGATGAAATTTAATGATAGCATCAATTGAGAGTAAAATACCATCTATCATAAAGTCTTTCCTGTTGTTATTTTACAACAGTTATTAACTGTATTGGATGAGGTTTATAATTTCGGCAATTTTTTTTTCATTTATCAGCACACAGCTGTAAGTTCAGAATTTTTTTTTTTTTTAAAATATTCCAGTAAAATTTAGAGTTTCTTTTCCCACTTAAATATTTTTTTTTAAACTTTGGATACATAGATTATAGTGAAAAGAGCAAGAAAATATACTATACAAAATTTTTTTTGTTAAAATTTGAAAATAACACTTAAATTACATCGCAAAAAAAAAAAATGAATGACAAAATTGCGATGAATAACGAATAGTTTGCATTAATATCACCGAGAAAAAATAAGGAAACAAAACATTAATACAGCGAATAAATGCTAAACTCACCGTAAATATTAATTAAAATGGGATCGCGCAAACAATTCACGACAGAAATGAAGTTTAAAAAGGATAAATCGTGTTAATTTCAAAAAATTGTTACTTTACTGTTATTTTTTATTTAATTATTCTTAATTTATATAATACCAATTTTAGTATTCAATTATATGTCAGAATCTATTTCAAGATTACCTTTATGAATAAAAGTCATCAAAATGCACTTTATTACACAAAATTTAAAATCAAGTTTTCTTGAGTTTTGAATTAATATAAATGGGTCTATTTCTAAACTCAATTAAAAAAATTAAGGATTACTAAATTTTCAGACAAATTAAAAACCCCTTGTATACTAATAAATAAATATAATAGAAACATTTTGATATCATGCATGAATTTGGTTATAATAAAATAAAAATAAGTTTTTTATCATTAAAATAATAAAAAAATGTTGATTTTAGATTGAAGGAAATTTCACTGAAGATCTAACAAAACAGCATTTTACATACTATTAAATTCAACGAATTAATTTCAAAATTATCCTGCTCTTTGAAAAGTACTTGAAAAGACTTATAAATAATAATTAGTTTTTCTTTATGTTTATTTTTTAGTGATTTATAAAAAATATTATTCACTTACACCAATTGAAATAACGTTGACTCATTATTTTACTTTGCTTTTAAATTACGCTGGAAAATTTAAAAAATATAAATAGTGTTAGTTAAAAAAAAACTGAGAATTTGTTGTCCCCTCTTCCTGTTTTACAATATTGTTAGTTTATAATTTTAGTTTTAGCAATTAATTCTATATTAGAGTTTACTGTATGATTATATTACGCTAGAAATTATTTATTAAAAAAAGGATTTTTGCTTAATGAAAAAGTATACGAACACATAATTTGAAATGCATATTAATTAATTAATGTTTAATTTCTGATAATTAGTTACGTGATTAATACAATAAAGTATATAACTTACCAGTTAAATATAATAAAAAAAACATTATATTTAACTGGTAAGTTAAATAAGTAATCCTAAAATAGTATAATCCTATACATTTTAGTGTCCTAAAATATTATAATCCTAAAATAGTATAATCCTTAACATTATATTTAACTGGTAAGTTAAATAAGTAATCCTAAAATAATAAAAATAGTATAATCCTAAAAGTTAAACTATTTTTAACTGTCATATTAAAACTATTTTTATAATTTTTCTACATAAATGATACTGTACATATATATATATATATATATATATATATATATATATATATATATATATATATATATATATATATATATATATATATATATATATATTCATTATTTTAGTGACATCTTTTGAAAATGATTAACAATTTAAAAAAATGGAATTAATTTTGTGACAAAATTGGCTGTCACAATTTAAATTAAATATTCTAAGTAAATATAACAAATAAAAGAATAATATGCTAATAAAATGCATGGTATTTCCTTGATAAACTGTAATAAACAATAGTCTAAAAAACATGAAATTTGATCAGCTTTCCGAGTGCTTCGACAGTGTTTGACGATACGCAATCTTGCATTTTTTTCATGTATATAGGTACATAATGTTTTTTCCTTTATTAACTTAAAAAAATGATTTTCATTCATATTGAAAATGTGTCCACTTTTTATTTTATTTTCAATTGAAAGACTACAAAAGGAATTAGTATATGAAATTCAGTTTTAAAAGCTTTTAAATAATAAGCATTGGGCACTACAATCTTGTCTGAGAAAACTTCCTTTAATTCTATGCGATATTTTTTTTGTTATACATTTACCTAACGATTTCAATACAATTTCCTTTGCCGTAAGTACTAATAAATAATGTGTTAAAAAATATTGTGTTTATACAATACAACTGTGTAGAAATTAATACTTTTAATATTATTTAATTTTTATTTTTAAGCAAAGAAATCATATTAATAAAAATGCATATGGACACACCACAGTTTTAAAGATGATTCATTTTTAAACTTCTTAAGTGTAAAACTCATAATATTTCAATCAATCAACAATGGCACTACAACCCTGTGTGGGTCCTGGCCTTCTCAATGAGCTTATTCCATCTTGGCCTGTACTCAGCAGCACATTTCCAATTAGATGTTCCAATAGTGTTAAAGTCCCTATCAAGACAATCAATCCATCTGATTTTGGGCCTACCTCTGGAACGCTTTCCCATTGGCCTTGCAAGAAAGATTTTTTTAGGGGTGCGTTCAGTTGGCATACGAATAACATGGCCAGCCCATCTCATCCTTTATATTTTAATGTATTTGACAACATCAATTTCCTTAAAACTTTTGTATAATTCATGTTTATACCTTCTACGCCATACCCCATCTGTCTCCACTCCACCATAGATGCTTCTCAAAATTTTCCTTTCAAAAATAGCCAAACGGCATTCATGTTTCTGTGTCATGGCCCAAGTACTCATAATATTTATTTAATAATAAATTACTATAAAGATAAATTTTCACAAATTGAAAAAAAATTACTTTACAAAAAACAATTGTTCTATTTAAATAAGATTTGAACGTGCTGTAGGGGAAAAAAAATAACATTAGCACTTAGCTTGTATAAGTAACCTCATTCTAAGAAATGATTCTTTTTTAAATTTACTTGTTTTGGATTGGTGTTTAAACTTAAAGAAGTATGAAATTTGTATTTTTAGCATTCATGTAAGGATTAGAAGAAAAAAAAATGCATGATATTACAAAAAACATTTTAAAAGAAAAATAAAATCTGAATGCACTGTAGAAAGATGTAACATTAATATCTAATTTGTATGAACAACATCATCCTGACAAATAATTCACACTTTAATTTATTTGTTTTCAGATGGATTTTTTTAATTTAAGAGATGTGCTAAGTGCAAAATTTATATTTACCACCAATGATTTTTGGGCAGACATAAAAGGAAGAAAGTACACAACATAACAAAGAAAAAACTTTAACAAAGAATAATAAATTCTACTTAAGCACATGCTGAATGCACTGCAGAACGAAGTAACATTAGCACATGATTTGTATGAGCCACATCATTTTGATAAATGTTTTTTCGTTTACTGATGAGAGCTGGCGGAAACTTGTTCAAGGTGTGTTTTGATGGTCGGAAGAATAGATATCAAAGATAACATTTCCCTTTTTTTCTTAATATTAAAGCGCGTTCTTATTGATAATTTTTCTTCTTGGAATTGTTTTTATTTTATGCTCAATTTTCTTAGTCATATGATTGTGAAAATTTATACGCAAATTTATTAAGAGATACTTAAAATCGTATTTAGTAGATAACACGTGATTTTTAGATTAGAAACATGATGCTTTTTTAAGACAAATTTCTGACATGAACACGTACAAATAAATTTAATTCACACACACAAAATATAAAATGATCAACTGTCCATTTTTCTTAATAGTTGGACGCATATCAAGGAAAGGATAAATAACAAATTATTAACAAATGCATTTCTCTTTTTATAAAGTATAAATAATTTTATGTGTATATGTATACAACATCATACTTACAAATTTGCGGTACTATAAAATATAATCATTTAATTATTAAATAGCAAATATTTTTTTACCTACATTAAATTAAATAAATACATTTAGCATAAATACCTTTTCAATATATAAATATATATATATACATATATATATATATATATATATATATCTATATATATATAAATATATATATATACATATATATATATATATAACTTTTTACTTTTTCATTCACGAAGCATGATGCGATCAATGGCCTAAAACTTAAAATGGATTCCAAGCCAATATAGATATCTATTCCCGTGGTAGGAATCGAATCCATGATTAGCTGAAGGACACAGGGCTAATTGTAATATTTTTGTCCTATATGATTGGGCTAGCTATATGAATGAAAAATAAATTTGTAAACTAAAAACAATTGAAAATTTAGCTAAAATATTTTTTGCTTTTGAATATAATTCAAATATCTTTGTTTTGAAAGAAATTTGTTATTACATCCTATTGTATGTCAAACATAGTTTTTCCTTTAAGATAATTTTCTCCACAATAATATTGCTCATAAAATATCCAAAATGTATTCAAAAATTGCATTAAAAGAATTTTTTAAAAATGGCATTAAAATACAATTTAAAAATCAAATAAAAAGTACAAAATGCATAGTTGAAAATTAAATTAATTATATAAAAATAAAAAATCGATTTAATATTTGATTCCTTATAATCTTTGAAAACAAAAACATTTTTTTCCGGGATGTTTAGTTTTTATTTTATTTTTGCAAAACATATTTGCATAACTGAAATTTCCTCTTTTGAGCAAAAATAAAAATGGATTTTAAAATAAAAATTAATTACATTTATTTAGCTATTGACTATTTTAAGCAAATATAATTGCGATTGTCATTGTTTGTATTACATTTCAAGCAACATGAAACTCAAACTCACATTTATTAAATTTTAATTTCTTTCTCTGAAATGGACTCAGGTCTTAATTATGTTGCTCAGTACAATTTTATAGAATCATGCAGAAGTCTATCCACTATATATATATTACATATTGACTTGAACTGATAGTGGTAGTTATGTTTTATTTACATATTGTTTTCTATTATTATAAGTGAGTAGCTTATGAAAAAAAAATCATTTAAGTAAAGTGAAAGAATTTCAAGACAATTGTTTTATTTATCTATTTCGTTCATTGTTTTTTTCGGAAAATCTCACGATAATACCTGAAGATCTCAATTATTTTATGATTATTTATTATTGCATTGCAAACAATAGAAACACAGTTTTCGGTGAACGAGTACAAATCACTTTCCTTATTCCGAAAATGTATTTTTTATAAATGTAGAAAAGATAAAAGAAATACACAAATTTTGCAGTAAAAACGTAAACCTAATCCTCGTGATGTAGCAAATGGAATTAAATATATATATGAAGCCATGTACAATTATTATATTTTATCACGCAGGGAGAACATTAACATTAAGTTGAATTTTAATAAAATTAGAGTCTGAAAAACAGTTAATAATATTTTAATGTCAAGTTTATTACATTATTATGGTATACAGCTTTTGTACCAATGAGATTGAATTTGAAATAATTGCTTTGTGTACAAAGGCATATTTAACTGTAACTGTACAGTTACAGCTGTTTGTAACTAACTGTTTGTTTATATATAAACAAATAAAAATCAATATTTGGCTGTAAGCCACACATAAATTCTGACATTTAAGTGAAATAAATATTTTTCTTCAATTTTATCAAGGTATATACATTAGATTAATTTTGAATAAGTGTGTAAAGTAATAGTATCTATTCTTTTTCCGATTAAAATTATAAAACATTTATATCGAGAAATCAAATCGTTAATATTTACTGTTAATTAAAAAATAAATTTCTACAAAAAGTATGAAGGCATTTTTCCCTAAAAATTATTTTTTTTAAAACTGATAAGATTTGACGTATGAATATATATATATATATATATATATATATATATATATATATATATATATATATATATATATATATATATATATATATATATATATATATATATATATATATATATATATATATATATATATATATATATATATATATATATATATATATATATATATATATATATTTCTCACATTTTTTCAAGTTCTCTATAAAAAGAAATTCATTTTTAGAATTGGGAAAGTAATTTGTTCTTTTTTTAAAGATGCGTTTCATATATTTGTAAAATTAAGCAAAATTATTTTTAAAAAAAAAGAATTGACATTTTTTCAGATGGTATTGATTATTTTCAGACATTAAAAGAAACAATCCCCGAAATGGATAAATAAAATAACTATCAAGAAATTGTTTCGTATCATATCTGCTTAAAGTTTATCACAAGTACTTTATGAATTAAAAAACAATATGAGAAATCTATCTATTCAAATGATTATTAAAAGTAATATAGTTCTACAATTTATGATTATATATTTTAAACAACAGGACTAGTGCTAAGACCTAGCGGAAATTCTTACTTTCATAACTACGCATTTCAATTTCCTGCAAATTGAAATGCAACACAAATAATGGTAATTTTAATTATATTCCGATAAAATGGTCACGCAACAAATTTAATCATTATTTTTTATTTTAAAATTCATCTTTATTTTTCCGTTCGCGAGATTTTATCTTTTATATATGCTTTGTGAAAATTTATTGTTTTGTTACGGAGCTACTTCAACATATCATTTATGCATGAGAAGAAATTGTAATTGCTGAGAAAATGAGTAGTTTTAAGATGTTTAAGTGAATTGCACAAGAAAAGAAATAAAGTTTTTAAAAATAAAATTTAATTACTCATGTGAGAAACAGGAAAAAGTTTAAACAGATTTAAAAAATCTTATGCATACGATTAAAAAAAGTCAGGATCATGTTTTCATTATTGCTAACTTTGGAGGAAAAAGAAAAAATCGGTAGATTTTACTGATTTTGAGGGAATAAAATCAGGGGACATTACTATAGACATTTTAGCTTGAAACAGAATGTTTAAAGTGGTTTTACCACAAAGAGAAAATTTTTCTCTTTAGATTGTACATTCTGAGGATCTTTTATGTTAAACATATTTTGTGTTAATTTTAATATTTGAACAAAATAATCATCAATCTTATAAAGCAACTATAAAAAATATATTACATATAAAAATAATATATTATTATTATATTAATGCACCATCTGTTTATTGTTTAAATTACTAAAACATCTAAATATGCTTTTTTCATGCAAAATTTTGGCTGCATTTTTAATCTTTCATTAACATTACCAAAAATCAGTAGATTTTTATCAGGAAATCGGGAGAAATGATGAAAAATTATGAGTTTTTCGATAAAAGCAGTAAAGTTGGCAGCTATGCGTTTTGTGAAAAAGTTCAGAAATGCTTCTTCTTAAGCTGACTTTTCAACAAACAAGAGCTATAGCTAAGAGAACCATTAAAATTCTTTCTTTCACGAATTGAATACAATAGGAATGTTTCTTACAGTTTTTATTTCCATAATGTGTTATAAAAATTACAAAAATAAAACATTCATGACGTCTAAGAGAAATGTAATGTTTCTTAGTTATCTGAATACATTTCTCAAAGGATATTACTTTCAAGGAAAAATGAGAAAAATGTCTTTTTTTCCGACTAAAAATTTATGTGATTAACTTTGATTTTTTTAGGCAGTACATAAAATATGCTCTTAAAAATATTCCACAAATACTTTGTACCATACATTACGTACCACAAATACTATGTATATGTAAACTAAATACTATGTACCACAAATAATACGTATATGTAATACAAATACCTTCACAATTGTAGGATATTGTGAATAGTATATTTTATATAAGTATATGTAGTGTTTGAGTAGTATTTATATTCAATCAATCAATCAACAATGGCACTACAACCCTGTGTGGCCTTCTCAATGAGCTTATTCCATCTTGGCCTGTACTCAGCAGTACTTTTCCAATAAGATGTCGTTTGGTTCGATATAATTACCGCACGTTCCCCACTGTCCGAATTAGTATTTCTATTAGTATATTAAAAGTACTTTTGTGCTCCATGCCTTTTGTCTCATATGACTTATCTTTTTTACCTTTTCTCTCTCTTTTTTTTCGTTTTGCACTTGTTTTTGACAACAACAGCAACAGCAGCTTTAGATGACAACAACAGCAACAAAAGTACTTCTTGCAGGATATTTTGAGTGAAAGATTTCATTTCTTAAGATGTCAACTTGTGATGATTGTTCTATCATCTGGAATTCAAAACAACTTTACAGATAATACTTATTATTTGGAGTATTTTTACTTTAGGTAACACATGAAAGTTATAAGCCAAGGGACGATTCATTTATATAAAATTAATAGAAAATGTACGAGCTTTAAAGCGGGAAATTTATAGAAATGATTATGTTTTCAACACCAAAGGTGTAAATTTATAATATGATCAACATTGATTACATTGACTACTAAATAATGACACTAATTTTTTTTAATCATTATAATTAAATGTCATAATGGTTTATAAAAAATTATTAGAATAATCAAAAATAAAATAATGTCTGTAATTATTGGACATCGAATTAGGAATTAAAAGTGATCAAAGTGAGGATTGAAGACAACTCAAAAAGATATTA
Source organism: Latrodectus elegans (assembly GCA_030067965.1). Classification (NCBI taxonomy): domain Eukaryota; kingdom Metazoa; phylum Arthropoda; class Arachnida; order Araneae; family Theridiidae; genus Latrodectus; species Latrodectus elegans. The sequence goes on along the minus strand of CM057820.1, from coordinate 33,336,448 downwards.
AAGGTTTCTGAAAAACTTTTAAAGTCAACAATTTCAAAATGAGGAAAATATTTAAAACAAAAGGGCAGTAAAACAAACAGATTAAAAAATTTTAAAACTTAGTAATGGCATAATTTTGTAAATTTAATTTCTAATCTGCGGAAACAATTATACCAATAGAAATTTTAATTTTGAATTTACCTCATCCTGAAATATTTATAGAAATAGATAAGAAAAAAAAATCTTAGCTTTTTAAAAACTTGTATATCTATGAAATTTGCTTCTTGATTATTTTGATTAACACTATGCAAAATAATAATCAATTTTAAATTAAATATGTGAAAATAATGTTTTATGTAAAATAAATGCGTGATAAAACAAATTGGTTTATATATATATATGTGTATATATATATAAATATATATATATATATATATATATATATATATATATGTGTGTTTATATATATATATATATATATATATATATATATATGTACTGATTTATATGGTTTACTACAAAATGCGGGATGTGCGGATATATTATTTTGGTTATAATATTAATATCCTTCTCTATTTTACACATTTAATTGAACTGTTTTGTTTTCAACACATTTACTTCGGATTTTAAAAATTCAGGACTTCTTTTTTTTTTTCTCTCTGCAAATTTTTTGTGAAAGCATTAAGAAAACAATACATTAAATATATATATAGGTAGTGAATATAACAATATACTTAATACCTATATATTTTTGCCCATGCCTGTCTAGTGGTAAGAATGCCTGATTCGGGAAAGGGAGGTCCTGGATTCGAATTCCTGTTTGGCCATGGCTGTACATTGTTTATTTCCTGTCTTAGTCCTTTCCTTGTGTGAATAATTGCCTACCCTAATAAATGGATACTAATGACATGTGTGTACTGAGGAAGTCGGATTCCACACCAAATTATGTTTCAGTTGGAAAAGTGAATCAGTGCACCCAATATTGACAGACTAGCTGTCACAAAACAATAGTTACCTATAGAGTATATATAATCAAAATGTTTAAATAAAGTTATGTTTTATTCAGAATTTTATTATAAAAATTTGAAAAAAGGCAAATTATTTCTAAGAAAAATGTAACAACAATTTAGAGTAATTTAAAACACATTTATATGAATATATAAAGAATGGCAGAATAAAGATTGTTATAGAAATATTATAAAAAATATAGTTTATGATAAAACACACGAATGTACTTTATCAAATATATTTTTTTCCAGCTCATGTTATCCTAAATTATTAACTCCGAATTAAAGTCGTCAATTTATTTAGTGGTTATATAACGATAATATTTTCTTTACGCTGCTTGGCGATATCATCTTTCCTAATTTTCCATTGATATGATAAAAACTAAATTTAAATTTATGTAAATCAAAATATGTAGAGAAAAATTACATATTTACATCATAAAAAATCATTATCATGATTTGGTATTCTTTACTCATCTTATTTTTCTTTTTATCAGAAATAAACTAAGTTAGTATGTATCAAATGTAAAAAACAAGTGCTAAAAATCATCAGTCATTTGTCAGAATCATCAAATGATTAAGTCATCAATGCATCAAGAGAACCATGAAAAGGAAAACATTTTTTAAAGATAACACAATAATAAAACTCAACGAAGAAAAGATTAAGAAAGGTGAAAAGACGAAAATAATAATAAATGAAAGAAAATAAAAGAAAGGGAATGAACATTTGATGTGCAGGAATATGGAAGAGTGGCTTGTTCACAATGCGAGACTCAAGCTATTGATATTGTTCTTGCAATATATTCTTATATCAATGAGATTCTCTCTTTCTCATCTAACCAAAAAACAAAAATTCTCAAGAAAACTCTTTGCTTCCGAATTTCTTCTTCCTTGAATCACGATCTCAGCAAGGGATGTCAACACCATTAGTAGCAGAAAAGGATCGCCGAGTTTATCCTGTCACGAATTCATTCAGCTTAAGATTTTGGTGACAATTCAATCGCATCTTCCCATGGAGGGAGCGTAACACCAATTGATTTGTATTTCTGAAGCGTTATCGATAATGGTCGAGCCAACTGCGAAGGAGGATTCGGATTTATAATTGTCTTTTTATGTAAATATTTTTTTCCGGTTATGATTGTTACACTTAATGTTTCTTTCCACAGAGTTTAATAAAATCTCGAGTATCATGGTTTGAAGCTATTGGAAATATATTCAAATAATGATTTATAATCATCAAGTGCAACAATGTTAAAATTTTTTTAAAAGAGTCATTGGGCATACCTTAAACTTCCTTGATCATTTTTGCAAGAAACAGGTTGTTAAAAAATATTAATTTTTTTTAACTTTGATGAATAAATTTTTCTCTAAATTACAGTTTTATTTGAACGCTTTTAATTGCATAAGAAGACTAATTCCCAACTTAATGGTCCGACTGCTCGTATAGGAATCAAGGCCTGCAGTGCCCATGTTTGTTTTTTTGACCGAGGTTCATGGGGTGCGAAGTATATGTCCCTGTTAGGTGGTCAGCCTAACGCGAAACTCATAGTGTTTGGTTCTCAAGCATGCTTGGTACTCATTTTTATTGACCAACTGAAGGAATAAAAGGCTCAGTCGATCTAGTTCAACCTGAGAATCAAACCTCAGAACTGTGCCTTAAGAGCACGATTAACTACCCCTACGCCCCCTGGTTACAAGGTAGACTTATGTGTAGACATAGCATAATTAAAAATACTATTTTATCAAATAAACTTGAGGGGTGATTACTCTTCTTAGCATTGCATTTCAAGATTTCCTGGCATTTATACAACAATAAGCGAGTTATATCTTAGCCCAAGCTGAAAATTATCTCTGCACACTTAAATTATCCCTTCGTTTAACTCAATCTTTGGGACAAAATCCTGTAGAAAAAGCAGTGAATTAAGAGTTGATATTGTCATATTTTTTGACGACTTTAAAGCCGACTGATTAAATTATTAAAGAGAAAAACTATCATGACAAAGTTTATATTTAAAAGAAATTTATCATTCTTGCAAAGATGAGAGAAATGATTACAAAGGTAATGATGGAATTATTAGGAGTTTTGCATTGAACAGAACTTAAGTAATAAGATATCCAAACTTGTGAACAGTTAAATATTGTTTTTGCAATTAATTATTACTTTTTTATTAAAAGCAATGATTTTCAAATATGAATGAAAATTATTCCATATTCTGAAGGCACTTTGAATACAATTAGAATTAAATTAGACTTGAGTTAATTTTAATTTTTTCTCTTTATATCAATGTCTTTAATTAGATCTTGTTAGCGTCAATTTTTACTAGCATTATAGCCTCTTCTCTGTATCGGGATAATATACCTCGAATTAGAACATATATTGTAATTACAGGAAATGTTCAAATGCTGTCAGAGAGAAGTAACAAATTAATCTTACGAAGGCTATACTGTCTGGTCATAGATAAAATCGTAATTGACAACTTACTGAAAGTTTATTACAATTTGGTATTTCAGAAGTAGTTAATTTTCTTATCTTTCAAAAAACTGTGAGCAAAATATATTTTATTAAATAAATTTCAAGAACTTAAAGCATTTTTTAACATTTTAAATTATTGTATGGCATTCACTGTCATGATGTGTCAACTTATTATTAAATGACATATTTTTTCCCCTTATTTTTACGTAGAATGTCTTGTTAAAAACTATATACTCGAATGATTTTTCGAAATTATTTATATACATTTTGATATAGAAATCACTCAAGATGAACTTGAATTTATCAGTTTCAAAAAAACTTCATTTATAAAAGTTGCTTGCTATTTAAAAAAAAATTGAAAAATAAAAAAGAGCATTTTGTAGAAAATGCATCCAAAAATCAAAACAGCCGTGACACTTGATAATAAATTCTCAGACCCGTGTACCAAATGCTTCTTAAATGCGCTGATGCCATAAACTCATTACAAATTATATTCGGATATCTGCTAACAACTAGGCAACCGTAAGGATACTGCTCATGGAACTGCCTTACTTTTTTAGAGATCACCACCCAAGTCAGGCAAGATGTCTGTTCTTCTTGGAGGGGAGCCCCCGTGCAAGAATGGTATGTGGGAAATCACCCTGGTGATGTTCTGATTAAAGTTGGCAACAGGCGCGATTAGACAAATTTTGCGAGATTTCGAAGTGGACACACTCGCTTACAACGTCATGAGACGGGGCATAAAATCTCCTGTGTCCGAAACGTAACGCGACGCAAACTGCTGTTGCGCCACTTTTGGCCTGCATTGATTTAAATAAATGCTAGTTATTCTAGAGTCCTTAAGCTGAGCTCCATTGTTTGAAGGCGTTCGGGTTCATGGACTTGGTTTGATGTTGCTGTCACCAGGAGAGATAAGTCACCACATACTAACAACTGATTGTAATACAGCCAATTAATGGTGTATAAACACACACACACACACATATATATAAGGCTCGTTATGGTCGAGTGTGCACCTGATACTTCTCTGTATACGTAGCCCAAAGTTGGGCACTACCAGTTTGATGAAAGTCACTGGTAGGAGTCTTCGTAAATAACCAGTATTTGAATTGCTTGCCCCTTCCAAATATACCATTTCACTTCTAGGATATTGCGAGCACGACCAATTTAACGTGACCCAACCAATGTGTAATGAACACGACGGATTTGCGGTTAAGTCGGGATTTGAACTCGCTACCTTTCCACATTATGGCTTACTAGTAGAACAGTGCTTTTTTTTTAGTTAAAGGTCCCATATACAACCATAGTCACTGTTGAACAAATGGAGATGAATTTTTAATAAAATGCAAGTATGGTTTCTACTCCTCGCGTTCATTCTGTAAATGCTAAGATTTCCTTCCCTGCGATGATTAAATACGGCTTGTTATCTAAGAAATAATCTTCTCAATAAGATATTGGGTATTCTAATGCCTTCATCAGACAGTTAAGAGCTGCGCAGTACCGATATGTCCCAAGATTATCAAGAAAATACTGACTATTTTGTTACAAAAATATTAAAAAATTGAAAAATAAATTCTGTGGGAAGTTTATTTCACTTTCTCTACATAAACAGTTCCTGAATTTAACCATTTATAATATGTAGTCAAGAGCTTCAAGACTCATTTTCTATACTCTTTTTCCACCAAGGATAAGTGGTCATTGCAATATCCAACCTTTCATCCCTTCAAAAAAAATTTACTGTCCAAAATCGATTCCAATTTAAATAAATATTTTTTTGAAGACTCACATAAGAAAAATGTCTAAATTAATTCTAAAAAATGATGTCACTGATTTCCCTTCTGAATTGATTCAGCAATTGTTAAGTGGCAACAGGGGTGGGCAGAAGATGAGGAAATTCCAATTCCTTCAGAAAATATATCTTTCCTGTTGTTTTGAATCATCTTATTGTCAAGCGCAAATTTATTATAGAATTTCACAATAAAAATTTCTCTTGATGATCAAGCTTTTTGTCATGATATAAAGTAACTGCTTTGCTGAATGAACTGGCTGCTGAAGGATTGAATTCTGAAGCTCTCGACCAGAGCCTTAAATGTAGAAGCTGATTGTAAAGACAAATGTGGAAACTTCAAATGTATAACAGAATTTTTTTCAGTATGTTTTGTGTGTTTCATTTTCTTACAACCAAACACTTGATGTTTTTTAGATACTCATCATAGCTCCAGCTAAATCACAGAAACTCGATTTTCATTCTACTGAAAATAATGAATGTATGAATTCCTGCAATATCTATACATCAGACCCTAATTAATGGCTAACATGATATCGAAATATTTACTTTGGGAGCAGCAATAAAACATTTCTATATAGGTTCAGTTATGATTTCTGAAGAAATGATATAATTAAATACTTATTAACCTGTCAAATTTGTTTAATTATTTGAAGGCATAATAAAAGCGATGTAGATTTATAATTAAATATTCTTTAATTTGTTAAATTTTTTGGAATCTTATAAATATAATCTTCACGTGCTTTTTAAAAGGTTAGTGCACTAAATTAATTTATTTTGGAAATTAAAAAAAATGTGCTAAACAAACTAAATGGAGCTGCAACACTTTCATATTATCATGAAACTAGGAAACAGTAACAAATTGTTTAAAGTGGTTGAACTCTTTCTTAGCTTCGTTTTTATTGCGATTTACTATATCATATTAAAGTGTTGTTATATATATATAATATAGTTTCAAGCTTAATTTTTTATGTTAATAAATTATGCATAACTTTATTATACAGAGCTGTTTTGCTGGTATTTAGTTTTTATTCAAAAATTAGATAATTTTATCAAAATTTTTGTTGTGTAATTTTGTTGCTAAAATTGTAGTGACATTGATTTAATTTCAGAACTAAAATTTCATATATTGATATTGTAGCACTCATTCTAAGAATTTATTTGATATTAGATGAATATTAAAAATTCATTTGTAAAGTAATTTAAAGGTATATTCAGATGTCCTCTTAATTAAATCATAAATTTTACGGTGCTCTAACATCTGTTATTTATTTATTATGTTTGAGTTTTTAAATGAACTTAAATAGAGTATCTGTTGAAATAAATGATTATGTTAACTTATTTGAATTTTGGCAATTGTATGTATCTGATACATAAAATGAAGGATAAAATTTAATTTTATCAATTTTTGTATAATTTTTTAATTATTTAAGTACATTTACTTGCTCTTCTTCTCTTTCTTTATCAGTTTTATCGTTTAACATCATAAAATAACATTTTTACTATTCCTTTCATTATAATTTATCACAATAATAGAATTGCATCCTGGCATGACAGCCCAGGGTGGACCAAAGCCTTTTGAACCAGATGCTTCTAACCACGTCTACTAGCATCTGAACTCTACCACTAGACAGTACTCTTTTACAGTATATATTCATGGAATTTTAGGTCTTCTTGTTTTTAATATGATCTAGAATTTAGATGAAAAGATTTCCTCTAGTATTGTTGCTCAAATAGATGACATACCAATCCATTTGAGTCAACTTATTTTAGTAAAATGTATCCCATTTTTTTCATTCTTAATTTCGTCTTTAAATTTCCATCTTTAATTTCACACTCAAAACATTAAGATATCCTTATAATTTATAAGAAAAGAAGGAGTAAAGTCACACTCTTTAAGTGTATAGTTTGAAGTAATACTTATCGCTTGTATTCTGTATACTATTCAGTATCTTAAGATTATTTGATATATCTTTCAGGAAAATTAAGGACATGATTTTTTAAATGATCTAATCTATTGTATCTCAGTAAGCTCTTTAGAACACTTTCATAGAAGAATCATTTGTAAAAATCAAGTATGCATAAACATATGTATGTACACATGCACACACATATTTACACAGGTGTATATTTGGCTGTCAATAATGCATTTTATTATAAGCAATCAAAATGTTCATGTTAAGCTGTACAATTATTTTATAAAAATATTCCAATAAAGTTATAAAATATTAAAAATGATTAGTTAAATTTGCATTTTCTATAATATGCTTGAATTAGAGGTGATATTTTTCCAAAAATATTTGGATAAGCTTGAAGCTGACTAACATAAATACACTACTGGCCATTAAAATTGCTACACCAAGAAGGCGACATGCTACAGACGTGAAATTTATACGAAAAGAAGCTGGTGCTCTAATATGCAAATGATTAGCTTTTCAGCGCATTCAGACAAAGCAGGCGCCAGTAGAGACACCTACATTGTGTTTAAATGAGGAAATTGTTCAGCCGGTTCCTCATACATAAATGCGAGCCTGGTGAAAAGTTGTTGTGATGCTTCGTGTAAGAAGGAGAAATGCGCACAAGCACGTTTCTGACTTTGATAAAGGTCGAATTGTAGCGTACCGGGATTGCGGTGTATCTTATTGCAGTATTGCATTTGCGGTTTATCTTATCGCAATAATAACGTTGCTCGCGTCGGTCGAGATCCAATGACTGTTAGCAGAATATAAAATTGATGGGTTCAGGATGGTAATACGGAACGCCATGCGGGATCTCAACAGCCACCTATCACTAGCAGCCGAGAAGACAGGCATATTATCCGCATGGCCGTAATGGATCGTGCAACCACGTTACGAGCCGTGAGTCAAGAAACGGAGTCGTTTGGAAGGCAACAAGTGTCTGCACGAACAGTTCGACGACGTTTGCAGCAGCATGGACTCTCAGCTCGGAGACCATGGCTGCGGCTTCCCTTGACGCTGCGTCATAGACAAGAGCGCCTTCAATGGTGTGATCAACGACGAACCTGGGCGCATGAATGGCGAGACGTCATCTTTTCAGATGAATCCAGGTTCTGTGTACAGCATCATGATGGTCGCATCCATGTTTGGCGGCATCGTGGTGAACGCACACTGGCAGCGAGCATTCACCATCGTCATACTGGCCCATCAGCTAGCGTGATGGTATGGGGTGCCATTGGATACACGTCTCGGTCACCTCTTGTTCGCATTAACAGTGCTTTGAACAGTGCACGTTACATTTCTGGTGTGTTACGACCCGTGGCTCTACCCTTTATTCGAGCCCTGCGAAACCCTACGTTTCAGCAGGATAATGCCCGACCGCATGTTGCCGGTATTGTACGGACCTTCCTTGATACGGAACATGTTCGGCTGTTGCCCTGGCCAGCACGTTCTCCAGATCTTTAGCCAAATTTAAACGTCTGGTCAATGGTTGCCGAGCGACTGGCTCGTCACCAAACGCCAGTCACTACGGTAGTGGCATCGTATTGAAGCTGCATGGGCATCTGTACCTGTACATGCAATCCAATCTCTGTTTGACTCAATGCCTAGGCGTATAACTGCTATTATTACTGCCAGAGGTGGTTGTTCTGGGTACTGATTTCTCAGGATCTATCCAGCCAAATTTTTTGAAAATTTAATCACTTGTTATTTCTAGTATAATATATTTGTTCAATAAATATAATTTTTTTATCTGCATTTCTTCCTGGTGTAGCAATATTAATGGCCAGTAGTGTAATTTTGCTATGTACAGGTATTTTTTAATGGGAATGCCCCAAAATTATTGTTCATTTCTAATAATTTTTAAATTTTCTAAAACAAATGTTACATTTTTAAGGTTTTTGATTTAAGCACTGATAGTTCTGATTTTCTATTTTAAGAGTTTTGATTTTTTTGTTCTGATTGTTTTTATTTCATATTATTTCTCATTTTATATCTTATATCGTTATGGTTTCTCTTGCTGGTAATTTATGCATTATTGTATTCAAAATATATTCCTAAGTAAATCAGTGAAGTTCTCCTTCTTTCTATTTCGAAATGGTAATCCGTTTGTGAAGGAATTTTTTACAGTGTAAACCTTATAGTAAAGAATGAAACACGAAGTTACTGATGCTAGTTTTAATTTATTTTCTAAGCATCACAACAAAAAACGTTAGAAATCAAATATAGCTTGTGAAGGCCCATAGATATATTCACAGGAGTCTGACGTCTCAAACATTTGAAATAATTGCATATAAAACTGGCTTAAGAGGCTCAAACAATTAACTAATTATTAATTTCGAGACTGATGTCTCCAATGACATAATACTTATTCATAAAATGGCTTAAAAATCATAACTAGTTGGTTATTCAATCAAAAAGAGCCTGGCGTCTCTACGATCATAATAATGTTATATCTAAGTAGGCTTAAGTAGCCTAAAAAACAGCAATTCCCGTTACAAGGTGAGGTCCTCTCTATCCTACAACCCCACCGAAACTCAACTAAGAACTATAAAAGAAAAAATTTTTGCTTTTGTGTTATCTGTTTCCTCTGCGGTAGTAAAGGGTGGTGGGGTAGAGGAAGTAATGCCCGAATATTCTCTCAAGGAGCTTCTGACTTTCACAAAATCAAATACGTATCACAAATAATACTTTTATTTTACTTGTATATACTTACAAACATTTTTCTGTTTTATCTATTTTCTTAAATTTAAAAAGGAAAATTTAATCTCATTTACATTTTCCGTGTATACATATTTCAATTTTCTTCGATCTTTTTTTTTTTTCAAAACCATTTTCAAATAGTAAGTTGGATTTTGGACATATCTTGATATCGGTATTAAATTGTCTCTTAGTATATGCTACATGGTTGTTAAATAAGTCAACATAGTATTATTGAATATAATCATAAGATAAATCTCACTGTCTATTATGTTCATTTGTATTTTTTATTAAAAATTTCATGAATATTAACATACAGATTTTAGTTACAATTTAATTTTTAAAATGAATAAATTATTCTTTAAAAAATAATAGGAGTAATAATTTCGTTGATACATTTTACACATTTTTACACACTTGTAAAAGGCGGATAAGCAATGTTAAATAGCTCGTAGTCGCAATGTCCTCCGAGTAAAATGATATCTCTGGGGGAGGCATTTTTTAAAATAAATATATTATTCTTCAAAAAAGAAATTATTACTCCGTAGATATATTTTACACATTTAAAAAAAGGTAGCTGGGACACGTTAAATAGAAAGTAGTAGTAATATCCTCCAAGTGAAATGATACCTTTATGGATGGCTGGTCAAATACTCGGGGGTCATCTACTTGGTCCCTACTTCTAAAATATAATGACTCACACCCGGCTGCTTCCATCTAATCGGTAGAGAGGTATAAAGAAGCATGCTGGTGTAAAAACAGTATATTTTAGAAAAAATGTGTAAAATATATAAAATTTTAAACAAGATTTTCTTCTCTTTTAAGGAGAATGTGATATATGTAATGATATTTTTGAATTTTTCTGTCGCTCTATTCATATTTTTTTGCACGCGAAGATTAATTGGACTGTAACTTGGTTTATTGTGGACACCAAGCCAATATAAACCTCTACATTCCAAGTGATATTCGAACTCACTAATGAAGAAATGAAAGACTAAATGCTAGGTATTAATCTGCAAGCTCAACCATAAACGTTGTTACATAAATTAGCTTAATTTGCTTAATTACATTTATATGGTTACTTTTTATTTATTTGTTTAATTGTTTTTAATATAATTAAGCTGAAATTTAATATTCACCTTTTTAGGAAGAATTAAACAATGTCCTAAAATGTGTTTAAAATTAAGTTAATCAAAACTGTTTTATATATATATATATATATATATATATATATATATATATTTAATGACAAAAATAAAAGTCTGCAATTTTTAAATTTTTTCATTCATCCCAAAATTATATTTTTACTAACATAAATTGATGTTAATGAATAATTTTAGACACAATTAATTAACAGATAGGAGCAAACTTCTGTGGAATGATTAATTTAGCAAATCTCCAAAATTGTATCTCAGCCTGCAATAAAATATAATACAATAAATTGCAATAAAACGCGTATAATACATACATTTAAATAAAACCACCAATGATAAATTCTTGAATTATAACAAAAATTCTAAACTCGATGCTTTATTTAAAAGGAAAAACAAACTCTTTTATTCCTTAAGTGTACACAACAGATTAAAAAATAGAATAACCATATTTTTGAAAATATTACGTGTAGTTTTGTACATAGGAAAACAACGAATCAAAATGAATTATTCAGATTATCTGTATTTATTTTATGCACTGAGTGCAAAGGATAAGATTGAATATTTGCATTTAAAAGAATGAAAAAGAGGAAACTGTATTAACAAATATTTGAATACTCCTAAGGAAGACAAACGAAACAGAATTCAACACCTGTATAAAGAATTACATTGAATTAGCTATTGGTGTATTATTTTGTATAAAATGAATGTTTTATAATTATTTTTATTTCGACTGAATGTAATTTATATGTTGAATTTCCTGAATTCCTTCACACACACACGCACACAAATAAACTTTTTAATATCAATTTCATCTTCTAAATTAGATCATCCATTTCGAATTTCATATACTCTTCAATAGCGTTCATAAGAAAAGTATGTAACTTCAATAACTAATAAGAGATGGCGCTGTATATCAGTCCAATTTCCTGAATGCACTCCAAACAAAGGTCATCTCATAATTTTTCAATGGAGTCATTTAGTTGTAATTAAAATTTTTTTTATTGAATATTTCATTAAAATTGAAATTAAAGTTTCTCAAATTAAAATGATGAAAGTTAAATTTAATTTATAACAGTGAATTTGTTTCAAAGTAGCGTTTTGGATTTAATCTTTCGTTATTGAATATCGTGTTATAAATTATTTTTCGTTCGAAAGGCAACAATAATTTATCAATTCTATTAAATTATTGTTATTCCTACATTTTCGATTTGTTTTTATTATTGAAAATGGAATATATTTTACAGTTAAGAAAAGATGACAAACGTATTTTAGGTATGAAGTTTTTGAACTGAGATTTTCTGATGTATGATGAATGTACATGGAAAATTACTAGTTAAAAATATACAAGCTAGTAAATTTAATTAGTTTAGTATGCAGATTATTTAATTATTGATATTAAAAACAAGGAAAAGAAGAAAAAGAGTTAAAATACAATATATATATATATATATATATATATATATATATATATATATATATATATATATATATATATATATATATATATATATTGAAGTAAATTGCTTATAGGATTTAATGTTTGAGCTACTTTCATTTTATCTCTTGTGGTTTGTTTGCGTTTCTTCATCTAGATTATAGGTTCCCAAAGTGGTTCAGGTGGACTTTGAAAGAGGTCCATGAGAAAAAAAAAGTTTGAGAACCCATGATCTAGAAGTTAAACTTCAAGTTTACCTCAATTTGTTCAAATGTAGAATATTAATAATAATTATTGTTTTAAATTCAACACACATTTAAAGGATGAAAAATTAATCTTCCATTTTTTTCATCATCTTAATAGTTAATGTATATTTACAATGAACAAAATTAACTTATGTGGGCCACAGACATTACGGTAAATAATCCTATTTTTTTACTTTCAAATTATATGTGTATATATTACGGGAAATAAAATAATAATCATTATGGGCTGCTTTGATTCAATAAAATTAAACAATTTCTTACAAAATTATTATTATTATTATTTTGCAGCGGAAAATCTTTCTTATATTATTTGAATTCAAATGAACAAAAAGTACGAGTATTATGATCTTTATGTTAGCTTTGAGTATATTATAAACCATGGTGTGGGTTATCTATTCAACGTAAAAGTATGTAAAATATATTTCTTAAATAACTCAAAGAATGAATATTACTCATGATTTTTATAACCCTTATCTTATATATCTAACATGCTTATGATTCATTTTTGAGTATTTACGGTCAAACTTATACATATAAGCATATATTTGTATATATATCGTGAATTCTTAATCAAATTCTCTTTTATTTCCAATCAAAGAGTATCAAAATAGAAATGAGAAATTCACTGAATACAGACCATTAATATGCTGACAATTTGTCGAAGATTTCGGCAATTTATTGAAGGTTGTTGACAATTGAAGCATAAAAAAATAAAATAAATACAAATTATGAAATTATTCGTAAAAGAATTTTTCAGTGATTTCAATCATATTAATTGGGAAATAATGAGTTTGAGGGTTAACTAAGATAAAATTTTCATAATTACTTGCAATGAAATAGAGACGTATATATTTAAAATAAAGACAATAAAATAACTTTCTCCTAAGTGATATTAAAAAGTGTTGCAGTTTTAAAAATTGTTTTCCTTTATCAACATTGAATTTTATTACTTTATTATATTCCTTTCCTATTTTTTTTCATAAATTAAAAAAAAAAAAAAAAAAAAAAAAAACGCAGCAGCTTAAAGTAAATTTTGTTTCCATTATTTATGTTTTTTGCCAGTAAATTCATATTTATATATATTAAAAATTTTTACAAGGGAATGAAATTCATTGATGTTTAAATTATTTTAATTTTTGATGACCTTATTGGTTTAACCGATTTAATTCTTAATAATTAAAAAAGTTTTCTTACTATTGCATTTTATTATATTTGTTCCGTCACGAATGATAATGATCTTCTCAAAACTTAAATATTACGAACATTTTAATTTTTAAATAATTTAAGATTAGACAATAATAATAAAAAATAAAGTAAATTGACTATGTTTTTGTGATTAAAAACAGCTTTCGAGTAAATCTATTATTTAAAAATTCAGATTAGTATTTGCTTCGTTGATAACACTGACTCTAATTTAAGCCAGTGTAATACAAACAAATTATTTTCTCTTAAATTAAAGTGATGATTTTTCGAGCTGAAGTACCTTTCCAAGGCAACTAGATCAACAGAAACGCCTTCGTTTATTTTTCCAAACGTTCCTCCACAGAAGCGTTGACGTTGTTACTAATGATGTATCTAAATATTTGCACTTGACCAGAAGTAAAAAGTGAGACAACAGAATAATTTCACTAAATATTCGAGTAGTTAATTTACACAATTCATTTCTTTTTCCACTTCTAGAGAGCCCATTTTCTTAACCACCCCCGCACACCCTCACAGCCATGTCCTTCTCTTTTCAACACTGTATTTCATTTATTCCAGGTCCTGCCAACGCCCATTGCGTCTACATTGATTTCGCAGTTTCAATTAATAACACACCATTCCTGCTGCAACGTGTGCGAAGAAAAATTGGCAGAATGAAAGTTCTGATTACCTACACGCGATTTCGTATTTTATTTGAACAAAGTACGTGCACCGTGACAACTTCGACTCCTCATATGTCATTCCACTCTTTTCCCTCGCTGACATCTTAGGTCACGCTTTAACTTTTATCGATTTCGAGCGTCGCGAATATCCTTCGAATAAAAATGATTTTTATGTGATTAAAAATATTTTACCGATGTTCTTGGGGAAATCTTAATCACACTCTTAACTAATATTAATTGCAGCAGTATTTTCACGGAGAAATAAAATCCCGTAACGTGTGAAATTTTCTGTAATGTAATTGTAGAATTTTATTTTGATTTAAACTTAAAAAACATGAAATTCAATACTCTTCAGATTAAAGTGGTTTTTGGATTGTTAAAAATATTTTATCGATTTTTTTGGTGAGATCTTAATCATTCTTAATGAATATTAACTGAAGCAATATTTACATGGACAAATTATATCCTGTAACATGTGAAATTTTCAGCTTTGTAATTGAAGAATTTTATTTTAATTTAAGCTTAAAAACATAAAATTGTGAACCTGTAATTAAATGTAATTGTTTAATTAACTGTAATGATTTAAATGTAATTGTGAACCTGAACTTGTTAATATTTTCTAAAATGTTATTTTTAATAGTTAATTTACTTTGAATATTCTAATTAAAGTAATATTCAGCTTGTTTAAATAATATTTATTTTTATTATGTATAATAAATTTATACATAAATAAATGAATACATTCCATATTATGTTTTTAGCCAATTTTCTTGATTTTATCAAAATTATTTCCCTTAAAAATCTTATTCTGTAAACATATTTAGGATTTAAATTTATTCGTTCTATTTATGAAATTGTTGATGCCATTGTGCCTTACATTCATTTTAAATTTTGAAATGCATTCAAAACATACTAAAAGGAAAGGCCCTAAAACCTGCGTAAACATTTTCGTATAATTTCAAATTCAGATAGATATAAATAAATATAGTAATATTTATGTCTCGGTTACATTCAAATTATAATAAAGTTATTCTGTCCTACTTCTAAGAGATTTTACAATTTAAATATGTAATTTAATATGAACTTTCAAAAATAAACGAATATGAAATAAGAAAGAACTAGTTTGATGGAATATAAAATAATGGATAACACTATTTTTATTTAAATAAAGAATAAAATGTGAGTTGTGTGAAAATAATTTGAATACCTGTCAAAACATGAAATTTATTTATAACATGCTATTATGCTAAATATTTAAAGAAGAAAAAAATTGTTTTCTCTTATGACATAAGCAAATGCTCGATTTATCTTGTATCAACTATTATCATTTTATAGTACATTAAAGTTATATTATGGAAAATTCCTGAATTGAAGAAAAAAAATCATCTTTTTTTTTTTTTATAAAAAAACAAGCGAACTGAGAACTTTATTTTAACCTATTACATAGTTTTAATATGAGAGAAATACTTTTCGAAAATAATACATATTTAATCCGGAGTGAAAGTTGATGTTTCAGGAATAGATGTTGAATTTCAAATATAGGTGATGTTAAGATCATCATGCGGTTAGCTAAGAACTAATGTGCATGCACATTTAAGAATAAAATTCACATTAACACTCAGAAATTCGACAACAAATTTGCGTGTGCCTACTCATCTAAATAAAAGTCAACTCTATTAGGTAAGCAAGGAAAGATTATGCATATTTATGCTGACATACATATCTATTTATAAATGTAAGTCTTCATTCCTTAAAACAAGTTTTGAGAGTGTCTTATCTGATTATATATAAAAAAAATTGAAAACAATGCTTCAAAATTATTAAAATAAAGCTTTTAGGGATTCGATACAAAAAAGATTAAGATGACTATAATTGTACAAAGTTATATAATGACGTTTAAAGTACTAAAAATGATTCAATGATTTTTGTTGTTGTATCAACATGTTCCCCGTACCTAGCCCTGAATTCAATGATTGTAACGAAAAACTATGAGATGGTTACATGTTCAGTTAATATGCCGTTCTCTAGTTTAAATTAGAAATTTAATTACTTTTCAAGTTATTCCTGATAAAATAATTTTATATCTATGGCCATTTATCATAAATAAAGAGCTATAAATGTTATTGAAACTAGTTATTGTTGTGATTATAACTTACTATATATTGTTATTAATGTTATTGTTAATATTATAAGTACATTAGAAGTGTAACAGTGATAATACAATTCAAATTATTAGAACTCCTTTAAAGTTTTTCAGACAATTAAAATTAAACTATTAAATAAACTATTTATTAAAAATTATATTATTTAATGTTTATTATCAATTATTATCATAGTTTGTCTACATTTTTAAAGTTCTGCTACATATTTCTATTTATTATGTATTTAAGAATATTCAATTTAATAAAATTATTGACGAGTCTATTTTATTTTTAATTCATTAGAAAGCGAAAAAAATTGAAACTAATCTTTATAATTCTTCAGCTTTTAGAATAAAATTTTATTCTTTTATTTTTTAATATCTAGGTAGAAGATAATCATCATATGTGAATTAAACTTGCTGTGTCATATAATTTTGCAATTTCAAAAGGAAAAGTGTGTATCAACATCTTATCATGTAAGAACGATGATATAATCTAAAAAAGATGATATATCTTTTTGTAAATATTTAAGATTTACAAAAAGAGAACAGAAGCATTTGAAATATTTAGTGAGAGGAATATAAAGGAAAAGGAGGTGAAATATTTTAGTTTAATACAATCTTACTTCCTATTACTAAAAGTATAATATTTATCAAATGTAATATTAAATATTATGTATTTATTAATTATAAATATACGTATTTTTCTGTAGATAATGATAATAGAATATTCAACGTGTCACCAACATTTTTTGGAGTATGCTTGATTAAATTTAAAGTAATTTTTTTACTGTAATTACTTAATTTATAAATATACTTAAGGCTTAGCAATAAAAGGTAAGTTTATTCATTTATTGAAAGAAAACAGAGTGAATTAGAGACAGTTTAATAAAAAGATACAATAAATTTAAATAAGGATTTATAAAAAATAAATATAACAATATAATTAGTTCTTCAATTATTTTTCATAAGTGACAAGAAATAATTGAAATTTATATAATTTTATTGTTATTTTTTATTTTTCATTAATCCTTACTTAAATTTATCTTAATTTTTAATGTCTTTGCATTTTTGTTGAACCAGATTGATATCAATGAAATCTGGAAAGAGATATTGTTGTATTTCATTTCATATAATGTGCAAATTACTTTTAACAACATAATTCCCAATTATCGCAATCTTAATTGTGATAATTTGGAATTATGTTGTTAAAAGTCATTATTTAATTTAATTGTCATTATTTAAAGCCATTTATGATATCCAATCAGTATTTCAATACCCTCAACTTCTGAAAATTATGTAAATTATTCGATAAAAATGTAGCACCATAAAAAATAAATGATATTTGTTGTAAATATTAATTGGCTATTAAATATTAGCACTTCTTAGCGGGGTATATATAAACTTTTTTAAAAATCTAAATTAAAGTTATTTGTTCAAAATGTAAATCCTTTATTAAATATAATTTTTCTTACATTTTGACGTAAATTTTGCTCAAAATATAAATTAAATTCCAGTCCTTTCCCTTACATAAAATTTGATTAAAATATAAATTTAAGATATTTGTTAAAAATTCATGTCAGTAATTTATATATAGTGTGTAAATCATTTACCAAATGTTATTACTTCTCATCATTACATTAACTTTCATCAAAAAGAATTAATGCTATTTGTAGAAAATATAAATTGTTTATTAA
Organism: Latrodectus elegans; assembly: GCA_030067965.1. Lineage (NCBI taxonomy): Eukaryota > Metazoa > Arthropoda > Arachnida > Araneae > Theridiidae > Latrodectus > Latrodectus elegans. Next base: position 33,317,991 of record CM057820.1, on the reverse strand, counting down.
ATTTTAATGCTTTCAGTAAGGTATAAGCTCTGTTCAATTGATTGAAAATGACTAAAGTAGTGTCATATGAAAAACTTATTTTAAAATTATGAAAGTGCTTTTAAAATAATTCATAAGCATTTATTTAACGAGCTATCACAAGTATTTTCTTTAAAATACATATTTTCAAGCAAAATATTTCAAGGATTAAAAGCAATTTAGCTTATATTCTTTGTTTAGGAGGGAAATCTTGAAAAACTTTCATTTATGCATTTTAAAAGAAATCAATAAATAAAGCATAATCGATTACAAGTAAATTTTATATAATTCCTTTTTTACTTACTATTATCCTTGGATCTATTTTTTTTTTCTATATTTGCTCTAAAAAGTTAATTACTCTCTTGTTTCTTGGTTTTTCTTGAATTTTTTTTCATTCTTTGGCGTTTTTTGGGTTGTTTTAGCTTTTAGAAGTTTGGAATTTAAATTAGATGACCTTTTCATATGATTTCATTTACACGCTCACAAAATGTGTGGTTTGCAGTGTAAATCAACAATCATCCTTGTAAAGATGATAAGACTTAGTAATAGGATCCTTATTTTAGGTATAAGAGATTCTGGATTCCATACCAGTTATTGCTGAAACTGGAATTGTTTTCTGTAATCCAAGTAAGTGATTGCCAGCCACTTCTTACTGAACTACGGAAGCTGAGATGAGTGTTATGTTCCTGATTTATGCTTGCATTTCTGTCCTGAATAATGTTTGAGAGTTTGACTTCCTGGGGACATTGGAAATGATCCATTTACTCACCAAAATTTCTCAGAAAAGACAACAATACGCGATAGATGTTAAAAAACATTGATTGTAAACTACAACTACTGATTTACGGCTTGCATGTATGAGGTATTTGTAAACAGAGGAATCGGCATTTCTAAACGTATTTTTAGATAAAAAAAAATACTCAAAATTCATGAAAATCATTAACAAACAGAAGAAAAATTCGTAACATTAACGAAAGCAAAACATAGCTTAAGAAATGAAGAAAACGAATAGGCTTTGAATAAGAATGAAGAAAATGAATAGTCATTGAGAAGAAATATGTAATGTATTGAGAGAGTTGAAGATACGGAGAGATAACTTAGTCGAATGCATAAATATAGTTAGAGATAAGATCACATAATTCTCCAGCCATAACGGTCAGGTCACAAGGTCGATATCTCAGATGACACCCGTATATCTTGGAGTTCGTACATCCATACAGAAAGAGACCTTAACCTTTAGGTATTAATCAACCGAATCTAACGGTAATGCATTATATATTTAGGTAGATGAAACCTAAAAGGGTAAAAATCTTGAGAGGCAAAATTAGTGATATAGTCTTAATCAAATTAAACTTTATTTAGTATATTAAACCTATATATATATATATATATATATATATATATATATATATATATATATATATATATGTGTGTGTGTGTGTGTGTGTGTGTGTGTGTGTGTATATATATTCTATTTATGTAATTTATCTTATTATTTAATATCATTCACAAAGAATTTTTAAAATGAATGATGTCATTTATATAAGCTTATGAGAACTGAATGAATTTGCTGAAGTATTCAGCAATAATAACTTCAAAATATAGATTAATAGTTATAACATCTACAAAGGGTTAAAAGTGAATCTAAGAAATCAGAAGTACACTGTTGTAATTATATTTTCTTAATTTGGTGAAGAGAATCTTGGAAGATATTTTTAGAAGAGAGTCCTGATAAAGTAAGAAATATAACTATTCCGATATTTGTATAAAAGGAATTAAATTTCTAATGTTTGACTAAAAAATTTATATCTTGAATAATTACGATAAAAACAATCTTTTTAAGCATTATTTCTATCAAGGAACAAGAAATCTGTTGATTTATATTTCATTTGAAATCAATCGATATAAACAAATTTGAGATTCCATTTTCTTTCACTAAATTGTTTAGTAAAGGCAAAATTTGCGAGCGGTGAAAAATTAATTTTTAACAAACAATTGGTACAAGTTTTAGCAAAAAATTTACGTAAAACGAAATAATTTTCAAAGTATTGGTTTGTTAGCATAAAAGTTAAAACATGGCTGCAAAAGAAATGGTGAAAGATTGTATATTTATAATATTAGTTTAGTATGAATACATTCCAGCAATTAGCTGATTATAGTAAAAAATTCACTGAACTCATTATGTTTAAAGTTAATTATAGCGAAATTTATGCTTATCTACCTAACAGAATATAAGAATATTATCTGCAAAATAAATTAAAATGAACATGGAATACACAATGAGCGTGGTTACAGTTAAATTGCTGAATGTATTTTTTTTTTATTGAATCGATGTATTTTCTAATCTTCACAGTGAAATTTACAGCAATAAAAAAATTTCAAATCACAATTTAGCGAATAGTCAATTTTATATTTATTCGTTTGACATTTTTTAAAAAATTATCAGTTCCTTTTTCTTCTGATTTTAAAGCAAAATTTTTTAATTGTTAATTTAATTCTTTATTACCTTCCTGGAAAAGAAACTCGAGCTTTTTGAAAATCTGAAGGTATGTTGCATTTGAATGAGACAATAATATTGTCATAATAAATAAATTAATTAATTAATAAGCAAAATAAATTAAATTGAATTTTAAAAAAATGGTATAGAAAATTTAATTCCATTCATTTTTATGAGTTTAAGAAAGAAAGGTTTTAATGTTGATACCTAGTTAAATTGACTATGAAAACCCTAATCGGAAAATGTTGACAAAATTTAACGACCCTTTTATGATTGTTGACAAAACTCCTCGAAATCTATATGTATACATTTAAAATTACGAATTATTTTTTTACTGTAATTAAAAAATTAACTATGTCAAGTATAAATTGCTCATGAAAGAATGTAAATGTATTGTAACATTTCGGATATTTTATTAAATATAAACTCAAATTTTATGAACTAACATATAATTGATTTTAATTCCTTAATTTAATGAATCAATATTTGTTTTATGCAATCATTTACTATTTTTATTGTTAAACACAGAATATTCTAAAGAATATGTTGCTGAAATAAAAGAATAAATTTTTGAGAAAAAGTGTATAATAACCATTCTTATGTAGTGAAAGTTTTTACTTATTCCTTAGTTACTGTATAATGAAGATTTGTTGCAATTGTTATTTGCATAAATAAAATGAAGGAATGAAGTTTTATTAATTCAAGTTAATATTGATAAGAAAAAAAAAAGAAAAATTAGACTAGGACTTATATTGATAAGAAAAGAATAGGTAAGATAGATACGATAAGAAAAGATTGACTAATATTGATAAGAAAAGAAAGAAATATCTATAGACTAGGACTTCACTTAGCAACATAAAAAATTAATAATTGATTGATTAATATAATAAAATTAATCTCAGAGACTATTTTGAAAATATATAATCATTCATAAATGACTTTGCAAATGAAATCAAAACTAGTTCAACCTTAAATTCCACAAAGCGCTTGGAACCTTCTGAAATTCCATTCATTTGAACAAGTAAATATCCCAAGAAGATTCTATGGACCCAACCCGTATTTGCATGATTCCAATGGAAATAAATGCCTGGGGAGCATCAGATTGGCCTCATCAACACGAGATGATGATTGTTAAGAGCCAAAAACAAGGAATCTATTAAAGTACCATCTATAATCAAATACCTGCGCATTAGTTTCCAATAATCGAGATCCAAATGAGTAACTTGAAAGCCTGCTTGGGGCTATTCAGTTAAATGCACTCCCCCTTCTCCAAGTGCCACTTATTTGCTTTTGAATGACTCAATTACTCTGCTGTCAGCGCTCTGCAGAGATTTCACTCGCTCAACAAGAATATTTTCGTGATCGGTGACACACAAAGAAAGTGCTCTTGACAAGAAGGTGGGTAAGGTCATTCCTTGCCAAACCCGTGATTACAATCGAGTGGTGGATGTCTGGATTATGTTTGTCTTGTCTTATTCCTTGGGTTGCAATCTCTTTTTTTCTCTCTCTGTTTTGCACTCTCGCCAATGGAGCCAAATTATTGTATAATAGTTTCTAAACATTATTTAAAACTTTTTCTCTTGTTTCCAACGAGTCTTATAAAATAGACTGTTTAAGAAAATGATATTTCTTGAACTGCCATCTGGAGGATTATTTCTTAAATATGATATAATTTTATGTTGAAGTATATTTAGGTAAGACCTGAACTATGGATTGTGTTTTGAGTTGACATTAGATACTTGAGATGCCATATAGAATCGCATACAATACTTCTACTGAGTACTTTTGGTGTGATGTTTCAATAGGCTATTGCAAATGTTTATATTGAAGACATTCCAAACAAAATGTGGGAAAATACTAAACTTTTCCATTCCTATATTATAAAATATAGTTAAAACGTTATTGCTGAAAGAGTACTACTTTTGCTTTTTCATGTATAACAGTGATAAGATGATGCAAACGTATATATTCTATATAATGAATAATATTAAGCAATAAACAAAGCTTGAATTTATGTAATAAACTAGTAATAATTAAAAAATAAAAAAACACTTTCCTTAAATGTTTAGCTTAACCTATTCCAATCCATAAAAGGCAGAACTAGAATTAATCAAAAGAAAATATTAAACTGTGTGTGTGTGTGTGTGTGTGTGTGTGTGTGTGTGTGTGTGTGTGTGTGTGTGTGTGTGTGTCAGTGTGTGTGCGTGTGTGAGAGAGAGAGAGAGAGAGAAAATATTGAGCATATATTTTTGTAGTAACTATGGTAACGAAGAATGAATAAAATTTCCTTTAATAAAATAGTGGAAAAAATTTAAAAACATTATTTAAATTGGTAAATATGTATTTTTATAAATTCTTTTTAATAATAAATTATCATACACATAGGAACATCGAATGGCCAGGATATATTGTCGTTGACAATTCAGATATGTAATCTTTATCCTGCATTTAACTATTTGGATATCTTCTTCATTTTCTGTGGTTTTTGCAAGAAAGATTTAATTTGATATTTGACGGTTACTTTTTGACATGACAATTGAATGACGTATGTTTTAAAGCAAAATCCAAACTACTACAAGCATTCCCACTTGAATATACAAATAATACACAGACTTGAACCTATGAATCGTTGACCTGAAATCCAGACCACTAACCATTTACCTACTTGTTCTTTTATGAGATTCAACTCAAGAACATCCAAGAAAGACTTTTAAAAAAGATCTATCACAAAATCATCAAATTTATAGTCAAAAAGTTGCAACACCAATTTCTTTTTAAAAACACCATCAACAACAAAACTTTACAGAGAAACATTAGTTAATAATTTTACTTTTTTCCTAAAATATTTAATTTTTAGAAAATTGAAATAACTTTTCAAAAAATTTATAAATTCCAGCAAATATATTACATTAAATTCTTCCCTCTCAACTTAATCATCGAATTTTTCTTAAATATGATTTTTTATGATTCTTTTGTTCCTGAAGCTTAAAACCAAACGGTAAATAACTGCACTCTATGACAATAATCTAAATAGATCTGAACTAGAATATGAAATTAATTTTGAACTAGAGTACGTTTGTACTAGAATTTAAATGAGTTTTAATAATATAATTCTATCGAATAATTAAAAAAAATATTTAAAATTAATGGTAGAATAATTTTTTCACTAAGAATATTTTAAAAATTCGGAAAAAAAAATTATATTTTTTTATAATTTAGCTTTATTTTTTATTTTTATGTATTGTAGTTTTACAAATTTGAAAAATTCATTAGAATTATGAATTACTGTATTGAATGCAATATTTTCATTTATTTTTGGGTGGTATTTCACATAGAAACTTATAGAGGAAAGTAAATCACATAAATAAAGCACAATAGATAGCTAAGAGATAGCAAGAAAAGACTTAACGTAATAACTATACGATATATAAATTTCATTTGAGAGAGTCGTGAATATAATAAATTTAAACACTATGTTCTCGATCAGAAGTTTAAAAAGTTTATTGAGCTTCATCGAAATAATATGAATTTAGTCTTCGATAAAAATTGGATCTACTTTCTTTTGCTTTGATTGTAAATAGATAATATAAAAAACGCAGACACACACATATGTAATATTTTAAGAATTTTAGAATCTAATTCGTTCAATATTAACTTCAATTTTAATGTTTAAATTTCATTATTTTATAATATTGAATCAATTATGCATTCATAGATTACGCTATTTTTTTTATTGTAACTATGGAAAAAATAATAAAAAAAGTGATAGATACGCCATCTATCAAGAGATCATAACAGTATCACAGATAGAATTTGTTTCCATATTGGCAACTTTGTTCTCAATATGGGAACAAATTCTATCTGAGAAAGTCATAAATAAAATAATTTTGAATAGTTTTTTCTTGAATAAGAGTTTGAAAATTAATTGAATTTCATTCGTAAAATATGAATTTATCGAATCACTTTACAACCGAAGAAACCGAATAACATACACAATTAAATTTCAGGAAACCTAGTTAGAAAATCATATATATAAATTCGAAAAATGACAGAAATTCTTATAATTTTCTGAAAATTTTGAACAGTAATTTAATTTTCAAAAATATGATCCCTTCAATGAACAAATAATTAATTTTGGAATCAGAACAATATTTTTTATGTATTCAAACTTATGACATTGTTCTTTAATTAAATATTTTAATCAATTGTTGTAGCATTCAATTTATTAAGAGCTTAGAGTAAATACATTTGATATGTTTTCTGATAAAACTTAACAATTCTAATACATTCTCCTTGACTCAGCAACTTATCGAAGAAATCAATCATCTTCGAAAGAAACAATATTTTATCCCTAATGAGGCAAAAATATGTAAAAATATGTAAAAATAGATTTTAATATTATTTCCAATGACTTGCTACTTTGATACACACTGTAACAGTTTTTGTATAAATATATCTATTCAAATCAGATTTTTTTAAACTATATTTGTAGGAACGAGGCTTCCTTGTGTGATGAGGCAAAATAATAAATTTATACATTTTTCTATTAAAAATAACGTTTAATTTTTTATTTGAATAAAATAAACATTTCACTTAGATCGAAAATAAATTGTAATTTTTATACAGTATATGTTTATTTGAATTAAAAAGAATGACATTGTTCATATTTTTCAAATATTTTAAAATATGGTATTTCATTACTTTCAGAGTGAGTTACTTTTCATGAATATTTCTACGCTTTTAGTGAAAGTTAATAACACTCAATAATGTTTAGCTAAATTTCAGTTTAACATTTTTTTAAGTATTAACATTAATTTAAAAATTCGTTAATCTTTATAAAAAGGCAAATAACTTATGTATGAGTATTCACATAAATGATATCATAAAAATGATTTAAGGAATGTATTCCAAGAACTAGTTAATATTCTTTTAAAAATAAAATTTACTTTTTTATATTAAATAATTCTAAAGCCCACAAGTTTTAGTAACTATTTGTTTACAGAAAAATATCTACACAATCTGGCCAAAAGTATCCTGACCCCCCCCCCCTTAAAAATGTGGTTCCGGCGAGTGACGCATTTGATACGTAAGTGAAAGCTATAAGAGTGTTGGTTGTGGTTTGTCAGATTGTATTTATGCGTTTGTGAGGCAATGGGTAAATCAAATGAGCTTAGTGAGTTTGATCGTGGCAGTACAGTGGGATGCCACCTTTGCGGGAAATCAGTTCGTGAGATTGTGGACGTTCTACAGAAGCCTAAATCCACTGCGAGTGATGTAATTGTGAAGTGGAAACGTCTAGGCAGTGAAACGGCAGAAAGACGAACCGTTAGGTCGAAAATACTTGGTAAACACAGCCTCAGAACTCTGAAAAGGGTAATGAAACAAAATCGCGAGTCCTCGTTGGTGAAAATTCCTCAGGAGTTTCAAAGTTCATCAAGCGTTAGTGTTAGCAGCAGAGCTATCCATCGAGAGTTAAAAAACTTGAGATTCTATGGTCGTGCAGCCGCTCACAAGCCGAATATCACTTCACAGAATGTGAAGCATCGATTGCAATGATGCAGAGCTCACCGCCATTGGACTGTGGACAGGTAGAAAATTGATATTTGGAGTGAGGAATCTCGCCTTACAGTCAGATTGACGCGTCTGGATTAGGCGGATGCCTGGCGAACGTTACCGTAGTGACTGCATTGTGTCGACTGTTAAGTTTGGTGGTGGAAGCTCAATGGTGTGTGGGTGTTTCTTGTGGTTTGGTCTGGGTCCGTTAGTTGCTGTTGGAAACGGCAACTCTGAGATGTACATGGACATTCTGGACAATGCTGCACTCCCAACTCTATGGCAATATTTAGGCGAATGCCCATTTTTCTTCCAGCAGGATAACTGCTCCATTCACACATCGAAGCTTGCACAAACTTGGTTTGACGAAATGGGTGTTCAAAAACTAGACTGGCCTTCTTAGTGCCCCGATCTAAATTCCATAGAACACCTTTGGGACGAAGTAGAGAGCAGATTACGAAGCCAGCCACATCAACCATCCTTCTTGCAAGCCCTCACTTCAGCAGTGATGGACGCCTGGAAGGCAATTCCTATGGTCACCTATCAAAAATTAGTGGACAGTCTTCCCGAACGTGTGCAGGCTGTCATCGATGCAAAAGGGGGACACACATAATATTAATATGGGCCTCAGGACGCTCTAAGTCCAATACCAATGGATGTCCAGATAATTTTGGCCCGATAGTGTATATGAGTGTGAAAATAATGAAAGTAACTAACATAAGTTACGCAATATATTAATAATAGAGAATGAAAAATAATAGGCAAACTTGTGAGGAAGTTCATTTTCATAATATTTCTATTATACCTTTTTAAAAAAATATAGAAAATTAATTAATGATTTTGTTTGGCCTTGAAAAGTTAGTTTTGAATAAATGTAATAATGAATTAAATAAATATTATAAAAACGATATATTAATAAGATTTTTTATGTTCATATTAAATCTTTATAGAGTCGAATATTTAAGTATAACTTAATTACACACACACACATATATATGTATATATATATATATATATATATATATATATATATATATATATATATATATATATATATATATATATATATATATTCATTATCCATAACAATAATTTCAATAATAAAACGAATGTTAAATTTTTTTTCAATCAGTAAATGTAGCCAAGATTGAGAGAAGTCGCCAAATCTGGATGGTTTTAGTTTCAATTTAATAGTAGGGAATATTTCAGTTTGTTTACACATGCTTGAATTTTCTGCGAAGTTGGGCGAGATATGCAATCACTGACATGTTAATACTAAACTCCTCTATGATTAGCTAGCGTTTAAATCGTCGAGTGAATAAGAAAAGATAAATAGATATAAGAATACGGCATGTAAAATCTGGGAGTTCCTTCTCAAATTAGCTGAACTACTAGGTGTCTACTTTTCATGCTTTTAAAGACCATATCTATACACAGGGCTTTTATTGGAATTTTTCGTCTTTTCATATTTATAAACTGATATGAGAATTTAAGAAATATGTAAATTTTTTGAAATTGCTTCGTTTTTTTTTACTTTCATTTTTTCAGAGCTTAACTGCAAGTAAGCTGATTAGAATAATTATTAAATATAATGACAATGATCAATGAATAATTTACAGTAAAAAAATTAACTATGCATTCTAAATATGAAAATTATATCTTCATTGAAAGTAGTACTTGAATAAGTAATGAGTGTGATATTTTCCAACACCAAAATTAGATTATTATTATTACTCAGTCTGTTCTCATGAAATCATCTTTAGAATTTTTTTTATGTTTTTTATATGATTACTTGAATTATAAGTTTGTTTTTGGTTTTTGTTATCACTTTTGGCATCATAAGGAAATATTAGTTCATTAATAAATCAAAGGCTGACAAGCAAATTTTTTTTCTTTCTTTCATCAGCTTGCAGTTCAAGAAAACTCACAAAAAGTTGATAAATTATTTGCTGCTAGGAATTTTCTTTGTAAACTGTTCTAATTCTTAAACTACATAGGTATATAAGAATTATATCATAAAATCAGGAATAATATAATCAGTTTTTTAAATTTTTGAGAAATTGGAGTCTATAACCCTATATGTGTGTGTTGGTCTGTATATTTTTTTATATTAGAAGAAAATCATCATAAGTTTATTCGATATATACGTATTAAAGTCACCGCAGCCAATTTTACTCTATTAATCATAGTACTATTAATTATTTTTTTCTAATAAAGAAGTGTGTACGAATTTTTTTTGTTGTTGTTACGTAAATCTTTTGTTATGATATCTTAGCTCGTTTCCCTTGGTGTTAATTTGGCTTGTTATAAATTTGGCTGATTTGACGGTAACAGGTAAGCACATTTTATTTAAATTAATGTATATATTTGAGAGAGGGAGAATTTCTTTTTAGAAGCTTTTCTAAGTAACTTATTTTTAAAGCGATAAGATAAGGCCAAAAACAGTACCACTAATTTAATTTTAATTATCACCAATATTAATTGAAAAAAGGAACATATATTTGGAATATTTTAAAATAATAATTTTTTTTTATTTTACCTTGAGGAGACAGTGATGTATCTTCTTTTTTTAATTTTGTGTTTAATTCACATTACATAGTTTTCTGAATACAGAAGAAAAATAAAACGCTTTTAGTTTTTTAAATTCATCTTATTTTTGATGGCACCTGTAGAAAATTGCATATTATACTGTGCCAATAAAGCTAAATACGCAGTTAGAAATTAATATTTACTATTTAACTTGTATTTATACGTTTAGAAAAATTCATATTGATCAATTCATCACAGCAATTTAAAAAAAGTTAAATTTTTTTATGAGAAATTAAACTTCAGTGTTTGATTATTGAGATGAATAGGTCTAATATATTTTGTTAGAATCGAATTTGTGAGAATAAAACATTTTCATACAAAAAGGAAAGGAGGAAAGCTGCGTTTTTTAAGTCGGATTAATAGGATTCAAGTCGGATAATAAAATTCTAAAATAAAAAAAAATAACTTTACTTGATTTTTAGACTTTATTGTTCATATAGGAGTTGTTACTGTACAGTTTTGCTTAAGAGAAATTGCATTTCGTAATTTATTTATTTTTACTCTTGTTCGTAAATAAGATTTATTTTAATATGCCGATACTTTCATGTACCAGAACTTACAGTACAATCGGCTATATTTAAAAAAAAATCGGTCCGTATAGTGTTACGAAGGTAAAATGCAGTATTTCAGCCACAAACACAATAGCAATGTTTTTATTTTTCACTTCAAACTAGATTGATAAGAAATGACATTGAAAAATTCAAGTACAACTGAGGAACAGATGGGAATCTTTCACATGAATATTGATAAATGTCTCGCCAATAACAATGACATTAATGAGATTCAATGTGGCAATTTATGAATTTCATGCCATTTTAAAAGCTATTTTGAGTAGTGACATGCTCAATTTTAAATTTATTCCGATCTGATTTTGATGATACTACAAAGGGTTTGAAGAGCAGATTCAATATTTTGAAGATATGTATAAATGTGATAAACACACATAATTGTAAGCACGGTAGAAGCAATCTGTTCAAAGGCGCCACCAAATTTTATCATTCTATCTGAAATATTAAAATGGGGGGGGAGACTTTCAAATACTTGTAACAAAAAATGAATTTGGGATAAGGAAATGACACGCCAAGAAGCTTTAAAAATAAATTCCCAAGCAAAAATTATTAAAAATCATATTTTTCGGAAAAAAGAGTCCAATTTGATGAGCAACAAGATTACTGCCATAACATTGGAACCATTTCTTAACTTGGATAAGATTCACGATAGTTTGAATAGTTTCAATTTATTAGAAGAAAAAAACACACAGTAGCTAAATCTTTACTTCAATCAATAATAGCTAAGAATCATACCAAGGAATTAAGTAAATTCATTTAAAAGGTATCATTCATTGCTTTGAACTTTTTATCATCAAAAATTACTTTAGCAAGTCATAAAAGTAAAATTTCATTCGTAGTTAAAGTATGATTTTGGAAAGAAATCATTAACATTTAGATCTATATTATCTTGCTCGTACATCATGTCCAGCATAATCTGGGAAAAAACCTGTCAAGAAGGTTTGCAGTATTTTGATAAGTACCCAAACTGTGAAATAATAAGATTCAATTAAACAATTAAAAATCCTTCGAATGGATTAAAGAAGTGTGCCAGTATTCAGTTAAAAATGGATATTCACACATGAATTTGTAATCTCACTGAAAAATAAAGTTTTTAAACTTATTGACAGCAAAGATATTACTAAAAGCTATTCATTGATATTTCATTAAAATGCAATAAAAATAAATGAAAACTAGACAATTTCAAACACCCAAAATTAAAAAAATGCATTTATTTATACTAAAAAAAATCTTAATATAACATTTAATTCCTTTAACTATATTTTTAATTGCTTCTGTTCTCATTATTATTCTTATTTGACCTTTAATTATAAATAATAGAATAGAATATTTCTCGTCCTTCATGGTACTTATGATATTTTCATCTGCTCATTTATTTTTGAACAATTCTTATAAAAATAAGCTGCGGTAAAATAAAAAAAGTTTTATAACAGTAATGTTATGATGGGTTTTTAAAACGCCTGTTCTGGTATTCTTTTTAACATCAAAATATGTTTTTTTAGATTGCAAAATGTGGTTACATTTATATTAGATCACTTAATTTGAAAATTTTTTGTTAGACTGAAAATGCTCTTATGTAGTAACATTATCTATTTATAACACTTTTCTTACGAATGTATAGGAAAATAAAACCTACTGTTAATCAATATTTAACACAGTCTTAAGCAACAAAAGTGCGTATAGAATACTGTGAACGGCTGAATTATTTTCTTTCAGATAGTACCATCAATTAACAACTTCATCAAATCTTGGAATCAGGAATGGTTTAATCTCAAAGAGAGCAACTATATATATATATATATATACATATATATATATATATATATATATATATATATATATATATATATATATATATATATATATAAAAATATAAATATATATATATATATATATATATATATATATATATATATATATATATATATATATATATATATATATATATATATATATATATATATATATATACATATCTACATATATATAGATCTATATACATATATATATATATAAATATATTATTACATTCATGTTTTTATTGAAAATGTAGTTTTCCAAATTGCAAAATTTAACTATGCAATTAAAATCTGAAATTTGGACTTGCGGTTAATCTGTAGAACTGACATAGTTTGTAATTTTCCTAAGATTTTTCAATTAAATATCACTAAATAAGTTAAGTATATAGCTAGAAGAAAATAAGAAGAAAAATAAGAAGAATATTTAAGAATAAAATTGAATAAAATGAAGTAAATTTCTAAAAACAATGAAAACAGGAGCTGGATTAAAAACAGGAACTGTATTAGAACAGAAACTGGATTAAAAATAAAATATAATTTTATATTTCCATCGGAAAACAATTTAAAAAATTTTCAGATAGTTATTTCGACTTCCATACTATCACATTTCCAAGTCCAGTGGCATACTAGCGTTTCATTCACCCAAGGGACAGGTCCGAGGTTTAATTCTTGGGCTGGACAAGGTCATCCCTTTAGTAGATCTATTTAGAGGCTGACCACCTAACCGGAAAGTATATTTCACAGCCCATAGGCCCTTGGTCAAGAAAATAGATACATGTATTGTAAGCCTTGGTTCGCATATGGTCTGTCGTGGCACTGGTATAGTTTAGTTTTAGTTTTTACATAATGATACTTCAAGAAGATAAAACATTTCACTCTGATAACTTTGAAATTACGAGATAAAAACAACCTTTACATTCAGAAAATTACAGATTCAAGAAGTTGATTTTCTTTACACGAAATATATTGTTATTGAAACATTAAGGCAATTATTTGTAGTTAGTCTGTTTGCGTCCATTAGAGAAAATTGTTCTTAGTAACAATCAGACCGATTTTTGACCAAGTTAGTGAGTAAATGTTGATTCTCTGAAATTCTGTTCTAAATTTTTTCATTCGACTTTTCAAAAGAAGGGGCTTATTACATATCTATCTCAAAATTAGTCCTCTCCAATTCGTCTGATCCTGTCTGTTGCCTGGAAGAAAAAAAAAAAAAAAAAAAAAACCCTGTTCAATTTTTGAAAGGATGAGCCAGAAGAAAGGATTAATTTTTTGGCTTATTAAATCTCTCTTAAAATAACTTTCAATACTGTCAATTCATGATATTCTTAGCACTCATTTGAAATAGATAGCTCTTATTACTATAGCAAACTCCACAATCACACTTCTTGAAGGGAAGTACTCTTGTTGTAGACAGAGAGTATAGTAGTTTTGTGGTAGTTTGAAATCCATATTAAAATTTATACTAGTTGAATTAGCTTTTGGATTCAAAATATGACTACTGACAGCCAAACAAAGCCTTGACTGTGTATGCACAGAACACAGTTCTGGTTTCAAATTAAATAACAGTTCTGATTTCGAATTGAATTACAGTTCTGATTTCGAATTGAATTACAGTTCTGATTTCGAATTGAATTACAGTTCTGATTTCGAATTGAATTACAGTTCTGATTTCGAATTGAATGTCAATTCTGATTTAAAATTGAGTCCTTTTGATGTTCTTTCATATCACACACAGACACATAATTACCATTTAGTCGTTGACTATGTGAGCTCTAAATTAAATACATTTTCTTATATAAAATTCCGCAAGAGAATACTAAGAAATTTTTTTAGACGTAACAGGAAAAATTTACTGTGAAGAAATATGACGATATAACCTTATTTCATGGAATTACCTGAGATGAAACAGGAGAATGAACCTCGGAAAAAAAATTCGGAAAGCATTTTGGCACCTACGAAATAATAAACGTTCAATTAGCAGTTGATTGAAAAAATTCTGTTTTAATTCTCAATTCCATAGTGTATATACTTTCATTAAATCCATTGTAGCAATATTATCCTGTGTTATAATATTTTTACTATAAGAATCAAAGAGATTCTTCAAAAATAAAGAAATTCAGTATCAGTAAAGTTCAGATTGCCTTCATTGAATCTTATTTTTTCTTTATCGTTCAGTGCAAAGAAATTATATGTATAATCTTTCTGTATTGTATTTTTTCTATCAAAATGCTCACAATTTATTACATTTTCATTCTTTTATGAATATTTATTTCTGCAAATTAAAAAAGAACGGGTCGCGTCTTAATTTTTTAAAAATTTCACCAAGAACTCAGCTAAGCTACTCAAAACCATCTAATTCTAAATGTGCCTTCCTTACTTTCAAATAAAATCTTAACATTAGCAGACATTGCCTGGTTATATAATTTCTATTAGAATGGAACTTATAATGATGATGCTCAAAAATAAGGCTGGGCTAGACAATAATGAATAAATTGTATATTTTTATTATCCAGCTTGTGTTCATGCTTAGTAGAATCTTGTTGAGTTGGAAGCAATGAAATTCAAATCTCTTGTCTTACATTCATCAACTTTTGACACATCTTCTTCAAACGAATATTACTTGGCCGTAACATCTGTATCAAAAAAATACATTTAAAAAATTTAATATTATTTAAATGGAATTCACAGACACTAATCAGTTTTACGTGAAATATTGACCTGTAAGGATATCTATGTTTATTCCATTGTTTTATAAAAAAAATTATAAAATGACATAAGCTAATTTTATTTAGAATTTAGTGAAAGTAAGCAGCAATCCGCATCAGATAGTAAGATATATAACAATATAAAAAATAAAAATAATCAGACAATATTAACTTTTGATTTAATTTTAAATAAATATAGATCAGAATTATAGCAAGTTAAATGTATCAGTTTGGTGATAGGAAGGTTTTTTAAAAGGAAGAATAATCATCAAGAGAAGGAAAACAGATATTTAAGGTTCAGGTATTTATGTGGTTTTACAGTTTACTAATAAATAAATGAAAATCTCTTTTGTGTGAAATATTTCTGAACGTTGTAAAGATCTCTGGAAAAGATATTAAAACATATTTGGTTGCCTAAAGTAACTCAATAATGCTGGATTGGGATGGAGTTAACATATCCAGGAATTTAAATGTTTGCTATTGAAGATAATTGTCCTGAATACGAGACTACAGTTATCGCAATGTAGTAAAAAGTAATGGACCGTCGTTACTTGTCAAAACCACAACAATACCAAGGATATTAGATGCGCATACGATGTGACAATTCTTGATTCTGTGTAGAATGACATAGTAGCCTGTGGGACGATCCAAAGTTCCAATTCAACATTGCTTCTTTCATATAAATGTCTTTCATTGATGTTTTATGGACGATGGCATACTCCTCGATTTCTCAAAATCAAATTATTTCTGTCATAAATGTAAAGTACCAATTCTGTTCTTCACTGATTAAACATTCGAAGAATCACAAATAAGCATTATCCACTTCGGATTTTTGTTGTTGCACCAGCATGTTTCCTTTCAAACCCTGATTTAGCTTATCCCAGTTAGATGGAAGAAATCAGTTAGAGTGGAATGTCTTAGTCCTAAGTTGGAATGTCTTTAGAATCAGGGACCAAACAGAAAACCCCACGAAATGCTTAACATGTCACAACTTAGAGGTACTATTTTACTTGGAAGGCATTGTGATCACGACCTATTTAATGTACACCTGCCGCCTATAGTGAAAATGATGGATCTTCGGTTAAACCGAGACTCGACTTCTAATATCCAGAACTAACCAAACCAACACGGCTTCTAGTAGGGAGTAGTCGTATTAGTTCTAGTATAAGAGAAATAACTACTATAGAATAACAACCAATCAAATTTAGTCAAGTTTTTCATCGTATGCAAAAAGTGATTGAAATAAAATTCACCAATCAAATTATCTAATTTGGTGTTTCATAATTTCCTTACTCATTTGCATTTCGATTCGTAAAATGATTACATTAATTTCTCTTAGTGAGAAAATTATTATTTAAGTACATTTTAACACATTTGTTGAATTTATAATTATTGCTTGGAATTCATGTAATGTACTTATAGACATACCTTTTTTCCAGGTCCTATGTTATTATAAGTGAATAATTGGAAGAAAGAAAAATCGATTGTATGATATTAGTGGATAATAAAAGGAAAACATAAATGCTTTCAAAACCATCATTTGCATGAGCTCTTATTTTAAAAATTCAGGAATCTTATATTTTGCATATATTTTGCTATGTTATGATAAAATGGTTAATCCCATTAAGGTTTATTTGTTCCTAATTTATCAATAATATTCGAGTTTATAAAAACAACATAATTTCACTTAAAAATTTTATTTATTATCATCTTACTAGAAATAATTAAATTCAGTTCTCTTCTTCCATATATCCTTCTCTAGTGGAACAGAAAATTTTAATTTATATTTCTTAGCTTGGATTTATATTGAAAATATTTATTTAAAAATTGGAAACATTTGATTGTACAGCTTTTTTAATATTATTCATATAAAATAAAATATCACTAGAGAAAAGATATAATATTTTATATTTAATATAAACGTTTTAATTTTATTTATTATCATCTTACTAAAAAAATTTTATTTATTATCATCTTACTAGAAATAATTAAATTCAGTTCTCTTCTTCCATATATCCTTCTCTAGTGGAACAGAAAATTTTAATTTATATTTCTTAGCTTGGATTTATATTGAAAATATTTATTTAAAAATTGGAAACATTTGATTGTACAGCTTTTTTAATATTATTCATATAAAATAAAATATCACTACAGAAAAGATATAATATTTTATATTTAATATAAACGTTTTAATTTTATTTATTATCATCTTACTAAAAAAAATTTTATTTATTATCATCTTACTAGAAATAATTAAATTCAGTTCTCTTCTTCCATATATCCTTCTCTAGTGGAACAGAAAATTTTAATTTATATTTCTTAGCTTGGATTTATATTGAAAATATTTATTTAAAAATTGGAAACATTTGATTGTACAGCTTTTTTAATATTATTCATATAAAATAAAATATCACTACAGAAAAGATATAATATTTTATATTTAATATAAACGTTTTAATTTTATTTATTATCATCTTACTAAAAAAAAATTTATTTATTATCATCTTACTAGAAATAATTAAATTTAGTTCTCTTCTTCCATATATCCTTCTCTAGTGGAACAGAAAATTTTAATTTATATTTCTTAGCTTGGATTTATATTGAAAATATTTATTTAAAAATTGGAAACATTTGATTGTACAGCTTTTTTAATATTATTCATATAAAATAAAATATCACTACAGAAAAGATATAATATTTTATATTTAATATAAACGTTTTAATTTTATTTATTATCATCTTACTAAAAAAATTTTATTTATTATCATCTTACTAGAAATAATTAAATTCAGTTCTCTTCTTCCATATATCCTTCTCTAGTGGAACAGAAAATTTTAATTTATATTTCTTAGCTTGGATTTATATTGAAAATATTTATTTAAAAATTGGAAACATTTGATTGTACAGCTTTTTTAATATTATTCATATAAAATAAAATATCACTAGAGAAAAGATATAATATTTTATATTTAATATAAACGTTTTAATTTTATTTATTATCATCTTACTAAAAAAATTTTATTTATTATCATCTTACTAGAAATAATTAAATTCAGTTGTCTTCTTCCATATATCCTTCTCTAGTGGAACACAAAATTTTAATTTATATTTCTTAGCTTGGATTTTTATTGAAAATATTTATTTAAAAATTGGAAACATTTGATTGTACAGCTTTTTTAATATTATTCATATAAAATAAAATATCACTACAGAAAAGATATAATATTTTATATTTAATATAAACGTTTTAATTCATAAGTTTTCTATTTATCATATTTAATTTTTTTTCCCTTTTGGTTAAATATTTTTAATAATCTAATAAATTTTTGGTAGAAGGTTGAATAAATCATAAACAATTTTTAATTTTGATTTTTTTGAAAAATTCCTCCAAGCATTATAAAAAGAAAATTTTTAATACATTAGATAAAATTTTAATATAACCTTAAATATAGTAATTAAATTTGTCTTTTCCCCCATTACGATGCAATTGGAATAAAATTTCAAATCTTTATCAAACATATGGTATAAAATTTCAATTCTTTATCAAACATATGGTATAAAGAATGAATTATTTATTATTTTAAATATCATTATTTTCAACAAAAACGCTACTTTTCACATAATACTTTAAACATACTAATCGATGATTTTTATAAGTAATTCATATTTTTTTCGGGATTTATTCCCATTTATTGATATAAAAATTAGCAGAATAGTTATTAAAGTCATTAAAAAATTCTAGATAAAAAAATCATGAATTATCGGTTAAATTTTGTGCTTGAATTTATTTCTGAAGAATTAATTTTTAGAGTAATGCTAATTACTGCCAATCATTCTTTATTCGTATGTTCTCTTTCACTCTTATAAAAATAATAAAATTAATAATAGAGATAATTTCATAAATTTTGCAAGAAACTCAACCATAATTTACTGGAAAAATTCAACTGAATTGGAATTTATTTCTGGAAATATTATATATATATATATTATATAATAATAATGTATATTATATATATTATTATTATTATTACACAACTGTCACATAAATAATACACGATTTAATTTCATCTACTAATAGCAGAATTATCAAAATAATTAAAGAAATAAAAATTTAAAAAATCTCAAGAAAAATAAATATGAACTGCAGAAAAAAAAAGTTATTTTAATTTGTTTCTGGAGTATTAATTTTGAACTTAATAATGGCCATTACAAGTGTATTCAATATATATTCATAGCTTAGCTCAAAGTTACTTTTTCTTTCTGTTATTTAATAATATTTAATAATGCTAAAAATTTAATTGCAATAAATGTTTATTATTTAATAACGTTTTTAATTAAAATTCAATAAAGGAGGCGTATAAAGGAAAAAAAGCTGAATACAAAAACATTTTCCTTCTTAGATTCACAAATTCAAAAGATTCCATGATTGTGTTTAATGCTTATCAACACTAAATGTGATTAGTAATTCCTAGAGCTTTGAAAGTTGTTTCTAATCGGGGCTGTTGTTTCTAGTGTACCAAATAACATATTTACTATAATTCTATTCTTAGACGTTTATTGCTCATTAACAAAGAAAATGGTTGTTCATTCCTCTTACATGAAGGGTTTTTTCTCCCATGTGTCTTTAGCCAGCCTCCAATACATGTGGGAGGAACATAATGGCGTTTTAGATACAAGAACAGTGCAAGATTTTCTCTCCCTTGAGATAGAAAATTCTCTCACATTGTATAATATGTATGTATATGTACATACACATGTGTATGCTCATGTCTATTTTATGGGTATTTATTTATTTATTAGTGTATATATTAATTTAGTATAATTAATACAATACATGTCAATTATGTTTTACTTGGAAGACACATAGATTAATTTTTTCTGATCTTGTGCCACAATAACGAGTAAAATGATAATTGAGCTATATTATTATTATTTTGCACGTAAGCTATGAAATGATTTATTCTGAAAGATTTATATCGAAAACTCCTTGACTTGGGAATTAAAATTCAAATTAAGATCTTCTACAAAGATATCATGCTTTGAGTATTAATTTATTATGATGTACAATCACATATGTAACAACTAAAAAAAATGCGTTAATAACAGTACAACATTCTTAAATTGGAAATCAATATTATCTTATTTAATCAAAAAGTACAAATCAAATCAACAAAACAAAACTTAAAAGTAATGAAACTTATGAGTTGCATGAATTTAATTTACAATATTACGGTGGTTATATTTGAGAAAAAAGGAAACAAATGATGATTTAAGTTGTTGTTTCAAGAATTATTTTAAGTACTTTGCAATAGTGTTTAGATCTTTATTTTAATAAAATCTTATCTTCTTATAAACAGACTAAAAATAGTTTTTGTCAAAATTAAAACTTAAAAAATAAGTTAATAAAATATATTAGAAAAAAATTTAAAAATTTTTTTGCAAAGATCGTTACTTAGATTTCATCTTTCAAATCTAAAAAAAAAATTAATATAGATCATAGTAAAGAAGTATGAATATAGTTTCCAGTATATACCCAAATTGAGTCGATAGTTCAAGATGTGCAATGTTGTATATTCATTTTCTCTGCCAGGTTTATATTTGTCATTTGCTTTTTTTAAAAGTTACAAAATTGATTATTGGAAGCTAGTTTCTTATGGAAGTCTTACAAATAGTATGATACATTAAAAAACACATCGGCTAATATCCGGAAGATAGTATTTCATTACTAGTAAACACAGTTACATATGATTCAATAAAAAACTTTAATTAATATTTATATTACAATAATATATTTCAAAAAAATTATAGGCAAATGATCATAAAATTTATTTTCCTTGATGCTTTATTATCTATTTCACTGATGATCTAAGATACACAGTTATTTATGTTCACAGATGCATGATGATTTATATCTATTGGATATTTGAAATTCAAAACAATGAATTAGTTATTCATTTAAATGATTAGTTAATATATTTACCTAAACATAAATTCGAATTAGAGTTTTTTGTCTTTTTACAATGCTGTCATGTAGTGAGTCATTTGACTACATATTACGATACCAGATTAGTTTCTACGAAATAGGAATATTTGCAGACTCAATAAAGTTGACTTTTATTTTGATATCGCCATTTGTCATCACTTGTATGGCTTTAATTTTTGTGTATCTAATAATGGATAAAATGTTGTATATATTTAGCATTCCAATAACAAATATTTAGTAAATTCATAACAAACAACATAACAAATTATAAGAAGAGTTGTTCAACATCTAGACAGAAAAGGATTCTACGATCTGTTGTTCAACATGTTGATATAAAATGTAGCATTGCAAACACTGTTTAGTCTGTTAAAGTGTAAAATTGTTTGTGAAGAACATTACGACGAATAAGACAAAAATAATGATGATAAATAAAAAAAAAATGAAAACGAGAATTTGGAGAAGCAGAGAAATAATCATATTTGTTCGAAGTTGCAGATGCAAAGATCATACAGCAAAATTCATGGTAATGGAGTAACGATTACCATGAATTTTGCTTTATGATCAAACGCTCTCAATAATTTGATATGTCTTTAAATTATCAGTAAATTGGTAATATTCAACTATCAATAATTTTCAGATGAGTGATTTCCTATTTTCCAGTAATCTATCTTTCAGTACTTTTCAGTTATTAATAATTTAGTGTTTTACAACTATAAAAAGGTTTGTGTTTTGCAGTTATCCCACAATTTGCGGGTATGCTATTAGATATCAATAATTTTAATACTTTTCAACTTTCAATAGTAAGGTGCTTTTAAAATGTGGATAATTTGATGTTTTTTAGTAAATATTTTCTTTTCAGTTATCAATTATATGGCGTTTTTCAACTTTCCAAAAGTTTTGTGATTATCCAACAATTAGTTGGTATGCAATAATAATTTGATGCTTTTCAGTTAAGATTTAAGTACTTTACAGTTATTAATAATTGGGTGCTTTTTTTTTTCCAGGCATCCAAATACTTGGTCTGTTGCAACTTTTCGAAAATTTGGAGTTTTGCAACTATCGATAATTTTAGCGTTTTTTGACTATCATCAATTTGATGATTTTCAACTATCAATATTTTGATGCTTTTCCACCATTAATTATTTCATGCTTTTCATCAACCAATATAATTTACTTAATTATCTAACTACTACAATCCATGTTGGATCGTGGTCTCCCTAACAAATCAAGTCCAAAAAGTTTGTCTAGTTAATTAGTTTTGGAATTGGTTATTTTGAAGTTCTTGAGATCTTTTTCAACCTCATCCAGCCATTTTCTTTTGTCTTTCTCGTTTTCTTTGACCTTGACACTGACCTTCAATTTTTGCATTTTGTTGTGCATCAGCTGTCATTTATTCTCTACCTGTCTCTTAACCATTGTATTCTTTTAGAGTTCTACTCGTTTACATTTAATTATATTGAATAGAAAATAAACGAAAAATTCAATCATTATTAAAAAATTATAATGTTTATATTGATTTTCCCCCGAAATTTTTGGCAATATTCAAAATTCTACTTTCTCACAATCCGATTATTACAGTAACAAATGCTAATGAAAATAATTAATACGTTATTGTGGCAGACAGTTTTTAATGTGAACACAGAAGCTTTCAAGCACCCACAAATGAAATTTGTTTACAGTTAAAACTTTTTGTGGCGATAAAATCATCTCGTAATACACGATGTTGTTATTTAATTGTATACCATGGGAAACAACTATAAAAGAGATAGTTTTGCGCCATACATTATATTCTCTCATTCTTTCTAGTTATCGCATTCGTAACTTTTTCTGCAGATTATTTCTTAACAAATATTCAAGTCTAAATAAAATAATACCAATTTGAAATATATTTTTTCTTAAACGTTATAAGCACAAGGTTGAGATTTCAAAGAACTCCTTAAATTATATACAATATTGAGAATTTAAAAATACCTCGAAAAAAATTTTGATAATTTTGCTCACAATTTTGAATTTTAAAGTTCTTTTCAATCATTTAAATATGTGTATTTTTTCATAGATTTTCTGAAGTTTTTGTTAACAATCAAAATTAAAAAGCTTCGTAATCGTTTTAATGCATTTAGTTTATATTGATTTCTTGCAACTTTTATTAAAAATAATCAAACTTTGGAAACAGATAAATTAATGGATTTAAATTATCTAGTTGAAACACGTATGTTCTAAAATGCCGAATGTTCCACTGAAATGCTCAACTGAAAAAAAGAGAGAATTTCAGTAAAATTAGGTTAAAATGTCTTAGATTTATACACACAAAATCTAAAGAAACATTTAAATGAAGTACACGTGTGCATGTGTTCCAAACATAGATACCATTAAATAATATATGGGAGTGTTTAATCTGAGCAGAATTCAGATAAGTAAATTTTGTTGTGATATATAAAAGGGTGTGTGAAAATAAAAATGTTTTCTTTCTGATTTATTCGATTTCTTACTGAGAATTATTTTTAGTAAAATATTTGAATGAGTCTAAAAAAATTAAAGTGATAATTTAATTTATTTTAAATCTCAGAATGCCATAATCAGAAAATAATTTCGAAAATTAAAAGATAAAACAATTTTAATTTAAGTGCTCCAAAATTTATTTCTTGGTTTTACAATTTATCTTCATTTCATAGCAAAGCAAGCGATAAAAATTTGACAGCAGCAAATTTATTTCCTTCTTTATATCGTCTTTAATTAATATATTTATTGAGAATCCAATGTTGCCACTCATCTATAATTATCGCATTTCTCGTGTACAGAGAATGATGGAAACACCCAAAATGGAACTCATTATAAAAATCTATGCAATCGTTACGAATAGAAAAAAAAATCGCATGAAAAATGTAAAAATAAAACAAAGCCAGCATGAGCCGAATCTATATTTCTTTTACCTTAACGATGATAAAGACATCCTGCAAAATCGTAAAGTGATTGTTTGAGTTGTCGATCGGCAACGCCTGTCAACGGCTGCATTCTCTGCTCATCCATCAATCACTTCATCAGATACCGCCTTACATGCACGCTATTGGACAGTTGTTAAATGGGCAATTCAGAATGACGCCCCGCCTTGTTCTTCGTCTGACGTCACTCGCTGGGAGGGAATCGCTTCGTCGTGGAAAACCGCTGATCCGGCTTGCGAGGAATTACGAACTAGGCGTAACATGGATGACTCGTTGTGAAGCAGGACTTCCGACGCGTTTTCAGCTGCTTGTCAAAACATTTCTGTTGACAAGAACAAACCGAGTCTTTGTTGCCGCTTCTCCTCCAAGACTTCAAAGAGTTTCACAGTTGACTTTTTACCATGCGAAACAGCGATTCTTAGCGCCCTTTTATTGTAGTAAAATCTGTTTTACCATCTAACGGAGCGTTTGGCGCTATCTTATGATGGACACAAGACTTTTGGAACCCGCTTTCGGACACACTCACAGCCATGTGCTGGCAAGGCTGGGGCGGTTCCTGCCGTCGCCCTATATGCATTTTGGATCACCCATTGCCCCCTACAGCGTGCCGTTAGCGGCGGCCCACCACGCTGCCGCCGCGGCTCACCACCACCATGCCGCAGCCTTCGACTACGGGCAAGCGGCGGCAGCTGCAGCTGCGATGGCCGGCGGAGTGCCTTACTCCATCGACGGCATCCTGAGCATGACGCCGGCCGGTCTCTCTGCAGCAGCCAACGGACTTGGGGGACCAGGCAGCACCGGTGGGGTCAGTGGGGCCCCCGGAGACCTCAATTCTCACAACCATGGGAAAAAAGGTAGGTCTGCTTGCCAAATTCTGAAGACGATAATTTATTTTTCATATATGGCATGGGTCACTTATTTTCCACATTTTAAAAGATATCAATATCATACAATATATATTTCGCTTTATCGATTATAAAGTCTATTAATTACATGCTAATTTTTGTTAATATACCTACGATAGACGAAATATTATCATCAATTGCTAAAATAACCATAATATCGTTCATTTAATTAATTTCGTATTTTAATGGAATTACTAAAATTTTCTTATTTACTAAAATAAATTAGGGAAAGAAAGAAAAATTTGAAGTAAAAATATACATAAAATATATGAAGTGATGTGAGTAACGAAAACTTGCTACTCTAAATTACTAATCTAAATTATAAATCACTCTTGATAATTGAATAAAGCTCAATAAAATTATCCAAAATAGAAGCATATTTAATAAATTTCATTGTTTTTAATTAAATGAATATATCAAAAATTTTTGAACATATGTAACTGTCTTGTTTAATGCTTTAAAAATATGTGTATACAGCTTAATATCATGCATGAGTCTATTAAATTTACTGTATAATCTGGTACAAGCAAAATTTCATGTAATGCATGAAAATACGATAAAGTTTTTAGAATATTTGTTTATTGATACTGAAATACATGAGCAAAATTAATTTGTTTCTTATATCCTCTATCGTAAACATTAATTTAAGCATCAAAGGGTTTAATAAAAAAATATCATTAAGAGTCAAATATATAGAAGAGAAATTACCATTTCCATCATTCTCTAAAAAAGAGTAGTTTCTTATAGGACTAGATTATAAAAATCATTTTTTCCTTTTCTGAAGTTTAGTAATTAAAAAATATCTTCACGCATCGATATTATTATAACTACAATATTAGTAATATTTTTATACAATCATACTTTTATTACAGTTTTTATAATGTTTATATTCAAAGTAAACTATTCTTCGCTTGATTTGATTATAAATAGACTCTTAATTTGATGCTAAATTAAGTATTACGATTCGTATGAAGAGAAATGTTCTTTATGTACTCATAAATGCAATTTGATATTGTAATTTTAATACCCAGGTTTCAAATTATTCCTAATTTGTGTAATGTTTGTCTCATAAAATTTAATATAATATAAGGTCAAGTACACATAAAATTTAGATACATGAAATGGAGTCCCCAAAATCATCCGAATTACCTCGTGAGCAAAATTTCAAGTTTTTTTTGTATGATCGATATTATGCATTATTTATACTTGCGTACAGGAACATGGAAGTCGTAAGAGATATCTTTGTAAATATTTATAAACATTGCATACTATAAAAAATTTCCTTTTTTTTTGTTGTTGTTGTTTACAACAGAAGTTTTTAGACATCGCTGAGACACTTTTGACTTTCAAAATAAATGTAAAATAAGTAAACAATAAATAATTTACTTTTACAAAATGTTATTGAAATACCATTGGATGTAAAAACTTACTAAAAATTTATGACATTTCCGAGAAATAAAGAACAATTCAATGCCACAGTGTTAAATGTATTTAAAATGGCATGATTAGTTAAATTAAGTAGACAATTTGTGACATTTTTTTGGCGAGACTTGACAAAGTATTTGATGTTATGTATTTAATATAAAAATGACATCATATTTCCAAAACCAAGTGTCAGCATGACATGAAAAATTATTTTTGCAGTCCTCGTAATTCGAAATCCATAATTTAATTTTAACAAATATTTTCATGAGTCATTTATTATAGGAACTTTAGTTCTTATTTTATAAGCTATGATGACTATTTGAAATGTAAATGCTTTAAAAAGTTGTCATATTCATATTTTATCAATATATGTATATATATATATATAGTTATTTAAGTATGTCGCTGTATGTGACTGTCAAAATATTGAAAATTGGAAATGTTTTTATAAATTTGATAGCATTAAGGCAAAAATATGCAAATTAAAAAATAATAGATAAATAAGAATGAGATACACGCAATAACGAAATTTCTTAATCCAAGATAAGCGAGCGGTTTTTCTATTTTAAAAAATACCGATAATATTTAATTATAATATTTATATAGGTCTTTAAATCATTATCTCTTTGATATAATCATAAAATGTTAAAAAATAAAATAGTAGATATACATTATTGTTCTTCGGAATAATAAAATAATTATGTAAAAGATTGATGGTGCATTACTATTGTAAAACAATGTCACACAGATAGGTATTAAAACTTTTTCTTAAGAGATGCAAAAGATCAATTACTTAAATACATGAATATGACAAAGATTTTAATTATTCCAATCAAAATCAAGATGAATGTGATGTTTTAAATACATGGTAATAATAATATTTAATTTATTATTTAAAAATTTAACACATAATAACAATTTGTGATTTCTTAAATTTTAGTTTCATTTAAGGAGAAAAAATATGTTTGATAAGAATTAGTATATGAGCGTATATAAAGGGCTACTTTCGCAACTGATCTATTTAATTTGCTGGCAAAGAAAATAGTTTATGATCCGATACAAAAAAATTGTTTTTAAATGCAAGATTATTATTATTTTATTATTATTATTTTTTTAATACCATCAATCTCAGAATTGTAAAAGAAGCAAGAAAAACTTTCCTAAATTCAATTATATGATTTTTTTACCATGAATATTCATTAATTTATACATATTTTTTATTTTACTTTAAAGATAACTTTAACATAATTCTTTAAATTATTTATAAGCAAATGAAAATTAATAAAATATTAAAGCGAAATAGTTTGTATTGGCTTAAGGCTATGTTGATTTTTATAAAACTTAAGGAATATCATTGTAGAAATAATTGCACACAGATATATTTACATAGATCTAAAAAACTTTATAAGTTCCTTATAAAATTCCCATTTGTAATTTAATAAGCAATAAATGTGTTTGATATGATACAAAAAATCTTATGAAGATTAGCAAAAATGTTATTTAAAGAAGAATCATAAAAATTACTTTTCTGATTATTTTTCATTTTTAAATTTTATTTTTTATGACAATTCAGTGAACATCATATTAAATATCTTTATTTTCTTCTTTAATGTTTAACTTTTTACTCTTTTTATATTTTATTTAAAATAATAACGACATTAAATGTTCATTTTTTTATTTCTTATAAATTGTGTTATCTATTTTTTCAACTAGACAAACAGTTCATTAAAGGATCTTTTTACAATATTCTTTTGCAAGGTGCACTAAAAACCCTCAACTCAAACAGCGAAAACCAAATACTAAAAGTATTTCCTTATTCGTTTTTGGCATCCTATACAGTTATTTTTATTTCATAAAATAATAAATATAAAAATTATATATTTCTCTTTAAGCGATGTTAATTTTGCATCGTGATACAATTCCTGCGCTTATAGCCTTTAGTAAATATAATACATTGATAAGTGAAATTGTTTGGATTTCATAAAATAATAGTAACTTCTTATTTTTAATGGAAAAATTTAAGTAAATTATTAACTAATAGTATGCTTACATTGATTTACAGGATGAAATTTTTTATTTTGAAAATAGGTTTAATATTTAATATCGAAGAATTCCATGAATATGAGAGCATAAATAAAACCAGAAACTTAAGAAAGAAATGAAAGAAATTCCAGTTTTATTTAAATTTTCCGTAATATTCCACTTGCTATTTTTCTTCAAATAGACATAAAAATAAGAAAATAAACTTACACAAATTATATCATTCATAGACTTAGACAAATTAATCTTTTATCACCCTATAAAACTAAAATAAAATTTACGATTTCACTAACTTACATTGATTTAATACAACGCAATCAACAGTATCACTTAACTTAATATTTGAATATATTTAATTAAAATATTTGAAGGGAAAATAAGAATGAAACTGAGAAAATATGAATCAATAATTTTTTTTTGGGTTTTCCTCTTTGCGAGATTAATACTTTTTTATGAAAATAATGGCTGTTTTTTAGTAAATTTTCAATTGAAAATACCAGATCTATTTCTAACTATGTATCTTGGGAATTTCTATTAATCAGTCATCTACGAAAAAAAAAAAAAAAAGAAGATTTAATACTTTCGAATACTAATAATGCTATAAATCAATGAAAACTGAATAAGAAAACCATATTGAAATTTTTTTCAAAATAACTTACACCAGTATTATTTTCTGTATATTAAGTAAGCTGCGCAATTGCTATACTTATTCACACAATTGAAGGATAAATAGCCCATGTTAAAACATTATAGACAAACATCATTAAAAAAATTTCAATCATTCTTGCTACGTTTTCCAGAAGTTTTTTTTTCTGTCTATTTTTAAAAATAAAATAAATTATTAACCATTGGAAATAAATTTGAGAACAAATTGTACCGCATGTCAGAAGCAAGTCATCTGAGTGCTACAATTGGCACGCTTTGTAAAGTAACTTTTACTAAGAAAATTTACAGAGTCATTCTTGTCAAAAAGATGAAGGGAAATTGATACATTTTAAAAGCAAAGGATTCGAGAGATACACTTTAAATGCATGAGTACTAAATTTCTTTATTCGGAGATTAGTGTGATTGTGGGAATTTTTACGTTTTCAGAATTTCAATTTTCTTGAATTCGCAGTTTGAATCGAACAATTTTGAGCGTACTCACATCGCTTTTCTTTTAGATTTGGCTACTTTTATTTCAGAGAAAGCAATAAATTATTCATGCTTGATAACTTTATTTAAATCTGAGAGTGCATAACTTTGTGAACTGTTCCTTTTTATCATAAATTCTTGTAATAAATAAGTATCTAAGCACACAGGAAACAATTCTAGTTGAATCAATGTTGTAAAAAGTTTCAAAATTAATTTTAAATTGTAATTAATTATTTTTATTATATCTTCCTTTATAAAGAAATTGCATCGAATAAATAGTTATTTTCTGTTATGAAGTTTTCAAGGATTTTATTTTGTATTTTAATTTCTTTTTATTATTCAATTAACAACTATATAATAATTTCAATAAATTTACAAAAGAAAAAATCTTTGTATCAATTGCCTTTTTTTAACTATCGTCTGCCAATTTTAAATAGATAGTTACAGTTAATTATCGATTACATATTTGTTTTAAAATCGAGTAATAAGTGGATAAAACATAAAAAAGATGTAGCACGACATTTATTAAAAAAGAATCTTACGGGGAAATGAATGAAATATGTGAAAGCAAATAATTTCTTTTCTTTTTTAAGAAATTTTTCCACGTTTAAAAACAAGTGAAAATTAAAATAAATTGGTAAGCATTATTTTTTACAAATGATCTAAAAATTAACTTTGCAAATTTACATCATTAAGTAGACAAAATTGGATTTTTGCTGCTTAATGACTCGGAAATATGAACAATTACTACAAAATTTTTATGTGTTTTTGAGGAGATAACAGTTGTAAATAGATTATAAATGCTATAAACTAAAATATACCTAAGTATGTTCCTACTCTAACTTAAAATCTAATTTTAACCATTTTTAAAAAATATAAATTTTTAAAGGTTATTGTAATATAAATTTACATGGTCTTTAACAAATATAAGAATTTTATGATATGGTATATGTAATGAAACTCGCGGAGATGAGGTTTGTTGACCTAAAAGAAATTCATTTAAATTTTTACTTACAGTTTTGGAATCTTTTTCTTTTATTTCCTGTACTAAAGCACTCTGTGATATAATAATACGAAATATTTTAATAGTATAACATAAATAGAAAATTTTCTAGTATTACATAATCACTATTTTAATAAATGACATATTATATAATTATATTTTAATGAAATTGTTTTAATATTATTTCAATTTATATTAACCAAACATATTTCCTCATATTTTATTTTAATAAACATAGATTAGTTTCTTTTATTTAACAAGAAATTTTGGTGGAGAGTAGTTATTTCTTGTATGAAAAATAGTTATCTTTTCATGAAAACTTTTTTATTTTGGATATAAAAAGCTTTGAACAGTTTGGGCATTTCATTTTACAATTTGTAATCCATTTTACTTATATTTTAAGAATACTTAGTTCCATTTTTTTATTTCACATTACAGTTTTTACAGTAAAAAATGTTATAGAATTCACGAAGGAAATATGACTTCAAGGACTGCTACCTTTCCCATTATTTATTTCGTCCTTGACAACAATTATATGCACCCATGTTTTTGAATTGTTATGGTAATGGATTTGTCAGTTAATTAAAGAAATAAAAGAGATTGAAACAATGTTCTGAATCATGATGAAAGCCGGGAGGAATCTTAAATTCAAACTGAAATTAAAGATAGTATTCTTCATCTTTTCACGACCGGAGAATGATTAGTAAAACTAACCACAGTATTTTATGCTCTGTGAAACAAGAGATTTCAAAAGTTTACGGTCGTCATCAAAGGCTTAAATGGATATCTTAAAGATAAGCATTTTTTAAGGGCTTTACATAATCATATTATTTTTCTTCTTTTACCTCGTTGGAAATTTATTACTAATTTAAATATAATTAAGATGGTATCATACATTTTTTTAGTAAATATATTTATTGAAACTTATACTCTATCAGGAAGTAAATTATAAAAATAGAATTTTAAGCAAAGCAAAAATAATTTTAATAAACCTTTAAAATGGTAACCTTTATAAATTAATAATTAAAATTAAAATTTTTTTTAGGAAATTATTATTTAAAATTCATTAAAATTATCTCTCTCAGTAAACTTAAATTATAATCTTAGTAAATTGTTTTTGCTCATAAATAATTGAGACATTTTATTTGTTTTATAGAATTTAATTCGTAGTTACTGTTTATTTAAACTAAAATATTTGTGGAATAATCTGATTTTGAAGTAAAAATATTTAATGAAAGCTGAATATAGTTTATGCATGAATTCTTCATACATCATTGTTCAGATTCCCTATACATCATTGTATAGATTCCTCATACATCATTGTACAGATTCTTTATACACCATTGTAAATATTTTTCATACACATTGTACAGATTCCTCGTACATCATTGTACAGATTCCTCGTACATCATTGTACAGATTCCTCGTACATCATTGTACAGATTCCTCGTACATCATTGTACAGATTCCTCACACATCATAGTACATATTTCTCATAATTATGGAGCAAATTTAAGTCTGTGTAGTTGTGTTCAATGGAAGTATCATGGCACTGAAAAAAGTATCGTCATTTTGAGGAAAAAAAAAAAAAACATTTTTCGTTAATGATTGTATTTATATTTAAAATCTAGGATTCAGTGCTGAAGAAGTGTAATAGAGTCAATGACTTGATAAAATTGATAGATATTAACCATGTTGGATAATATTAAATAACTTTTTTTATGTCAGTTTTATAAATATACTCATGATCTGAGACTGGAATTTTTTATGTCACTAATCTATGGCTGGAGAGAAGCAACGACATCATTGGTCGACTTGTTAAAATTGATAGATCTCAATATCATGACTGATATCAATATTAAATAATTTTTTTATGTCAGATCTTCAAAAATACCCATGATCTGATACTAGAAACTCTTATGTTACGAATGTATGCTTGAGAAAAGCCATGATTTCAATGGTCGACATAATTAAAATTGATCTGGTCTTAAGAAAATCTTAATCAAAATTAACAATGATCTTAAATTATATTAGAGTAATATTTTTAATGACTGATCTACATTCACATACAGGATTTGAGATTGAAATTTCTTATGATTATTGGTTAGAGAAGTAATGAAACCGGCAATCAAATTGAAAAAATTATCCACTCCCTTAGAAATCTCAATCAGGTATGACAATGACTTTTAATCATTTAAGATAATATTTTTCATGCCCTGATTTAGAAGAGATCTGAAATTAAATACTGTTGTGGCCACAATGGATATAAGATTCCAACAATTTTGATTTATCAAACAATTTCCTAGGTTTTCAAATCATGATGTAAAATTATGGTAATTAATGCTTTAATGGATTATTTAGATATGAATAATTTTTAATAATAACGATACATATATTTGTATTTTATGATGCTATCGATTGTAATGTATATCTTGATCTTTTATGAACTCAGTATAATCAAAAAATCATAACATAATATTATCATAATCATGAATTTAAAAATTTTAAAATCTAAAGAAAGCATTTTTCAAGACAAAAAAAAAAATTAATCTGAATATTTTAAATGCTCTGAAATTACAAGCTTGTGCATTAATTATACAAACTTGTCATTTTAATTTTTTTTAAAATAAAAATAGCATTGGCTCATTTTGAATATTTTTAAAAATACTACTTGTTGCCTAATGTTACATACATCGATAAGCACAAAACAACGAATAAATTACAATAAAGATGACACTTTTCTTCGCTAGCCAAAGCAGTTACAAAATACATTATAATACTAATGCATTATATTAGTGTCTTTATACGATGATTTAATGTACCTTGCTAGCAGTAAATTAAAATTATAACTTTCATAAAATGCCATCTCTTGTTATCGAGTTCCAAATGTATATGATCCCAAACTACAAATACCAACCATTTTCTGCTTGAAACGTCTTACTTTAATATTCCCAAGAGCGGATAACCTGCTACAGTTCTCTCCATCAAGGCTTGTAAAATTCTACTATTGCAGTAATTTGGGAAAGAGAAACGAAACGAAACAGGGAAATGGCCACTCTAATAATTATGATGAAAGTGAATGAAATGAAACACCTCGTGATAAAAAAAAAAAGAGGGGGGAAAGTTGCGAAGTTGTCTTGTTAGAAGGTAGCAATCATGAGGGATGAAGAAGAAGCAAACACTCTATAAATCACTTGTAGCGCATCTTTTTTTGGTGCATCTCTTAATAATAAGGACAGAGCCTGCGCAGGGCGGGAGCGAAACACGTTTATTGAATCAATGAGCCATACACCCGGTCCGATGGAAGATGTTGCAAAAATGGAATTCCATGATGGGTGGAATTATTGAGTGGTTTCACGCTTGTCAGGTGGAAGCTCCATCTTTTCTTGTCGAGGCATGGACAAAATGGGTGGTTTCTCTAGATTTATTCTGAAAGAAGATTTTTGCACCAGATTGGAGCTCTAGTGTTAAAGGATTGAATAAATCAAAGTAAAAAAAATAATATAAAACAAAGAAATGTTTATAACTAATGGGGTTAATTGTTCATAGATGTAATTCAACACTCTTCAGAAAAAATATACTTTCGGGTGCCTCTTGGCGAAAACTGGAGATCCTTTTTCGCCAAGCTTGTTTTTGTGCATGCTTGAAGAAACAAGATGTCGCTGAACATACGGTAAAACAACCACAGGCAAACCATCGTCGATAACATATGGCGGTCAAATTAGCGATAAACTGAGGGGTATCCTAAAATATAGGTCACCCCAATCTTCAAAGCTAAAGATCCCGGATTGTATTACAGCTACTGTTAAGCAAAACGAGATGGATGTTATGCTTCTGTCCTCTTCATGTATGCCTGTTGGATGGATGCTTGGGATTTTTCTGGTTTTCTCCCTTGCGATTTATGGATATGTTAAACTGTCTATGAAAAGTCCTTCAGTGATAATTTTTTAAGTGAGAAATGGTAGAATGCCTTAAAATGTTAAGGCTGTTATGAGAATATTATTTCATAACAGCCTTAACAGTGGTATTAATTATTTCAGTGAACACTTTTGACCCTTATGAGGCGTCAAAAGTGTTCACTGAAACTTTGAGGCAGAGTCGCGTTGTTCAAAGAAATGGATTTTGGGCTCGATCCTACCCACTGTAGAAATACGGGAACTGATTGATACATGCTTCATTTCGTTTTTTATAATTATATCTGTTACGAATAAGTGGCTGAAAGTCAAGTAAAATCTAACTCTTTGAAGGTTTTATTTTATTTATCTGTTTTTTTTAACCATAAAGTGTTTGTTTCTTTCGTTACAATTGACATCCTGAATACACCACTTTATTACGATTCTCATTGGTTTAAAATATCCATAACGTCAGATAACGTTTCATTCGCGTCAAATCATAATGGGACAGCGGTGTAAATCCGAATTACCAACGAATTGCTGCCTGCCTTCAAATCACTTTCTTCTAGCGGCAGCAAACAAGGCGAAGTTCACCATCGAATGTCTGAGGATAGTGTCAAAGTTCATTTTGTTAGTAAAATGATTTCTTTTATAATGAGCAAAACATTGATTTGAGAAGCTGTTTTCCATTGATTCAAGCCATTAACACATGGACAAGTTAACAGACAAAAAGCAAAAGGAAAAAGACATAGCAAAACATCCACTTTATGGTTAGTTTAAATCGACAAGGATGACTTAAATTTTTAAAAATTTCATCGATTAATAGAATTCTAAATTAATTATTAAAATATTTGTAAGAAATCTCTTTTGAATCTTAAGACTATTGCCTTGCTTACGTCAATATTAAATATTTTCATTTAATTAATTCTACTGAAATTATAAAAAGAAGATTTATAAAACATGGTTGCCTCAGGTGAATACGACCCACTATTTATAATTATTCTTTCCGGAAGGTAAACTTGTCGGATGCTAAATGCATCACAATGGGTGTTAGGTTATCTTCTATGAGCTAACAAAAATATAAACACGGATGAATGTCTGGAATAACTGATGACATTTATTCTAAGCGCAATTTTTATATATTTTGTATGTCGTCATAATCTGAATATAATTATGACATACAAAGTATATAAAAAGCAAGATAAACATGATATCTCTCAATTGCAGGGATTAATTATATATCAGCCAGTAATATATATATATATATATATATATATATATATATATATATATATATATATATATATATATATATATATATATAGATATAGATATAGATATGTGTGTGTGTAATAGAAAAGGCTTGCGATTTGTTTTAGAACTTACCACATTAAAATTTGTTCTGATTACATATGTTATAGTATAAAGTCTTGCAGCTTAAAATGAATATTTTACAATCAATTAGAATTTTTTTGGGATATACGACTTCTTTGTTTAAAAATAAATGGAATGATTTATAAAGAAATCAAAAATTCGTAAAACTTTTAGGAAGACTAATTTTATTGATAAACATTCATCATTAAGTATATTTTAGGGTTTATGAAACCGAACCACTTTTAAAATTTTTTGATGTTAAACGACAAATATTATCATATTTCTGCCCAAATTAATAAAAAAAAGATGATTATAAAAGAAAAATATTTAATATTTTTTAAGAACAATGAAGTTGATTAACAATGGTTTTAAATATGGATTATTCGATTTTGTTACCATAACTCGTGTTTATATCTATGTAATAAAATATTTTGACCAAAATTTTCTAAAATGTTGAATTCTTGAATTTCTAGAGAAATCTTTCATTGATGTTTAATGCAGTAAAATGTATTCCTTATTTTAACTAAGCGATAAAAAATCCTTTACTTGCTTAAAAATAAGAATCTTAAAATATTTCTTGAAAATAAAAAATATAAAAATTGAAAGACAAATTTCTTTGTTGTTTAACGATAGAAAAAACTTTCTTTCAATTTTAATGAAATTCAAAACAAATTATTAAGTTTTCACGAAATTATGTGTCCTAAAATTATTTATTCTTAAAAGTTTCAAAATTAGCATATAAGATCTTTCCTATCTATTCACAAATATAATAATCTTATGAAACTAAAATATTTTAAGAATTTTAAATAATATATTTATTTAAAAGCATTTTATATTATAGTATATTTAATTTATTTCCAATATATCTATAATTAGTATGGTATATGATTTTATTATACCTGTAAATAAGAAAAAATGAGAGAAAAGAAAAAAATGTGTTCATTTAACCCATCTAAAATCGAATATTCAATTTTTTTTCCAATTGCTACTGATTTGTCGTTACCCAACGGGTACCTGTGAGCCAAGTCACGGAGGCGAGTAGCGTTGCCTGCGCTATACCACCACAAATCCGTTTATAAGGTGGGCCACGTTCATACATCGTCACAGAAAAAAGGACAGAGAAAGAAAGTAACATGCATGCCCGAACCGGGATTTGAACCCTGAACCCACTACTCAGGAGCGCTAACCACTCATCCATCAATCGGCCAAATAATGCAAATAAAATTATATCCGATTTAGCAACGGAATGATTAGCAGTGTGGCTTACTTAGTAGCTCGATTCCTTGGTTGTGGTGGTTTAGAACTTGAAACTATAGGTTTCAGTCCGATTTGGAGAAAAAAGTGTGAGGAATTAGATCCCTGAGTGAAAACAACATATAAATAATTTTTATCTATCATTGTCCGTATTTTCATTTAATATGAAAACAAAACTAACAGAAATACATAATTTCCACTGTGGTAAAATCTCACCTTTTGGAGAGGGGAAACAGCACTTAGGATTGAAAACAGAGATTAATTTAGCAACATACCTCTTTGCTCAAGAAAGGATTGGAAACAGATTACAGTTAGTCATTGACTTTTCTAATTTAACTCTCTGAAATATTTTAATGACATTTTTAGAGAATCATTAGATGGCTTTTACCAGAGAAAAAAAAAATTCAGTCAGTCAGTGTATGAAATCAGTCAAAAACATGGATAGTTGTCTAAGCCTACTGGAAGAGTCAGACGAAGCATGGACTGATAATCCTCAAATATTTGAAAATAAAAATCGGAAGAAATCGTTCAGTTTGAAATAAGACATTATCAACTTAAAAAAAAGGGATGACTTATAAACCAAAAACTTCATATACTCGTTCTCATGCTCGTGCATTAAGCGGATTTCAAACGACTGCTGACAGACAAAGGTTATCTTGAAGGCAAGTTGGCACTGAATAAAAAAATAATTAGGGAGGAAATGCATTATTTAGAGAGTGTTTCACAGAATACCAATGAGCCAAACAGAACAACAAATTATATCTTCGCGGAGAATTTTAACACCGCGACATACGACATATCAAGGAAAAGCTTGAATGCGGATTGATTTTTTAATGTGTTTTTACTTCTGTAAAAGAGAACAAATTCCAAAACAAGCAATATCATTCGTTGTAAAGCAAAGTTCGTTGTAAAGAAAAGTTAGCTTACTTAATTACTAAGCACATTTCAAACATTAACAAAAAATCAAGTTTTTTTTTATTTTTAGCTAATTTCCTGTAGTTCATATAAACTATTATTAAGCGAACACACACACAGCAAATGTATTATCATAGTATTTTGTAAATACGGTGAAATATTATAACAATGTCTGTAAAACTATGTATTATTTACTCTGATGAATCCAATTTGACAGTATATTGCGTATTGTCTTATTCACTATTTGTAAATGAGTGGGAGTCGAATGGTTGACTCTGTTGCCATCAGTTCAACATTTCTTGTATTCGAATACCACTTAAAGTATGGGGGCTTGTAGTGATTCGAGTTTCACTTTAAAATGTAGGTCTCGATCTAATTAGCCCTCAAGTGCAAAAGATGAACGTTGAATGCCAACCCAACCCGCAATTAGTTGCAAAAGATTTTATTGAAATAAAACAACAAAATATTACTTTATTAACTTTCCTTCATTACAGCTGATGTGTAAAAGCTTATGGGCATCGTTTCAAATGGATCTTTAAATAAAATAAGCAAGCTGTGTAATTGATTGGCGAAAAATCTAAATTTCAGTCAAATATAGAATAGCTTCGAATATCAACTGTCTCATTGCAAGAGAATGTAAATGATGTTTTTTAAATATGCTTTTAAAATTATTCTGTTTATAACCATTCTCTTACACATTTTGATGAAAGAAAATTAATTGGATCATTTCGATGTGATTTAAAATGAAGATAGTTCAGATCATTCAGCTGGTAGATGAAAGATCAGAACTTTGATCTGAGACATTAATTTTCTTATATTATAATCTACCTATTATTGCAGTAG
The DNA here is from genome assembly GCA_030067965.1 of Latrodectus elegans. Classification (NCBI taxonomy): domain Eukaryota; kingdom Metazoa; phylum Arthropoda; class Arachnida; order Araneae; family Theridiidae; genus Latrodectus; species Latrodectus elegans. The sequence continues at coordinate 33,278,553 of CM057820.1, read as the reverse complement.
TTTGATTTAATTTTTTTGTTTGAAGTTTGGCTTAGAAATATAACTCAAATTGCTACCTATATTGTAGTAGTTTGAATTATTTCTAAACCAAATTTCATGATTGAATTAAGTTTTGAGTTCATATAAACTGAAATTTTGAATAATAAACTAAATTTAATATTTTTATAATTTAGTCCAAATATTGTTTATTCAAAATAATTCTACTTAAAGATGAAGATTGATTTATTTACGTATTAATATTAACGAATATTAAGCTTCTATATTGTGAATACAGTTATCACTTATTTAACCCTTTATGTAAATTAATAAGAGATTTATAAAATAATTAATTGATTTATTAAAATAAATATAAAAAATATTTTATTCTTTACGATTTATAAAATAGCGTTTATAAATAATATACAATTTATTCAATAAAAGAATATGATTTATTAAAATATTGCATAAAAATAAATCGGATCATCCTATAAAAGTTTGTCTGACATTAAAAGTACTTTTTTCCCCAATGGTTGGAGTATATTGGGATGTATTGTCCCATTATATCCAAGGAACCTGCCAGAAATAGCGACCTCTTTGCCGCCGAGGCGTTGACCCGGGTGCACCAAAGGAGGTGGACCACCCTCACACATGCCATAGGGATCCGTTTATAGGGTAGGCACCATTCATAACACATTCACACACAAGGAAAGGACAAAGACAGGATAGAGAGAGAGAGAAAGTACATCCATGCCTGAACCGGGATTTGAACCCAAGACCTCCCTATCCGTAGTCAGGCACGCTGACCACTAGACAAGTTAACCGGCAGAGAAACAGCGTGCAACGTGGGGCTCAAATCCACGACCCCAAGATTAAGAGTCTCATGCTCTACCGACTGAGGTAGAATTGAGATTGGACGATATTAGAATTGAGATTGGAGAATTTTATCTAAGTGATTATTAATTAGGTAAAATATTTATTCTCAAATGAAAATTAATAAAAATATGCAAATGTACATCATCTGAAAAAAATAAGACCAAAATATTGTAATCGTGTCAGCACTCCATGGAAAAGATTTGATTTTTCCTCTTTGAAAAAAAAAAGTTTATTTATAGTAGATATGATCAGGGTAAATGAAAAGGCTTCATAATTTTAACGAAGCCGTTTAGCATTATTTTTCTAATTTAATTTCATCTAACAGACTAATTATAAACTAATTCATGGAGCTTTTGCAAAAAGACTTGACCAACTTTTTTTTTCTTGTGAAAAGATTTGACTACATGTCTTTGATGGTGGAATTTAGAAGGGGGAGATTTATTTACAGCATTTTTAAAATTAATTTTTACAAATCCTCGTGAAATCTGCATATCTCCAAAGCTAGTGCTGCTTGATATTTGACGTAAATTGCTTAATATAGCTTCTCCAAGGAGACATGTACTGAATTTTTTCTAAAATTACAATAGTTAATGTGTATATTGTTTAATTATTTAATGCAATTTTTTAAAAAGAAAAATACGTGATTATGTCATTTCTTGGGGTGTTTTCACAATTTTTTTCTTTGTTTTTGTTTGACATTAGAGTAGAATTAGGACTTTTAGAAAAGTGAAATTATTTGATATCAGTAACCTATAAAAATGGAATGTTAAGATTTTTTTTAAAAAAGCAACAAATTTAAATTAGAAGCGATTTACAATTCCTATAAGAGGCAATTAAGCTAACTATCTTGTACATTTGCTTAAATATGTTTGCATTTTTTTATACACACACACAGCTTAAGTATAGTTTAAATTCTTATTACTGAGTATTAAACAAAATGGGTAATTCGTGCATAAAAAACTTTCCTCCATTTCATTAATTCTAAATCTATTTTTCATGTCGTGAAAAACAATAAAGAACTGACAACATGTGATAAAAAATATTTTTAATTATTTTTTTATAATTAACTTATGTTTAAGTATCTTTAAATTATAGACAGTCAAAGCTATCATTAAATGAAATTGCTTTAATAACGATGAGGCATATCGCAAAAACGCAATCGAACTAAATATTATTTAAAAAGCGCAAAACTTTATTCAAATTATTTTCCAAGATGATTACAGAACATAATATATTACAATATTCACTCAATTTTCAATGCAGTTTCGACAAACAAAATGTCTATAAATAAATGTTCTGTGTGTTTTTCGCTACATAATGAATATGAATAAAAAAAACCATTTCGAAAGGTGGGAAAAAAGTTAAATGCCTTGCGACACATTATTTAGAATCTGTAATCATTACTGCCTATGAGTGTATTACTTCTGCCTCCCTTAGGTCACTTAGTAATCATTACATGGGCACTTAGTGTAATGTCACCCAATACATTCACACCTTTTTTTTTTTCCCTTTTCCAGCCTGTATAAATAGGCTGCACGAGTTTGCTTAGCGCCGACAGCCGATAATTCTTGAGTTACACAAAGATTCGAAGTGAAGTGATTATCTTCGCGCTTTCTAAATGAGGAATAATAATAAAATAGCAAAACAGCCGACACATTCCGTGCTCTAATTCTATTCGAAAGAAAGAATTTTGCTGCAGAAGAAAATACCTTAATTAGATTTGACGGCCTTACAAATGGGCATCGCACTGCTCTCGTCATACAATCGATTCTGTTTATACCCTTCCCCCTATCGATAAATCGATGCGTGTACTAGTCATCACAGGGCTTGATTTGCATTGAAAAGTCGTCAGCGCGAACAATGAACGGCACGCGAGCTCACCCCTCCTGTTCCATCTTTTGGAACTGTTAGATTCGCTGAGGGGGGTGTTGTCTGATGTTGTCTTCATGTCTTTTTTTTTTTTTTTTTTTACCTCTCAGCCGGAGAAGAAAAAAACATGTTATTATCAATGGTCAACAATGAAATGAACATTATGATTTAAGTACATAGATGAACAAATTGCTGGTGATCACTCAGGGTGGACTGAGGGGGAGGCAGAAGATTCAAAATTTACATATAAAACATTGTTTGTCTAATTTTCATCCCTGTTTGAAGTGCTGAACACTAACATCAAAGTTATGTAATTATAATCTGAAGAATGTAAATTAAAAGAACTGCAATGACTATAATTTAAATTTATGAAAGATTTCTTCACTTGTAAAATGCCAAAATTCATCAAAAAATGTAATTTACCGCATGTTTGTTCCTTTGTATTCTTTAACTTGATGTTATGTAGAAAACTTCCTACCATTCACTTTGTTTCATAAGTTTCTCACTGTATACCATTAATATTTATTAGGTCTTCATTTGGTACCTCTTAGTAGGCAGCTAAAAACTGTGGAAATGTTTTTGAATATCCATCTTGTATTATTGCCCTTCCGGAGGACTATGGAAAAACAGTGGGTTATATTCATGTATCGTAAGGAAGAAAATTCTGAAGACCCTCATGCACGCACTTAGATCGGTGGTTCAACAGAAAAGCAGCAGTCCTTTCTCATTGGCAGAGATGAGGGTCTTCCGCTGATGAAAGTGCAATTCTGCCTTTAAATTACGGTAATCTGTTCCAGGTTATCATTTAATAATTAATGCGTTTCGTTAATAAAGTTTAGCTCTTGAGCACTAATAAATGGATAAAAGATAAATACTGATGGAAGCTATTTATTGATATACTATCGATTTTTTTTAATTGAAATCTCATACTAACAGGTGTTACTACTTCAAGAAAACTTGGAATCATTGAAAAACTTCCATCCACACTTATGATAGCAATCTAACCCATAAACTATTTTGCTGAAGACTAGAATACTAACTATTCTGCCATATGTTCAACGAAATAAATATTAAATATGAAAAGGTTTAAAAATAAATATACGCGCGCATTTAAGTTTTTAAATGTTATAATTCTTAAAGTTGATGACTTATTTTTGTATTTTAATCATTAGATTTTAATCGAATTTTATGTTAAATTTTTGATTGAGTCAATTTTTAACATTTTTAACACTCACACACACACACAAGTGATGAGTACTTGGCATATTTTTATACACACACACACACACACACACACACACACACACACACACACACACACACACACACACACACACACACACACACACACACACACACACACACACAGCTGATCTATAATATTATTTAATGTTGAAATTTAACATTAAATAATATTATAGATCGCGGCTTGCGTGTGTGTTCCTGAATGGCTAAAAAAAATTCTAAGTTTAAGATAGTTTTAAATATGAAGTAATAAAATAATGTGGTATTAAGGGTAATAAAAATTTTTTTAATATAAGCGATAGTCGATAAGAGTAAGTTGTTCAATAAATGTTTAAAATATTTCTAAACACATGAGTTCCTTCAACCAGAGTAAAATTTGGGTGCAAATCTGAAAAAAATTTAAAGATTCAAGAATTCAGATACTTTGAAAGGAACAGTTATTTATCATATTCTAGTCGTTAATAAATCAACTAACCTTTAACCGTAACAAAATTTTATATATATTGTCTTAAATTTAGGAAACAATGTTGTTTAAAAATTCTTTAGGAAATCATGAATAGTTAAAATATTTAAATCATGGAAAAGAAAGAGGAAAATTAATTAAACTTTTTGGTTACGGACATTAATTTCTATTTTTCATTCCGTGCACTCGTTTAAAAGAATGCGTAACAGCATATTAATATGCTAATGTTCAGTTACGCTTTCTAAATGAATTTTTATTCACAGCTTAACAAGTTGAATATATGAATTCTAAGTGAATCAGTTAGCCATAGCATAAAATCTTATGTTAAACCGAATAAGCATGCTCTAATGTATTCACGATGGGTACTTGGTATATTTTTGTATGCTTCATCAGTTTATTGCTTTCGTTCGTCACATCATTATGTTGAATTAAAGAGCAATATGTAAATCAATGTGTAATATATATTAATGACTTATGGATTATAGTTTTAACATAGCACATAAACAATTGCTATAAGACAAATAAATGCTTAGCAATTTATCGATATCTTATTTGGAAAAATGTTTCTAGATGATTATTTAATGTAGTGAATCTGGCAAGTGGCATAATCTGTTGCATAATCAAAAGCAATAAAAATGTTTTTAGGGTTTTTGTGAAGTCATTATTTATACGCTTATGATACAATGACTAAGCCACAAAGGAGTTTAGTAATTTTGATCCTGGTATTATAGTGGGATACTACTTTTGTGAGAAATTATTTTGCTTGGAATCCTACAAACATTATATTAAAATTTCGGATGTTGTACAAAAGGCAAACTCCCCAGTGATTGATATAATCGTAGAATGGTAACTATGAATCAATAAATCTATAGAAAGACGAAGAGGCAGTTTGAAAGATGAATGAATGCTGATGCAGAACTCTGAAAGGGATTTCAAAACAAGATTGCAAGTCCTTGTTATTGAAATAGTTGAGCTCAGAAGGTTTCGTCTTCATCAAATGTTTGTGTTGGCAGTCGAACTATACGTTGAGACTTAAATACTCAGAGATTCCTTGGTCATGCAACCTCTCTCATGCCCTAGATTGCGAAGAATTGACACAATGGTGAAAAGCTCAACACATTACATAGCAATTATGTGAAAAAATGATCTTTATAATGATGAAGCTCATTTCATTACAATTCTCTTAGATCTTCTGGGTTTGTGGATGTCTGATGAGTGCTTTTAAAGAGTCTGTGTTATTCCGATAATTAAATGGCGATAAAGTCATAGTGTGAGGGCGTTTTTCTTAGTTTGGCCTAGGTTATTCAGCTCTTACGTTTGGAGACAGGAGCTTTGAAACGCATGCGATCATTCTGAACAGTAACCTTTTCCAAACAGTGTGTAAATATTTCGATAGAAGGAACATGTCTTATAAAGCAGGATAGTTGTTCCATTCATATATCGAGATTTTTGCAACCATGACTTGACAAAATGAGTACTAAAAAATCAGGACTGTCCTTTCAAGAACTTCGATTTAAATCTTACAAAACACTTTTGGAATGAATCGGAACGAATGACCACGTAGCCAATCAAATCGAGCCTCCTAACTTCCAGCGTTAATTTCAACAGCGATGGAAGTGCGGAAATTAATTCTTGGTGCTATCTATCAAAAATGGTGGAAAATCTTACCAAACATGTACAGACTACTATTAGTGCAGAAAGTAGAACCAGGATCATACTAATATATGCTTCAGGATTTTCCAAGTCTGTACCATTGGATGTCCAGACACTTTTGAACTGGATAGTGCTTTGAACATTCAGGAAAGGTTCGGAAGAAACCGTAACTATTAAATAGGGAGAATAAAAGCAACAATTTCAATCTTCAGATAAAGTTATGAAATGATAGAAAAAAATTATTGTTTAGGTAAAAGAAAAAAGGTTGAAGCCTCCGAACAAACTATTTGGAAAAATCACCAGGAAAAACAAAAGTAACCAACATTAGTCTTTGATTATTGTTATATTTTTGTGTTTCACAATCATGTAATTACAAAGAGTTTCTTGTAGTTGCTGAATGAATTTCACGAGCATAACACTCTACCAGACAATACATTGGTATCGAATTATCATAAAACTTATTCATTATTGTTTCTCGAAATATTAATGATAATATTATGGAAATGATCGGGAGAGAAGAAACAGGAAATCGTTGGTTAAGGAAGAAGCTCAGAGAGCGAGAGATAAGATTAATGTAATTCTACTCATTAAATTGACTCCCGACTGTGTATTATTGCTATTTGTGAATCTCTTTAAAGGTCTCTGATACTTGACTACGCAGCGTTAGCTGTACACAAAGAAAAACACTTTTCAAAAATATATTTAATGAATTTCGAATTGAAATAAGGATCGCGCATCCAAGATTACCATCTGCAAAATACAGGAATATTTTCAATTTTGCTTTTAAGGATAAAAATAAATAAATTATATTCATGTGAAGAAAATCTGATTATTTTGCCACATTTATTGTTATGATTATTGCTTTATGATTTGATATAAGTCCTCTTTTTATATAGTTTCTCTAGGCTTTTCATTAAATATTAAATGCTGCTTAAATGAATAGGAAAGGTCTCAAACAGAGCATGCATGCAATCGAGCATAATTACTCATGATCATGATTACTCGGTTTATAATATGATTTGTCAACGATATGATTATGATCTGATAGTGAGAAGAGATTCTTCAAACAACTCATTAAAATGTTCTGCGGGTAAGGCTTACTTTGTATTTATGTAGAGTGATTAATGTTTCGTTGCGCAGTGTGACGTCAAAGGATCGTATGAATGAGGAGATGGTTTTGACTCCAGATGGGTGTTGAGTTGAGTTGTATTTTTTGATGAAATTTATTTTAATTAAAGAAATTTGTTTTAATTATAGCATATTATGATTATAATAAGATAAATTCTTTTAAAATAAAGTATAGAAATAAAAAAATAATTATGATTGACAAAAATCTTATCATTTCTTATTTTTGCAATCAAGCTAGGTAATTTTAGTAATTTAAAATTATTTTTATTATTTCAACATTAACTATATCAATACTCAGCTGGTAAATAGTAAATTAATACTTAAAAAAACAATTTTTCTTGTTTAAATTGACATAAATGTGCTATTCAAAATTTATTTTGTCAATTCTCTTTTTTATATAACTTAAAATTTAAAAATAAAATGGCATAAGTATGTCAATGATTATATATATATATATTCTAGCTTATTTACTTTTTGAAAGAAGTCGCTTAGAATGGATTAAATAAGATAATTCAATCAGGTATATAAGCGCTAACAAAATGATTTCTATAATTATTTATCATATTGCGCATGAATAGCTTATATTTGTGTGTGGATACATTTGAAACACAAACACATTTATCTCCAAAGTAAATTTTAAAAAAGACTCTATCTTAAATCTGAAAATAAGTTATTCAAACAAGTTTGAGGCTAAAATGAAATCATTTCTTTCCAATTGCTCCCATTTGTATTGTTAATTAATTAAGTGCTGTTATTTTTTATAAAAATTATGCATCACATTGTTGTTTCACTTGAAACTAGGCTTAAGTTAAAATGAACTCTTTTTAATTTAATTTTTAGTAGTTAAATAAATTTAAGTTCTTTTATTACTCAATTATTTTTCTTCAAATTAAGATAAGATAGTCCTTGGTATCTCATGAACTAATGAAATGTATATAATTTTTGCAATGAATAAATAAAAATTCTTAAAACAATTACGGGATTAAAAGTTGACAACTTGATTCTTTGGTGATTTTTTTGGCCAGATTTTTGGCAAACCATGCGGTATCCGTTTCCACACTGAACCCGGAATTTTTAATTATTGTTTAGTTGCATAGTTTTACATTGTATATATATATATATATATATATATATATATATATATATATATCACATCACACACACACACACATATATATATTCATTCTGATTTTGTTTTATTTTGCACACAGTGAAACAAATAAAACAAACAAAAAACATAAACCAATTCCTAAACATATAATTTTGACTATCTGTAAAAGAGAAAATGGCAATTCATTGCAAAAAATTTGTATGATAAACATTTTGTCTGATAGAAGCAAGAAAGAGATTTTTTTTTACTGTAGTTATACCTTTAATAAAAATAAGGCACTATTATTTAGTTAATTTTCATGGGTAAATTTTGGAAAAAGTAAAAAAAAAATATTGAATAAATTTTATTAATTTTTTTATAATGGTCTAGTGTATCACCGTAGAACTAAATCTCTAGAAAATCTAAATTAGAAGCATGTCTTTATCTGTAAAAATTACTCCTTGTACATTTTCATTTGAATATATCGGATCCAATAGACAAAACTCACATTCATTCTATCAGTCTTATGACCAATGAATTTTAACGAAGTAAAACTCATCAGCCAATCAAATGTGCTTTCTTACACCCCCACATTTCCGGATGCCTATGTTGATTCCCTTTAAATAAATGTTGGATGAAAATAAACTCGTTATAAGCATTCATAAATTCTCAATCGAATACCCGGGACCATGTCGTGTTCATAACTGATTCATGGCTTCCGATTGACGGGGTCGGAACGGATGAATCGAGGAATATCATAAACCATTTTCATGGTCATCACAAATGCAATAACACAATCAGGACATAAACAATGCCTCACTCAACAAGGTGGTTGAGACGGAATTCATTTAGATCCCTCAACTTGTTGCCAAACAGGCGTTATGTTTTTTGGACGGCGTCAATCGACTCTGAGAATGTGTGACGCGTTCGAATAATGACATCAGGAACGGTTGACAGTTCCTAATAACATCTCACGCAGATACATCGTTTCTTTTTTTTCTTCTTCTTCTCCCACTGAAAAGACATGTCTGTTGATAGAAAAGGTTCGGGGAGTCCTTCCTCTATTTTGATTTCTAATTTGGCACGCTGAGAGGAAAATGACCAAAATTCCATTTCATTGTTAACCAATAAAGATGTGATGGATTGGAGAGATGGGAAAATTTATTTCAATTGTTGTAAGGGATTAATTAAGAAAATTGGATCATGAATGAAATATGTCACGTTGTATCGAATCACGAGGGGACATTAAGTTGTGCTATTATGGCTTTGCAGCTTGTTATTAGTAAGAAATTAGATCCTTATTTTTAGTTCTTTATCGTTTTTCTAGTTTAAGATCCTTGATTTGTAGTACATTTTTTTCTGACTTCAGTTCGATGTTTTTATATTCAGTTTCCATGGTTAAATGAAGAAACTAAATATAAAGGCATTTATTGAAATAACAAGGTAATAAATTTATTTTTTGACTAGTTAAATTCTAACAAAATTGATACAAAATTTAGTTACGAATCATTATCAATAAATGAATAATTTATTTTTAATGATTTATTACTTGACTTATTTATTCATTGATAATGATTTAGGACTATTTCCCGTATAAAAATTGCATATTAGATAATTTATACTTTCAACTTCTCTTTTTTAAAGACAATTAGTGAATAATTCATAATTATTAAGAAATACTAATTTAAGTTAATAAATTAATTTTCTACCTTATTGCCTTAATATAAATCGCAATAAGTCTGACTATATGATGTTGTAAATTTCTGTATATAGTCTGACCAAGTACAGAATCCTAAACGAGCTTCTCAACAAGAATATATTATTTGTTATCACTAACCAAATGGTATTTTAAATGTTATTTCCCCCTCTGGTTGATCTGAATTTGAATCTGAATAAAGACATAAACATTGAATGGTATAGTATTGTTTTAGACTGTCTGAAACTAATCTCCAATTCCTTGTGCGAAATTAGTATATAAATAAATTAGAGAATTTATATTTGTGTGCTTCCATTATCGAGTTCATAACTAAAATCTGGTGATAAGAAAATAAACTTCCTTAAGTGATTTTTATAAATAGATGATTAAATTCATAATTTATAAAAGATAAAGATATTGTGTAAAACAGAGTTACGTTATCCTTATATATTTGATTTAAATTATATCAAAATTATGAATTAGTATGGTTTTCAAAAAATTGTAATTTCAAATAGAGGATTTTATTAATAAAAATGACCTTATAATTATATTATTTTTAAGAAATTAGCAGAAAACTTTCTTTGGTTTTAATGGATTTTTTTTTTCCTGTCTTAATTTCTCAGACTCAAATTTCTTCTATAGTTAAAATTTGTTTTACTGTTTAAAATTTTGAAAATTTTAAATAATAGCTACAGATATATTTTCATAATTAAAGTTTCTCTAAGGAGCTTTAGTTTTTGTTGATCAGCTTTAATTATTGCTTGGTTTACTTTTACAAAGCCCTTTTAAAGTACATTTCTTATTTTGTCTGGAGTATTGTATAAGAAAGATTTTTTTTATTTATAAAAGTCGTTATTTAAAACGTTTTTTATATTTATAAATTAAAAAATTTTAGAAACAGCTTCTCTTTCAACCTCTTTTTGATTTCTTAATATTGTGTGATTAGTTTTCATAATTCCTATAATGAACATTTATTTATGTTTCCAAAAAGGTAATTTTTATGTCAGGTAGTTGATTTATTATATAAAAAATAACGCTTACTAGAATAAAGGATGATTAATATGAAATTTAATGCGACCAATTATATAATCTGTAACATTTGTTGAGGAAATATAAAAAAAATATATTTAACAATTAAAATTAATTGTTTTATGGCTAATTTTATTCAGTTGTTTGATTAGAAAACTTCATGTTTTGTAAAAACAATTTTAAGTGACTGTTGAGTTTAATTTTTAGTTATTTAAGAGAATAACTAAAAATAACAAAATAATTAACAGTCAGAAAAATTGCAAATAATTATAATTTTATATTTTATTAATAAAAATTTTGCAGTAATGATAATGAATAAAAAAACTGCTTTTAATTTTTCCTATCTCTTTCTTTTAAAATTACTTATGAATATTTATAATGCTTATGATTGAATAGTGTAATCAATTTGACAGCTAAATAAATGACAGATTTAATTAAAGTATGTAAACATGTATATTTAAATAGATGATTTAATGTTTAAATAATTAATAAAACTTTAAATGATAGTTAACTTCATGTCTTTAAAAAATTTTTTAATTTAGCTTAAAATATAAGTTTAATTACAATTTATAAAAACAAAGACTATAGCAGCAAATATATAAATAATTAAATATATTCCACATTAGAAAAACAATATATTGTAGATTTATTTCATTCTAAAAATAAAGGAGAAACAGAAATAAATAAAAAAAAAAGAAACTTATCATATAAAAACTTAAAAAAAAAAAAAAAAAAAAAAAAATCCAATTATTTTCCATTGCAATTTTGTATAATGACAGCTCGTAGGGACTCATTTAAAGTTAATGTAGACAATTGTCTTTCCACATTTATATTTTGTAAGCTGGGTCATTATTTTAATAAAAAAAATAATTATTCTAATTTATATATTTCGAACCAATAACAGGCTGTTCTGTTTTAGGAATGCGACAGGTATGATTAATCAATATCAATTATAGAGTTCTTGTAAGTTCTTAATAAAAGATTCTGGTACATTTCTATTAGTATCCGATGAATGAATGATGACTTCAATACTCCAGCATTTTCTTTGGCGATCAAGAAAGATGTGTTGGCTGTTTTTCTTTTCGTCTTACGCTGCAGAGGACGATGGACACATAAATTGGCAATTACAATCAGCACTACACATTTTCATTTTCATCTGTGAGTCCCTGACACTGGCGATAGGTAACTCTTGACAAGATCTCTGACAAGTTACTGACAACCATGTTAACGTCTGTCGCCATTTTTCGCACGCGTTCCATCCAGCTTGTTGAGGCGAAACGGCTTACGGTTTCTTTCTTTTTTGTTTTGTTTTAATACCTTGGCGAAGAGAACTTTTATTTTTTTCTTCTTCTTCTGTATAAGTCAGTGTTTGAACTTTCCCCATTGCAAATCCTCAATTCCTTTCTTTTACTTATTCGATATGCTACTGCTTTTACTTCGAATGTTTGGAATTTTCATGCGGTAGGATTTCGCGATTTGAAAGCACAATTTGAGATACCTTTTCATTAATTAAATAATAAATGTAGGTGATTTTATAAACATTATAAATCAATTGCTGTTGATTGCATGATTACCATAGGGATTCATTTCTCAGTTTTTATAGGTGGATAAAATATTTTACAATTAGGACAAATTGTTAAGAAAAAAAAAAGAAAACTGAACAATATTTTTGTATTGTAGAAAAAGAATGTCAGTGAATGTATATAGTGTGTGTGTATGTATGTATACGTAATTTTTTTATTTTTTGATAAAAAAAATATTAAAAATTAAGTATCTCTATTCGAACTGCAATGATTTTCATTAATATTTGTTTAAGTCGACATTACTAGGATTATTTCACCTTGCGACAATACAAGAAAACATTTTGATAGCTACTAGTATAGTGGCCATCCAACAAGGTTAATATCTTTATGTTCAAAGGGGGTTTTCGTAATATAAAAGTTAAAATTGATAGAAAAAAACCCAAGCTTAGTTTGTTACTCTAAAGGAATTATTTTCCTAGAAGGACTTACTTCCGTTAAGAATCGTCTTATATACCTCAGTCGAACATGTAAAATTAATCGCAGTTACAATTGAATATCAGAATAAGTTGTGACCATCGGTAAAAACGGTATCAAACCTGTAACTCTCCGTTTACAAGCTTTAATTTTTTCATAAGGTTACCATATAAATTATTACCTTTTAAAATAATGTTAAATTTAGATTAATCCTTGATCATTTTGATCCACTTCAATTCCTTGTCACATGATATTCCTTTACATTATACGCTGTCATGATTATTCTTCCCCCAAGTATTCTTTTTTCCACTAAATACTTCTTTTAGAACAATACCACGTCACGTTTTGCTTCAAAAATTCTGACACATAAGCGGTATTTCTTCTTAAGGAAGAGAAAATTATTTTTTTTATTGATTCATATTTTATAAGCCTCGTTTTTCTAAAATAAAGAAGATGCATGAAACAAATATCAGGCATCCATCTTCAGTTACAATGTTTATTTTTCCGCCTTGTCATTCGCCTTATCTTTAAGAGACATTATTTCGGCATCTACAAAGAGCTGATGCGTACGCTGGAGATAAAACTTCTGGACGCGGGACACGTACTACCCTGACAAAATCATTGAAAAGTTGTTGTCTGTTGTTGTGTTTTGTCTTGCCAATGAATCGATCCATCTAAATTTTATTACTTCCTGCGAGGTGAATCGGTCTCTTCATAATAGATTCTAGGAAGCAGTCGATATTTTTTTTATAAATGTCAATTTAATCTTTTGTTAAACTCTAGCCATAAACACGGAAGAGATTAATTAAATTTTACCATGGTTAGTAATTAATATGAATGTTTTTGTTCAAGGATATTGCACACCAAATATCATATACAGCATCATTATTTAATAAGTTTTTATCTCTACAATTATTTGGACCAAATCGTAAACAGAAAGTTTTTCTATCGAATCTATTTGCAAAGCCAGATCTTTAAAAAGATATTGGAAGTTTCTTTTTTATGTGATATAGCAATCAGATAGCTTTTTTTTTATTGATAGCGGCTTTCAGAAACGATGTATCAATAGCTCTATCATCTTATAATCCCTCGTAAATGATACTCTTCGGTAGTGATTAGGGGAGTGTAAAGCCGGATTAAAACAGCTCTCAATCCCTTTATCGGAAACAAATCTTGTTCGCTATCCCCTACACGTGTCGCGTAATCTCAACAGAATAACTAGAAAAGGTGTCAGTTTCCTGCACAGAAGTAGCTACTTATAGAATACATCTTACTTTTCTGTTTTTGTTTTACAGCAGCTGTCATCTGCAAGATATCTCAACAAAATGGTTAATTTAACATTTACTATAAAAGTGCATTTAATATTTGTACAAAAAAAAAAACATCATAATTTTATAGTTACATTTTATTATTTGGTTCATAGTTCATTCATATATGCATTGTATGATTTTTGTTACTAAAGAAAATATTAAAACATCTGGAAATTTAATTATTTATTTTTTTTTGTTCTGAAAACCAATGATTTAAAGTTGGCTCAAGATCTGAACTTGGTAGCTAAATGGTTAACGCTTTAGTCTTCAATGCAGTAGCTCATTGAATTGTCCTACCTCTCCTCTTTGGTGTTCTACCTCTGATGTGGATGCATGGCGAGGATAATAAATGGACAGTTTGGCAGCTAAAGATTATAATTATTTAACTACCCGCAACTTGTTACCATCCATCAGAATTTTCCATAGTTGTCCTTATACACGTCCAACAAAAAGGGAAACCTGGAACTTTCCAAAGCACCCACCTCAATAGATGTGATTGCAAAAAGCAAAAATCCAAAATATATCTCTGGTTGCTCTATAGCAGCTTGGATGGATATTAATTAGTAATAATTTATTAATTAGTAATCACAAATAATTTTATAAATTTCACTGCAAAAAGGTGGTTCAATTCTCAGTTCTGCTTTAAACTATAGCTCTTGGTTGAATTAGGCTTAATATAGAAAAGTGATTGTAGAAAGGTCAAACAAGCGAAACTAAACCTGTAACATTATAACTATTTTGTTATTTTTGTAAATGATTTCCACAAGTTTAAATCTTTGAAATGAGAATCAGTCCCATAAGTTTAATATAACCTTGGGAAATATTTTATTTTTAAAAGAAAAAAAATTGTGAAATTTATAAATTATAAACACCAAGTAAAGTTTTGTATTATTAAAACAAAAATTAAGTGATATTTGATTATTTCACTTTATTGGTCAGTTTTAGAAAATTTACTTTGTTTTCCTTTTAATTTTAGCTGTATTTTGTTTTAGTTTCCAAATTCAGTAATCAATTAATCATGTTTATGTGATTAAATCAAACATTGTCTGCTTTTCATAAAATAGTTTAAATGGTACGAAAATTAGAAAGAAGAGATTTAATTTACAATCAACTATGTAAAGTAAGTACTTGTAATGGAATTATAAACTGTGAATATTAAGAAGGTAAAATTATAAGAAATTATAAAAATTATTTTTAAGTGTAACTAAAATACAACACTACTTTGAAATAATATTTTAAAAAATTTCATAAAATGAGACAAATGATTTTATAATATTGCAGAAAACAATTTTGTCCTAAGCATTATTGAGTAAAATTTTCAATGAAGAAGTCACAGTTGAGGTGAGTGAAATCATCCAAATCAAGCCAAAATATCACCAACATTAAGGCCTATTCCAATAATTGGTCGGTAACTGCTATAATAACACATTTCCTTTCACGCATGACTCATACAACTTAACTCTTTTCGTCGTTTTATATCAATGAAATAAAAAAGAAATTCTTTTTTTTTTCACTGCAACCGTAGTGTTTCACATAACGATAATATACTTTTGATTCCCCAGACTAAATGGATGTTGAGCGCCATTTGGGGTACTATTACACAAGTGGAATGAACATATATAAATATTAAGTCGCCAATTCATAAATCAAATCTTTAGATGCGTGTAAAGTAGCTGATTGTTTCTTTTTTTCTACTTCTGCAAGTTCCCTACCAGAATTTAAATGATTTAAGTTTCCGTCTGAGCATTCCACCAATGGGGTAGGAGTCACTCAATCGTTCATAATCGGGGGGACATGACCAGGGTTGACAACAACACGAGAGGAGAAAGAAGCAGTAATAAATAAATGATTAAATATTCCCTCTGCTTGCCTGTTTTGTAGTCGAGAATGATGTGCCTAGAAAATTATTCAATCTTACGCCAAGGTTTCAAGGTTAGACAGTCGTTGACGTTGAATGATTTTTAATCTGTTCGGAATCACTTGTTGATTTGGTTTAAATTTTGTACCATCCCTGAGTTTTTTACCCTTTTAGATACTAATCAGGAAAAAGTGAAGGGTCACCGTAATTTTATGTAATGTTTTATATTTATATTATTGAAAATATTCACAACCAGTTTTCTAAAGGCAAGAAATGGTTGCATATCATACATATATATACTGAATCTCACATTATAATAATATAATATACTGACGAGGATTTACTTTATATGTTTGGTATTATATTGCAAGAAATTTAAATATTTTCCTTTCAGTTTGTAAAATGTTTTCTAAGTAAAGGCATGTGCTGCGTTCATTTAATTCATTTTTGATTATATGTGTGTATATATATATTTATCTATTACATTTTATTTATTTGTCATCTTAAATTTCTAAATTTCTTTTAAAAAGTAAATAAAACATAATTTTTTTTATTTGGTAAAACAAAAATATCTCCCTGTGCACCAAGGAATACCGCGCAGTTCCTGAAGGTGCAACAAATGCACCACATAACAAATCCAAATAAATCATGAGATGAAAAAAAATAATAGTAAAAGAAGGCAGAAAGAAAAAAAGAGATATAAAAATAAAAAAAGAAGTTAGATAACACAGCATGGATAAATTTTTAAAAAAATTACAAAATGCTCTTTCTTCACTAGGTCTACCAAAATCGGGGTCCATCTGAATAAAACATAATGAATATGTTTTTTTAAGTCATTATAAAAAATATTTTCCCCTACACTTAACTAACGTGTACTGTACCTGTACTAATATACTTTACTACTATTTTAAATACTAATACCCTGCTCTAATACTTTAAAAGTATTGCACTAATACACACTAATACTAATTCCTTAAATACTGGATGTCTTGTGCCCAACGTAAAGATTTGAGGTATGCACATTATTGAAAACATGGATTGATTGAATATCATTTACATGCATTAAACATAGCCATTTGGATACATTTTTATGCCGTTTAGCCACTCAACATTGAATTCTTTTGAAACATAGTTTCGACTACGAATATCTCAGCTTGCAGGTGAAGAGATCATTACCTGAAAAGAAGTGCAAAAAGATGTTCACGGATGATCGGTGGGAAGGAAGCGGCAGCGCGGGTGTTTGAAATTCAATGAGCGATCATCCTTACAGGGAGGGGGGGCGCAGGAAGCAAATTATCTTAACGACAGAGGCAATATGTCGTCGACGCTTGTCACGTCTCAGTTCAGGTCGGACAACCTAAATTGTCGTAGGGTCGCTAATGGCCCATTGTCATCTCTTGGCTGGGAGTGGAAGGGTTGCAAGTGCTTGCCCACTCACAAAAACCATGACTTTTTTTTAATTGACTGCCAGTGGAAATACTGGCTGTAGTTTGAATTGAATTCTTCCATAAATATATTTTTTTCATCCAAATTTTAAATTATTTTTGATTAAATTTAAAATAACACATAAAATGAAAAAAAAATATTGTAGCTAAAATAAGTAAAGCACTTAACTTAGCTTCTATAAAACGCCACAAAATCATCTACATTCTGAAGGATTATTTATATATGTACATTTTTTGCATATTGATAAAAAGCACGTTTATATGATAAATTAAACGTATTGGTTGTCCCTTTATGTCATGTTTTGTAGATAATAGTGATTGAACTATGAGTGACAGTTAATGGACTTAACAAATCTCACAAAAGTCCTGATGGAACTGTAGACCTTATATGTTGACGAGGAACAGTTTAAGCTGGTGGAATATATGTAATAATATGGGGGCGAGTGAAGCTGGCATCATGTGGTACTTTTAATGCACATAGATTTATCTGATAGTTGTTAAAAGCCTCACACATTCATTCCTGTCCATTGTGGATTTCGATGCTCTTAGACAACGCTAGGAAACAATGTGACTCTGTACACACTTAAATCTTCTTTGAGTCGCCCTGTGATCCCTCTTTTAGTTTTAGACACTTCCAGAAGCTATTTCAAAGCCCCAAACATGCACATTATTGAGCATTTCTAAGATGCTTTTGCAGTGAGACATTCAGCAAATATCACCTCCACCTAGCACTCAAATGGATTTATGGAATGCCCAACAGAATTCATAGTGTAAATTATCTCCAGGATACCTTCCGACTTTAATCAAGCCCCCTTTTTCACCTTGACAAATAAATTATACTATTCTTCTTTAATTTTTATAGTTCAAGAACAATATGATTTAATGTCTTTAATTTATGAAAATTCATTCATACACCAACACAGTATCACCAATATTTAAGCCATTTTACTTTGTATTAAAGAAAATTAAAAAAATTATGAGATAAGTATAAATCTTATCACACTTGTATATCTCAATATTGCACATTATCAACCAAACCTGTGACAGGACAGTATGCCGAGGCCAAGGTATATAGTGCTCATATCTTTTCCTGACCGAGAGCCTTGGGGTGTGAGGCATATTTGCTGGTTAGGTAGACAGCCTAACTTACAACCTCCAGTATGGGCCGCGATAGCCTTGTTGGTTAGGGCGTCTTTCTCATTATTGGAAAGTGGTGACTTCAAATCTCGGCTTAATCGAAGACGCATGGTGTTCACTAATGGCGGTTGGACAAGTTAAAACTGAATACAGTTTCAATGTCCTATAAGTGAAATGAAGCCTCTGGGATTGGCAAACCAATGATTGGGAGTCTTCTGCTTTGTCACTGTTTCAGAATCACGAAGACTCCATCCAGCTACATCTATTTAATTTGTAAAACCAAACTCAGTGTTAGGTACAGGAAAGCATGTTGATGCAACAACAACAGCCCCTAGTATTTAGTTCCCAAGCATGCTTGGTACTCATTTTATTGATTCACTGAAGGGATGAAAGGCTAAAACCTTGCTCAACCTAAGGATTGAAACTTGGACCTGCGCCTTTGAAACGCGAAACGCTACCATGAAGCCACCGGGCTTCAACGCGTCAATTAGATATGTTAATAAATGTGAAAGATTAATTTCGTAGATAGTATCAGTTTTGCAGTACTTTTGTTTTTTCACTAAAATAATGAACGAAAGTACTCTATGGCTTAGAAAAATGAATTTTCAGGTAGAAAAAGGAAAACATTTGATTTCAATCCTATTATCAATTTATCAGCACACTTTTGAAAATACATATTTATTTTTTTCTTATTAATTTATATATAAAAAATTGCATCAATATATTTGGAAATATATAATCCTATACACTGAAAAGCCTCTACATTCTCATTGTGTTATTCCATACTTCTATTATATATAACTCTTTAGACAATGGCCGCTTTAACAGACAAATTGTTAATTGAACAACTTTAAAATTAAAACAATTGAATAACATTAAAGTTATTATAATCTTTATCTCTTTCATTTTATTCATTAAATTCAAAAACTTTAATTTTCAGTGAAACTTATTTTAAAAAAAATTTTTACGAACAAATAATTTAAAAAGGAATATAAATAATGTGTGTGTTATACATTATATAAAATTATTTAATTAAAAAATTTCTATTAATCAAGCTTATTTAATTTTTCCGATTCATTTAAATGTATCAAATTTTTATTCCACATTAATAATTTATAGTGTAAACTTCCTTTGATGTTTTTAATTAATAGCTTTTATTAAAATAATTTTATATTTTTTAATTAAAATATCTCTTTCTATATATATTAAATTTATCATAATTTTCCTTTTACCATTTTAGTACAATTTCCGAAAACTAAATCATACTTTAGCTTAGTAACTCTCTTTTATAACTTTCAAAAGAAAAAATTATAAAAAGAATTACTAATACTTTGGTTTTAAAACATTCAATTTTTGAAGATGACAAAAACTGAAATCCGATGATTCAATTCTAAAACATCTACACTTGACTGGCATTTTGCTATGTTTACGCTAAGTGAATTTCCTCTTCAGATTTTTCTCATCATTTGAATATTTTCAATGGTTGAAAAGTCGCCTAATCAGATTACATACATAAAGATGTCACATTTATAACATAAATTTGCTTTAAGAAATAAAAGACATTGAAATGATAAATTGTTTGCATAAATATCTATTAATTATCAAACAGAGCTCACGTAATGGGCTCATACCTTTTATAACTGTTTACAGGGGAACAAATTTATAAACGAAATTGGTTCATAATGTATCAAAGGATCAGTCCATTTATTCACTGAATGATATCTGACATTTTGATATTTATCAGTTTCATTGAGGATTAATGGAACACTAGTTTTGTTTAGTTTATTCTTCCATACACATACACATTCACACACAATGGAAGTTTAAACTGAATTTTTTTACGAGATTTATATATATTCCTAACATAAGTTATTTCTTAATTGGGTATCGAGCTCATAAACAGTAGAACTGGATATCAGAATGCTAACCCGTCTGCTGTTAGAGAACAATCAATGAAATATGATTATTAATAATGTTAAAAATTATCTTTTAATAAAATATTAAAAGATTATACATATGCAAAATTAGGAGAGAAATATGATTTCCAACTAAAATTATTTTATTTCTATATTTTATCTTGGATATTTGAAAAATTTCTAATTATTTTTGAATTTCTATCTAAAAACATTTGTTTTTCACCCTGAACTCGTACAGTGCAACAGATGTAATAATTACCAATTGGTATTCAGTATGGTATTACGTTTTTTTTTAGATAACATATTTTAAAAGATTTATACTTTATTCTGTATTTTAAATCCGAATTTATCTGATGTTAGTAACCAACTGTAAAAAGTTTATATTTCACATTTGCGTTTGTATTATTAACGATTTTATTTTCAAACTATTGTTTAAACAAAATTATCTCTTAACTACTATTTGAGTTACAACTACTGATTATTTCTGTTGTCCTGGTTGGTAGAAACAGTTGCTATAAATGCCATTTCATGTGTCAGAAGTTATATATATCCGTACGTCTGAACACCGTCCAATAGAGGACTTATTATTTTTGCTATACTTTTTTTTACAAATTTTAACTTGTGAAGGGGGTATTCCTTCACAGACATTTAAATTTATGTAATATGAGCATTTGTATGGTTTAAATTTTAATATTTTTATTGTCTGCATTACATATTGCTTAAGTTTAGCTGCTCTTACGTTGAGGTGGCAGCCGAATAATTAACGCTCTTGCCTTCGGTTCGAATCTCACCACCGGTGTAAAGATTCGGAGCCCATTTTAAACCTTAGGCCTTGATCTATTAGCCTATATGTGCAAAGATTATTGTTGAGTGACATACAAGCTGTTTGTAGAAATCCAGAAATTTTAACTTCTAATAACTTTTCAATTGAAGATGTAGGTATTTCATAAATTTAGCCATTTTTATACACATATATTGTCAGAATACTAAAACAAATCTTGTCTGTAGCAATCTGTAGCAGACATATTTTAAAAAGACTAATTTTTGGAACATTAGTCTCAGATATCTTAAATTCGAATTCATACCCTTGAATATTACAAAGGTTATTAAAATAAAGGATGTTCCACGATAAAACAATCACGTAACTTCTTTCATTTCAGTGACTGTTATGAGGAACGAATTTAAAACATCGAAATTCGTTATCAACCATGAAACTGTATTAGAACTTTCAATTAAATTACAGGAAGCATCGTTTATGACTTGGCGATATTGGCGAAAGAGTCATTCTACTTCATATCATCTTGTTTTTCTCGAATTTGATTAGCCCGTATTGATAGAAATCAAACCATTAGAAATAACAAAACAATAAAAGGCTACAACCTTTTGCAAAGTCATTTCTTCATGGTTGGTTACGGTTCGAAAGGGTTACACCGCGGCTACTTTTTCCGACTGCGAAAGAAGCGATCTGACCACGTGACGGGAATACTTTATGTACAAGTGACCGTATCTTCGTGAGATCTAACACACAGCTCTTCCCGAGTGCGAAACGAGATAACAAAGTGGCCTTCAAAATTTTCAATCGTTGTCGAACTCTTCTGAGTGAATCAAGCTCTGTCAGCAATTTTGTAGACAACTTTTGGAGATAAAAATTGGGAATCAATTCCAGAGACAAACTGCAAGAGTGGAGATTGATTACGAGGCTGAGATAATTTGTAATTATCCATTGTTCTCTGAAACTAGAGGAGAAAATTGTTTGGTCCTGATTTAGCAATTGGAATCCCAAGAGATTGATTCGAAATTAGAACACTAAATTCATAAATAAACTCAACTTGATTTAACTAAATTAATTTGCTCAATGATAAGAAGATTTATTTGCTACTTTTCAGAAAGAGATAGTAAATTTTATCCTGAAAAAAATTGTATTTCCTTTATTGCACTTATTGGCATTTTTTTCATTTAAAAATGAAACACTTTGAATTATATTTACTGCCTTAATTAGATTAACAAATTACTCATTCTCATCAAAAACTATTCAAAAAACTAAACTAAAATTTTTAACTCCCGATTCTGTTGAATAAGTATTTATATTCAAAAAGTGAGGATAAAGAGTCTCACCAATCCTTAATGCTAAATTTTATAAAATTTATTCAAAAGCTAATTTTTAAAAGTAATAAATTCACTTCCTTCTAATGTGATGAGAATGCTGTAACAACGTGTAACCCAAACAGCAATAAAGCTTCTGAATATTTCTATTATATTAGTTTAAAGGAGAATTATTCAAATATAATATGCAGTTTTCAGAAAGGACAACTGTCGAGCACCCACAAATTGGACGTGCATTATGCAAAATCCCTTTCCCGTAGTTCAACAGTGTTCAGAACCAAATTTGGGACATTTTACTTTACAAAATAAGTTTTTACGAATTAGCTAATTTTTACTATGACCTTTTTTTCACTGCATAAAATTTTATTTCGTCTTTTTAAGCTATTTTTTGATGTATTAAAAATTTAAAATAATACAGACTCAATTTCAATACAATAGAAAATTAAATGCTTAATTTGTGTTGAATTTATTAAAATTATAAAAACGTTTTTAATGACTGAATTTAATCTATTCATTTATTTCCTTTTTATTTGGTTAATATTTATATACATGCTAAAAAAATATTATTAGTTGTGTACAAAACATTAATGATTTTCAAAAACAGCTTTAAATATAATATATTGCAAAATTTCTCTAGCAATTCACTTAGGTTAAAGAAAAATTTAGTGAATTCTATTAACCTAGTAGAGAAATCATTGGTTATTTACTTATGGGCTTATACAAGAGAGATATTTATAAAAAAGTCAAATTTATACTAAAATTTTCATTAAAAAAATTAACCCTTTTAAGTTTAATTCTTGTGTATTACAATTTGGTTTTACATCACATGAAACAATAGCTCTTGTATTTATTTGAAGGGGTATTTGTTTGCATTATGTGAAAAAACTAAGAAGATTTTTCTTATTTTTTTAGCTGCACAATATTCATTTTTAAATATTCCTTAATTAATTCTGCTTAAGCAACATCACATGACATAGATTTGCAATTTCGGATTTTTGATTTTCCCTCTCAGCAATCTTCTTAATAATTTTTAAAATCGATAACAAAGGCATACATTTTTTAGTGCTTCTTTAATTTCGATTTTTTTAATTTTCACCTTGCGAGTCACCTTATAATAAAATATTTTTTTAAAATCTATAGCAAACTCATCATAAACTCACTTAATAGAGTCTATACAATTTAGTTTATGAGTTAATTGTTACCTTTTTTTATAATAAAGTAAATTGAAAAGTAGAAAATTCACAATTTTTTCCAAATCCTTTAATAGAACATATGCAACCACAATATGTTATCTTCTGTGCTTTAAGTGCTTCTTAAAGCACAAAAATTAAGCAGATTACAATTCATGTCAAAACCTTCAATTATGTCTAAATAACCTCGTTTTATTAATGTTTTTACCTTAGAATTTCTTTAGAATAAAGTTTTTGGAGTTTATAGCAAGCAATCACAAATCTTTGCAGGGATGTCCTTATATATATGATTTGTCAGTTTTTATTGAGTAAATAGAACAGTGAATTAAACATCACAACTATTCTTAACACAATCAGTTCAATCATTTGGAATATTTAGTCTACTTTGTTTTTGGCATCAATGCTTTATAGAAGTACGATTTATTTTACGTAAACTCTAAGGTCCCTCAGATTTCCTTTATACTTTAAAAATATTAAATAAAAAGTTATTAATAAATTTTCCGTAAAAATTCTGTAAAAACAAAGTACAAAACATTTTTGAAATTTAAATTTGAACAAATCTTTTATAATAACAGGATTTTCAGCTTGATAACAATTCTTGCAAGAGATTTTTATTACATAATTTATACTTCGTAACAAATTTCATGTAAAGTTGACCGTATTCAGAGTAACAATAGTAACTGAAGATACTGTTGCTGAAGCTTAATAACAAATTTTAGATGATGTTTTAATAATAAATTTATTTTCTGTTACAAATATTTTACATAAATTTCCTCAAACCCATTATTATAACACAGTAATTACACATTAATAACAATTTTCGAGTGAGCTTTATAATAACAAATTTGTTTTTCACTAACCAATTTTGGATTAAGTTGCCCAAATACACATTATAACAACGACATTTACTACCGAATATAAATTTTGAAATTTTGGATGAGTTTTAGTAAAATTCTTTCTATAAATGTTTTCTTATAAAACTGATTACTTGCATTATAATTATTTTCAGGAGTACTTTTTTATTAATATTAATACACTACTGGCCATTAAAATTGCTGCACCAAGAAGAAATGCAGATAACAAAATGATATTTATTGGACAAATATATTATACTAGAAATAACAAGTGATTAAATTTTCAAAACATTTGGCTGGATAGATCCTGAGAAATCAGTACCCAGAACAACCACCTCTGGCAGTAATAATAGCAGTTATACGCCTAGGCATTGAGTCAAACAGAGATTGGATTGCATGTACAGGTACAGATGCCCATGCAGCTTCAATACGATGCCACAGTTCAACAACCGTAGTGACTGGCGTTTGGTGACGAGTCAGTCACTCGGCAACCATTGACCAGACGTTTTCTATTGACTAAAGATCTGGAGAACGTGCTGGCCAAGGCAACAGCCGAACATGTTCCGTATCAAGGAAGGTCCGTACAATACCGGCAACAAGCGGTCGGGCATTATCCTGCTGAAACGTAGAGTTTCGCAGGGCTCGAATAAAGGGTAGAGCCACGGGTCGCAACACACCAGAAATGTAACGTGCACTGTTCAAAGCACCATCAATGCTAACAAGAGGTGACCGAGACGTGTATCCAATGGCTCCCCATACCATCACGTCAGGTGATGGGCCAGTATGACGAGGACGAATGCACGCTGCCAGTGTGCGTTCACCACGATGCCGCCAAACACGGATGCGACCATCATGATGCTGTACACAGAGCCTGGATTCATCTGAAAAGATGACGTCTCGCCATTCGTGCACCCAGGTTCGTCGTTGATCACACCATTGAAGGCGCTCTTGTCTATGACGCAGCTTCAACGTAAGCTGCAGCCATGGTCTCTGAGCTGAGAGTCCATGCTGCTGGAAACGTCGTCGAACTGTTGGTGCAGACACTTGTTGTCTTCCAAACGACCCCGTTTCTTGATTCACGGCTCGTGACGTGGTTGCACGATCCATTACGGCCATGCGAATAATATGCCTGTCTTCTCGGCTGCTAGTAATGGGTGGCCGTTAAGATCCCGCATGGCGTTTCGTATTACCGTCCTGAACCCATCGATTCTATACTCTGCTAACAGTCATTGGATCTCGACCGACGCGAGCAGCAATATTGCGATAAGATAAACCGCAATCCCGGCACACTACAATTCGACCTTTATCAAAGTCAGAAACGTGCTGGTACGCATTTCCCCTTCTTACACAAGGCATCGCAATATTTTTTCACCAGGCAACAACGTTCAAATGCAATTTGTGTATGAGGAACCGGCTGAACAATTTCCTTTAAACACAATGTAGGTGTCGCTATTGGCGTCTGCTTTGTCTGAATGCACTGAAAAGCTAATCATTTGCATATCACAGCACCTTCTTCCTTTCGTATAAATTTCACGTCTGTAGCATGTCGCCTTCTTGGTGTAGCAATTTTAATGGCCAGTAGTGTAGTTTCATTGTAAACAGCAAATATAAAAATTAAATAAAATTTTAGAAAATGCCAAAGAAAATATAAATTTGTATTATTCAGAGAAATTGTAGCTTATAACTTCAGCTTAAAATTTATTCAGTTGTCAGTGCATACAAGTTAATTAATTTTCTTATGCGTGCTCTCTTTAATTTTCTTTAGTTATTCAAATAGAGTTGTGTTACGTATATTTTTCTTTTCTTTTTTTTTTTTTTTTTTTGCAAACTCCTTAAATTGTTTCAGTATTCAATAATATTAAATATGCGCATGTGTGTGTGTGTGGTTTAGGTTTCATTTCCTAATTTTCTTAAAGTTTATTTTGTGTTTCACACATATACGTAAAACAATTAAAACGCAACATGATTGACAATATCATAACCATTAGAAATCATTTGGTAATAATGGCTGTTATGCACCACTAAGCATTACAAAATATTTATGACCGTTAAGCGATTATCAATAGTTGTAATAATAATAAAGCGAAGTAAAATATTTGCCTTGAATTATATATTAGATCTAGGCTTATGTACTGAAACGAAAAATAAGAATTTGATAATATTTGAATAAGTGTGATGCATTTCACTTTTCACTTCTATTCAAACCGATTTTTTGTCATTAATAGCTTTAAATTTTTTTGTGAATGATTAAATATAATTATTTCAAACCAAAAACAAACTGCTGACTAATTTGTATGAAACATCTTATATATGCATGTTGTAAACTAATCATCCTTAACAAAATTAATACTAAATAAAAATATCATTTAATCAATATAAGTGATCAATAAGATGTTAAATTGCTTATAATTTTCATTAATAACTATCATAGTGGGGAGTTTTATCGATCTTTTACGGGAAATAAAACACATATTTTTAAGTTCAGTTGAAAATCCTTTTATAAGTAGTAGTTTTGGAATCAATATTTTTAGTAAAAAATTAGTCTTTTCTCTTGAATTATTATAATTTAAATAAATATTTGCTTTGCAAATAATAAAATAATATACACAATTTTTATATCGAAATAGGGCTGTATTCTTGAAAATAACAATTATAATGTTTTTGTTTTAAACATTTACAACACCAAGATTTTTTTTGCTTTTTGGCAACTTATGCAGTCATGTTTATAAAAGAATACTTTTCCAAGTAGAATAGTAGAAGTGTGTTTAAAGTTTTTTGTTTTCTACATTCAGTTCATTTGTGGGAAAAGTAAAAATTTTTGTACCGACAAATTTCAACAAAAGATTCCGTAAATGTCATACACACAAACAATTTTTTTACTTAAATATATATATATATATATATGCTATAAATATTTTTTTAAAATTTATTATAAGCATTTTCTAATGCATTTGATGTAAAAAAAGCAAATATATGTGAGGTGCTTTCGTTTTGCATGCACTTAATCATTATTTAAAAAAAAAAAAATTGGGAATCCGTGTACCTTTCGTCATATCATCATTCTTCTAATGTTTCAATACTTGGACGCTAACATTAAATGAAAACAGATGAATATCTCGTAAGTAATTCCTATAGCATTAATTAAGATAAGCGTTCCATTCGATATGGATGACCCATCGTACACACTCTTTTCCTCTCAAAGTTCAACGTCATTCTTTCTAATAGCCGGCTTCGTGTGCAATGTGTCGCACTCACTACACACGCGATGTGTCAACAATTAAATAATAAAAGGAGTGGTTCGAGAAAAAAAAGCATTATTATGTATCAACGTTACTTGAATTTCAATGAAGAATTCTCAAGTAAAAAGTATATTTAATGAAACATTTAAATATGTTTACGACTAAAGTGCCGATGAGTTTTTCTAAAATACGTTTCCCAATCAGGAAATCCTCTTTAAACAAATTAGAGGGAGAAGCATTCATTATTTTTTAAACAGAGAGTGGAGTGATGTAACGATTTTGTTTAAAAAAATATGTAGAATCGTATTTGAAAACGATTATACATGAAATAGCATCAAAAATTTATCTGGCAACAATTAAATTTAAACATGAGTAATTCTTTTGAATTAGGTGATGAATGAATTTGTTTCTTTATAACAAAATTAATTAATTTGAATAGAATGATTAAATTAATGAAATAATTTTTACAAATTTTACAAGATCATATATTACATCGGGCTGTAAAATACTGTTAATGAATTATTCATTAAAATTCACGTAATTGATGCTAATTTTGTTTTACAAAAATATTATATATGAATATAAATTATAAAGCAATTTATATTCAAATATAATTTTTCCACCCTTTTTTATTTGAAAATTTTCTTATTGTAAATAAAACAATAAATATTACTTGCTTATGAAGACATAAAAATTAAATAAAACGTTTTATTTAATTATGTTCGTCCTTCATCAAAACCTGCAATTATTTAAAATATTGCTGTTTGTGAAAATTGACGCTCTTCTCTAAATAATATCTAAAATATCCTTTTTTTCATGTCTTCTAATCCTCAAGTTGAAGGGAAAAAATAAATAAAAATTGAAAATAAGCTTCGTTGCGTTGCTGCGCTGACATTAAATACAAAATAGCACTGTTTATTAAAAAAGTTACTTTTCTTTTTTATTATGTTTTACAATAAAATATAAAGTATTTCTAAACTTAATTAAAAAAAATTGTCAGCAGAATTAATAACTCATATAAAATTCAAACAAGCAAGAATTAAACATATTTTCCCCCAAAGTTAACTTTTTTAAGTATTTAGAATAGAATAATTTTTCGCAGGATTATTAATTACGCATTTTCTAAAAACGAATATTTCCTTTTGAGATTTATTCACTTGTGACTATAAATTACCATTCTAGACTTATTTGTAATATGTACTTTTATATTTGCTTTGGATTGACATTGATATCCTAAAGAGGAAAATTTTTATAAGTTTTTTCCATCATACATATGTCTTTCTGGGAAGATTAATATATATAATGAATCCCATGCCGCAAAACAGGAAAAAAAAAATTTACAAGACAAATGTACGTACAGCATATAGAAACTCAATACCTTGTTACTTTTATTCATTGGTAGCTTGACTCCAATCTAGGATTTTGTTACCAACTAAAATGTTCTTTACAAAAAATATCGAGCTGACAACTAAAAGGATGACGTTCTTGTTTACAGTTTAACAGTCTTGGGTTCAGTTCTCACCATGGTTGATGTTTGTAATGTTTCGGAATCCATTTTAAATTGTAAATCTCTGTCCAATTAACTAAAGTGTAGAGAAAGCAATCTTAGAGTGACAAACATTTATCTTCTTTACAGAAGATCACGATAAGTTCCAGTTATTTAGATCAGATAAAAATTTGGCCAAGTTCGAAACTTAAACTTTCTTAAATTTGAATTCTTAAAAAAGTGGCCATGCTGATAAGGACATTTTAGAGGCTAGAGATGTCTGGAATCAAATTGAATCTTGTAGAGGACATTGATGCGAACATTTTGATGTATTAATATTTAAGATCCCATGGTTAGAGTCGTATCACTCCTCAATTTTCTAAAACCAACCAAAAAAAAAAAAAAAAAAAATTTAATTCTTTAAAAAAAAAAGGGGGGGGGGTGCTGATTAGGACAAATCAAAATATATAAGTAAAAGATTTATAAGTGGAATCAAGTAATGATAATTTCTTTTCTTTCTTGTCATAGTACCATTTTTATGAATTTCCCACAATTCCGTCATTCTGCGGAAGGACACTCTCGACCCCGAGGATTGCGGTTTATTGGTGGTGCCTCTCACGTAGCACTGATTTCGTCTTCTCTAATAATACAGTGCGCGGAAACAATGCGTTGGCAAGCACATAGTTAGCCCGGCCACGTAGCAGTCGTCATTGTTGTTTGGTTTGCATTGCAGTACATTGTAATTCATCTCCCCTGTGATTACGTCCCCTGCTCCTTATTCTGATCGGGTGTCTCAAATTCGAACAGGAAGAACGCTTTAATGAGGGAGGTGTGAATTGTAATTCGAAGGAATGGGAACATAGCTGGGAATGGGACGAAATTCGAAGGGTTTAAAAGCTCTGACGAAACTGACAAACCCATCTGACAATAAGAGCTGAATTCTAAATGGAATATTAACCCGAACGGTTGGAAGACGGTGGAAAGAAGAATAGGAAATGAACAATCAATGGCAGTGAACGGGAATTTAATTCGAATATTATTCGATTGTCAGTGACTTGTCTTCCAAGTTGTTATTCTGGAACAAAATTATTACCTCATGCACTTACTGAAATTTCACAACGTATATAAATAACCAAAAGACTACTAATCTGTAAGTGAAAATATTCATTAATACACACACACACACATGTATATGTATGTATAAATATATATGTATTTATCTATCTATCTATCTATATATGTATATATATATATATATATATATATATATTTATTTATCTATCTATATATCTATATATGTATATATATATATATATATATATATATATATATATAGATTTATATAAAACAATATTCGCAAGGAAATAAACAACTAATATACTGAGGCTATATTCTATTATTATTAAACAATAATTTGAGTATTCAAACTAGATAAAATCGCAGCAAAAGAAATGAATGCGGAAAGATTTCTGTTAACTATTATTTTCAATGAGACTATTGATTATTTTCAACATATAGAGACACTTTTTTATACTGCTTTCTCCAAAGGTATTCCTTGAAATTTTATTGTTTTAAATTTTTTTATAAAAATAAAAACTGTTTGTATTATTTTTTATAAATTAGAATTTTAGAAACTATTTTCTCAAATTAATAGTTGGAATCTGGTTCCTGTTATATATAACAACTCTCCATTTCCTATGTAATTTTCCTTAATCATTTCTTTAATTTGTTTATATTTTTTAATGTATGGGTTTTAAAAACTAATTTTTAAAATATCTATTTAACAAATGGAATCTGATCTCGTAAAAATCTTCCATAAAATTCTCATATATACCATGAAAACAGCCCTGGAAATATATTTGATATTTTTTTTTAAGAATTTTATAAGAAGCTCCTGAAAAATTAATTTCTTAAATAGCTAAATTTTTAAGTAGTGTTAATATAATAAATTCTAATACTCTCTAATATGTAATGAAATTTTTAATAATTTGATGTCTTTCTCCTCTCATAATTTGGAAATATATTATTACGCTTACAACACATTGCAATACATTTTTATGGTTTAATTCTAAAGATAGCCTTTTCTTCTCATTACAACATGAGACAATATGAGGTTAAATGTGTTACAACATGAGGTAAAAAGTGAATAAATACTGAAATTTTTATCACTATTGTTTAGCATCTAAAGTAACTTTACTTTTTTCTTTTACTCTTGAAAGAAAAAAAATTATAAACATTTTCTTTTTATATAAAACTTATCATCTTCCTTTATAAATGCTTTTTAAGTGTCCTTTTAGTCATCAAATGCATTTCAAATTGTGTTTTGATGTCAATTTAAATAAACATGCCTCAAAGAAAACACTGAAAACCATCCATTTTCACACACACACTTCCTGATTATAATAAAAAAAATGCTAGAATAATCATATTGTTATCTGAAATATATCATATCAAAATGTTTTTTTTAGGAAAGGAGACAAAAACGCTTAATGTCCACAACACTTCAAAGAGCATGCGTTGTGTCGCAGTGATTACATTCGTAATATGTTCATTGTTTGCGCATGTTGCAAACCGTGGCTCTGCCTATCGAGCCACACAAACGGAGAGAATAGAATCGTCATAATTTGCAACATTCATTTATTCAAACTGCTATTATTCTAATAATAGCTGAATAAATGAATGTGGGAAATCGAGCCGGCAAACATCATTGTATTTTTTTTTATTTTATTTATTTATTTTTTTTTTTTGCCTTCTACCCTTACATTTCATATCTAATGTATTTCATTTGACGTTAACCTTGCATTCACATCTGTATAATGATGTGAACATTGTCATTATTGTCAAAAATCTCGTTAACAAGAGTGGGTGGTGGTGGGTGGTCAGATATGTAATGTGGATCCAAATAGGTATGGAAAAGAGGAGGGGTCGAAACACCCCACAGGGTGGTACGCACGGTGTACGGATATAATGACTTCCATGGGACTATTTGCACATTTTTTATTATCCACATCATACCCTGATGTTCCGTTTTCTTTCTGTTTTCACCAAAGAAAAATGTCAATCACTTTTCTAGTTTTCGTATTATTTCGCTTAAATTCGTTTTCATTGTATTATTATTATTATTATCAACATTATTTCTTCTTTTTTTTCTCTCTTTTTAAATCATCAGAGCATTCGTGTAATTTCATCAAAACGTAATAAAACGAGAAATGACATTTTAAGCAGAAAATGAATACTATTTCCTGCATGTGTGTGGTTAATACAGCTGACAATGGTAGAGAATTAGGTGACTATTTACTTGTTTAATTGAACAGATCTGCATGTCTTTGTATTTAAAAGATTAATTAAGAAACAGCATTATAAATATATAATGCATCTGTTTCTCTTCTGTTAACGCAAGACAGAAGGTGAAATGAGCTCAGTTTATAACTGCCATTTGTGTGTTTTGTCTGTTATGTTTCCTTTTTATTTAAATTTTCAAGTCCTGAGTAATATATTTTTGAGTAAAACAGATAAACCTTTCTATCTATGGCATAATTAAAGAAATCACACCATAAAAGAATAATTTTGTCATATTTTCTTTCCTATTACAAATATTGTCACAGGAAAAGGTAATTAAAAATATTTAATATTTTTTATGCAACAAATTTTCTCAGTCTGTGGATTAAAAATTTTTGATTTATTTTGATTAATCAGTGCTAATTATCATTACATTTAATAATAATAATGATTTAATAATAATTTAATTAATTTAATAATAATGATAAATAAATTTATCGCAATTTAGATCGAATATTATTAAAATATTTGTCTCGTTAAATTTTCAGAAATCTTCAAATTCCATAATTGATTTACTAGTTTCTGTAAAATTATAATCTTAATTAAATATTTTAAACATTATTGGTACATGAAAGATAAATTTTTAAAAGCAAAAATTATAATCTAAACGCTAAGAGCAAAATAATCTGAATTTTGGGAAAATAATCAAACAAAATTGCAAGATAACTTTTTGATTACATTAAACTGAAAACCACAA
This sequence comes from Latrodectus elegans, assembly GCA_030067965.1. NCBI lineage: Eukaryota > Metazoa > Arthropoda > Arachnida > Araneae > Theridiidae > Latrodectus > Latrodectus elegans. The sequence continues at coordinate 33,244,957 of CM057820.1, read as the reverse complement.
TATTTGGATATAAACTTATGATAGCAATATAAATGAAGTTTCTTAAATAACTTCATTTCGAAATTAATTTTTCTTAAATTAATTAACTTAATTTTGTATAGTCTTTCATTTTAATACATTCAAATATGTTTTAAATTTTATTATTTCGAAACATTTAAAAATGTACCGAAGCATGCAAAGAGAGAGATATTTCTTTCAAAAGTATAAAATATCTGAATCACTGAAGAGTGATTAATGATCAATCACTGCATTTTAAATATTCAGTGTGCTTACAAATTAAATTGATTCGATGCAATTAAAAATTTATATGGCATTCTGAAATAAATATCATGCATTACTGGTCAGTAAATTTGCTACTCTAAAGATAAATACATGGAACAAAATTATACTTACTAAACAAGTATATTATACGAGTATTGCATATAACAAGTGATTTAGTATTCAAAAAATTTATTTACATAAATCTAGAGAAAGAACCTTTTTTAGCAATAGCACTTATATGCCTGTACATTGGGTCATATAGAGACTGATTGGTATGAACACATGCAGCAATTGAAGCATCTTCAGTACCATGCCGCAGATCTTCAATTTCAATGGTTGGAAGATGATGACGAACCAGTAACTCCACAACCATATACCAAGTATCTTCAGTACCATGCCACAGTTCTTCAATTTCAATGGTTGGAATATGATGACGAACCAGTAACTCCACAACCATATACCAAGTAGCTTCAGTACCATGCCACAGTTCTTCAATTTCAATGGTTGGAATATGATGACGAACCAGTAACTCCACAACCATATACCAAGTAGCTTCAGTACCATGCCACAGTTCTTCAATTTCAATGGTTGGAATATGATGACGAACCAGTAACTCCACAACCATATACCAAGTAGCTTCAGTACCATGCCACAGTTCTTCAATTTAAATGGTTGGAGTATAATGACGAACCAATAACTCCACAACCACCATACACCAATTGTTTTCTATTGGTGAGAGGTCGGGTGAACATGCTAATTCGATTAGCAGGTGAATATTTTCTGAATTAAAAAAGGTCTTTAGAATACTGGAAGCATATGGTCATGTCTTAGCCTTCTAGAATTCATGCAAATTCTTAGGCATCTCTTACGGTAGTTCCATTCAAAATGGACACAATTTATTTTTCTGTTTTAACAGTCAGCAGGTTACCTAGATGAAGACAACTGCAAGAAAGGTGTTGATTTGGGTGTTCGGGAAAGGGTGTTTTTATTATTTTAAATCAGTTTTCTTAGTGTTTGTAAAATTAAAAGTATAAAAGAAAAGAATGGATGATTTGTGAATTTTTCATCGACATAATCATACGCTATACTGAGCATATCGCAGAGATCATATGAAGGGAAGAACTGATTTTAAAGCAAATGTTAGTGTTCATAGTGCCATTGAATTGAAAAATAGACGATCATGAGGGTGGCACTTCATGACACTTCATGACTTCAGTCTAGGTGATAGACTAGCAAAATGATGTCGAAATCTCACTTGAAATACGTGTACTTCCCAGTGTACCAAACACGGTTGCAGCTATCATAATGCAGTAAGAAAAATTGGTAGACATGAAAACACAAGGTCATTCCATTCTTGAGTCTGGATTCATTGTTGATTATGTGGTTGAAAGTCTTTTTGTCCATCATGAAGCGTCAAGGTGTACCGAAATCCTGGTCACCGAACTGACTGTTAATGTTAACTATTGACATGAATATCTGCTGTCTTGCAATCAACTCTACTTCTTGATTTAGGGCTCATAGATGTAATTGCATAATCTATTAAAGAGCCATAAGAGTAACAACCCTGTCTTTTAAGTTTTTAGTGATAGCAGGCAGTTGGAATGCAACAAGAATTCCGAATGTTCCACCTAAGCCGTTCGATGCCATATTTTGCACACAGTCATGAAACCTCGACAGTTGCAAGCAAAAATAATGCGATACATTTAACTGCTCTCTTGAGGTAGACTATAATTCAGTCTTTATCAAAGTCTTCTGGTGACCATTACTTTTTCTTACCTGAAAAAGTAAGAAAAATTAATGGTCACCAGAATATGTGTATGTATCACCAGTTTTATGCAATGTATCACCAGTTTTATGCAATGTATCACCAGTTTTACTGGTGATAGATTGATGAAGAATCACATCAATGTATCACCAGTAAAAAGATTCAAAACGAAATTGTGTATGAGAAAATTGCTGTGCAAGTTGTTCAGTTAAAATCGCGATAAAAATCTCTACTACCGCATATCTTACAGAAATGCTTTGAATAGCTAATCATTTGTCTATTACATTATTTGCTTCATGTCATATATAATTCAAGTTTGCAACGTATTGTTTTCTTGGCGTAATTTTTTAAAGAAACTCTTTATATTTACTTATAAATCATGATAAATCGCATGTAGTTTTAACTTTCTAAAGTGTATAAATTAATTCTATTTTCATTGATTTAGTTTTCGGGTCGGAATCTTAAAATGCTGACATGTGCTGAGTAAATCCTATTTTTATGAAATTGTGTTACTTTAAATAACTTATAGACTGTATTGAAATTTTATCTGCCATTTTATAAAATGCAAAATTCTTTGCTCTAATAAGATATAAGAATAAAAATATTAGTTGATAATTTGTTAACCTTAAAAGAATGACATCTATCAGAAAGTTTTATAAGATTCTATAATATATATATATATATATATATATATATATATATATATATATATATATATATATATATATATATATATATATATATATATATATATATATATATATATATATAGCTTTTAAAAAGTAAAATAAAACACACAGTTTAAGTGTGTAACAGACTAATAACAAATAAATATTAAAATGAAATGAATTTGATTATTTTATTAAAATTATTTTATCTTGAAAAATAATCTTTTTAACAATCTTTATTAAATTTTCTGTTTTTAAGAATTCAAATTTTTGGTAATCATATTTTTCTTAATAAATTTTTTTAATAGTTTTGTAAAATAAAAATTCTTAAGCGTTCATTAAATCAATTTTTACTTTTGATCTTTAATAGATATGTCAAACAGCAAATTTGGACATAAATTTAACGCATTGACTAAAATTGATATTAAATACATCTAATATGATTTCCTGTCACAGTTAATGGCAGTAATAAGTTCTCATTTAAAAAAAAGAAGAAACAAAATCTCATTTAAACATATGACACTGTTGCGGTTATTCTTATTCATGCAAGAAAAGAAGAATGCTTGGAATTATTCATCAACTTTTGATAAAGAGTTGGCCTCTTTCAATAGACTCATAAAATGAATAGGTCGTCGATGGTGAATAATAAATGATTGGAAAACGATTAAATCTATTGAGGACATCATTTAAATCTTTTTTGATCAAGAATTTGTACAAGGAAACATGAGAAATAATATTTAAAGCAAGAATTTTGAATGAATATAAATCAAAATAATGCATCTGAAAAATATAAAATCATAAAATTATCGGCTTCATTTTTTATAAAGAAAATTTATAAATTTAAATGATTTTTTTTTTTTTTTTTTTGAAAAATTTTCTTAACTTTTACTTTATAAAGTACTATTTTCTAACTGAGTCAACAAAAAAAAAAACTTTTGAAAACCTAGTTTGGAAAACATCAATTAAATTCTTTCTGATTTCTGTAACATGCCTAAGAACAAATATAGACTCTTTTTTTTTCTAAAAACCACTCAAAAATTATTTGAAAATGCTTCTTCTTAATATAGAAAAGAAATAGTACAAAAAATTAATTTATATTAAGAATTTTTACTTACTAATTTTGTACACATAAAACAAGTTTTCTAAATTTAAATTCATTTGAAAAGAAGAAATGCATTCGTTAGAATAAACGGAATATATATATATATATATATATATATATATATATATATATATATATATATATATATATATATATATATATATATATATATATATATATATATATATATTCTGTTTATTGTTCTAAGAGGTCGCTGTTTCTGGCCGGTCCTAGGGTATCAGGGAACAATAGATTAATAGACTCTGTTGCAATTGTAACTGTCTACAATCTGCCATTGGAATGTGTATATATATATATAATTTTATTTAAAAAATTGAAAAACAATATGTTTTTTCCAGTTTTCTAAATTTAGATTTTTTTTAAAAGAAAGATGTTTTAATGTAAATAAAATAGCAGAGTGGATACATTTATTTTATTATAAGTGCCCAAATGTTGATTACTTAATTATCTTATTGTTAAATGTAAATTATATATATATATATATATATATATATATATATATATATATATATATATATATATATATATATATATATATATATATATAAATCCTTGTATCAAATATTTTCGGAGACGAAAATTCTGTTACATGTTTCAAACTCACCCATAAAGTTTAACGGTAATGTAAAATTAAAATAGGTAAACTTGTATTTTAGAATCAGAACGCAATTTTCAGAATTTGGAAAGAGTAACTTTAATGGACAGCATTAAAAGGTATTTTAAATTATCTCATTTCATCGCCAATTTTCTTAAACGAGTGCCAATTACAGCCAACAGGAGCAATATTTTAGTCATTAAAAAGGAGAATTTTGATTCCCTAAATGCCTTTCGAAGTCCACTAAGAATTACCCTATAACTCACTGCCCACAATTTTGCCTCTCAAGCTTGTTGTCAACTACTGACCTGTAAAGGCTAATAAGTCACAATTTCTAAATTGAGCCAGACAGGCGAACCCAACACTTAAACTGACTCTTCACAGTTAAATATACATAACCGCGTTTCAAAGCATTCAGAGAAATATTAATGGCCACTAGTTTGCTTGTGTAATATTGATACCGATTCAAGAATCGACAATAATTTAGCCTCAATTACTAATTTTCTCGTCTGAAGCGTAGCAATTGGCTAACTCCAGTTTGGGGAAATTATCTTAAATATAAATTCATAAACTTTCCTTACCAAATGTTCCTGTTTCAAATAATTGTAACATACATAGAAAGTTCTCGTTAATGTGTTACAGTTATGCAAAGAACGTAAGATTCTCTCACATGTATATTTGAGGTTAAATTTATATTTCAAAAAAGTATTAAAATTAATTCAATTAAATATGTTTATATAGGAATAGAGTATTTTAAAGAGATATTTTTCATTAAAATACAAGATTATTTTAATTTTACTTGCCAAATATGTGATAGTTGTATAACTGGAATTTGCTGAAGTTATTTTTAACAATAGTTCATGAATTTTCTACATGTATTCCTTCCTTAAAATAACTATAATTTAAGTTGAAAATATTCGCATCACTCTAAAGGGGACATAAAAGAATAATTTTTGAATGTCGTTTTGTGGCTGAAGTTTTGCTTTAAAAAATTTATAAATCATTACTTAAATTATTGAAGTAAATGAAATGAATTGGTAAAGTCAAATTTAAATTTATATTAGATTATTTTATTTATTTATTTAATGCAAAAAGAATATATTGCCTAACTTTAGTTTGTGGAAATAATCCTATACATTCCCGTAAATGTTTGAAATGTTTTCTTTTTAATAACTGTAACTTATGAGGGAAATGTTCTCTATGTTGTTGCAGTTTGCAACAAACATAAGATCACTGTTTTTGAATGTATTTTTGAAGTTGTAGTTTTTTTTAAAAAATATTAAAATTAATTCAAACTATTCAAATATTCCCAGAGAATAAATAAGTATTTTAAGGATATTTTTCTCTAAAATTCCTTCTTATGAAATGTGGAAAATTGTCACAGAAAATAGCTTTGTTAAAATATTGGCAAGTATGAAAAAAAAAAAAAAATCAATTATAATTTTTAAAAACATCAACTTTTGCTCTTTTGCTTAAAGTTTAAAGTTAAAGTTTTGGCTTGTTACTTAAAGCATCAACCCATGTTACTGTATAACTAAATTTCCCGTGATTGGTTTTTAATTAAGCATTGAGTGAATAACAGAAAAGAGACTTTTTCTGACAGTTTAAGTTCTACCTGTGTGGTCTTCTTTGAGTGTTGTTTTGAAAAAAGCCGCAAATGGCGCGATAATTGCAACCCAACAGTTCTCCTTTAAAGTTATTACGTGCTTTCATACTATCTTATAATGACAAATTCTAAAAGAAAAAAAAATAAAGAGAAAGAACAATAATTAGAATAATTATAATACATTTAATTTGAGACTACCGTGTAATGTACTAAATTGTTCCTTTAACATTTACTTATTATTTGAAGCATCCTGGACCATTTTCTTAATTGAATTTGAGTGATTTTCTTTGTTCAAACACATATCTTAAAATGAAGCAAAAGGAAGAGAAAATTGAAGCAAAGTTTTTTCAAAATGAGTTGTTATTTTAAACGTAGAGTGGATAGATATAAAGATCTTTAAGTTTTAGAAAACTCAAAAAAATTATTGTACTCTAGTACAATAATTTTTTTGAGTTTTTAAGACAAAACAGCAGATTTTTAATTCTTATATAAATGTACAAGCATTGACACTAAAAATAAAATATAAGAAATATGTATAAATAAGCACATTTTAAAAATATTTAAATTTCATAATTATCAATTTTACAAATTGAAAGATATCATAAAATATTGATTTTGATAGGCATTATTTAATTTTGATATCTTTATTTATTTAAAGGCATGAGTTTTATAGATTTGTTTCTTTATGAATTGAAACACAAATAATTTACATTGTTATTATGAATTAAAGTATAACGTATTTTAATTGATAATAATATTTTATACCAAACAGTGAAATAAAGTATAAAAAATATATTTATGATTATTTTACAAATAAAAAAATCTAGGTCATAAATAGAAAAGTTTTTTATTTATTTATACATTTTTTGTTATTTTAGTATTTGAAAATAATTTAATTAATAATTTTTACAAAAAATATAATTATTTTAAAGTATTGATGCTATCATTGAAAATAATGAAAGGTTTTTATTAGCAAATATATTCTTTTCCATCTTTACCAATATTTATTTTGTCTGTAGGCATTAATAAATAGCAATTTCTTAAAATACCATCTAGAACTACTTCTTTAAATTTCGAATTTGAATTTAATTACTGAGCATGATTTTTTTTTAAACAAAATGTATCAGTAATAAGCATTGTTTCTAAAACTTTTTGTTTCTGACTATATTTTCTGAATTAAAAGAAGACAGATAAGTGTTCAGCTAGTATTTAAATTGTAATAAGAAATATTTCATTTCTATTACAATTGAAGTAAATAAAATAATGTTAAACTTGTTAGCTACATGTTAAAATGTGCACAGTTTAAAAATCTATAAACATATTACTACAACTTGGAAATAAGAGCTATTTATTTCAATTGAAATATGACGCTTATAGATTTTGTGGTATTTACAATTGATATAAATTTCAATGGAAATAAGAATATTTATATTTTGGTTTTCGTAAATATTTAGAAGAATCAAATTTTCTTCTTTTTTTATTTGAAACGAAATTACTTAAGCAATTCCTTCAATAACACCTACATTGTTTGAAATGTAATATTTTCATGAATTCTTATAAATTTTTGGATGATAGCAAATTTCATATCCAATTAAAAATGTGGTTTGTCGCTAAGCGGTCAATTTTTGCACACGAGGGCTAATTAGACCGGGATCTACGGTTTAAAATGGATTCTGAACCACTACTAACATCCATGCTCAAGGTAAGACTTGAACCCATGAACTGTTGAATTGAAGTCAAGAGCGCTAACCATTCGGCTGCCAGCTCGGCTAAGAATGAGAAAAACGGCGAAAGGCACCATTTTTAGATCTGGAAGGTTATTAGTTCGATGCTTGGTTTATTCGAAAACATTTGTGCTTGTCAGAATCAAGCAAATTAAAATAGTCGTAGAGCTTAATATATATCGTCTTTTAAGTTATAAAAAAGAGATAATTCAGTTGTAATCTCGCTCAGCTAGACAGGGATTCAAATTTAAGAGATAGTGAAGTGAATTCAGTGGCGTCCCTCAGCAGGTGTAGGAAACGTGATACAAAATAGTTAAATAAATTTAATCTCAAAAATTTTCCTCCAATTCTCAGTAACTATTCTCAAAATTCATATTTTTTAGTAAAAAATTAGTAGAAAAAGTTTCTTGTTGACAAACTTCATTGGTGGTTATTTCGCCATCTAACGCACCAATATTTTACAAAAAATAGTTTCAAATCAATAATTAATTTTTTTTAATTCAATATTTTTTCTTTATAAGTTTTTTTTAAAATCAAATTACAAAGTTTTAAAAAGAACAAGCATTAGCAACGAATTAAGAAACAAATATTGCAAAAAATGTATGGGAAAATAAAAAAAAAGAATTTAAAAAATGATAATATAAATTTAACAAAAAACACAAATTTATGAAAACATTTATTCAGTTAAATTATATTTTGCATGACTCAGAGGGATGGAAAAAAAAAGATTTCATGAAATATTTCAAATTGGGATAAAGGATGTGGATATTATTGTGAATCACATAATACGTCATACATCCGCCCCCCCCCGTACTTTATATTTTGACTCCGAATGGAGGACCAACGTCATAAGGCTGTTTACTTTGTAACTTTAATATGCTTCGTAAATTGGCATCTTGGAGAATGGATGGTATTCATGATCTAAAATTAATAGCCCAAGTTGTTGAAACATGGGAGGAAATCTGTAAAACCCTCAATCACCCATCAAACTGAAGTACAATATCCACGTTTAAAAGTTGCTTAACTCGAACTCAATGACTTTTGCTCAGAAGAATTGTGTCTTTCTGCTTGGTCATCCTAAGAGAGAGCGACCCTTTTATTACATACTTCTAACATTAAGCAGCAAGGTTATTACCAAAATGTTTAACCACTTGAAATCATATAAAAACCTTCAAAAAATTTATCTTTGTAATAACCCTAAAGCGTGTTTGGTTCTCATTAATATCTATAATGAACAAATCAAAGTTATTATTTACGTTATAAATGAAAGGTGAAAACACTATTTTGATAATTGTACTGTACAATCAATCAACTGCATCATATTTCATTTATTAATAAATTATATTATTTTGATCACATGACATAAATGTGATCAAAATGTACTTTTCCATGAATTGTATTATTTCATAACCTATGAATTAAAAGCCTATTAATGTAGTTTTCCACAAAGGTATACATCATCAAAAGAAAAAATATACACTTTCAATGTGAAATTATACTTTTAAAAAGTTTAATGACTTTATTTCTTAGAAATTAAGCTAGCAGTACAATTTATATCTCTTAATGTACAGTCTTTTAATGTTCATTTGCATGAATTGAAATTTATGTGAGCCCTTAGTATTTCAAATTAAAATTTAAAAAAAAAAAAAAAAAAAAAAAAAAAAAACACAAAGTATTTTATTCTCAAACTCTATCAAAAAAAAATTTCATTTATTTATTTCTAACCATTTTATAGCTTTTTACAGAGAGCTCATTCTAAGAATGCAATTATATTGAGAAAAATATTCCATTCTATTTAGGAAGATAAAAAAAAATAATGGTGCGGGAAAAAAAGTTTTTTTTCACTGTATTTCAGCAGGTATCTATAAAGTATGCATTTAATCTGATTAATTTGTACTTGTAAAATAAAAAAAACTGCAGATTAAAACATCAGATAGATTCATCCAAGTCGTAAAATGCTCAAAAAAAAAAAAAAAAAAAAAAAAAAATTAAAATAGTAATAAAAAAAACTTTCCCCGATCCCCATTATACACTTAAAAGTAACCATTGAGAAAAAAAATTACCGCAAAAAATTCTTATTACCCACTTTGGCGGCATTATATGCGCCAGAAACTCTTTAAACAGCCCTATCAAAAAATAATCTTCCTTTTTAGTCTGACGCCGTGTTTATCGATGACAAACATGGCCGCTAATTACTCTCAATTAATTATGCTAATGAAGTCAATTACCGAAAACACTGCGGCAAGGTTAGCCGCAAAGTGGTAAACTTCGCTCATTTGGCGAGGTTTTATTCATGTATGCAAATGTAAGAGTTTTCCCGCAGAAGGGCTTAGCGCAAATTGGCCGGGTTCTTTTTAACCGAAGCTCTTCTCTCCCGTTCCACCAATGAAAAGCCTTAATTCCTATTAAAAGGTGATGTGTTGATCCAGAAAATACCGCCAGAGAGATTTTGATGAATTATTTTCGCTCCTGCCGAGATGGAATTTTTAAGCCAAAAGAGCCTAATGGCCGGTTGTTCTGCAATATTCATTTATGGGTCGATAAGACGTTTCGTGCACATATTGGGCAATTAATTTCTCTGCCGCAGAAAAGGCTGATCAGATCTTCTAAAGGGATTTCCAAGTGATTTCATTAGAATTCCCGAAATTTAACTTTTGCAATTAAATATACTTAACCACTAATCTTTCCCTTTTTCCGAGAGCTTGAAACGCATGAATTATATTATTAACAAAACTTAACAAAGATTAAAAAGACATGAATTGCATTTTTTGTTTCGCTAATATTAATTTCGCATTCATGCTATCCATAATTTACAATTTTTGAGAATTTAAATAAATCCGAGAATATATTGTTTGTCTTGATCAAAATAATTCATTAATTTTTCCCCCCTTGTTTTATTCGTTACAGTTAAATGTACATTTTCTTCAGCTTTTTTATATTTTGTTCATTTTTATGTTATACTTAAGTTTTGTATTTTGCATAAGGATATACAAAATATGCATGTGTCCTCACATATTTATATATACAAAGGAGATTTTAATGCATTGCTAAGGAAATAAGAGTAAATATTTAACTATTATTAAACTTATGGTTGGTTTTAATCAAAATAATATTAATATGGAAGTCAAAACAACAATTAAAATTTATGATATTTTTGTTTTAGTAAAAATTATATAAATATTTCACTTTAATTATTTTTCTTTTAAATTCCAATTTTATGTAAGTAGAATAATCTTGCGATTAAAAAAAAAATTAAGAAAAATCATCAAAATAAATCATATTTACTACTATTTTATTGAAAACTTTTATTTAAAGTAAAGCACTTTTTCTTGATACAAATTATGTTGTTTCTATTCGTAATACACCGTAAAATTTTGAGGCTAATTTTGTACGCAAATTATAGATATAAACAAGTCCTTATTTTAAAATTCTTGATTGTCCTCAATGAAGCTTGAGCGAAAATTACAATAATACGAAATTGAAGCAAAAACAACTGACCATGCAAATTTTTATGAAAAACGTAAAAGTTAGGCGTTTTATTACTTAAAAATGATAATCATTCTGAATATTGATTTAAAAACAAACGTGGGGAAAAAAAGCTGAAGAGTTATAATTCTTAAAATTTTTGATTAAAAATTATTTTTTCTACAAAGGAAACATTTCTTTGTTATATATAGGCTTATGGTTCCAGATGCGTTATTCCAAATTACAATGAAAAGAACATACAATTAGCATGAGTATATATGAATAGAATGTATCATAATATACTAAATATATTTTAACTAATTAAACGGTATTATTTCAATGTTGCAGGAAAATGACAAGCATTTATAACATCTTATATATTTAGGAAAGTTGCTAAAATATCTTTACTGATTTTCTTGTAGATAACTACAAAGTCTTAGTTTGACAATCATCTTTCGAAATATTTCTTGTAAATTTCAGGAAAAATTTTCAATTTATTAAAACAAACTTTTCCAACACTTCTTAACGTGCACTTGATCCTGATTTATTTGATGATTGATAGCTTCAAATTGTATTCATTAAATATTTTTTAAACTACGAAATAGTTAACAACTAAAAATTATGTTTATACCCAAAGCTGATTTTAAAAAAAATGATAACAAAAGTTTAAACCAATTAAACTAACAAACTTATTAAATTCATAAATACGTATTTAAGTTTGAAATTTACTAATTTTTTTTTTAAAAAAATGTTCCTTTATTCAGTGTAAGTTGGGCGACGTGGATCAAGAAACTAACTCTATATATATTTACACTCTCAACGAAACACTCAGTTTCTTTTAGAATAAAATTTTATTTTCAACTTCTTCAAAAGACAACTAAATGTATCTTGAATCGGTTAATGGAGATTTTTACAAACAATGCTTATAAAATATTAGGATTGAAATATGAAAATAAATATAATTGGAAATTAAGTATAATATTATGTAGTGATGCAGAATATACGCTAATAATAAATGTGCAGTGAATTAGAAAAAAAAAAAAACTATAACTTTTAAATAAGAGAGAGAAATTACATTTTTGTAAAAAGTGTATAAACAATAAACACATATCAAAGAAAACAAATTTCATTCAACTGAGGAAACATTTTTACAATTTTTGATTAACTTGTTTTCCTATTTTATCACAGAATCTTTTGTTTAAAAAAAATTGCTCGAAAATTAGTCATACAGAATTATTTAATAATATTTCTAGAATAAAAGAGTTAAGAAATTACTACTAATTATAATTAAAGGGAGATTTTTATTTAACTAAAGGGAAATATAATTATTTTTTCCTTTGAAATAATAAAATAAAATGTATTTATTCTATTTATTTTTCCTGGGATAAAAATGATTTTATTTAATAGCAGTAGAGAGCAAATTCTTGCCGAATTGGCGTCTTTTTAATGAATGATTTTCAATAATCCCCAACATTATCCCCTTTTTCCTAACGACAAACATTTTGTTGCTCTTTGAAAAGGGAAACAAATTAAAATCATATCACTACGACTCCACAAATGCAGATTTAATGCAATTCAACTCCAAATTCATTTGGAAGAAAATTTTATTTTGCGGAGCGTTTCCTTTCCTTCCCCACGAGTGACCGCCAACTCCTGAGATTCCAGGGAATGAGTGGCAAACCTAAATCTCAGCAGAACGGGGATTAGGGAGAAACAGCGCCTTCTGATAAAAGCGAGCAGCAAACCGCCTCCTCATTTGAGAAAATGCATCCCAAAGGGAGGTTCATTTTGTACTTACCGCTTTTGTCCGTCTGACCTCCCCCCTGCAGCACCCCCGCACCTCAATTAGGGATAACAACTCCCTTCTCTCTATTCTATATAAATAACGCCCCCACTCCCCCATTTGATGGCGGGTTACTTTACATGGTGGGGGTGGCCGGGGTGCAAAGACGCCATGCATTTTATGTTTTGTTATGAAATATCGACCGCTCACGTTTATTTGGGGATGTCTTCTCTTACGCGAGTGTCATCTTGGAATGTTTAATGAAAAGGGAGGTGGATAACAGGTTTTCCCTAAGATTTCTCAGGGAAGAATTTAAAAGGACATCGACTTTACTAACTGCAGGATATATATGATGAGCCTTTTATCTTTATAAATGTGGTCGTAATTATTTAAACAAGGTACAATAATGATTTTTTCATTTTTTTTTATAAAAAATTGTGCGGTTTTTTTTTCTGGAAATCATTAAGTTGGTAAAATAACTGCTGTTTATTTCAACCTCGTTACCTTCAAGATCTGGTCTGTTGCGCTTAATTTCCTGTATTCTCATCATGGAAGATTATTATAAAAAAGTAAAAGAAACTGAGTTGTTTTCTGAATACGATAAGGCAAATCTAAATTGTATTTTCTTACGTTAAAGTGCTGTCAAATATATTTTAAGGACATTTTAATTTTAGATTAAGAAAACATAATAAGCCGTGAAGAAGAATTTTTTCTAAGGATTTGTAATGAATTGATTTCAGGTTCTATATTTCAAATTTGTTTTTAGGCTTCTGTAATGTACGAATGCCGAATAATTGTTATGTTAATTTTTAAATCAAAATTTTACACGTGGAAAGAAAAAGATATGATAAGAAGTTGAAAAATACAGATTTCAATAGAATTAATGTTCTGACTAACTGTTAATAAATCATTTTAAAGGGAGTAAAGAGGCATTGCTTTTTTCTTTTTGTTATAATATAAATTTTTTTGGTTACTTAATTTTTTTATTATTTTTTAAATTAGTTACAAAGATTTATACAGATTCAAAAGTATTCTAAATAAATCTAGAAAAATTAATCACCAGTTCTTTTTCACTTTTATTTATTATTATTTTTATTTTTGTAAAGAAACCAGATTTTTGTAATAATTTTTCAATTCACTGGAACCCCTATTTGATGAAATATATATATATATATATATATATATATATATATATATATATATATATATATATATATATATATATATATATATATATATATATATATATATATATATATATATATATATATATATATATATATATATATATATATATATATATATATATATATATATATATATATATATATATATATATATATATATATGTATGTATATATATATAAATTAGATTTAAACAACCTTAAAATTTGATCGAACCTTAGAATATGATCAAAGTTATGAGAAAAACACAAATTATTTTAGCAGAACTTTAGTTAATTTGCATCAAATGAAATTAATCAATTTATTAATTATAATTATTAATTTGCCTAGTTATGAACTTACCAAATATGATGTAATAATGAATTTATACGTTTAAAAAATAATCCAAAATATCTAAGTTATGTATATATTAAAAAAAAATTGAGGAACGGGTTATTATACAAAGAAAAAATAATAACATACAAAAGTTCTACAATATAATAATGTTACTTTCATTTTTCACAATTTTTGATAAATGTTCGATGAAAAGTATTAAGACTAGTGCTTGATAATTTTTTCGAAGCATCAAAAGTTCATAATATTAAATGTAAGTAGTTTGTTATTATTCCATCTTGCATTTCTAGCACATATTAGCTAAGATAAAATATTTGATAGCTGAATGCGAAAATCTTACTCTATAATATCGGAGTTAATTAAATTCAAATATTATTAAGTATCTGTGAGATACTGATATTCTTGTAAACTCAATTTCAAACCTGGTGAAGTCTTGTAAACTCAATTTCAAACCTGGTGAAGTCTTGTAAACTCAATTTCAAACCTGGTGAAGTCTTGTAAACTCAATTTCAAACCTGGTGATAATCTTGTAAACTCAATTTAGATATTAAAATGCTTTTTTTTTTTTTTTTTGGCTCAGTATTTTAAATTCAATGAATTATAAAATAAAGATTTAATTCAGTGAAAATGATATGGAAAATTTGTCAATTAATGAAAGATTTCATTCTCCTACATAATAAATGGGAAAAAAAAAAGGGAATGCAGTGTTATGAAATGATAATGAGTTTTGAAAATGGAAAATTTCAAAATAAAATGCGAAACAGCTTTTATATAAAACCCATTATATTTAAGTTAAATTTTTGTTCCTGTATTATAAAAAAGAAAAAAAAATCAATTGAATTCTTTTCTGAAGGATATTAGTGAAAGCAGTTATCTTGTAATATTACTTCGAACAGTTAATTCCCTTTGAAAAATTTTTTGCTGTATTCAAACATAATTATTCTTAAAAAATAAAATACAACCCAATCTGTTGCTGACTCTCTTGTATTATCCTTTTATCTTGTGAATATATTTCCAAGATTATGTTTCTATGTTAAGAATAATTATTATCCACATTTATTAAGATACATTTTTATCGCAAAAATATTAATAATTAATATAAAAAATTAATAACATTTATTTTTTGATATTTATCACGGAATCTGCGTTATGTATATTAAATTTATAATAATATGTATTCTCTAGTTCTAAAATAATGCATTGAAACACAAATTATGTAAAATTCAATGAATTAATTATAAAGAGAGTTTATATTATTTGAGAAAATTCATCAGTAATGTGATTATTTTAATGTTATATATCTCTTATTACGTGAATTGCCTTTATTTTTTTCATAGAAAAATATACACTTATTCCATTAATTTATTTATCACTATTATTAATAAGATTATCAAGAATTGTTATGAATGAATAGATATTTTTGACGATGAAAAAACCAATTTACATAAAATTTTGAGAGAAAAAAATTCAATTATTGATATGAAAAACGCTGTAAAAAGATTGAAGAAATTTGAAAACCAGCTGTTTGACCAAATCCTTACAAACATTCATATTTTTTGTAATTAAACATTAACTTTGGTTCTCAAGTAAATCACGTAGTTATTTAGTATCTGTGTGTTACTCGATGCTTTTAAATACATGTTAATTGAAAAGAGTTTTCAAAATTATAACATTTTTGTTATTATTTATGATGACGCACCGAAATAAAATCCAGATAATAAATTGTATGAAAAACGATATTATTTCGAAAATTATTCGTAAACACGATCATACATAAAATTGGAAACTTTATTTGCAAAATGGCAAAAATTTTTGAATTGCTTATAAATGTTAAAAGTAAAAGTAAAAATGTGTAATCATGATATAATGTAAAATAAAAATTGTATAAAATAAAAAAAGTAATGTTGATATAATTTAAAATTTAATGACCAAAATATATCTAGTAAATGATATTTTTATAAATATTTTTTTAGTATACATTTATAAATATATATATTAAAAGTTTAGATTTGAAAATGCTTTATTAAAATTTTTCCTTGAGGACTGATTATGATGTTGTAAACTTTATCGTTTTTATTAGCTTAGAGAAAAACAGTGCTATTCTAAAGTTTAGCGGTGAGAGGATTTATGTCTTTGCTATTTTTTTCTTTTCTATTAGTAATCCACAAAGCAAGTTAAATTACTCATATGTTATTCCTGTTATCTGAGTCTATATGAAATGAAAACTTTTATCCTTATATACTTCTAAAAAACACTCTAAAGCACTTATGATCTTCTGATCAGTTACTTTTTTGGAATATAAATCAACCAAAATACCCCCTATTTATTTTTCGAGCAATTCTTAAGTAATTTTATAGATAATTTTAAAAATTAAATTTATTTTCCTCAGTTTATTTATTTTTTTTATTACCTAAGAGTTTTCGAATTATTTTAAGAATCTTTTAAGACATTTTATTTCTCATGTTTTGCTTACGTGCTTAGTAAACTATATTCTTTTATAGCTTGGTGACGAAAATATTCTGCATTGAGCAAATTCCCAATGAAATATTCACATTCTTTACAGCTTATAAATTCAATAAGAAAATTATAAAATTATTTAAATAATGTGTGAATAAATTCAGAAATCTCACATTTTTTTTATCAGAACTTTGTCATTAGACGCATGTACAAAAATATTTTGCCAACGCTTCATTAACACTTATACATCGCTCAACGAATTTATCTCTTATTTACTTAAAATATTTAATTTAGAACACATCAAACTCAATTGCAAGCGATAACTTTTACCTTTTAAATTGTTTGCTTTACATGTAGTTATTTTAATCTGAATCGTTTTGTCATTGCTTCAAGGTACTTTTGCAAAAGTTGTCATCGATTTCTTCAACCAAATCGTCCGATTGAAACGGGTTCATTCCTTTATTAAAGTCCAAATGAAATTATTTTCGAATTGAGAATGGGAATTCTTTTTATTGCTTTTTTTCGCCTTTACTAATGATGACGTAATAGGCAGTTTCAACAGGGAGATCTTCTAGGTGATGAATATTGAGTTCTGATAGCGTGATTTAAGTCATTAACTGTAGTACAACCGTTTCATATTCTTCATATTTTTTAGCATTTCAATAATGGAAAACTATAATTTTCTTTTCTGTGCTGCTATGGTATTAGAATATTGTTAATAATTACAAAAATCTCCTCATTATGAAATAAATTAATGAAACAATTATTTCATTAAAGTCACTGGCATAAATTGTGATTGGAATTATTTGTAATGAAACTTCTTCTTCTTAACTAAATTTTTTTTCTTTTACAAAATATTATTTTGTAAAAAAAAATACATCTAAGAAAGAGAAGAATTTCTCTTACAAATGCTCCAATTTTAGTTTTTATGAAACCTTAATTCAGAATTTATTTTGTGGTGCTCTGTGCACATTTGAAAGTGATGCTTATAATATTAGAAGTATGTATTCTCAACTCTGATTAAAAAAGAACAATTTTATTTTTAAACTTAGGAGCTATATTATATCAAAATTCAGTTGGAAAACATTGGTATGTGAGACATTTTTAATTTTTTTTTTTAAATTTTAAAAGCATGCAATCTAACTGTACACCACAGATATACAACGCAAGACTTGCAGAAGTAAGTTAACTGAAAAAAATTAATTTTTACATGCATCAATAAAGTGAACAAAAGCAGATAACAGCTGTTTGGATTTGACGAAAGCAGATAAATTCTATGTCCAAGACCAAAATTTTCAATTCCTTTTGTAAGCATTATCTAGGGCCATCAAAGATCAATGACAAAATCAAATGTTGTGGTGCTTTTTTCGAACAGTCATAAAGATTATTTGCTTTTAGATTGTAAAATAAATGATAAGACAGTTTCATAGATGCAATACATAATGAGTAATATTCTTTTTATGGTATTGGCAAAGTTATCACTCGGTAAGAATGACTCAAAAGCGTGCTCCAACACGAAAATTCAATATCACAGATTGTGTTTCGCTTATTCATAAGGGTATTTACTTTAAAACTCAGCATGTTTAAAAGTGCTCAGAGTTTCATTTCTTAAGCATGCCCTATAAATGCTTTGTATTGCAAATGTAATGCGTATTACATTTTGAAAAATGTTGTGTTAGTAACATTTACAATGACAACATCAAATGTTATTTATCTGCGAATGTTATCTATGAATATTTATCTGTAAATAATAATGCTATTTATCTGTAACAAGACTTGCTGTTCGAGCAATTAACATCAATTTAACAACAATACATTTTTCATATTATTGCTTGTTCTGCCAGTAGTGATAATTTTAGCAACAATATGCTGTTTGTATCTTTGTCCATATCATTGTCTGTCCTAATAATTAACAAAAATTAAAAACATTTATATTGCCACTTGTATCATTACTAATACCTAATTACATGTTATTTTAGTTAAGATAAATTCGGCGAGAATACATCGTCGATGTCATTGTTTTCAAAGATAAGAATTGTGTCTTCTTATCTCAAAGAAGAAAGGCTTGGAATTGGTTTGGAATTTTCAACTCAAATATTTGCTGAAATTACAACAAATGTTATTTATAAATTTGACGGAAAAAGAAATTCAATATTCCTCCGTGAATATATAAATAAAATATTTTGACCTGCCAAATATTTAACGAAAACTTCGATGTCAATTCTTGATAAAACGACTATTTAGTATAAACAAAACCATCTTCAAATGAATATTTCTAATGGATTAAAACCACGAATGCAATATTAACAGAAAAAGGTAAGAGAAACGCGATATATTCATTATAATAGAATTAACTTTCTCCGAGAGAAAATCATTGTTCTGACATGCATTTGCAAAAATAAATTGATTTCTCAATCTTTTAAAATACTTCCCTTGACGCGTGTTCGAAAAATAAATCAGGAAAATGGCATCAGCAATCGAAACATTTTTTTTATCATTTGCTTTTTTTACAATCTGACTAGCTAGATAAGGAATGGCAATGTTAAAATCAATTTTTGTTTTTGGTTTGAGACAAATAAAACTCATTTGGATTTGGATACGAAACTTGTAGTTCTGGGCGGAAATTTAAATAAATACCATTCACGAGATTCTGATTGCTTCTTCTCTTCGTATTAAAAAGTTCGTGCTGCATGTAAAATGCATCATGCTTAGGCAATCATTACTTTCCTATATTGCTTATTACTTCGACTTGTTTGAAAAGTTTACTGGAAAAAATAAGCGGGATTATATGAACTCAATGCTCTTTCGTGATTGTTCTCGCATTTGTAAATTAAGGTATCCACCTACGTTCGAGGCAACTTTTTCATAAAAATTAATTTTAATTTTCTTTGTCTTGTTTATATATATATTTGGATGTAAAAACATAAAATTAGACAAAATTTTAATTACATATAGCATACTTTTGTTAAATCGGTTATTTTCTAGTAAATTTTAGAGTAATTTTAATAACACAAACACTCTTTAGAAGATTGTAATACATCTATCTTAATTTAATTTTAGCATGTTTATGTGACACCTTATGCTAAAACAAAACAAAATCTAAGAAAAATATTCAACGTTAAAATAATATAGTTAAAAATATACAGCAGTATGGACATTTTACTGAACATTCCTTTTAAAAATAGCTGTAAATATGAAAACGTTCCTCTTGTAAATTCAAATTTGACTTTATTTCATAGATAATAATACTTAAAACACCTCTCCGATGTTTCATACTGATATTTTGATTGTTGCTTGATATATCATTGCAATGCTATGGAGGTTTTGTGAAAATCTACTTTAAAATAAGAGTCTCGCCTAAGATAACAACGATATTCCAATCTTACTGGGATTAAAATAAGCCAAATAATGGCCTCATAATTATTAATCAGCACATTATCGGAAAATATAAATTTAAAATAAAATCATTACAGAAAAATACAAAAAATACCTCTTTTCTTTACTACTTCCGGTTTGAAAATGCAACTTCCTGTTTCGCTTATCAAAAGATTTTAAGTATTTTAAAATTCTTGTAACTTATTTATATTTGACCTATACAATAAAACAAAAATTTGATTTGAAAACTGGAAAGCTCTGCTTAATAAAATTTAACAAAAAATTGATGCTGTCGAAAATCAGCTTTTCAACATAAGCAGATACCTTAAGCCAAATTACACGGTATAAAAATTAGGAAAAAACATTCATATAGCCGAGTAAATTGTGTTTATAGTCATATCGAATCTATAAATTACTGAATAAGTTATTTCAGTAAAATACAGTCCGAAATATTCTATTAAAACTATTCATTATCATGATTAAGAAAAAAATTAGAACTTATTTGAAATTTAGCATATAATCTTTAAGGAAGAAAAATACAAAATATACATGTGTTAGTTAAAATCGAGCTATAAATATGCTGAGATTTTATATTTACTCTCATATACTCTCTTTTCTTGGTAATAAAATTTGCATTACCAAAAATATTACGAAATTTAAAATTCAAGATATTAAAATAATAAAAGTAAATTACAAAATAAGCAAGTCAGTTAAAATATTCTATTTTCATTAATAAATTATTAAATTATAAATTTTGTGATTCTACTTAGTGACATACTTCTATTCGGTGAAAAAAATTGTAGTCATAAATTTCAGCACAAGACGTCTTTTAAGGCCATAAAAAATTATAAAACGAATTACAAATTGATTTATCATTTAAAATTAGCATTTAATCAACTTGATTTATTTTTTTATTTAGTTTCCTTTGCTCTTTTGAATTATATATCTTACTGAGCAGGGAACTGAATATAAATAAAAATAAAAGAAATAGAATTTTATGAATTTTAGCTAAGATGGATTTTTAAAAACAAAGTAATAAAATTAATTGGTAACAATATGCATTATCGAAGATCAAAAGGAATATATTAAAAGTGGCGACTGTTTAACGTTTTCAAAATACTGAATAAAGATAAAGGTAGATTGTAGTATATATGATGATTAATTACAAAAAACTGTGTTTGATATTCCAAGTGATAATTTTGTGATAAATGATAATTTTAGTGATAATCAAGTGATATAATTTCAAGTTAATTTCAGATAATAATTTCAAGGATTAATGGAATTCCGTTGACGAACTTTTCATTTTGATGGCAATTAAATAATAAATTCATGACTGATAAAATATGATCATATATAACTACTTGGAATTCAACATGTGAAAAGACATTGATTCCAACTGAACACAGAAAGAAAAAAAAAAAAGAAAGTAATTTAAAATTAAAAAGATTAAATCTAGAGAGTCAAATCCCCCTGTTCCTTAAATAATAACATTCCATCTAGTTGTTCGATTTCCTAAAATGGAATGACACAACCTCGTTATGACAAATCATTTCAAACAGCGAAATCGGTAACAACATTTATTGAAATATATAATTTCACGTCATCCGTATTACAGACTCATTTGTCTCCCCCCTGCCCTGTAAATGCTCGAACCCCCCTCTTTGCATCATGCATCCTGAAAACCGCCCTTGTCATCATTTGAATAAATAAATGAAAGGGGAAAAGAGGCACATAAAAGCCCCCAAACTCTCTGCATCGATTGGATGGAAAGATGAGATTTAGGAATTCGACGTTGGCCAATCAGAAGGGGGAGTCTGAGGATGTGGATACATTCAAAAACCTTTTTTCTTTATACATTTCATTCCTGAAAAATCCCTTCTCTTTTTTCTACCAGAACTACACATTTTACTTACTCTTTTTTATTTATTTTCAAAAAGAGAGCTTTTTGTCAGCGTTTTCTTTATCAGGACTTATGAATTATTCAATACGGGATGAATTGTTTGTGAATATGTTTTCGGTAAATATACTTTATTCTCTGTTTATTTTATTTTATTTTTTTCCTCCATGGGTGGGGAAAAATTTGGGCGACTCTAGAGGTGGGGGAGGGTGCTGCGAAGATAAGGTATTTTCAAACTTCCAGCGTGTGGAGGAGGATCCGCAACAAAGCGGGAAAAAGCGTGTATTTCCATTTTTATTTATTTGTTTCAGGGATAATGTGGAGCCATTAAATGACATGATCTGAAATAATATAGCCACCAATTCAGAGTTTTTTAACTCTGCAGATATGTGTTAATTGTTTTTATTCTGAATAAATCTTCGACTATTACGGACAAATGATTCATATTTTCGAACTGCGGATATACTACAAATTAGCATTTTTTTTTTTAAATAAGGAAATGCTGTTTGCAAAATATATTCAATTTAAAGAATCAAAATTCAAAATTTCCTTAAACGTGTCTAAAGTACTTCCCTTTGAGAACGAATTTCAAAATTAATTTAATCAAAATTAAAGATGACACATACATAGTATTTATTACCATAATCTAAATTTTCTTAAAATACTATTTATCCGAGTCAAGAAACTCATATACAGGTAGGTATTTTTTGTCAAATTAACACAATCTGTCACAGAATTTAAATAAATAATCTTAAATATTCTTTATGAAATTGCACTTCTTATTCAGTATTTTATTTTAACGAAAAGTATCGTGCTTTTTATTAATAATTTCAAAAATATATTCATTTTATCTATGCACCAACTGTTATTACAATGTATATTAAATTATTATTTTAGAATATAATAAAATAATTAAATAACATTGATTCTTTAAACTCTAAAATAAAATTAACTAGAGAACAAATTTTTTTAAATGAGGATTTAAGACTCAAAATAATGCTAAAATTATAACAAGCATTCCCAAGTAGAAAAATGTTATTCATATATTTAAAGACTTAAAAAAGTTTCAAGCAAAATGTTCCATTCAAATTTTGCAAATCCATAAACTACTAATTAAAATTAAACTAAAAGAATATTTTGTAAATGTTATGTATATGATTATGAAAATTTATAAATAATCTGAATAAAGTGATTCTGGCAATAATCCTTTCATTAAATAATTTACAACTTGCCATTGTTTAATTATTAAAAATAGTATTTGTGCTTGAAGAGTCACTGATCTTGATTATTTGCTGCTTCCTTTCCAAAATTGTTTGCTTTAATAATAGAATTAAGTTACTTTTTTTTTCAACGTATGAGAATTGGTTTTCTGCTTAAATCACTTTCGTCCTAGAATTAATCAAATGATGATGTTTAAAATAAAACAAAACCGTAACAAATCTTCCAATCAAAGAAAATATCTTTATTTCAGTGAACTGAGAGAGATTTCGTATTTCTTAGAATGAAAGAATTGTCCGGAAAATGCAAGGAGCTGACGAGACACGCAGCTGTTCTTAACAATCAATGTGAATTATTTTCAGTCTTAATGTATAAGTCTGTGAAAATCTTTTACTTACCTGAAAATAAAATGTATCAGAGCAGAAGTTACAAAAGATAAAATATTTGCAATTTAGAAAGAAGAGAAATATGTTAAAAGTTCTCAATTTACTTTACTTGTTCTGTCATAATTTACAAAGTGATCAAAAATATTGGACAGACATAATTTTCACAAAGCTTTCTTTTTTAATTTAAATATTGTAAAATATGTTGGTTTTTAATTTATATCCATAAGTTGATGAAGATTCTGCTTCGTTTTCCCAAGAATTTGCAATCGAATATGTATTAATGGACCCTAAATAAAACTATATGTTAATGAAAATATGTGACGATGCAACGGAAAAGATCTAAGCAAAAATAAGCATTTGAGATACTGTGGGTTAGCAAGTAGATTCTTATTTTGGAGAATTCGTGAAGTTAAAACTTTATGATAAAATGAAATCGTTTGATATAATGTTATGATAATCATGAAGGTATGGAAACTGAATAAGATTAATCATAATTTGGCGATCTTGGCGAGTTCATAATATAAAACAACGTTCATGTCGTCAATATAAGCAAAAATAAAGAAATAATTGCAAAAGAATTTCCATACTGTGATTTACCAGAAATATTTCCTTGGCTTTTTTTAAAAAAAGACCTGAATATGGACAAATACGAAAAATTGTAGATGAAAAAGTTAGCTCGATATCATTTGAAATGGCAAGAAGTTTCATTTTGAAGTTATAAAATAGATTCCAAATAATAAGAAATGTTATGTGAAAGTCAAGACAAGGTCATATATGTGTTATCATAGCAAATGATGACGAACAAATTCTGATAACACCTTGTCCGCTTATAACAAGTAAGGCTTCTTAGCTGAAAAAGAGTTACCTTTGCCAACAGGGTGGAGAGTTTTTAGTTAAAAAATATAAAATAAGAGTAAAACTGGTCTCTATTTACTCAGGACATCTGAGTTTCATTGAACTAAGAAAACCATTTGAACTTCTCAACTTAAACTATTGAAAATCGTGACTGAATGCTTTATAGTTAGATTTAAATGAACTTTACTGATGTGTGATTCGGCATGGTGTGTGGTATGAGACATGTCTTTTTGTAGATGGTGAAAAGTGATTTGTAAATAACATTATTTTTTGTAATGAAGCCGTGCAAGAATGCTATTTGCAAATGTGAGGGCAATGATGCCTCTTTGCCCCATAAGGTAGCTTGATGGGATGGTACAATGTCATCTTAAAAGGACGAAAAGCTTCCATGTTATTCAGAAAGGCAGTTTGATGGTCCATGTTATGCCGATAAGATATTGAGATCCTATGTCGTAGACATTGTTGCAGCTAACAGCGAATCCTTTTTTAAAAACATATTCATGCCAAACTTCAAACAGCTCGTTTTGAGGAAAACAATTTTAAATCCGAAACGAAACAGCATATAAAAGAATCAACATGCTTTTTTGAGATATTTAGCTTCATATCTACAAGATACATTCGTACGATACGTTACTGCCAAGTCTAAATATCCTTGTATTGCCTCTTTACTATTGCACTTCACTTATAGTTGAACATCATTTTCTAAAATATCATTGATAATTTTATCATTTTCAGGCAAAAAAAGAAAGGCAACTGTTTTATCAGTTTAAGAGATCGCACACCTATTAGCCGACAACCATAATTTAAAAGCTATTTTTTTGTCATTAGTTTGAATACAAATTGTTGTTTTGAATAACCTTTCCACGTCCTCTTTTTAAATACCACAATAAATTAGGTCCCCCTAAAATTATTTTAGTATTTTACTGCATTAAATTTTTCTTTACATAACACTCCCCATTTTAAGTCTATGAGATAATACAGCTATTTTCTTTTTAACTTTTTGCTTGCTTTTTGAACTTTTTTGAAATAATTTTTGATTACTTTTTAAAAGCACTCAGCAAGTGAAATGCATATAAAAAGCAAGCGTAAGTAATTATAGTATAAATTAGAATTAATTAATTTAAAAATTGATTTCCAAACCTGCCATCAGCATTTATATGCTCATGCAATGATAATTGCGATATGTAAATATTTATTTATCAAGATCAATTATGCAAGACTTTTGAAAAATTCTGATTTGTCTAGAGATTTTATTGTAATCCTAATGATTATAAAGTTCTTTTTACAGCTTAATTTGGAAATCTTATGTTTTGCAATTGAATCTAATAGACAAACATACATTGAAATTCTATCTAGGAAGATTACTTTCATTTACAACTTTGTGGATTTTAAGATTGGTCTCATGTGATGAAACTTTACTTATTATTGTTGGTGGATTAGTCCATGGGGAGAACTAGAGGTGACCATGAGTGGGCAGAACACAATTGGCTATACCCTTGATGTTTTCGAAGGTACAGGTGCCATATAATCCAGGATGCCAAATTCTGAGATTGACGATTTTTTGGCAGATTTTCTTATGTATCTGGCAACCTCATTTTTATTACATCATACATATGGAGACCTATAACAATTATGCAGAAAATTCTATTTAGGTAACCCTAGTATTTACGTCATCGCACACGTCACGATACGTCATCTTGGCAACTTTTCTTCATCGCCAAAAAAAAATTCAGAATCTGGAATCATGGATTATACAGCACCTGTGCCTTTTCGCAATATAGATTCTTTTCGATGTCGAGGGTGATGAAGTCACAGAGCACTCATCATTGTTGACGATAATTATAGATCAGTGGATGGTGTGCAAAGGATGATAAAATTTAAATTTTCATGATATGATGAGCATACGATGTTCAAAAACAAAATGATAATCATAAGTTAGATAACTAAGTATTTTATTTTTGAAGTTTAAATGCTAGATTTTATCTTCCTTCTTTCTATATACATGTGTTTGTGGAACAGTTGCTTGGGAGAACTTTGAGACAAACTTATGGAAAATCAAACCATATCCTTCATCTATTATTGCTTGCTATTTGATTATTCCTTAATAATCACTTATTGTCCACGAATGTTAATTGAAAGAGATTAATGTGGCGATGAATTTGCAAAATCTATTCTCAAAGCAGTATCATGAATTTACAGTGAAGTTCGACGTCAAATATCATCCTAAAAAATGCACTTAGCAGTTTTGTATGAATTTTATTTTGGGAAAATTTCAAGTTTAATTGTAATTTTTTCTTATAATATTCTACTTTCATTTATATGAAATAAATATATAAAACAGAAAAAAAAATTCCATTTTGGCGAAAAAGAAACAGTTGGAGATATAAATTTGAAGAAAGTGATGAAGATAAAAAGTTCCTATAGTTGAATAAATTTTCAATCAAGAAAATAATTTAAATGTTTTAAGTAAACTTGTGTGCAAATTTTTTTCTTACATTATTAAGTGCCCTCATTTTTTATACTTTTTAATAAAAAATTCTTTAAAGCTATTTAATAAATACTTATGATATCGTTTTCACAGTTCTTATCAGAATATTTATATTTATATTTTTAATTTCATCATAGGATTAATTAAAAATATATATTAATAATAAATGAGTTACATAAATAAATCTAGCCTGAAAGCCAGTTTCATATTTCACTTAATTTTATTTGATATTGGAATAATTTATATAAAACTAAGAAATGATGCAATGGAAATATTTCAATAACAAATATAAAAATCTTACATACATTACTATAATGGACATCCTATCCAAAATCGGTTGGAATAAATGGTTTGTTACTTTCTTTTATAAATTTATATAAATTATAAAACTCATACATAGGAAAATATCTCCTATATCTTCTTTTATTTATTATACAAAGAAAATTTCAGAACAAATTTCAGAAGAACACAATAAGAAGAATTGTTTTCAAAATGTTTTCTTTTAAGTATATGATATAAATATTTTACATTTTAAGATTATATTAAATAAGGTATGCAATTTTATGCATATTTACTGTAATATGAAATCGAGATATATAAATATATGTACTAAAACATTTGACAAGTTTCGATAAATGCATATCGAGATTTTGTAGTAAATATTAGTTACAATATACCTTTATGTTGGGATAGTCTAAGAACACATTGCCTAGAATTTTTTTTTCTTTGAGAAATGTTTTAAGAAACATTTTCTCTTGAAATCACTGCCAAAAATTTTTATAATTTATTTAAAATCTATGTGAATTTTAAAATCTATGCACTCTGCAAATATCTTTGATTCACTGATGCTATTTTATGAAACGTTTTCCATATTTTATTTGCAGAATTTCGGTTTCCATATCTCCAGCTTATATCCTCCCTATCAAGTTTCTCTTTTATGCAAACATAATATTTTTGTCATTGGAATAAAAAAAAATTTCTGACGCCCATAAAAGGATAGAAATATTCTGTCCCTAAAATAAATTCGCATGAACTAGAATCATTTTTCTTTTGCTCACAAATTTTTAAATAAAAAAAAAAATCTCAATTCTATCGCCTCTGTGACCACACCCCAAACCAGAACGTATGCATAAATTCGATTTACACGAATTTGCAATACCTGCTAGAAAGAGGATCATGTGTTTTGTGGATGATGATATTGAGCCAGCCCTTTTTTCATATTTAAAGGTTGTAAAATAGTTGTCTTTCGTTTTTTTTCTTTCTTTCCTCTTCTCCTTCCTTCTACGTGAAATGGAATATTTTATAAGACAGCTAGAGGTGTGTAATGTAAAAAATGGAAAACATAGTTTTGGCATGAGGGTAGAATTCTACTCTCTGACTGTCTCTCTTCTTCTTGTAACCAATTTTAAATTTTCGGAAGAGGAAATTTCAGTTCCTCTTCTTCTTCCACCGTTTCCGTAGATTATTTATGTCTTCGAGTGAATATAAAATGTATTTTTCTCGAACCAGATAGGAATCGGAAATGAAGTGAAGTAAATGCCAGATGTAGAGGAATAAAATTTTGTTTATTTAATAAATGCTCTGAGAAGAAATATTACCGTAGATTGAGAGTTATTTTTCAAATCAGTTTTTCTTCGTGAAAATCAGATAGATTGCAGTACAGAGTTATGAATTGAAAAAAATTTTTTTTTCCTCATGTATTTCCAATTTAAAGATTTTTCTTTTACGGAAAACAATTATTACTCTTCTACTAAACAAATTATATAATATTAAACAATTTCAATTACATAATATATAATAATTTAATAATATAATATTAATATTAATAATTTAATATTTGTTTTCCTGTAAATTTCGGAAAAAATCATAACAATCTTCTATTATTTTTATGGTAGCATTATGTTCTTACTATTTAAACTAGACATTTTATTACTATGAAATAATAATATAAAGTCATAACAAGTTTGTTTTGCTGAAAATTATGAAGACTTGCTTCTTAAAAGCAATACGTAATTTATAAATATTTTAAACAATAAAAATTTAATTTTTCGGGGAAATGCGCAAGCAATCATTAAGAATTACAATATTTATTTGTCGCTTTCATGTCGCACTGGGAGTCGTATGGTTAGCATTCTTACTTTCAATTTAATAGCTCTTGGGTTCGTATCCCACCGCAGGCAGGGATGTTAGATGTGGTTTACAGAATCTACTTTAAACTCTAAGTCTCAGTCTAATTAGCCCTTGTGAGTAAAGAATGACCACTGAGGGTCATCCAAATCAAACTTATCATGTTTATTAACAATAAAAATATACTCTTTTAAAAGCAGCAATGATTTATGTGACTTTAAAATGGATTCCAAGCTAAATATTTATGCTTGAAATGGGAATTGAATTCACGAACAATTGAACTGAAGGCCAAAGTATTAATCATTTTGCTCCAGGTTTAAGGCGTTTTCTAGAATGGAATATTAGTTTAAGCTTATTATATTAAAGAAATTTTGAAACAAATGCTTTTATATATATATTCGAATAACATTTTTGACATGCTTATAATGATAATAGAATTTAAGGTAAATTGGTCACTCAATGTTCGCTATTTGTTTCCATTAAAAATTAAAAATGTTATTTTAAAGCTAATTCTTCAATCAGGACCAACTGTTTAAAATAGGTCCGACAAACCTTCAAATAACTTCTTACAAAAAAAGGGAATCGAACCCACAAAACATTGAATTGAAACCCAGATTCTATTATTTTAGATGTCAGTTCAGTTCGTAGAAATGATATAAGTGCCAATTTTAGGACCTTTCCTTTTAATCTAATCGAGACTAAGACACGAAAAGAAAATATTAGATCTCTTTTAAAAATTCGAAAAATATATTAATAATATTTCAGTAATAATATGCAATCCACAAAAATGGGAAATTTTTTTAGATATATATATCAATAGTTTACTAAGTTTCTCTCAGTTTACTAAATTACAAAAATTTTAATTTCAATTTTTAATTCATTACTTCATAACCCATACTTTCTCCTAATATTGAATACATTACAAAATCTTTCAAATATGTATAAACCCGAAAAAAAGAAAAGTATTTACACCATTGAATTGTGTTAGGTTTTTCAAACTAAATTCTCTGTAGAGTTTATCTGTAACACAAGAAAAACGAATCTTTTTTAATGCTTTTGAACTCTTAAAGGTATGTTTTCAAATATTTCATTCAACGGTAGAAGCATAGCAATGAATTATCTTCAAATGAACCCTAGTTTATTTTTTGGCCGAAGACAAAATCGATCAGAGCATAAATATGTCGGGGAGGAATCGTATACTGCTTCTTCCAACCAGCGAAAAATGAGATGCTTTGGATCTCAAAAAATACCCTGACAGGCAACATAGTAACGTACTATTTGTGCAAAAAATTGCTGAATGATTACCGGTTTGAATCTTCTTAGCTTCAGGGGATGATCGGGGAAACTTTTTCCGAAGCAACACGCAAGGAAATCTTAGAATGGTATGGCATTGTCGTAGGAGGATGATCGTAAGTTTCAGGTACTTAAAAGAGATACGATGATTGCGGCTTAAGTAGTTCTAAATATGTCCAAATAGACTATTGCATTTTCATCACAAAATTGTCTTGCATGGAGTAATTTCTGTTATGATTTTATGAATCTTCCTTGGTAAAATATTGTTTAATTTGTATAGCTGATTGGTCTTTGAGCATTAACCATTTTCATTGCTTGTTGATCCAGAACTTTAAAGCAAAAATAATTAATTGAAATTGCATAATTAGGAAAATAAGATCAATGTGAAATGAAAGTTATAGAAGTAATCTTTCGTTATTTACGAATAAGTATAGATTTAATGACAAAAAATTACTTAATAATTTTACAAATAAATCCATATTTCATTCTAAAGGATTTGCAATTAGATAAAAAAAAGTTTAAAATTCCATATATTAAAGCTTTATGGGAAAAATAAATGTGAAATGTTTAAGATGTTGCTTATTTACAATAAAAACAATACAATGTATTTTTGAACAGTATTTTATTGTAAAATATGTAAATAATTGAAATAAAACATAAAAATATTTTAAAATTAAAAATATTCATGGATATTTCATTTAATGTTCATAAACATTTTATTCAAAAATTACAAGGTTGATATTTGCATTATAATATCAGTAAATATTTGATTCAAAATATATTTCTTTTATAAAAAAAACATTTGATATGTAAGAATTATGTAATAATTTTTCCTACATTTTGATATTGCATCAAAAACTCCATTCACAAATGTATAACACTTTAGGAAAAAAAAATTTAAATGTGAAACATTTAAAATGTTCATAAAAATCAAGACAAAAACGATGTGCTTTCTGTAGAGTATCATGGTATAATATTTATTGATATTATAACAAGTTTTGCTGATATTATAATAAATTTTTTGTTGATATTATAATACGTTTTTTTATAACACATTTAAATCAAAAGCACTTTGAAGTTTAAATTATTTTTATACTTGATTTATAACTTTACTTTTGGTATTTGCTTCAAAATTTAACAATGGTTTGCCAATAAACAAGGATTCAATGATTGAAATTTATTTAATAATGCTACTTTCTGGGTTTGTCATTATATCAAAAATTCCGTTTATTAGAATAAATTTCCAAAAAATAATTTAATAGTAAATAATTAAAATTTTGCTTATCAAATTAATTTTCCTGTTCTAATATTTGTAGAGATTTTATTAAAGATGCAAAAATACTTTGTAGTTTAAAATATTTTATAGATATTTGACTCAGTATTTATAAGCACTTGATACAAAATTTTATTTTTAATGTTTTTTATATAGATATTTGCTTAGGAATCTAACAATATACATCATTGCCTGCAGGTCTTAAAATAAAACAATAGCTGCAATATAACCGCTATTATGAAACAACATTTTAAAATTCTGCAAGAAATGTTAAAATTATTTGAACAAATTTGAATACACAAGCAGTGAATTTTTTTTTTAATATTTTATTTCAATTTAATTTTAGTCAAAGCAATAAGGAGATTTTAGCAAAAAAATTTCGAGGTATTTGCGGATATTAAATAAACACATATTACTTTTTGTTTTGTGATTTAAACGGCATCACTTGTAGAATATATAATTACTTTTAAAATAGAATATCAATATCATTATCCTTTATGAATTGATTTACATGCTCAAGATAAATTCAGAATCAATGTCTCTCAATATTCATATTATTATCTTTGAGAAATGAAAAATATTTAAAAATCGTAGAAGACACCGGAAATGCTTAAAAGTAAATACAATATTAATGAGAGTAATCTGACATTGAATTGATCAGATGAAACGTTATTTGTCTTCTCACAATAAAGCAATATATAAATCTCTCACCACCTTTGTTATGAAAATCAGTATCATTTCTTATTGAGCCCATTGCTTTCGGAATCGAATATTGTCTTAGATTTGCGCACATATATATGTGTGTGTATGATTTGATTTAAACAATGGGATGTCACAAAGAAATTGACAATAGGTCATTGATTTTGTATCTTATTAAGAACATTCTTTATGCAAGGTGGGCAGTCAGCAAATGCACATTCCAATTCGAATGTCCTTCGTTCTAATAACTTTAAAGATATACATCAGTAGACCTGTCTGTCGGAAAGTTTGCAGTTGAAGCTCTCTTAATAGATTCCACTTATAGAGGGGAGATAGTGGTTGGAAGAAATTCCACTCCAGTAATAGTCCCATCTGGAGACAGAAAAGTTCGCGAGCTCCCCATTTAATGATGGGTACCGGGAACGTCTTGTGCCTCACCTATGGGGTGATCCAAATCCAATTACCGACGGCTTGTGTACAGGTTCTTGCGTTTGCACGAGAAGCGGTGAAATCGGCCCATTTGTTTGTTTTATTGCCGACACAGAGCACCTCAATTAACCTTTGTTTATCTTTCCTGTTTTTTTTAATTATTTATTTGTTTTTTAACGTTTTTTGGATTTTTGGCGTCATTTTGGAATAGCTTGGATCTAACAATAAGACATCTAACTGGATCAATTCATATAGTTTTTTCACTAACAATTCACATGCCGATATAAGTATTTGTAGGCATCTAACTAGATCAATTCAAATAGTTTCTTCAATAATAATTCACATGCTGATATAGGTATTTGTAGGCATCTAACTGGATCAATTCAAATAGTTTCTTCAATAATAATTCACATGCTGATATAGGTATTTGTAGACATCTAACTGGATCAATTCAAATAATTTCTTCAATAATAATTCACATGCTGATATAGATATTTGTAGACATCTAACTGGATCAATTCAAATAATTTCTTCAATAATAATTCACATGCTGATATAGGTATTTGTAGGCATCTAACTGGATCAATGCAAATAATTTCTTCAATAATAATTCACATGCTGATATAGGTATTTGTAGGCATCTAACTGGATCAATTCAAATAATTTCTTCAATAATAATTCACATGCTGATATAGGTATTTGTAGACATCTAACTGGATCAATTCAAATAGTTTCTTCAATAATAATTCACATTCTGATATAGGTATTTGTAGACATCTAACTGGATCAATTCATATAGTTTTTTCACTAACAATTCACATGCCGATATAAGTATTTGTAGGCATCTAACTAGAGGAATTCAAATAGTTTCTTCAATAATAATTCACATGCTGATATAGGTATTTGTAGACATCTAACTGGATCAATTCATATAGTTTTTTCACTAACAATTCACATGCCGATATAAGTATTTGTAGGCATCTAACTAGATCAATTCAAATAGTTTCTTCAATAATAATTCACATGCTGATATAGGTATTTGTAGGCATCTAACTGGATCAATTCAAATAGTTTCTTCAATAATAATTCACATGCTGATATAGGTATTTGTAGACATCTAACTGGATCAATTCAAATAATTTCTTCAATAATAATTCACATGCTGATATAGATATTTGTAAACATCTAACTGGATCAATTCAAATAATTTCTTTAATAATAATTCACATGCTGATATAGGTATTTGTAGGCATCTAACTGGATCAATTCAAATAATTTCTTCAATAATAATTCACATGCTGATATAGGTATTTGTAGGCATCTAACTGGATCAATTCAAATAATTTCTTCAATAATAATTCACATGCTGATATAGGTATTTGTAGACATCTAACTGGATCAATTCATATAGTTTTTTCACTAACAATTCACATGCCGATATAAGTATTTGTAGGCATCTAACTAGAGGAATTCAAATAGTTTCTTCAATAATAATTCACATGCTGATATAGGTATTTGTAGACATCTAACTGGATCAATTCAAATAGTTTCTTCAATAATAATTCACATGCTGATATAGGTATTTGTAGACATCTAATTGGATCAATTCATATAGTTTCTTCAATAATAATTTCCATGCTGATATAGGTATTTCTAGACATCTAACTGGATCAATTCATATAGTTTCTTTACTACTAATTCACATGCTGATATAAGTATTTGTTAACATCTAACTGGATCAATTCATATGGTTTCTTCAATAATAATTCACATGTTGATATAAGCATTTGTAATATATAGAAAGTGACCTCAGGCGACAAACGAACCAAACCACAACCTTTATAAAGTGCAAATTTGTGAAGAAAATCATGTTTCACTACAAAGTTATGATTATTAAAAAAATTTTACATAAAAACATTACCAAAATCTTTTAACATCGCAATTTTTCTTTTTAAGACGATATTGATTTTTTTATAACAGGAAGTGAGGATAGAAGACCTTAATGCCATCCTTCATAAATGTTGAAAAATATGTTTATTCAATCATCAATAGTGAAAAATTTATGAATAGAAAAACACTACAAAGATACACACCACAAGAATTTTCTAGTACAAATTAATTTTGGTATTCCAGGTAATAATTTTATCCATGTTCAAATATTAATTTATAGGTTTTTTTGATTTTTCGACTATACCAAGATACGATGTTACACCATGCAGCTCTTATATTCATAATTTCTAGCGCAGGTATTGAGTGAGATTAGACATTATATTAATTATACTTATTTGCATTTTCAACATAATTAACAGTACATTTTACAGTATAAAAAACATAAGGTAATTGGTTAATCACCATGTTTATTAATCTATTTAATATTAATTATAGTAATCACTTATTACATCATATATTGATGTAATAAGTGATTACTATAATTAATATATTATAAACTACGATTATTTAATTAACAAAAAAAAACTTTTCCATAGCATTAAATTCGAACTTCATAAGCCATTC
This sequence comes from Latrodectus elegans, assembly GCA_030067965.1. Taxonomy (NCBI): domain Eukaryota; kingdom Metazoa; phylum Arthropoda; class Arachnida; order Araneae; family Theridiidae; genus Latrodectus; species Latrodectus elegans. Next base: position 33,209,438 of record CM057820.1, on the reverse strand, counting down.
TTTGATATGCAGCATGAAAGAAAAATCAGTTTTACATTTTATCTCTTAAAGGTATTTTGTAAAGCATTTTAAACTTTTTTCTATGTCGAAAAATTAAAACTTTAGACTGACAAAAGATTCTGAAACGATCTGAACATATCAAAGTTTACAACTGTCGTAAAATTCTGAAAACTTGATAAATCACTCTTATATTGTTTTAAGGGTTTTTTTTTTTATTCGATAATTTAACATAAAAATTAATAATTCTGAAAAAAAAAATAATTTTCATAATCCAAAAAGTGTAACCCAGAAATGCACAATTGGTTAAAATTATAAAATTATTAAATTTAATCCTTTAAGCAATAGTTGGTATCAAATAAACAACCATTTTAGAATTTTTAATATATTTTTTTTATTACGTAGACAAGATTATAAAATTTTCATTGATGCTTAAATTCATATTGTTCGAATGAAATTCGATTGTTTTTCAAACTCTTGTTTGAGAACAAACAACTCAAAATTGTTTTAATTACGACTTTCTCAGATAGATTTTGTTCCCACATTGAAAATAAAATTGCCATACTGTTACGATCACTCGATAGGTGCGGCGTTTGTATAGCCTTTATTTTTTTCCGTAGCTACAAAAAGAAAAAAAAAAGTGTAATCTATGAATGCACATAATTTATTCAATATTATAAAATAATTAAAATGGAAAATGGTATTGAATAAATTCGATTCTAGAATGCTTAAAATATTCTATTTGATCATGTGTGTATTTTTTATTACCTATTCATGATCCAAGCAATGGAAAGTCGATCCAATTTTTATTGAAACCTAAATTCATATTGTATCAAAGTTGAAGTTCAATAAGCTTTTTAAATTCTGATCGAGAACATTCTACTCAAAATTGTTAAATTGTCATATATTTCAAAAAACAAATCATTATTTATTTAATATAGAATTTATTCAATATTCTAAAATAATTAAATTTAATCATTCAAAAAATATATAACATTTTTAATAAAATAACATTTTAGAATAATTATTCTATTGCTTTCTTTTAACCATTTTGCTGCACTTACAAAAACAAATTCATCAAGTTTTAATTGAAGCTCGAACTCGTACTGTATTCATGAAATTCAATCGACCTTTGAAAGTCCTACACGAAATCAAACAGTTCTAAATTGTTTTATTTACGAACTCTTTCAAGATAGAATTTTTCTCCGGGATTAAAAACAAAACCCAGAGAAATAAAATGATGGGTCGTTGATAAAAACAATTTCTTAAGCCCTCTCTCACTTTGGCGATTTTTTTCCCCCTTTCTCCGGACTGAAATAAATGACATCGCCTGGGCCACCATCTGCGCAGTCCAGAAAACGAGAAAAAATCCAGATAATTCTATCAATAATGTAAAAAGGAGGGAAAAATACATACATCTTACTTTATTTTTTTCCCTTTTAGTCGGCGGGAAAACCTTTCCTTAATGACAGAAACTTCAATTTCATATTTCATTTCCATAAAGGGAGAATTTCCTATATTTTGCTTTAATCGCTTTTTGCTTTATTTGTTTTATGCTGTTTCTCCTAAGTCGCGTGACGTACATTGTTGCACAATTCTCTTCCGACCGAATTCCCGCCTCCCCCCTTGATGAAGGGTATCATGAAAAATGCATCGGTGGTTAGGGAGGGGGGAACAACTCCCGTCTCATGGCTTGTACGATCGTTTGTAATAAATGACGCAAAACGCTTTCTCTATCTAAAATCTTGATGTTCTCTCCCCTTACTTACGAAGATTTTACTTCTCCTTCCTCAATAGATTTGTAATGCAATTTCGTATCGATTATTTTATATTTCGATTACAGATGACGCTGATAAAAAAAAATGCATGAATTTCATCGATTGATATGCGGTGGCAATGATATATCGATCGATGAAAAGCCTTGGATATTATTTTTTGTTCAAGCATTAAATTTTTGATAAAGGGAATGAATAAGATAAAATTGAAACAAATTAATTGATTTCTTAATCATCCTGAATTTTCTCGATTTTATATACATTGAAATTAATTAATATCCTGAGTTATCTTGGTCAAAATATAATTCACCATTACACAAGTCATTTTATTATGTTTTCGTTCTGGAGTTTGAAATGAGGAAAAAAATTCTGTAATATCAAAATTTGGAGTATCCTCAATATTTTATTATTTGTTTTTAGATAAATATTTAAACGAGGAATTGTCTCATATTATTGCAATAGTAACTAATCAATATACCGCAGATTTTGAGTTAACGTTACATTTTCGCATCCATTAAAAATATTAAAACTTCAGCTTAAATTCTGCGTATTATATTCTGCTTCTATTTTTAATTAAAAAAAATTTTTTTTTAGAAAGAAAAAATATTAAAGGAAGTTATTGATTTAATCAGTTTCTCACAAATATATAAAATTATTATCCGATACATCAAAAATATCAGTTTGCTAAGTATGTAAGCTGATATTACACAAGGGAAAAATTTCAGCCAGAGATTTATTTTAGAACTAAAAACCGTACTTTCTTATTTTATTGATCCTTCAGTTATATTTTAACTCAATATAACTCGAGTATTTTTATAATAAGATTTAAAATATATTCATGAGTTTATGCGAACATACATGCATACTAATTAAAATAAAATTCCAAATGGCATAAACATTGAACACACATCCGAGACTACAATTTTTTCAACCTAAATAAATAATAAAATTTTCAACTATCAATAAGATGTTATACACTACTAACCAATAATTATGTCACAACCTTGATATTTAAAAACTGGTACTCTAATGCAAAATTAGTACTGTTTGGTCTATTTTGATACATACGATTTTAATTAAAGAAAGTTGATTTTGAAATGTATTCGACAATAGTAAGAACAGTTAACCATGGAATCATAGACTTCATAAAAACAGATTGATTTAACAGATGTATCAGCTAGTTTATTATTCAAGACCTAATGGTGATGGTGGTGTTTGGTAATAGTGAGTCCCAAGGTATACAATCATTCGTCGTATTCGCTTAGAACAAAATTGGATCAAAAAATATATGAAAAGATTGAGCAGTCAAGAGAACTGTTACATCTATAAGAAGTGTCATTATCATCCACCCCACGTCATTTGCTTGTTGTATGGATTATTGTTTGGATTAAGTGATATTCAGATTCATTATTTGTCGAAGACAGTATGTAGACAGTAAATAAGTTCATGTTATAACGTTTACTAAACTTCTCCTATACACAGTGTCTTCTAAGTTTGAGACTTTGTCAAGCTTGATAAACTTTACTTAAAGAAAAATATTTTTCAAGGATTAATTTGGATGCAAATATCTGCCTTAAACATGTTTGGAAACAGATAAATTAGTTCAGTATTTCTTAATAAGCTACATTCTACCATAAAATGTAATACTTTGCCGAGAGATCTGTCTGAATTGCTGGTCGTATTACATTCTGCGACTCGGTAAATATGTATCGTAACTACTTTAAGAAAATTTTGATGTTTGTGGTCCAGTTTGTACTGAAAATTTTCTCAAGGATCATTTATCAGCAAAACATGTTTGGTTATAAATGATTTCACAATTATATAAATTACAATTTATTAAATCACACATGTGTGTTTCACAAAGTCATAAATTGAAAACATGAAGTGAATCTTCCTTCAATTTCCGAATAACCATAGATCCTAATCTAAAAGATGGCATTTGCAAAGGACTTGTTAGAAAGGCAATTTAATTCGAATTGAAATACTATTGAATTGCTTTATAAGTTACCAAATTTAAGATAGAATCTTTACCAAAGATACATCAATAAATAATAAATTGCAAATCTAAAGATCATAAAAAAAAATTATGTATGTGCAAGGATTATAGGCATATATTTTACCATAATTAATATTCCAATTGCAATTCGACGATAATTTTTTCTTTAAATTTCATTTTTCCGTCAAATTAAATTTTTATTTTAAAAAAATCTCGTTTGCCACACAGCTTTCTGATTGCTCAATAGATTTACCTTTTCTGGAAATTGTTTTATAACTTTCTTGGCATTAAATATTGTTTATTACACATTCAGAGTTGTTAATTTATACATCTTTGCTACTTAAAGATAGTTTTCTAAATCAAATGAGAAAACTTCCAACCGAACTTCTAAATAGCACAAGAACATGAAAAGTGTTATGAAATTTTCTAATTAAAGATGTATTCCTATTTGCTAAATTTTAGATTAACATTGTATCCCAAGAACTGTTTTCCCTCTGGCAATATTTCAGTTATTCATTGCCTTGCTAATTCATTAGCATCTAATTAAATAAACAAGTAACACATTTCATCTTTTGTGCTCATTCATTGCGGATTTTGTCGCCAAATCCAGACTTAGGCCTAGCAATGTGAAAGTAGGCTTAGATGGCGATTTCAGATGCGAATCGATTTCATTCCGATTGATGCAGCTGTGAGTATGAATCGGATGCCCTAAGGGTGCGCTAAATTTAATACAAAAAGCGACGCCTTCGTTTCTTGAATGGACGCCGTCCAAGCCGTTTGCATTCAGCGATGACAGGCCTCGCAATTTATAACCTCTAATTGCGATAACAGCACACAAAAACTGCAACACGCATGTGTTACTTTATATATTATTCTTCCCTTGGTTCTTCTTCTGGTGTTCGCAATCGTCTTGAATAATTCGACAATTACGCGAATGTTAATAGACCCTTCTCTGCAAACTTTTTTCTTTCATTATTTTTTTTTCGCCTGCATTAATCGGTGGTGGCGGGGTTGATCGTGTGTTGGGTAAAGGAGCAATTGATAGATTTGAAAAATGACACGACAAATGTTAAGAAATCATTAACGAGAAATTACTTCCCAGTCAACCCCCCCCCCCCTGACTACAGCTAGTCTGCAGGGTATAGCCTTAATAATTTCCAAAATACACATAAATACGTGATTTTTCTGTAGCAGAACTGGCTGATAATTGGTTCATGCGCAAGGGGAATTAATAAAAAATAATAAATTTGCATACATAGTTTGAATAAATACAAAAAAAAGAACTTCAACTAAGAAAGTCAAATCTCGTTTTAAAGTTAAAATTATAGTAGTAAATTCTTAAATAGAATTTATTAGAGAAAGTTGTATTTCTTTTGCATTCTAGTAGAAATCATCATATAGATTATAAACACATTCATCTATATATATCTATATATATATCTATCTATATATATACATACATAGATAGATAGATATTTCCAAATTTAAAAGAAAAATGAAAAGAAATACCAATATCGCCAGATTCTTCAAAGGATGTTGGCCAATTTGGCACAAGTTATGACTTTTCTTCCACTATACCATGAAGCTACACTAAATACGAATTTACAAATGCCAAGCCAAAATTCAGGAAATAGATGTCAAGCCAAAGTGTATTAAATTCAAAGTTGCCAAAAAATCCTATTAAATTTATAGCATTCAAAATCTAATTCCAAACCAATAAATTGGCATATATATATATATATTCGCAATTAGAATAAGCCCCAATGTGGATATTTGATTATTTTGACCATTTATGCCTTCATTTCTTGCATTATATATGTTAATTAAAACAGTACTTGTAATAATATTCCTGGAACTCGAATTTATTTTTATTAAACCATAAAAATCAAACAACTTATAGTGTAATTATATATTCAAACCCTTTCCTTACATTTTATTTAGTGCTCGTAAATACAGGAAAAATCAATTTTCAAAATTTTTAAATATAAAAAACATAATTTCTAATATTAAACACAATACATTTCCACAATAAAATAATCACAATATATTTTCATTTTTATTTAATACTTTAAAAAACTAAAAATATATTTAGTTTTTTAAGGAAAAAATAAATAAAACCCACAAACATCATAAATACGGATGCCAAAATTTTTTATGCATTCAGTGAAATGGAGAATAATTTCTTTTATTCTAATTAAACTTCATTTTAATGAACTCATTTCATTTATTTTAAAATAACTCATATTTGAAAGGAAAACTCATCAGCGCAGTAAATGACCAGCAAAGTCGAAGTAAGTAATAATTCATTATAATTATGGCTCAAGCTAAGAACTCGACAAAAACGTTGCCATTGTCATTAAAAGTTTTAATCTCCATTTACAAGATTCTTTTGAGTCTTAATTATAAATATTTACAACTAATTATAAAAAAAGTATCAAATTTCATGCTTGCATCGAGTGGTTGAAAGATAACAACGAATATAAATCATATAATTAATGAAAAATGAACTTAAAAAAACACACTGCAAAAATTTGAAGTAAAAAGTAACGGCTTCAGGATTCAAGTAAAAGAATGGGTGTAAAAATACTTTTATTTTTTTATTTGCAATTAAAAGAAACTCTCTCTCCAAAAAATGAGAAAATTTCATCACTGAAAAGCGCGAATCATGATAACAATAAAAGAAGAACATCTCGTCATTTTTTATTTACTTAAACCTCATATTTTTTTTATATCCCCACCCCACCATATCTTTTTTTCATTTAAAAAACAAGGCGACAAATGTTTTGAATGTGAATGTGTTAGTTTCATTTGGTGGGCACGAGATGACTTTTTTTTTTTTTTTTAAAGAATTTTTTTTCCTCTGGATGTCTTTTAGAGATGTCTAAAAAAAGAATCGGTAAAAAGTAATATACAAATTATGCCACGATGAAATACTCGTGCGAAGTAAATTAAAGGAATGAATAAATGTATATACATTTCTACCTTCGCTCTTTCAATTTTTTTTTGTTTTTGTTCATTTGTAGTACCGTCCCCTAACATTCTTTTTCTTCATTGAAGATGTCATCGTCATTATATATTCATTTTCAGACAGTACATGTCATTTTTTTTTTTTTTTTTTTTGCACTTGTCTTCGCGCCGTTTACCTATTATTATCTCCGACGTTATTCTTTCCAAGTAAAAAAAAAAAAAAAAATGAACACCAATAGAATAGCTTCCCTCTTTTTGAGTAAAGCTCTTTTCTACTTGTTATGCAATTGATGATTATTTAAGGAATGTGAAACTACGTCTGAATATTGATTAATTATTAATAGATTTTTTATAGCTTAATAGATTGTAAGCATTTTTAAACTGTCCATCCAATGAGTGTAACTTAAAATGAAATTTTGAAGTGATCAATTTCTTAGTAATTTATGCTAATTTTTTTAAGCCAAAATTTACAAATTTTAAATATAGCTTATATTTCAATTATAGTTAATATTTTGTTTGATTACAACTTTACATATTTTCAAGGTAAATTATAACTAAAATTGTAATTTTTTAAACCTTACACTGTAATTTATAATCAAAAATATAAATGTTCTGAAATTAAAAAAAATGATTCTTAATAATCTTATATTATTTTATATAATTCTCTGAACTTAATATAAAATTCGCTTAGTCAGATGACTTGCATGTCATATAATATCCATATTTATTTTTAAAGGCATTGATTACTAAATACACATAATTGATTTTATATTTAAAAAAATATTTCAATTTTAATGAATAATGGTTATTAATTATATTTAAATATAATATTTTAATTGACATTATTTGAAAATGCAAATGGTTTCCTACTGCATCTGTCTAAAAATATTTGATCAAATTATTAGATGCAATACGCTTAGATCATTGGCGAAAAATCTCTACATTTTTTTAAATTTATAAATAGTAAATAGTCACTAATATAATTTCTCATAAAATTTATTTGAGAATTAATACTCTAATTTGATAAATAATCTCTATACGTTGCAAAATTATTACATAAACATTAAATTCACTGTTAAACAAAGTTACAAAAACATTGAATCAAACTATTTTTCAATTCAATTTCATTTTAAATGATATTGAATGGAAAAAGTAGAAGCAGAAAACATAGCCATTATTTGAAGTATTATTTATATATATATTTTTTCAATTATAACAATAACTGACCTTAGCTAATATAATATGATTGTTATAAAAAATTATGAAGAAAAATACTTTCAAATTCTATTTATTTTATAGCTCTTATCAAAAATGAATATTATTTGAGAGTCCAAAAGAAGCAAGACTTTTTAAAAAATATTTTTCTTGACATTTATTTCTCTTGTGGTATAACACAGTTACAAAATTCATATTAATAACAATATTTTCTTCAAATCTGAAAAAAAAAAAAAGTTTTTTGAAGCTACTGGATAATAACACTTTCTTCAATCCAACAAAGATACTGAAAATATTCAGGAAAAAAAGAATTCAATTTTTCTGTGGATATAGAGTTTCCAAATAACCATCAAATTTCGCTTTACTTGCGATATGAATTCTTAAAAGCATTTCTTTATCTATATTAGATGCTGTAACATTTCGCGACAGAAATTGATTTTGGGAGGAGGTTAAAAAAGATTCCGATTATTTCATCGGCCGTTATCATCCATCGATGATGGTGCTGGAAATAGGATGAGGTGTGGTAGTCACAAAAGATAAATAAAGTAAGATGGACATGATTTCTCCGGAAATGTCCGGCACTCTTCTCTTCCAAGATTTTTTTTCTCCCTTGTCACTATGTCCTCCATTTCCAGGGTTGCAGGGAAAGGGAAGGAGTTGCCAACGGAAATACTAAAGTGAGCCAAATCTATAGAATTGTTATCAACACTATTCCTTTCTGATTTTGTGTTTCAGTTATTTTAATTGCAGGAGGCATTGTTTTGTAAATTTATGATGCATTTTTCGGCATGCATTTTGTATATTTTATTTTATACATTCATACTTGCTGTAATTGTGTCTGTAAAATTGCTTTATTGTTAATATTAAAAGCAAATTTCACAAATTCAAAAGAAGAATTTATTGTGTTTCTCTAGATCATTCTTTATTTTTTAGTATTGAACTAAACATTTAGGAAAAGAATATTCAAAGACATGAGTTCAGGATAAATAACTTTCAAAAAGAAGAATTTCATTTGCCTTGACTGAGAAATGAAATAAGCCTTTTAAATCATAAAATTTCTGTAATAAAATTGATAAAAATAAATTATTAAAGAACAATAAGAAATTAAAATAGTTATTTTAATTTTCTCCCACTCTTTGTTTTACCCTCATATATGATAAAAAAAAAAAACTTATTTATTATAGTTGTCTAGCTATTTTTCAAAACAAAAAATATCAGCTTTATTTATTACTTAGACATTTAGACGCCTACAGTCATTTTTTTAAATAAAATCTTATGATGTAGATTGATAAAATAATACTACAGATAAAACTGAAAATTAGAAAACAGTATTTGAATTATATCATATTTGTATCATAAAGATATAGAAAACAAAAGATAGCACAATATTAGTAATTTTTTCTCATGCGAATACTGTAACAGAAGTTTCAATGTCTCTTAGCATAAAATAAAATGACATTCCATATAAATTTACAATTTGATATGCAACTGACTAATTAATATAACTATTATAAACGTGTGTCTCTTAAAATAAGTGCTTTGTATTTAAAAAACACTTCGGAAAAAGTACGTTTAAAATATAGCGTAGGTTTTGTGAAAAGTTATTGTTTTTTATTATATTCTTCTAAGACATTTTTCTCAGTGTTTTAAATTTCAAATACATTTCCCGTTAAATAAGTGTTTGTTTAAAAATGCATATAAAAAAAATCGAAACTATATTTAAAATAACTATACTTAACTGTTTCTATAGATATCAGGAAAAATTTCTTCTGTTCTCAACAATTGGAAAGTTAAAATGTACATTCAACTGTATTGAAATTTAAATTGTAGTTCTTTTTAAAACAATGAGCCAACTTAGGCGAAATTGAATAATAGTTGAAATCATTTCACGCAAAATATTGAACTTTAACATGCTAAAATATGAAATGAAAATAAGGGATAAATCATTCCATACCTAATTTTTATTTCTTTTTTACGTAGTTAAATTAAATTGACATTACTGTTACGAAAACAGAACATTGTTCATTTGTCACCATCTTGAAGCCAACATATTTTTCTAATAAAGGTGATGTATGATGTATTTACATAGCATATTAAGATTAAAAATTTCTCTAATAGACATAAGCTTAGACCAATTTATATTTTAATATTTTTTCTTGGAAGATTTATAAATGATGTAAGATTTTTTTCATTGAAAGCTTTAAAATTAGATCTTTATATATATTTAAATGATTTTGTGTATGTTAATTGCTGTTGAATAAATGTCTTGTTTCTACAACAAGTAATTCTTGAGAATGAAATTATATTGTATTGTGAAAAAAGTAAATCATTTTTTATTATTTATAATGTACTGAACTCTTATTAAATATGTATCCAATAATTTAATTTACTAATCCATTTCAGCTTATGATTTTATTCGGAAGCTCATATCGATTAACATTATTAAAATGTACTAATGTAAAATAATTAAAATGGAATATGAAATGGGTTTAAATTTACGCTCTTTTTAAAAAATTCTTTTGTAGACGAATCTTTATTTATTTTCTTGTCTCGTTTTCAAAGAAAATTCTACAAGAAAATTAATAAAGTGCCATATTGTATTTGACTGGAAAGCTCATTGTATAATTTTTATTAATAAATTTAAATATTCCAAAGATGAGATAAATAGTTAGAAAAGAATGAAAAACAAAATTTAAATTAATATAGCTCGCAAATGTATTAATTAGTTTAAATTATTATGAATTATTTTATTAATGTTTTACAATACCTCCTATTAGTCACATTTTATTATTATATAATTAAATGATAAATATCTCTACATTAATCAGATTTTTTAAGTAAAACATAAATTAATTTATTTGAAAATTTATCACAAGATTGATGTTTTGAACACCAATCACACATTTTTTTAAAGAAATTTCTATTGATTAATAAGGATTAACACAAATGAATGAATAAAATAGTTCTAAATGAGATTGATCATTTGCATTTTTTAATTTTTATAGAATTTTTTTTCTATTAAATTTAAACATGGTAGAGTTTTGAAATAACTTTGATTGTATAAATGACATTTTCAAAATTAAATTAATATTAAAAATTTGGTAATGATTTGATTTCATATTATATCATATTTATATTAACAAATATGATTCTGAATACGGTATAAATTCACGATTCTTCTTAAAATAATATAAATCTATAATTTTATATTATTATAGATTTATTTTATTTATAACCAATTATTTTTTTGATTTTGCTATCAAATAAATAAAAATTATTTTCCGATTTTAAGAGAGTAAGAAGAGCAATAAAGAAATAAAGTAAAAAATGTCAAATTAAAATAGTTATCTTAGTATTATTTGCATAAGATTCGCCCATAAATTTATACACCAATTAAGGTCTGATTCTCTTATACCATTTTAAAAAACTTAAAATTGTTTTTTGTGTTTGCTTTTTCTTAAAAAAATTTTGTTCTTCATTTTTCTTAGCTCATATTTACCTTTTACTTTAAAACAGTATAATATTTTTGCGTATGAATATACTTTTTATTTTTTAATTTCATAAATTATTATACATTCTATGAATTATGTATATAATATATCTAATGATTCTTAACAACTAACGTAATAAAGTGGCTTGTAAAATATTTTAAAATAAGGAATAAGCTTAAAAAATGTATTTTATTTAAAGGTCTCTTGAATTCAGTAAATATTTCAAATGATAAGTATATGAAAAACAGTTTTGAAAAAATTTAAGAGGGGGAAACGTACAATGAAGAAAAATCTGAAATTCACATCTTCATATTTTTGTGTTCATAATTTCAATATTAGTTTCACATAAGTAGCCACACAACAGCTAGCAGCAAAAAATTTTGTATTTCCGAGTTTCCATTAGATTTCATTTACCAAGAAAAGAGAGGCTGAAGATCGCCAAGCGGGGGAGATAAGTGACGAGCAAGGGTCCTCCCTCATTTTCCGGGATAAAATCAAACTGACCCTAAGCCCCCTCCATTCTATTTCTTTGCCGGAACCTGCAAATGATTACCTGAACCAAATAGAAGTAATCAAAGCTTCCAACACTGAATACATATGAAAAGGGAAGAACGAAGGTTGGCAGTAAAGGAAAAAGTAATGATGGGGAAGATCTGATTGGAGGAGTAGCAAGAACGGGGGTGGGGGTGGCGGCAAGGACTATCAAATCTCTACTCACACGCCGTGTTCCGTATGTGATAGTTCTAATACAGTCGAAAGGAAAAACTCTTTTCGATTCGAATAGGTGGATTTTATTTCTTTTTTCCCTCCATTCCTTTTACTTCCACTCTTTGTCATTCTGTTCCCGTCGATTTCCTCTGATTGAAGTTTTTTACCGGAATTGTATTCTCCGGAATAAAACTCAGGATTTGAGGGATATTTATGGTCGCGGTTGGGTTGAAAAAGGGAAAAATCGAATAAGAGGTTTAATCGCATGGAAGTGAAAGGGGAAGCGTTACGCGGAAACTATTTGTCGCCTGTCTTATTTATTTAAGATTTATATCCGGGTGGAAAGCTGTCTTTCCTGTAGATCTAATTAGAATTGATTGCTGATGACGTGGTTACGTCTTACTTGGTTACAAAAAATTAAATTTTTTTTTTTTAAATATTTTGGGTTATTGTTTCATATTTCAGTTTATTATTTTACTGAGTGATCAATTTTAAATACATACATATCAATTTTATTTACTAACTATTGCTCCAGAGAAATAATAAGTGGCTTGAAAATTAGATAATTATTTGAACAATAAATTAGGAGATCTTTTTTTGGTACATAAATGGTTTATTTTCAAAAACATTTGTTTCCAGTATTTCTTATGACTTTTTTTCTAGACTATCATCAATGGTATACTGTTCATTTTTGATTCAACGCTCCCCAAATTTATTTTAATGAATCCAGTATTATATATAAAAACTAATTCAAATTAGATAATAATTTTAGGAAATAATTAGATAATTATTTTCACAAATTTACACTTGTAAAAGAATATAATTTGGACTATTTAATATGTTCACATGCATACTTTCAATCCTTAGAATACCTAATGATATTTTCTATTTTAATGTAAATGTATAATTTGTTTATCTGATTTCCTAATTTTTAAATAAAATATACTTTAATTTTGAAAATTATATAAAATATTATGAGGTAGAAGATTATTGAATTACTCTTAAGATTTTCTATAATTTATTTGTTAACTAAACAACACTAATAACATAAGAGCAAAATAATTGAAATGTTTGTTATGTGGCGATATTAATAAAGATATTTCTCAGAGAAGTTTTATATTTTAAATACACTGCTTATGTATATTAATCTGAATTGTTTTATACAAGGCTACTTGATTTTTCGGCAAACATTCGTTTTTGGAAGAACTAAAGCATAACATATTTTTATGATTATCCATAAGTGAAATTTTCTGCTTACAATTGTACTTTTCATTGTACTTTTTGGCCAAGAAATTATTTATGAAACGGAAAATTCGCTACAATCAGCTAAAAAGAAAATTTAAATATTAAAAATATCATAATAACTACATTAAACTGTACAATTTATATTTTTTGCAAAATTATAATTTCAAGGAATTATAAAAATGAAAAATAATTTGAATTTTTGAAAAAATAACCAGCTTTACTATTTGAAGTTTATATATTTTAATTTCATATTGAACACATTTCTCTAGCTATTCTTTTTTAACTTAAAAAAGTTATGATACTAAAACACATTTCACTAACAAATAATTATAAAATAATATTTTATGTAATAAACTTAAAAAATATTAAAGTTGGGGCTTTAATCGTTATTCCAAAGTTATTGATTACACAATAGATTTTCAATAAAAATGCTACACAAACATACGATAAATTTTAGTTTCAAGAAAGTATTAGAAATTAGTTTCTTTTTCTGTTAAAACACATATTAGTGTTGGATTCAAATTTATGTACTTTAAATAAATTATTCATTGTTACTGTGAATTTGAGTGCATGAATTGCAACTTTCCTAATGCTGAATCTTATTCGTCCCCAGGTGATTCTGACTGCGAAGGGGACGCGAGCTCGACGAGTGGCAGCCAGGGGAAGAGGCGTCGGACGCGGACCAACTTCAACGGATGGCAGCTGGAGGAGCTGGAGAAGGCGTTTGAGGCATCCCACTACCCAGATGTCTTTATGCGGGAGGCCCTTGCCATGAGGCTCGACCTCGTCGAATCCAGAGTACAAGTAAGTACACTACAAATACTGCCCTCTCACCAAACACAGTAATGGCTAAAAAGAATTTCCATTTTCAAGAAAATCCATTTTCCAATGAAATAACTATATAATTTGTAATGACAAACTAGCTTTAAGAAGGTTTCAATGGCTGGTTAAAATTCATCGTGCAAACTCTGTTGGCTAAAATTGTTATGATAAATTTCTTTTAGGAAAAAATGCGGTTTGAACTGATGAATGAAGGTGTCCTTAAAATATATAATCTACCACGTGGGTACAAAAATAAAAATAAAACATTCTATACGATTAAAACACACACATTCTTATAATATCAATATTGGTACTTAAATAAAAGCTTTAACACTGAGTAGTGAACATTGCAATATCTCAAGGCTTATATAGATCTTAAGTAATATTTAATAATGTCCTAATTTTCAACAAAAAAGAGTTTTCTGTATTATGAGAAGATAGTTAATAGATATTTTTGAAAATTCTTTTCATAGGTCTTCTTCATTATGAAATGATGAAAACTGATAGTGGTGATAAAGATTACATTGGATAGTTGAGATCAATATTGAATAATGATAGCATTCTGGAATGGTGATGAAGCTTCATTGCTAAAAAAAAATTGAGGAGGAGACATATTATATAATGATGCCAAGTGGCTCCTGACAACAACAATAAGTTAATCATCCTAGTTAAATCCTTTTTAATTTCCAGCTATCATCATCTGATGAATCTCTCTCTCAGAGATCAATTAAAATTTTTTCCTCCCACACCTTGTATGAAAGACGATGGTCTGAGAAGCTTGGTTTCCCCATATTAAACAAGAAATTCTTCTCAATATTTTAATCTCTGATTGAATTGTAAATAATCTAACAAGATAAGTTCTTCTGAAGGAACATGCACATAGCAATTCTATTAAAGTAGATGTACTTGCCATGATTATTCTGTGTGGATGACTGCCCAGAGCTCTCTGTTTTTTAGGAATAGTAAGCTACAGGATAGTAAGACAAATATTAAACTAATTTTTGTGCTAATATTCAGTTACTACGAAGTTAGAGTCGAATTTCACCACTTAGCAGTGGAAAATTCAGCTTTCTGTTAGCTCATCAGCTAACAGAAAACTGAACAAATCCAGCTTCTCATAGGGAGATGCAATGTTTGATTTGTTGGAGTAATAGTTTGCGAAATGCTATTTATTTTGATATTTGCTCACTTTTAATAGTTATATGGCATATTTCTTGCATCATCTCATATGTTGTTCTTCCACTCTGTTATGTTGCCTCTTATGGTGTTATTATAAGAGACATTTTTCTATGAAGAATGTTCAGCCTTATCTTAAAGGCTGAACACTCTTCATAGAGAACACTCTTCCTAAATATCTAAAATAAACAAAAATTCTAACATTTTACCCTGTCAGAAATGCTTAATTATGAAATTAGTTGGCTAATTGGACATTAAATTTGATATCCCACATGTTTGACTTATTATTTGCGTTTCTTATTGTGCAAAATAATTGTTACAATACCACTTTCAAACATTTCAATTTTAAGTTTTGGATTTACCTCTAGTAGTAACACTCATACAGTAGTATATTATTGCACTAGTAGTATATTATTGCACTAGTAGTATATTATTGCACTAGTAGTATATTATTGCACTAGTAGTATATTATTGCACTAGTAGTATATTATTGCAATTTCCCTAGCTGCTTCTGAATACAGTTTATTGAAAATAAATTTTCTTCAAGGGATAGACATTTGTGGTAAATCCAGCAAAGGAAAGAGAAATGGTGAACCAAACCAAAATGAAAATTTTTAACCAAAATGAAAATGAAGTGCCAATTTCCATTTCATTTCAGTAATGATCAACAAGTCCGTTCAAGAAATGGAAATGGAAATAGATGTGGTTTTATGGTTGGCTACATCTTTGGACTACAATAACTTGAGAAAACAGAAATGGAAAAAATTATCAAATCAAATGAGAAATAAATTTCCCCAAGAAATATGGTT
Organism: Latrodectus elegans; assembly: GCA_030067965.1. NCBI lineage: Eukaryota > Metazoa > Arthropoda > Arachnida > Araneae > Theridiidae > Latrodectus > Latrodectus elegans. Next base: position 33,193,237 of record CM057820.1, on the reverse strand, counting down.
TTATGGAAGTAAATTCGGTCTTATGGATTGCATATACTTTTAACTTTGTAAAATTTAAAAATTATTTCTAACAATAATTTCTTGTTACATTGATAAAAGTAAATGACATCTCTTTGCCTTTGATAATGAGCATTTCATAGTTGATCAAAGATACGCTTTAATATATTCAGAAATTATTAAGACATCCAATTTGGAATTAATGTCCTCCCAAGATGTGTTCGACTTCACGCGCGCGATCCGTGACGGCCTTGTAACCTTTGAAACTTATCGAATCAAAGACGGGAATAATTTTTACAGTTGGTTGGACCACAAAATGTTTGTCAGGACACACACACACATACAAAAAAAAAAAAAAAAAAAAAAAAAAAAAAAAAAAAAATATGGCAGGTGTGAAGTGCTGCGATTGACGGACAGTCTGGTTCCCTTTGACACATCTCCTAGATTGAGACATCAGATCTTCGCAGCGGGAACTGTTACTTTAAGTTTTAGATTAAAGCAATCTCTTATCAATGGTTTTGATCGGAAACTTATTACCATTCATTCTTTTATGTTTTGAGATAAAAGGAAAACACTATTTTTCAAATTTATATTGGTCAACAAATATTTTTTTTAATAAATAAAAGTATATCTTTGGTAATTGGAGAATCGTAATGATCCTAATTACTTTTATTTTTAAATCATGGAGCTTTTCCTTTTCTAGTTTAAATACTTATTCACTAATTCAAAAGCCATTTGTAAATTTCAGTGCTTAAAAAGCTCACTTTTCTTACACATTTATAATTTGTTTTGCTTATATATTTCGAATAAAATTATGCATTAACTTTGCAACAAAATATGGCAATGTACCAAATGTACACTTTGAAGAAGCTATGTTAGCTATGTTGAATTATGAGACTAGTGATACATTTTTATTGAAATAAGTTCACAGTTAATTGAAATCAGAAATAGAGACTTTACTAAAAATAAAATTATGAAGTCATATTATTAATAAATAGAGCGAAATAAAAATTTGTAGATTAATCATATTTTAAATACAATATTTAAAATTTAATCTAAATAGTTTCATAACATAAACTATATATTTATGCAAATTTAAGGAAATTTCTTTTGTTTTATAATGAATGACACAGATGATCAAAATTGTTAAATATCTAATTTTGTATATGAAACGAAGAAATGCTTTTCCAAATACATCTGATTATTTGTATAAACAATTCTTTTTTTTATTTTTTACTTTTATTTTAAATATTTTTTGTTATTATCTTATGATGAATTTTCATCGAAATAAATTCACAGTTAACTGGAAATAGAACTAACATTTTTACTCAAAATAAAAATAAAATGTATAAGTTCATTGTAAAATGTATATTTATAATCATGTGACATATATAAAAACATCTGAAACATACGTTTCAATAAATGCAAATTGTAATTCTAAATACATGATTATCTTTCCAACCCTGAATGTTTATTAAATTCCCGAAAGATATTTTCCTCCAAAAGCAAAAAATGGAGGGCATGAATTCGAAACATTCTTTCCCCAAAAAACATCCTCATGTTGAGAAAGATATGAAATATACAGCAGAGTTTGAAAAATTATTTAAATTGAAATTTCGTGAATGTGTACATTGTCAGGTTTGAAAGTTCCTCCAGGGTGATATCTAATATACGGTTCGGTTATGAACCGCTCATCTCCGTCATAAATTGCATCCGTTTTAAGCACATTCTGATTTTGGATGGCGGGTAAGCCACAACTCATTCCGTTCTCTCGATCCGCGCGCCCCCTGCTGCTCACTTCGCAGTCGGCATTCACATGGAGCTTGTCAGTCCGTCTTGTATATATTTTCTCAACGTACGAGCTCTGACCCGACCCCCTGCGTAGCCGCTGCCGCCTGCACTTCTTCACGCCCATTGAAACCCATAGTTTTTGATGTCTCACTTACAAGTGCGATTTTCACCTTTGAAAGTGACAAAGCGTATAAAGATTTTAAAGAGATCCATAGGGGGAGGAGTAAATATTGACAAGTGCTATATTGCGATATCATTCCATCGCGAAAAAAAAAGAGATATGTTGTTAATCTATATTTGATGTAAGAATTATTCTTAAAAAAAAGCTATATAAATAAAAGCGTTTCATTAGTTACAGTAAATTCCTGCTTATCCTCTTTATAGTAAGTCTTGTCTAAATTAGAAACAAACTCTCATAAAAAGTAATAATAAACAATTAAAGTCTAATGTTGAATTTCTGAAGAAGAAAATCTTCAAATTTAGAAATAATGTATAATTTTATCATTCCTCAAATAAAAAATTTAGTTTTTGAGTGCTTATAGTATTTAAATGTGTATTTGTATCGGCTTTTACCTTTTTTTAATAATTTTGGGAGTTATCAGCAATAATATATATATATATATATATCTGTGTGTGTGTAACTTAAATCACATAATTTATTTTTTCATAGCAATTATCATAGCAAAATTTCATAGAATATTTTAAATTTTAATCGTTTCTATGAAATGTTAAATATTTTTATTTTAAATTACAGTGTTTTATATTTTGGAAAAGACTTTTTTAATATTTGAAATATTTATTAAAAATGTGAAAAACAATCATAAATAAATTTAATATAAATTGGCATATATAGAATGCTTAAAAATATGTAAATACTATGTATATGCTAGTTTATTTGACATCACAGCTTTAAAATATATTCGCTCAAACAAGTTTTCTTTGCAGATTTAAATTCTATAATTATTAATATTACATCGAAAGAATTTGAATTTTCGTGATGCAAAAATATATTTTTACTTATTAGCATCCTATAAAAGACTTTTCCAATCCATAAAAAAATAAAGGTGTTACTATTTGTAAGTTTTATTAATTGGCAACAGTTGTTATAAGATGCTTATATCGAATTCACAAACACACAGAAATAGCATTTTAATACTTGTGTGTATGCATTATACGTAATTCTTGCATGATTTATCAATTGGTATTTTTTTTGTAAGATACTACTCTAGTGATACTTGCATGTTTTATTATTTGATGCAAGCAATACCAGTACATAAAATGCAAATAATATTTGTAGAAAAAGAACAAGCAATTGTCATCAGTGAAATAAAACTTATTTTCTGTTTCCCTAATTAAATTATTTGAAATTTTTTTAAATTATGAAAGTAGTGTGCGAGCTTTATTAGAGAAAAATAATTTTTTATTCTAATTTTGGTTTAATGAGAAGTAGTAAATTTTAAAATTCTTAAGATTATCATATCTTTGAAATATAATATTAATAAATTGTGTTTATTGCTGTTTGGATATCAGTGTCAAAAAATACTTATTTTAAACGATAGAAAATGATACATAATTTAAATGCGGTTCATGTAATTTTTATATAATATTGAATTAAGCACACCAAATTTTACTAAAAAATTTCTCAATGATTAATTATCCCTAAAAGTTTATACGTTTTCCGAAAATTAAAAATAAAGCAATGCAGCTATTAAAAAAAAAATCAAATGATTATCCGACAGTAAGGATTTTAAGGACTTTTGATAACTTTGATATCTCATTGTGGGCAGACCAACTCTGTAAAAGGTTATTGTAAATTATTTTAATACCCACCGTGTAAATTGTCTTCCAAGAGGAAGACACCGCAAGGAAGGAAACCTGGAAAACTCTTGACAACTCACTCCGACAAATATGCATACAGAATGTAGAAGAGCCACACCCATATCCGATGATTCAACGACTGCTGGCATCGAACCTGAGATCTTTCGCATAAAAGCGTAATGTCATGCGGCTAGGCTACGGTGAAATAATAATTGCTTAACTACTTATTATCGTTTCATGATAAAAATTTTAATGACATTACAACTTCGTTTTTCTTTACTGTGTTTTATATTGATGTATTTAACTCATTAATTATAAAAATTTCTATCATAAATTAAACAATGATTTGAAATCAAAAGTTCTACTAATATAGCTAATTTAAAAATAAGTTTGAAAAAAGTATGAAAAAATTACTCAAAATATTTAGTGATATAAGATGTTAAAAACAGCTCCAACTCAAAATGAGGGAGTAATTAATACCATATCTACTTTTTATTATATTTTCATTTCTTTGTAAAGATTACTTCAATTCAAAAGATTATTATTGACGTCCAGCGAATTGAGGTAATCACTAGACAATCAAAACCAAAGGAGAAAGAAAATTATCAAACCAGTATATTCTTAGGATAATAAACCTCACAGATGTAAGCCAAATTGATAAGTCAGAAAAAATATGAACAGAAATAGAATCCAAAAAATTCATATCAACAAATAAAAGAAAAGAAAATTTATTTTATTTGGCATAAAAACTATACAAGCACGGTTATATAAAAAATGTAAATCAATGAAATCAAGTGTACTATGTTATATACAAACTAAAATAAATTGTATTAAGCAACAAATAATTATCTTTTACTAATTTTTGAGGATTAACTTTACATTAGATATAATGTGTGTTTGTGTGTGTGAGAGAGAATTGACTTTATCTATATTATAGATTGTCCTAATACTCTTCATCATGTAAATTTGTATTGTAAACTTTTGATATTTTATCGAAAGACAAGTATTAATTTAACGTACTTTTCTTTTTTGTATTTTCAAAACTACTTGCAAACATTAAAGACTTAAAAAAATTATTACATTTTATATCGAAAACTTTTAAGATAATCAAAAAATCTTTTAATTATTCAAATATTTTGATTTGGAATTATAAACACTGTAATTTTTGTCATTAATTTTTTTTATGTCTAATTTTTTTCCAATTTTTGCATATTGTGTTTAAGAAAATCTATCACTTTAATTATTTCTCCTTTCTGAAAACTCTACAATAATTTATTAATTTATTTTATACTTTAAAACTATTGAGAATATTAAATATTAATTTTTTTCAATGTTATGTGATAAAATTTTTAAATTAATAGACAAAGAAAAAATTATGCTTTTTTAAAAAAAACTGAGAATTCCGCATTAAAATAACGAGATTGAAACTTTTTTAAAATGACTTAAACACAATTGTATATTACAAAAATAAGGAAATCTTTTAATATTTAAGTATTGAGTATGAAAAAATTTTCTCAACGCAATAATAATTTTTTATTCTTTTAAAATTTCCAAAGCGAAGAAAATTTTAATTTACAAATGTATTACGTATTTACTTTTAATTTATGATTTCAAAATATGAAAAAGAGCTTCATAAACAAAAGTCTTTCTTTACTTAAATTGTGGACACAAAAATTTTAATTTTTACTTATACATTTTAAATATTTACAAACTGAACATTAGATATTTCCAACTCATTCAGAAGATTAAGCTAACTAAATTTAAATTCAGTTAAAATGTCTAAATTGAACTTTAATGATTTGCAGATTGAAACCCATTTCTCTATGGATCTTTAAATACTTCACCACAAAATATTGTTGAATTATTAAGTTTTTATAAAGAAATCTAAAAGTTTATAGAATAAATATTCTTTCTATTAAATATTCAAACCCTTATTAGATATTCAATACCATAAAATGTTCAACTGTCATTAAATAATAAAACCGTTATTACGTATTCAACTATTGCTAGATGTTAAATTTTTTATTAGATAACAAAACATTCATTCAGTATTCAAACTAAATTGCTATCTAAAATCTATATATTATTTTCCTTATTGTAGATTTATTTGAATATTTAATAAAAATTTCTTGTAAATAGCATCATTTCTTTTCTTAAACTTTTTTCCTTAAATATATTTGAGATTTTTATTTCGATTTCAATTATACAACATTGAAATCAATATCTTATCACATTACGTAAATTTAGAGAATTTTAATAAAATGATCTGAAATAACTGGAATTCATTGCGTCTTTATATTAAAAATAATCATTCAAATGAAACCAATAAGAAATAATCTCAATCGTTACAACATAAATCATTGTTTCGATTATTAAAATTAGTTTCAATAATCATAAATCGATTTTTTCAAATTCATCATAACTCGTAAATATAACTTAAAATAATCATATATCGATTATGATTAATTAGTAATAGTAAATCATTAAAGACAATCATAAATATATCGATTCAAAATAAATTTACATCTTTGATTGGCTGATTCAATATGGAAAAATTTATCCAGAATTCAAGATAGCTTAAAGGATGTATGTGGAATTTCATGAAGTTGATTTATATATATAATGAAAATTAAAATTAATAATTAAATTAGTTGAAAAAAGTGTAAATTTTTTTATCTACTTTAATATAATATTTAAAAAAGATAAAATAACGTAAATTGTTCAACCAGGAAAAGAATTTTAAAAATTTAGAAAAACGTTTCTAATTAGAATAAGATAAATAATTTTGAAAAGAAAGGAAAATAATTAGAGTAATAATAGAATAAGTAAAAATGGAAACTAAAAGCAGGAAAATCATCAAGAAAGAAATTAAAAGTATTCAGATGATAGAAATAAAAACTTATCCTTTCTTAGCAAGGGACAAGGCATTTTGAACTCATTTGTGTAAAAATTCTAAAGAATAAACAATACATGAACTGTTCTCAACGCCTTCAAATGAAAAATTAGTATCAATTAAAATTAGAAGACAAATATTGGAAACAAAATAAATAAACCGCACTTGATGCTGTAAAATCAGAAAATATTTTTAAAAATTACAAAAGCATTTCTAATAACAACGCGAAGAATAAGAACCAGTCTTATAAGAACAAGAATTAATTAGAATAGTAATAGAATAAGCATAAATATCAGAACCAAAATCATTCAGAAATGTTAGAGGTAATCATCAAGATAGCAGGGCCACAAGAATTTATACTTATAGATATACATAGATAAATATCGATACAAGATAGATGTATTCATAGTTATAGAAATTCTAATTGTTAAAAGTTAAGTAGTTTAATGGGTCTATTCTTAAACTGATCCTCGAACAGAATGGAATATTGTGTATTGATTATGTAATGCTATTAGTATCGAATCCCTTGCGAAGGGATTTATCACTATTTTAAGTCTAATTCACTACTCAAAGGAAATTTCCTCGTTCGCTTTTCTGCAGGTTTATGTCCGAGTGCCAGTTCATAAATCGAGCTTTTCGCAGTGGCTTCTGGGATATGAGCCGTATCTTCAAGTAAAATATGTCGCCAAGATCAGAGATTGTTTTGAACGGAGCTCATTCGAATGTTCATGGCGTGTTTCCATGGCACTGACACAGACCCATGGGGAGTTTTTATCGAAGGAATGCAGAAAGTTCTTAAAGGAAATACAAATATTAAAAAAATTTATTTTCTGGATGTTCAATAATTGCTTACGAAAATATTGATATGTTTAGCTTACTTTAAGCGTTATTTTGAATAACTGCTTTTATAATTAACTGGATCAAATGTTAACATCTCAACATCTTATCGTTACTAATGCTTTTTTAAGAATACATATAAAACATATTGCTGTTATAATAGTCAGCTTATTTCAGTTTTCTTTAATAAAAACGAATACTTACATATTAAATTTAAATGAAATCATTCTTAAAAATAACCGAACAGATGAGAAACACTTCCTTCTAGAAATTTTCGTTATCGATCCAATACTGTAATTTCAATTTTTATACCGTTTAGCTTTGTTTTTTTAATATTTGACAGAAACTGTTACAGTCTTAGGAAATGAATCTATATTTCAAGAATTCTTTAAGGAGTTTTATGAAAAAAAATAATAAATATGTACTGCCGTTAAATCTTTTTAACCAGAAAATGATTAATTAAACTATTATTTTAATTGCTTAAATTTCCACCAAAATATGAAAATAAAGTTCTTTGAACAATATGTCTTTAGTAAATCTTATAATGAACTTTAATTTTTATGTAATTATATTTATTTAAATTTTATACCAACATTGTTGCTCCATTTATTGTTTTCGAATCAATTACTTTATATATATATATATACAATGTTGTGGTTATATATATATATAAATATATATATACAATGTTATATATATATATATATATATATATATATATATATATATATATATATATATATATATATATATATATATATATATATATATATATATATATATATATATATATATATATATATATATATATATATATCTCTATCTATATATGTATGTATATATTACTCAGTCTGCTTCTGAAATTTGCAAATCGCTTAAGAATAATTGTAAACATCAAATTATTTTCAAAATGCATCATATTTCTTAATTAAATTCACTACTACCTAATAACCTTCCACGTGATGACAATTTAGAAAAGACGTGTTTTGAAATAAACTTAAAAGAAAAATTCCATTGTAATTATTGCTTCTATTTTAGATTTTTTTCATGTATTTGTAATTATTTTCCCACCAAATTTTGATTGTACAATTCCAAGTAAACAATTATATTTTATAATATATTATTATTATCAATTATTACCTCAGATATTTCTTGATATTTTTATCATGTTGGATAAGATTCAATAATAACATCGCTTCTTTGATTGTTTTGCATTCGAACAACAGTGATAAAAAGTAAGAATTATTGTATGCTAATTTCATTGAAAATTATCATTTTTACGCATATCTTTGCCATTTAATGGTTTAACTTATAATTGAAAGAATATGGTAGTTTTCCTTAACTTTCAGCTGAATCTCACTCCATTAATAATCAAGGTTGTGTCAATTTTAGTAAAATGTCGCTTTTTTTAAAATTTTTTATCTTGATTTAATACTGTTTGTTAAATTGAAGTATTAAATCAAGTATTTGCTGAAGTATTGAATGAAAGAAATCAAGTATTGAATGAAAGAAATCAAGTATTGAATGAAAGAAATCAAGTATTGAATGAAACAACAGAAGGATCAGAAGACGTAAAACAGAAAATTTTAGATAAAATAAAAGGCAAAAACTTAATTTCTGATTTTTTTTAACACTTTCCCAAGTATTCAAAATGTTTATTTTTAAATTAACTGAATACCCATTTTCGATCTACAAAGTGTGTAAACTTTTCAATATATTAAATATATATCAATTGACACAATAAAAACTAAATAAAGAAATTTCCATGAATATATTCTAAAAAATGTAAATCTGATTACTTTGATGAAAATTTTACATTTTCAATGATTCTATTAACAATATCTACTCTTTTTTCTGATCAATCATTTGCAGAATTAATTAATGAATTGTAAATATTTATAAACATTAAAATGCGTCATTTTATTTTTCAAATTTTAGCAAGCTCTTATTGTTAGCAATTCCTTTTCTGAAAAGCAGTTTATCAAAAAAAAAAAATTCTATTTCTTGAATGCAATATGCAATTTTAGAAATTAAAATTAAGTTTTTTAGAAAAGTCATACATCAGTATGTATGATATACCATACGAAACTGCATATTATAAAAATGTTGAATTTTAATATCAATTTTCTCTGTAACTATAACTTTTCTGCACCAACTCAATAACTTTGCTTTAAATTTTTATCGTTTTTATTGTGTGTATTTTTCTCACTTTTTGAAAGTTCTGTGATAAGAGGAAGCAAAGATTATTCCATTTGTGGAAATAACGAAGTTTTTATGTTATATTTCGATGATCAATTATCAAGCTGGCAGATCTTTAGTCTTGCGTTCACCAGTTTGTGTGTTCTACTGCTACTTCAATTATAAATATTGTGTATAAAATTCCCTTTAAACTATAAGACCAGCTCATGTAAGCTCTTGAACATAAGAAAAAGGACCGAAGAGCAACAAATAAACCAAATTAAAGAACAATAGAAGTGTAATCGATCAACAGATCTGTACACTATTTGCTATCAATAATCAAGGCGTTTTCATTATTAAAAACTTGTTACAATCATTTTTCTTATCATAATCAATCAATCATTTGAGGGCATTTTCCTCTAACTTCCTATTCAAAAAGAATCTAGTTTTTTAAAAATAGTCAACCGCAACTGTTGAAAATTAACATTCGAACAAATGAAACTAGAGGAAGTAATGCATCAAACAGTCTAACTGATTCTTTTTATTGAAAGTAGCATCAATTTAACTTTCAAGTCCAGTCTGAGTTAGGCAGGGAATTGAGTTAGTTTGGCCCTTTGTATTCCAATGGAATCATTTGTAGAAACAGCCCTGGACACGAACAGCTCTTTCTTTCCCTCTCACGGAATCTGTTTGATATTCTCAAGGAAAAACATAAAGGCAGAAACACATTTTGAAATTCGAAACGGTTTGTGTTTGGCCGAACTGGTAATAATAAGCCTCCTTATCAATTTCCTCCATCGCTGGTCGACTTGGACATGCACAGGTTTCGGGAGTGCCATAAATTATCTTCAAGAGAACGGTCGTCCCTTTCAACGGTGACTAATAATTACAATAGCAGCGGTAATTAATTACGCCGTACCGGATTTAATAACCGGTTGTAGAGTGGATGTGGTTTGCCCCGCTAGCCTTTTCCCGCGTAATTGCAGTCATTTGCTTTCTCTTTATTTCAATCATGACTTTGCAGAACGAGGGCAGAGTTATCACTCCCGAGTGTGTTGCACACACCATGAATCTTTCATTCGATCCGCCGGGTGATCGAGATAGTGAAAATGAAGTTATGAAACGAGTGCTTGAATATATCCCTAGCCCATCAATGCTTTGGGGCAACGTGGTGCTTCTCTTTCAATGGGGGTTAAGAATTTCTGGGTTCCAGACAGAAATGTTCCAATGGGTAGCGACCATTGGAACGTTTCGCTATGATGTTAATGCATTCGCGATACTTCGCGAATATTCAAACGTGTTAATCGACCAATGGCTGTTTTGTTAGAATGCGCTTTTGAAAGTTGTGGTTTTTGTTCCAAATTGCATGGATTTCACAAAATGGCGATTATTTTGTCACGGAAAAGAAAATTTATTTTTTTATTTATTTTGGAACAATTATACACATATTGTTTCCTATTGTTCTTTTTCAGATTTTCATTTCACAGCTTTTATAAATTTATATGCAATCCGCTACTTTTAGGAATGTTTCATATAACTTTTCTGCTTTGATGCTCCAGAAAGTTTAACAAAATAGTTGCTTTATTAGTTTGAAACTGAAAGGAATTTTTTAATCAGAGTAATTATGGTTGAATTTACATGGATATATACGCACATGCAAATATATATCTTCTTCTTTATAAGTGCTATAGCCTGTTTACAGCCCAAGACTGCCTATCCAAGCTTCCACCATCTGACCCTATCCCGCACTGCAGATTAACATCAGTTCACTCTTAACAGTTTAAGGTCGTTTTTTCCACACTATGTAACCATCTAAGTAGGGGATCTTCCTTTTCAGTGTTTTGCCTCTATTTTCGAAAAAATTATTTTTTTGAGGGAAAAGAATGATCATACCTATAAATATTGCCTAGCCATCTAATATGGGAAGTCTTTCCTATTCTTATGATGTGGGGATCATTATATATATATTTAGATTTCATAGTTATATAGAATTTTACATATATTATTTTCCTTCAGTGGTTCAAAGATTTTCTTATACATTTTTCTTTCGAAAACCAGTAATAGATCCTCTTCTGCCTTGTTAAGCACACATCATTCAAATACATAAAGGGCTACAGTCTTATATAAAAGTCTTATAAAAATGTATGTTGATTTTTATAGTGATTAGTTTGGTTTGGAGTTGACTTCTAGGTATCTATATAAACAATTATTAACCATAAATAACCTGTTTGTTATTTCAATTTCAATGTTGTTGCTTGAGACTGTTGTGCCCAGATATCTAAATTGCTCAACAGTCTCAAATCTATAATTAGTTAACTTTATAGGGTCCATTGGTCTATTTGTTAGTAACATAAATTTTGTTATATTTTCATTGATTGTGTCTGACACAATTTTTCGGCTGCCTTTTTAAACGTGGCAGATGCCTTGACAACAGCTTGATTTGAACATCCAATACTTATGCATATCGATACATATTTTGTTATTATTATTACACATTTAAAACTTAGTACATTAATATAATAATGAGAACGTAAATAAATATTGAAAATTAGAAATTTAAGATGAAAACTCCATTTCTTATTAAGTTCCAAGATGGTGAAAGAGAATTTTCTAAAATACATGGGGAATTCTAAGTGAATTAGATAAATACTATGGGTTCAATCAGGATTTTTGTAAAAAATATAAAATTTTACTATGTGATACTTGTGCATTTAATATACATGTTGTTAAACGTTTTCAGTAATTTAAGAAAATAATGGTAATTACTGTAAAAGTTATAACAGCAAGCAATTATGTAGAAACTCGTGATTTGAGGAAAAGTATATAAAATCTCCAAGGAAGTATATTATTTCACTTAGATAGTTCACCACGTATAATGTTTAAATTTAATTTAATTATTGAGTTTACGAGTAAAACGAAATAAAAAAGAAAAACTAAATACAAATAGATTAAAAGTATATTTTAATAAAGCCACAACTTGAAAATAGGTCTTTAGATAGCAAAATTCTAATCATATTAATAACTGCATATGAGAAATGTCATAGCATATTTCTGCGTAGACAAGATATGCATGGTAGAAAAAAGCATTATATTTCCTTTTTAGGCAAGTAATTTAATTTGACGTTCAAAATTATATTACTATATCATATTATAATTAGATTTAGTTAATTAATGCACCTAATGAGATAAGAAATGAATTTAATTGATATATTTTTCACTTCATAGTCCATTGTAAGAGCTTCCTGATTCGTCTATTTGAGCATTCAACACCTATCATTCGCATGACAATTTGAAATAGTTGCTTCCAAGTGTGAAGGAGAGAATCTGGATAATCACGTGTTATCAGACATCGATTCACCGTGCGATAAATTGTTATCCAATCTAAATCTAATCGGAAGCTCCATCGATAAAAAAAATGTATATGTTTTGATCATTCTCTCTATCTTGTCATTGTACGCAAATCATACGACCTACTGGGTTACCTTAAGACAGTGTATATTCTCTTGAAGGAATGAAAAAAAGGTAAAAAAAAAAAAAAAAGATAAAGAAATCATAGGCTACACATTCAATAGAGTTCCAATCTTCCAACTTTGAATCAGCTTCTAAACTGTTGATGGTTTTGTAATGAGATTTTGTTTGCTTTGTGATGGTTCTTTATTTTTTTCTTATTCTTTTCACAATAGCTTTATCACTCAGGTCAATAGAGATATTTGGAATCACTTGAAGATTGGCAGGTCGTCCCTTCTTTTGATTGTATGAAATAACTGTCTTTGTGACTCCTGAGCTCAGGGTTAATATCTAAATCTCGAAAGATTTCGAGCATAGGTGGAATATAAAAAAGAAATTGGAAGAGTCGCCAAATATAATCGATTTAATGGCAGGAAGAACTAATGGTTATGACAAAAAGCATCTGGGATTCCAAGTTTTCGCTTAAGCATTATAAGATTTTCATCAAAAACATACTATGTTCTGGTATCATAGAATTATTCTACAGTATTTCAAAAATATGTTCCAATACTATACAAATATATTTCAATACCATAGATATTCCAACAACATAGAAATGTAACATAAATACAAAATATATAGCAGAAATTTCAAGTTTTTTTCTTTATCCATTATAAGAATTTCATCAAAAACATACTATGTTCTGGCATTATGAAATTGTTCTACAATGTTCAAATAAAGTGTTCTAATGTTACAGAAATGGTATCCAATATTGTAAAAACAAGCTCCAATATTATAAAATTATGTTCTTGCATTATAAAAATGCCTTTCAATACCATTGAAATGCATTCTAATAACATGAAAATATGTTTCATTACTACAGAAATATATTCCTGTGGTTATAAAAGTGTGTTCTAAAATTTTAAAAGTTTGTTCCAGCATGAAAAAGTTTCGTTCTAAGGTTATAGAAGTGTATTTCAATATTATAAAAGTATGCTCTAATATCCTAAATATATATGTTTTAATAATATAAAACCATTTTCTTATACAATAAAAGTATTTTCTAATATTCAAAAAATATGCAAATACTACAGAAAATAAATGTTTGCCAATAACTTTATAAATATTTATGGAAAAAAATTATCTTGACGCATCAAGTATAATGAAACTTTTCTTCAGTTCAAATGAACTTACAAAAAAAAAAAAAAAAAGGCATTTAATATCATTTTTTTTCTAAATTAAGCTCATTTCACGATTTTACTTGTAACAAATACTTTTAGATGATTATAATTAAATTCTGCACATAAAGCATACATGAAATTTAAATGTATTAGTAAATATAAAAATAAATTAGTGGATATATCAAATGATCACCTCTTAAAATAATTTAAAAAAATGCTCACCAAATCAATTTGAAAATATAAGTTATAGTTTGTTTGAATTTTAAAAAATGTTTTATTGAAAAATAATAATTAACTAGTGAAATTTAATAATTATTTTGAATTCTTAATTTTAACTGTTTTTATAACTCTATATTTTTTAATTTTCCTCACTTATGATGCTAAATAAAGCCTATTATTTGTAAAAAAGTAATAACAATTAGCCTAAAGCAGCGTAGCTTTGTCGTTTTAGAAGTCCAAAGCTTTCGTCTATTTGGTTTATTTGTTAATCATTATTCTATGTATTTAATATTTATAACTTTATAATTTTGGTATATTTAATATATATTAGTATATTATCCTGTATTTAAAATTAGTTTTGCAATACTTTTCTAAATGTTTTTCGTTGAAAATAAAATAAAAAAGGAATTAATTCTAATTCAATAAATATGACGAATATATATTATGAAAAATTATTTATCTACCTCTCTTTATTTAATATTGTTTAATAAAAAAATGCAATCACTATTTTTAATATATTAATATCTATTTAAAGAATTTATTATCTTTAACCATTATATCAGTTGTTCAATATCCATTCTAAGACAATTATTTAATTAATTAAAATTTGTATTAATTCTTTTATTTTGTACTTGTTCCAAATAGAAAAGAAACCACTGTAAATTCTTTTGTTAGACAAAGATAAAAAAAAGAAATTTGTCTCAATTTAAAGACGTCCTTAAAACAAGTTTCACTTTTAAATCATCCAGAATTTTTTTTCCTTTTTAAAATGAAATAAACACTTAATTTTGTTGCCAAGTTACTTTTCATTACCTTTTCAAGTCTCTTCAGCAACAAATTTCATCAACCCAATAGCATCAGCTTAAATAATTTGAGCTCAAAACAAGAAAAAAGTTCCCTTTTTTCACGCCATATTACGGTTCTTCGTAAAGTTAATGAAAATGTTCTGCTCTTATAGTTTTTACGAGAAACCTTCCGTACTTAAATCAATTATCAAATTCACCACCTTTCTAATGGATGCACGTAACAAGACATTTATTGCCAACGACAGAACAACAGCGTCCCGGTTTTATTAGCTATAAAGTCCCTAAGTAGCAAATGGGTTGTTAAGGGATTTCCCTTCCTTTGTTTATTTTTTCTCTCGCCAATTTAACGCCTAGCTTTTTTTTTAAAAAAAATATATATCTTGGCGAGAGAAATGTTATCTATCGAAAGTGATATGGCGAGAAAATAATTACATTAAGGGTCGCATTGAGAGGTTGTAAAAGTGTTTTTTAGCGCTCAGAAAACGAAATAATTTAGCTTTTAGTGTCGTAAAATAAGCACAAACTGTAGCAAGATTGTAAAAGAGTTTAGAAAAGAAAATTACATTAATATTTTTTATTGTATTAATTGTTTGTTATGGTTGAATATTATGCTTAAATAAAATAATGGTTATTTTATTTTGACACACTTATATATACTTAAATAGTGTAGAACAATTGAATTAATCTGTACAATCATATTAATCATTCGTAAAGACTGAATGTCATTATTAATTAATTATTGATAATTTATTTTGACACATTCATATTTACCTAAAATAGTATAAATTTAATTAAAATATTCGATTGCATTTATTATTGTTATATATGTGTGTGTGTGTGTGTGTGTATATATATATATATATATTCAACTAAATATAACTGACTTAACGATTTTTCCTATCTTATCAGAACACTTAATTAAAATCAAACTGGTATTAGATAGACAAATTTCATCAATACACCATTTCATATCAATTTAATTAATATCAAGTCAAAAAACTTAAATATTTTTTAAGAAATATTTCTAGTTTTTAAAATAAACATTTTATAAAAGTATAACATTTAAAATGCTATTTGAGAGGTATGCAAATTAGATATGTATTTTTATTAGAACAATATTTAAATGTTTTTTTCCATAATTGCATAAATGAAATAAGTAATTGTCCTAATTTTGCAAGGAAAAGAAATGATTATAATATCAAGTCTTCTTCAACTTATGTTAAATTTTTCAGTAACTATATTCATAAATTCAATAAGAGAAGCAGCATTATAACTTCTTAAGTAAAAATTATTTAATGATCAAAAATATAAACTATATATGTATAAATATTAAGAATATATATATATATATATATATGTTTATTGTAGTTATATAGATATGTATATCGATACTGTTATATCATAACACAAAAATAATGATAAATTTAATTTATTCACGAGATTAAAGATCGGAACGTAAAGAATTCATTTCTTTTCCTCAAATGGAGGTCGCTCACAGTTTGTTATTCTTGTTGCCACTCGATAACAACAAAATTCTTGTTACCACTAGAAGCTTAGTAGAAGAATTCTGATATCCTATCAAATAGCTTTTCATTTTTATGAGTGTTATGATTTTGGTTTAAATGAAAAACATTTCTATTAAACAATATTTTTCTGGCAATAAGATGGAGAAAGTGAGAAAATAAGATTAAATGCTATTACTATTTCCAGAGTGAGAATTAGCGAAGAACATTGTTTCCTTTGTAGGGAAGACACAGTTAGTTAGAGTAAAAATATTAAATTAATAAATTGTTTCTATTTTTTAGTTTGTCAAAAAATATTTCTTGGTTTGAAGACATATTTTTATCAAATTTGTAAATTAATCGTGCGTATTATAATAAAAATTATCCAAGCTTGGCACCAGTCAGATTCCTTCATCAATCTGAAATCAGTAGTAAAATTATAGTTTGAAAAATTGAATTTGAAAATTTTGATTGAATGATTGCTATCATTCAATCAAAATTAATTGAAATACGATGAAGCACTTATTATTATGCTGTGACTGAAAGTACAATTTTTGTAATGAGCCATAATTACAGTCTGTTGTAAGAACTGAAAAACAAAACTATTAATGTTATACATTTTTCCTTATTGAATGTTAGTCTGTAAAAATGATGGTCTCTCGTAGTGAAATATTATTCAGTTGATTAGATTACAAATAACCAATTATGTTTTCACCATTTTTTAAATTGGCTAACGTAACTACCACTCCAAAATTAAAATCGAATATGACAAATTTTTTAAATTCAGATGAATATTTTATCAAGCAAAGGGCTTTGTCAGATTTGCAAACAAGAAGAAACATAAAACTTGTCATTTATTAGATCTGAAGTATGTTTAAATTGCGTTGAAAAGTCACATATATTATAAAGCACGACCATTAAACAAAATGACTTTGGTTTTATCCATTGGCAAACGCCTTATTAAATCAAATATTAGAATTAAATGAATGTAGGAGGAATTATAAGATGGCTTTCTACAGAGACTTTTCACATAGCTTTTAAAAATTAATGAGGAATATATATTTATATCTTTAAAAAATATGTCATTACAAGCAGTTATGAATCCATTTAAAATGGGAAAATGACTGAATCGTGATATCACTCTGAACTTGTCACGCGAATAAGTTTTCCAGCAAACTCTTACGAATATGATTTGTAAATCTAATATTTTGTTTTGTACGACAAATTAACGAACTCTCTCAGTTTTGTAGATTAAAATGTTTATCTCTACTTTTTTAATGTAAATGTGAAATATTGATACGTAAATTGTTTGAGTGTCCCTCTGGTTTTTTAAACCTTAAAATATTCATGAAAGCATATCATGTGAGTTTTGTAATAAGATAATTTGAAATTGTTCTCTTAAAATATTCGTTCATTATTATTATTATTTCTGTTAAAACAGAAATCATAATAAAATTGATAGCGTGTCGGCACAGACAAAATAAGCTTTAGCATAACTCCAAAAAATTTATTTAAATTTAGTTCTCAAACTCTAATCTGTCCTATCATAATTTAGAGGTCGGTAAAATTGTTATTTGAAAAGACATTAAATTTTTGTTATAAATGTTTTGCAATGAATTATTTTCTGAATTTTCTCGTGGAGAAAGAAATTGTTTAGTATGCTTTAAGCTATGCATCGATAGCTAAGCAATAGATCAGAAGCTATAGTTATTTGATTTATTATAAAATCATCTCAGAATATTATATTTTTTACCTAAATTTTTCAAAGTGGAATATTGTTTAATTGTTAACAACAAATTATGTTTTATTCTATACATAAGATATAAAACATGCGTTGTTATTAAGACATCCTGTTGAGGAAAGGTATTTTTCATTCTGTGCCAAGGGTATATATATATATATATATATATATATATATATATATATATATATATATATATATATATATATATATATATATATATATATATATATATATATATATATATATATATATATATATATACATATATATATATATTTCATGTTTTTATGAAGTCCACAGCTTTATTTTTATTGTTTTGTTATCATTTTTAAGTAATCTATTCTACTCATTATTCCTTATATTTTGAAGCCTGTCGCCATTTAAGCAAAATCTTATTAGATAAAATTTTGTTCTGAAATAATAATAATATTAATAATAATAATAATAATAATAATAATATATATATATATATATATATATATATATAGAGAGAGAGAGAGAGAGAGAGAGAGAGATACATGCTTTTCTTAGTCTAAACTTCCCGTATCTCAAAAAGAAGATGGATTTTTATTGAAACAAAAACAAACAATTACAGTATTCGCTTAAAAGAAATTTGAAAGCAATATTGAATCTACACTAATTTTAGTTGGACTTATTGATTTTCATTTTTACAATGCTAATGTTGGATTTGGACTAAATCAGCGAGAAGAAGCTCATGGTTCAGAGATTTCTTAAGTATAGATTTGAAACTTATCTATAGAACGTTTTGTACTTTTCTTTTCTTACATTTTCACATAAGTATTCTTTAACATATTTAAAAAGTCTACAACTTAAAAATGCAATTTTGTTTTAAAATATTTAGAAAATCTACATTTCAATCATATTATTTTGTCTGAAAATACTTAGAAAATTTACATTTTAGAAATGTAATTTTGTATTAAAATATTTAGTCACTGAGGCATTTAGAAATTGAGATAAAAACGAAATTTCACATATTTTTTTAAACTTATTTTTTGTGTTCATTGATTTTTAAGTAACTTACGTAAGTTTAAAAAAATATTTTTAAAAGTAAATAAATATTTCTGAGAAATCGATTGGTTGGAATATATAGCCATGAATTTAAATTTATTCAGATAGTTTTCTAAATAGCGTCTCCAAACTTTGGCGAGTTTGGTGATATAAAAACTGACTCTTTAACAAATATACGAGCACCTAGCGGGCTAATGGTGGAACTGCATGCGATACTGAATACATTGAGAAAAGTTTCTCGGCGAATATTTTGGACTTATTATTAATGATTCCCTCAAAAAAATGATTTCGAAGCACCTTGGAAGTAAATATGTACAGTTTCGTGAAATATGAGCTTCTCATTCTAGCGTGTGTTTTCTCAAACCATAAGAATTTATCAAGTGATTTATCAATGTTTCCCGAAGTTCTACAAAGTGACGAAAAATTGGGAATCCGATTGTTGTATTTGGTAGTTTATCTTCAGAATTCACTGAATTAAACGTTAGCCAAAGAAAGCTGTATTCAATCATTGCTGAATGAAAATTTTTTTGTTAATAATAACAAAATATAAATAAAATAAAATAAAAATAAAAATATTGGTCTTTTAGTTTTCATCATTTGAAGAGTTCCATTTAAATTTATATTCAGTTGAAATTTCTAATACAATCAAATTTGATTTATTAAATTTGTTAGAAATGAATCAAATATCAAATTTTAGTTTTAAGAATTCATAAGTTATACAATAATATATTTTCGTTAAGTTAAATATATTAATGATAAATTAAATTTTGTTTTCACGAATAGGTACCTTGAAACTTGTCTTAATTCTGTGCATGTTAATATATTTATTAAAATGCAAAATTTAAATTTTAAATTGAAATGCACTGTTATATCGATTATAATTATAAAATATTTTCAATAAGGATAAATGAAATTTTTAACTTATTTAAACTATAAATTTATTTTGAATTGAAAAGCAATACATTTATTTAAAATTATTCTTTGAAATGCTATTTTTTCTATCTGTTTTACTAATATTTATTTTCTCTTTATTTCCAATATTTTTTAGATGGATGTATTATGAAAACGATGTTAGAGAACGATTAACGATGTTCTAATAATTAAAATTTGTTAAGAAATCAATATTTATTACTTAAAGTGAAATATTTTGAATTGAGACGTAAAAAATATTATTTTGTTGAAAGTAAGGAAAATAAAAAGTTTTTCTCCTCAACTATCAATTATATTGATTATTCAATTAATCGATTTCTTTTAAATGTTTTCACTGACGAAGAGTTTCGATATTTTCCAAGAAACGTTTAAATATATTGTAAGACTATATCAGAAAGTAAAAATTAATGCTAAATCTATATTTTAATTTGTATAAATCTTATGATGATAAATGATATAAGAAATTTAAACAATAGAAAATGGAGAAGAAAAATCTTTTGTTTTTACTTAATTTAAATTTAATATTTGTTAATTATATATCGATATAAAAGTTTAATTATTTATCATATTCATTTTTGTGCTGGACATAATGTTATTGTATTTATCTTTATTTCATTATGACCCCAAATTTTTATAAATTGTATTATTATAAAAGTAAATATATAATATTAAAAGAAATTGAAAATACTAATCTATCAATATCAACTCTCTAAATATTTTTATGAATTTAATTCTACACATTTCTGCAGAAACTTTGAAATGTTTTACATTTTCTTTATGACTTTTTTAAATTCCAATCTAAGGAAACCATTTCTTTCCTTAAAAGCTCCTTTCTAGGATGCATTAATGCATTATTTTTTAAAGAGCAATGAAAAGAGGAAAGCAATTTGGGTTATTTTAATGCAATACCAACCAAAAACAAGAAAATTAAGACAAAAATATGTGCAGGCTCTTACTTAACCTTAAAGTAATAGTTTCTTCTTTGTTTTCTAAAAGTATTCTCCTTATCACAAACGTAAAAGAAAAATAATTTAAATCATAAAAGTACTCCATTTAAGGGGGTTCCTTTCGAAGAAGCTATCTCTTCTTTTAAAATGGTCAAACTCCGTTAATGGACTTGGATATGACAATTCACACAAGAAATATTTTATTATCCAACGGCTTAATACATTTCTTTCCTCGGAATCAATTCTATAGTTAAATGAGCAAGAAAAAAAAGAGTTTATTTTATTGTCAGAGTTTTTCCGTCATTAAACTTATATTGTCTCATTTTGACGAGTGCTAATGACTTGCATTTTAATTAAAATTTCCATTAGCCAGAGAGCAAATTTAGTATTGTGCATAATTTTTCATCATTTGAAGAAGCATTTTAGGAATTATACATTGAGGTAATTCCGTAATTTTATTGTTGTACTTTCCAACTATATATTGTTAATTACCAACAAAAATATTTTTAAAAAGTGTATCTAATTAACTGAATATACTATATTTCATTTAAAGACTCCCAAATTCGAAAAAAAGTATTGTAACGATTTTACTTTAAAAAAAATTGAAACTTATTCGCAAATGATTTCAAACAAAAAAATACTAAATTTTTTGGCAACAAAAACAAGAAAGAATAAGCTATTTTTTTGACATGATAGCTCACGGATAATAGGAATTTTTTGCTGAGAGAATAAACTAGTTGCACTAAAATAATAAAACTAATTATTTTAGTGATTATAATATTTTTATACATTGTTATAGAATAACTATTTATTCAAAAATACATTGCAATATTAATTTCAAAATGTTTATATTATTTAATATTTAAGAAGAATTATTATAAAGTTTGAATATAAACCATTTTTCAATCTGAACATTTTTAAAAATACAAATTCTTTCATTTATTAAACTAAAGTTATTAGCATGCAAACAATAATTAATGGCAAACATCAAAGGAATTAAATAAAAGTGTATTTCAATCAGCTTATTTAATTTTATTATTTATATGGAAAAAAATTATTTCTAGCGATTTGTACTCTGATTGGTATTTATTTAGAACATTAGTAAAAAAAAATTATAATAAACTACACAAGTTAACTATATTTACATACATTTACGGATTACAATATAGTGAAAAGCAGATAACCGACTAGAAAAAAATAGGAAATAGTGTCTTCCCACTCTATATTTTAATTTGTATTCGCATAACACCTAATACATTTGAGCTCATTTCAACTAGCAATAGGTGTCTGTACTAATACTCTGAAAATATATTCCCCGACTTATTTTTCCTCAGCATAACCTGTTAGAAATACTTTTAAGCTGTGTTGATGACTACTTATTTTTCGTTCGGAAATGAAAACTACGTCCAATAAAGTAGTCTTTCCGAAGACGAATTTAACTCGAGTAAATTTAGAGCAACAACTAAGATTTCCACCTAAGGATAATACCCTTATTTATTACACGTCACTGATTTCTTCGCGATTTGAGCAACTTTTTTTTTTTTTTTTTAACTTACATCGGGAACGGAGCAAGATTTGCTAAATACTTTTTATAGTTTCTGTCGTCCTTATCATTAATCCTACTTTACTTTGTACATAAATCGTTGAACTACTAGTTTCTTTCACTCAGAGAGAAAAAAAAAATGGAAATATGTATTGTTTTATTATTATGTTTTTGAAAATACATCGTTATTTTTAGTTTTTTGAGTATCCAACTTCAGTCATTTTTATTTAAGAAAGAACTTTAAGAGAAGAATTTCTGTTCAAAAATATATTCAGGAAAATTTTGGAGTTGAATGTGGGTGTAAATAAGTAAACACAAAACGAATGAATTTAATGCGATAAAAATACTAAAATCTAACAGTCTAAAATGTATAAATAATGCTGTGAATTCAGCACAATTTAAAACCATAAAAACAAAACTTTGGTATAACTGATTAAATCAAAACATATCTTCAGTAAATTAATTAAAAAATAATTTAGTTATTACTACTACAAACTAAAGGCAAAAAAGTATGTATTGTCATTCCCTTCCGAAGTTATAATTGAAAACAATTTTAACATAACATTTTTCAACTCTAAGCTATTTTTTGTTAACAAAGATTATAAACTTTTCCAATTTATATATTTTTAAAATAGGAAACCTCACATTAAAAACGAAACAATTTTTTCATAAGAATCTTCATTTCAATTGATGGAATAAAAACCATTAGATTTATATGTTTTTATTATATATATATATATATGATGAAAAGTTTTTTTCTTAAATCAGTCGCCTTACGCCCGATATAGTTGAGAAATTTTTCAATGTTCAGTTTAACGCAAATTATTTAGTAGGGATAAAGCAATTTAAATTTTTTTTGTTTGAATTTTATTCGGTCAAAAAAATTTTAAGAAATGATAGGATTTTTTTTCTGACATTAAAATCACTTTTATAATTTGAAATAGAATTTGCTAATTCATTTTCCTTCAAAATGTTTCCGATTAAGACACATCTAACAAAATTTGCTTATAACAAATCTCAGAAGAATCTTACATTCGACTTAACATAATAGGACACGCTGCTATATTTGTCATTATAAACTTAATGCATTGTTACAACACCGTGATTTAGAAAACTGATTACAGTGACAAGTTCATTTAATTTAACCACCAAACGCAACTCTTTCTTTGCACGGACACTTTGTTGCAGCCGATACATCCATGCCCAATCACAAAAGTTGGTATGGTAATTACCCACTTCAACGATAGCCTCTTACAACTCATGTCAAAATCAGGCGTTCGCATCTTTTATTCCATCGTCCACCAAATTAATAGGAACTAAATTAACAGATTAATTAAGGACGCGAGACTTTTCCCGCCAAATTAAGTGTCCTTTGGACCCTCGATGAAGTTTTAATGGAAATTGCCTCTGTCTGGACGGGGGAATGGCGAGGGAGGATCGGGGGATGTTTATGAAGAAGATGATCATTTCGGACCCCCTCTTCGGCGCTTCAGCCGGAGTAGCCATCACTTACAGGCTCGCCATAAAGTGGAGGGAGTCTTTTAACAGGCGAAAGCATTCCATTTTGGAGGGAGGGCGTCATTGAGAAGACAAGTGGTACCCAAGTCAATGGACAGCCGTGTCTCTTTATGCATTCTTTGTGCCAATGTAGGATCCTGTCACAGTTTAAGATTGAAGTTATCAAAATGCTGATTTTTCCTTTATTCTTTTTCCATCAATTAATAATTATATATTTCATTAAAATAAATTTATGAAGTCAATTCCTTTGCATACTAATTCATTTTTTTTTTTTTTTAAAGAAAGGCATAGAAAACATATTTTGTAGGCTATAGAGTAATGGACTTGTCTTTTAACAAAAGCCGTTAAGCAAGACAAAATAATAATAATTTTCCTAGCCATTTTCTGTTTGATCGATTAATCATGCTTTCTTTCAGGACCAAAATAACTGGAATTGGTCAAAGACACAATTTAAAAAAGAGGTGACAATTTTAGGAAATTTTTGAAGTAATATCGGTGAAGTTTTTAAATTTGAATGCTATATAATTGAATAAAATATTGAAAACAGGATAATATTCCTTAATATAGAAAAGAATTCAAATTAAAAAAGGTTTTGTTCGGAAAATAATGCCTGATATTTTATTATTTCCGAAAAGTTCACTGAATATAACTGTGAGGATCAAATACTTAACAGACGAGAACTTTCGATTTCGTTAAGTGCGGATGTAAGAGACACAAGAGGCATAGGGGGAGTGTTTCGAAGCGAGAGGAACGGTATGGGTGTGTGTAAAGACGAGTAGTAGCGGAGATACCGCTTCCAGGCAATGGAAAATACATAAGTTTCGAATAATGTAAAATGAACCAACCAAATTTATGTTTGTGTCTATAATTAATGTGTTATGTTTGTTAATGTAAAATAAATCTGTCAAAATATGTTGATATTACTGAACGATCCTGGAAACGACGGGCTCGTGAAACAATCACAATAGTAATGAGTACTACCGGACTTTTATTTAGGAAAACTCAATTAAATTTAGCTAGAACAGAAATATCATATAGTAATATCAAAATTAGATAGGTTTAAATATTTTCAAAGAATTAAAAAGTTATTAAAACGTGGGGATCATGAACTGTTTTATTTTAAACACACACACATCCAAATATTAATATATACCCTGCAATTAAAGCATATATCAAATGAACTGTGGTAAAAGTATATTCAATGGAGAAAATATGCTAAATTTGAATAAAATTTTTGAATTTCATTGAAGGGAAATTATTGCAGACTACTCACATTTAATGGAATTTTTCGTAAAATAATGCAGATTATATTTAAATAATATCCTTTATAAAATCAACAAGCGTCAAACCATATAAATATCCGGTGCGATTTCACTTATGAAAAATTTTTTACCATACGTTTAAACATACATAAGTTTTATTTTATATTCTACTCACAAAAAACTTTTATATAAATTATATAAATATATTAAATTAATTTAACCTATTGTGGTTTTTATTAATTTCACACAAAAAACATTATCATTAACAATATCGCATGTTTTGATTTAAATTATACTAAAATTTATTTTTTACAAATTCAAAATGAATAAGATTCAGATAAATAACTTTTCCCGACAGAACAGGATTTAAAATGAAAAGAATTTATTCAAAACATTTTACATGAAAAGACTTCCTATCTAACAATAGTGAAACATCTCTTCAAATTATTTTTAAAGCAAAATTTTTAATCTCATTGCTTACGGAGGAAAAGCAAGACCGGAATTTAATGCAATAAAATATAAGAAATCTGAATTATTTATGAATCCAAATACAAAGTAACTTAAATAATATTTGCAGTAGTTTCAAAATTAATTCGAGGAACACAGAATAAATAATTCAAGACTTTCATGAGAAAATATTCTATCAGTGCATGGGAATGTAATAAAATAAAAAGCTGCATTTATGCAAAAATTGTTTTCGCTGAAAGAAGATAGTGCAAGGGAAGGATGCAGTAAAAATTTTTGTAACGTAAAGACTTGATAAAAAAAAAAAAAAAAAAAAAAAAAGGAGACACCGTATATTTTCATCATTTCACTTTACTTCTAAGAGCCAGGTAGGAACCCTAATTGACAAAATTTTGTCATCAAATCCGCTCATCTTCCTTCCCATAATTTACACCCCCACCAATCCCTTCAATTTGCATGTGTGGAGTCTTTTCAGAAAGATTGTTCTCCAATTTAAATAATCCACCCGAATATTATGATGGAGAGGGTAGACGAAGAGGTAAAGGGGGGGGGTTGGAATGAGTATTATTAAAACGAAGAGCACGGGGAAGGACTCTTGGCATTTAATAATTCAAAGACGCTGAATGAAATTTCAAACCTTACCCGTGTGTCAGGCACTCCCCCTCCCCCGTCTCTGCTTTAGAGACATGGTCGGGTATTTCATTAAATTACGAAAACGTGTTGTTTTATCGTTTGTATTTCTGAGAATTTATAATACATCCGAAGCCTCCCACAGCGGCGTTTGGAGAGTTTATTTAATAATTTACGCACTCCTATCACCAGCAGAACAAGAATCGTTATAATTGCATTAACTTTCGAGAAAATTCTGTTGCAATAACAGCAAGCATTCCAGTCTCGAATTCAGTTTATGAAATGCATTAATAATGAGTGAAGAATGGCAACACGGCGTATATAAAACAATTTTTATACTTGCTTAGAAGCAGGCAGTGCCCTTCCTTCTCCGAAAAGAAGCGAGAGTACTCAGTCAAAGAATACTCAGTACCCGAAATTATCGTTCACTCTCTTTGGAAGTAAATATATTTGATTGTCTCTCCTATTTTATTTCCACTCATATTACCTAACCAGGTTAAATCGCAGTTTGTTGAAAAATATTATTTTGTAACGAATATTAGATTGCTTGCATTTATAATAATTTTATATTTCCTAAATTATATGCATGTACATTTTAGAATCAAGGCAAATAAAACAATAAAGTAGTGTATAAATGTTTCCTGAACCAATAAAACTTATCATTTTAAATGTAATAATACAAAATTGCATTAGGATTCGTTTTACATATTTTAAACGTATTTATTAAGTTTAGAATGTTAAATACTAGCAAAATAAATCCTGCTGATAAAGTATTAAATTTACTTACAGGATTCAAGATATTACACTGTTGCTAAAAATGTACTTATTATTCTGTTTCGTTATGGTTAAAATATGTGAATATTCAAATATAAAATCCATTTTATTCCCTACTTATATAAGGCAAATTATAGTTTTCGTTTTTTCAGAAGTTAACATTGCATTAAAAATAAATCTTTTATGTACTTATTGCGTAGTTGATGAAAAATAAATAAAAATTCTTTTGCAGAATGTAAATTTTTATATGAGAAGAAATTCTCTCATATATGAATTTCACATTCCTTTTTAATAACAATTTATTTATCAATATAGCAATAATCCTACGTATCCTTTACATTTGATTCAGGATTATTCAAAGTATTAAGATTGTATAGATTTCTAGTTAATTGATATACATTCAATCAAACAAACAATTAGTTTAATCAACTTAAAATTTTTGTTTATATTTTTGCTTTTTAGTACAAAGTTATAAAAACTGTATTTTAATATGCAGTTAATTACAACTTACACTGCGTAAATAAGCATTTAATCGCAAAAGGTCACCCAAGACAGATTTTGGAACTTAAATATCACACATGCTAATTAGATAAATTCAATTTTGAGGAATAAAATTCTTTTTACAGTTAAAAACAGGTAATTTTTCAATTTTGTTCTGAGGAATGTGCAATCCCTTTTACAGTTAAAAGCAAGTAATTTTTCAATTTTGTTCTGAGGAATGTGAAATCCCTTTTACAGTTAAAAGCAAGTAATTTTTCAATTTTGTTCTGAGGAACACAATTGTTTTTACTATTAAAAACAAATAATTTTTTAATTAAGTAAATCTTTTTACAGTTAAAAATAGATTATTTAGTGCTAACTACTTAAATGCTAAAAAATTTGTTTTTCAATTTTTCCATTATGTTATTAAAATAAAGACCTTTTTTTAATGTAAGTACATCGCAAGAAATATGATTTTTTTTTTTAAATTTAAGATTATTGTCATTGCCATTTCAGAATTTGATGCATTAAAAGAATTTTAAGAAAATGAATTATTTTCTGCAAGAAAAATCATTATATTAAAAATTGCTAGCGAATGTTCCACTTTGCATCGAAATAGGCAAATTTCTTTCTAAAGCAGTAATATGTTTTACCGCAAAAACAATTTAGTTGAGCCTCGAAATTCTGGCGTGATTTTTTTATTTCCCTTTTTCTTACATTTCGTCTTATACCGAAACGATATTTCACTCTACTTTTCCCTACTCTTCCCCAATTCGCGTTTCCCGCCCTTAAACCACCATTAGCTGAAGGAGGAAAAACAAAATTTAACGACTGCAAAATAATAAAACGTTGAATAAGAAAATCCGGGAAAATAAATAAATGACCCACACCACATACTTAAAACAAGTAATCATGAAAAAAAAATAATGTATTAAAAACGGGGATGGTAGGGGAAGAGGCTGAAAATAATTCAATCGTGAAATATAATTCTCCCTAACCCCTCAAACGAAAAATGAAAGAAAAGAAAAAGGGAGAACTTAAATTAAAAAAGACAAAATAAAAAGTATAAAACGTGAAGAAAATTCGATAAAACTAAAGTTTGTTTCGGCAACAAGAAGCAATTTCCATTTTTCCCTCCATTTCGGAATGTAGGGAATAAAATGGGCGTGGCTTGCCTCTTTTCTGTATGCAAATGCATCTCACTTCATCAGTGAGAGAAATTTTACACGATTCCTCGCGACCACTTCCCCCCCCCCCCTCATTGTGGGAGACGTAACCTCTTATTTTCCACTCAATGATCGGATAGGGGGGAAGAGGGGAGGTGGCGTAATTTTGGGTCCTGGAAAACTTAAATATCATCTCGATTTTCTGGCGATATTTTGTTCGATTCTGGCTCACTGTGTCCCATATTCTTCCTCCAGTAGTCCGTGCGGAAGACCGTGAGAAAGTTGAACTGATTTTACAGCTGTTTATTGTTCGCCAATGTCCATGAGAGGGAATGCTTGTTTAAGGAAGAAAAAAAAATGCATCTGTCGCGCCAAATACAGCCGAAAAGAACTATAAAAGGGAAAGAGTGAATAAACTTCTCTCACTTTTCCGCATAATATGCCGAACTTCGTATTAGTTCCTAACATAAACTGGATTAATCATCAGATAATTTTTATTACATATTAGATAAGAATCAACAAAAAATTAATAAGATTACTCATACTTCTTGAAGATTCATTGCATTTCTCACAATTATTTCTTTAATCAATGATCCACTTTTTCGTACCATAATTTAGTCAGTAGCAAATACGAAAGATACAATTATAAATATAAAGACAATTTATCAATTCAAAATTGATTGATATGCAAATACTATTAGTCAAATTCTGGCGCTCTTATGGTCAATTATAAGGATGCTTTTCTGCCATCAGAATAAACTTATCGCCAAGTATTTTTACTAAAGTCACCATAAGGTTAATATAAAATCAACTTTTTAATTTGTTTTTATTAGAAAAACTGCATTTGATTCCATAAAATTTTTCTCGTAGATATGGAAATCATAAATACTTTGGCAACTGCTTTTATTCGTATTTTTTTCCAACTTTTGAAGATTTAACACAATCTAAATTGAATCTTGTCAGCAAAAAAAGAAAAAAAATGGCTATTACTTTAAATTTTATTAAAAGTCATGTAAGCAATTCTTAAATTTATAACTTATTATTATAAAATGTAGAACTTTTTACAAAGAAATAAACTCATAAAGTCTGAGGAAAGGAGAAACTTTAGGGTAAAAAAATTTTGCAAATTTTAAAAAATGTAATTTTTGATTTATAATTTTTATATTTTTATAGAAATAGATGATTATTTCATAATTTTTTTTAAATTTTGCATTTTAATCTTTGCGAGTAAAAAGTCATAACTAAAAAAAGAAAATCGATACTTTAATTTTAAATAATGGGTTTTATTTAAAGAATAAAGAAAAATATTCCTTATATATACTTATATGTAAAGTTACTTACATATAAAGTCTTTATATTTGAAGTTTACTTAAAATAATGCAATCAAATTACAGAGAAATAAAAAATAATATAAAGTAATTACGAAAATTATTCTCGCAGTAAAATTTCCTCTAGAATTATTCATATAATTACAGTGTATAACAACTAATCTATTCTCCATTTCAAGTTTTTTTCAATATTAAGGTTTATTTAAATAAAATAATAAGCCTCTATCAGCATTAAGAATGACGAATACAAGTTTATAAGTTTTCCAAGACTTAAAACCAAATTTTTAAATCATACTAACATTTTAGAAGGGAAAAGATAAATTGTTTTTTTCTTTACCAGAAACGCGCTCTGGTAGATGGTTACGTGGCTGTCTAAAGGAATATGATATTAACTTGGTCTATATTTTGCTAAGAGAGGGAGCGTGACGTTGTAGTGACGTAAAAGGGCGAGAAGTAAAATAACTCTCTCTAAAATGCCCTTATGCAAATCTTGGAGAGCTGGGAGTGTGAGAAAATATATTGCTTTAAGCTCCTTTTCCTTAAAAAGTTGAAACATTTTTCTCTCCATCGGAGAAATGAACAGAGAGAAAAGTTGGTTTCGGAATCACGCCAAAGACACATTAGACGTTCAAAAAGATGGCTTCAAGTTCAATATTTGCTTGCGAAGAGATAAATAAGTGGAAGAATGTGAGGAATTTAAGGAAAAAAAAAAGTACTTCAGGAGTAAAAGATGCAGCAGAAACGCATCGATATTGGTTTTAATCATATTTTTGAGGAGAAAAATTTGTGGTATTACATTACCTTTTGCCAACTCAACTTTCAAGTTAAGTTTTGCATGTGCTAATTAGTTATGCCATTTGCGAATTCTAGATTTCATATTTCTTTGTCTGAGAAATATTTTTGAATTTCTAAGTTGAAATTTCATAATGGCGCCTAGCAAAATCACTTTTTTTCTTACTTTCCGTATCAATATAAATGAGAGCGAAGTTGCTGATTATTAAAAATTTGTGCTCTAACCAGAAAATATGATTATTAACATACTTTTATTTCAATTAAATAAAAATATTATTTGCCATTTAACATGAATTTTTCATTAAATGCTAAGATTTGAATGTTACGCAATAAATGCTTTAATTCTAAATAAGTTCTAGTTGTATTAATTCCAATGAAAGTTTTGCATAATTTCTCTGCATTTAATGAAAGAAGCATCTTTTGATAAAGATTGTAAATTTATTGTGTGATTGTATAAATATATTTCTTAGTATTTAGTCTGAAAATTTATCAATATTTGTGTTCACATACCCATATTTTAATGGATTTAGGTTTCAGCATTAAAAAAACTTCCTATTTAAGAAAAATTTCTTGAATTCTGATATTGTATAGTTAATGTCATTGTAATCTATTTATTGCAAATTATCATTTGCAGAAATGATGATAATTTATTACAGATAAATTTTCTATGAATAGAGTCACATTAATTCTAAATGTTACATTTCAAACTAATTTTATTAAAAACATTGATTTTATTTAAGAAAAATAATATCTGACTCACTATAATAATAGTTATATAATTTTAATATCTCTAAAACATTTTATTAGTTATTTCTTTTCATATAAAACATTTTGTTGTACTGTGAATATAATCTTCATAGATAAAGTGTTATCTTTTCATAGATAATCTATCAATGAAAATATGAAAATTTCAGTATTTCTAGAACATATACAAGGCCTTAAATTAAATTTAATTTAATATTTTCCTTCTTAAATATAATTTAAATATTTGAAAACTCTTATTTCTGAAAAAGAAATAAAAAAAACAAACCTAATCAACACTTCTATGAATTATTTTTCTTTCTTTTATATAAAGAAAAATGTATGATGTAAGCGGAGAAATTTAAATTAATTTTATTTGAAATGTGTTATAGTTTACTTTGTTGTCTTCAAGTTCAAATGTTTATATTCATTTCAATTTTAGCTGTAATAGATAAATGCTAATATGTAATATTGAAATTCAACATCTAACACTTACATGATTCTATATTGTAGTAATTCAAATATTTATTATAAAATTTCATTACAGATAAGCTTAAGCAAAATCCACAATAACTATATTGCAAAAAATTTAATATTCCATATTTTTTAAAAAACTATTACAGCGTGAAAAGCCCTAAACTGAACTGTGGTATCAATATTCAGCGCGTTTTAATTTGTTACATAGATTGACTTCCATTTTCAAAATAAAATTTTAATACTTTTAAGAGCAATTGGAATTAGCAAACTTTTATCTAAAATTAATATAGTATATAATTTGCAATAAAAGATATATTGTATGAGCAAAAGGAATCAATTTGTTACATTTCTTTTAGAACTAAGATTGACAATATTTTTAACAATAAAGTATAAGACAAAATAATTTAACATATATGCAGAATTTCGTATAAATATAACTCCTTTTAAAACTTTATATTTATTACATTTCATGACATTTTTCCAAAACATAGACTTAAGCTCAAATATTCAATTTACTCAGAATTTACTACATAGTTTGAAACATTCTTTCACTACCCTGAACACCGATAAGAATTACCTTATTTTTTAATTTCTTTTTTTGACTTTTATATTTTGTTTTTCTTACATTTTATTTCAATTCGGTCTTACGTCTTTTCATTTATATTATTATTCATATTATATATATATATATATATATATATATATATATATATATATATATATATATATATATATATATATATATGAATAAATTCTGTTGCAAATAGATACAGTTGTGATTTTTTAAGTAATGTACATTTCATCTGTTGGCATTCTCTTATAAAGATAAATATGTTATCACCCGAACAGAACGTATTGCACTGACACGATATTTCTTGTAAAGAGAATAGAAATAATTTTAAAACATCGGTATCATTTTCAGTGCAGTACAATAATCAAGTTACACAATCTCTTCCACATTCTTTCTTTTTTTACCCTATTTTTTTCATAATGCACACTTTCCAGAACTCTTTCTCGGCCCATTTAAAAAGATGAAGAGCTCAGATATATAAAAAGCAAGAGTGGCGGTGAAGATTGGCGAGCGTTTCATTTAAGAAATGGTTGTGTATTGAGAAGCAAAGTGGAGTGGGAAAAAAAAAGTAAATACTCGCCGAGGTGCTAAGAGAGTGAGAGAAACGGGGTTATTAAACATTAGTTGAGATATTAAATCATTCGGGACAAGAATTCCCGATAGAGAAATCTCTGGGTGGAAATAAAATTAGCATTTGCTCCCCCTTATCCCATTTTGAGGCTGTGTAATAGAGCTCGGATTGGAGGAAAAGCGACCAAAATGCGCCTCCAAGGTGCGATTATTTCTGGAGCGAGGTTGCTATCTTTGGCGAAATTAGCTCATCCTAAAGCGTTTCTTTTCTTTTTTTATTTAATTTTTTAAATATCATATCCGAGTGGTTGCAATTAATTATATCAGACGTGATAGCAAGTGTTAAGCATAAATTTTATTTTTTTCCGACTATATTTTATGAACGGATAAAAACTATATTATCTTAAAAATTAGCTTATCTGCTAATTATTTTTCAATTAATGCATTAGATCGTTATACATTGGATTGGATTAATTTTAAGTCAGGTTTTTTTTAAGAAGTAAATGTTTTTAAATTTAATTTAATTTTAGTTTGTTTTATTTAATAGAAAATAAGTCCCTTTTCTATAAATTATGTGATTTATTTTCAAGTATTGATAGTGTATTTTTTAAACTGATTTTTGTTTCAACAATTATTTCTATTTCTGATGTAATAATTCTTTGAAAATAATTTTAATTATTTATTTCCTATTGAATTCTAAGAATTGCTTAGAAAAGGCAACTTACTATG
Source organism: Latrodectus elegans (assembly GCA_030067965.1). Lineage (NCBI taxonomy): Eukaryota > Metazoa > Arthropoda > Arachnida > Araneae > Theridiidae > Latrodectus > Latrodectus elegans. The sequence continues at coordinate 33,158,872 of CM057820.1, read as the reverse complement.
GATAAACTGCCTAATTACGCGTGTTTTTTAGAGTATATGATTATTCAAGTGGCTTTGCATGCGTATATAAAATAATGTTTTAATATGAATGATAAAAGACTTAACAAATGACAATACGCAATACCGTTTACTAAAATTACTAAATTCAATGAAAAATGATGTACAAAATTTTAAATACTATTTCTAATTAATAAAGCTAAAAGAAAATATCTATTTAGATTTGACCGAAACAGTTGCATTCCATTGATGAATAATGAACAAAAATTTAAAAAAGATTAATATAATCAATGATGTTAAAAGAAAAAATATTTTAAGATTTCGACCACAATAGTTGAATTTCACTGATGAATGATACATAATGTTTTCTAAAAAAAAAAAAAAGCTTAATTCTAAACAATGACATTACAAGAAAATATCTTCTTAGATTTAACCGAAATCATTAAATTTCATTGAAGAATAACTAACAAAATTTAAAAAAGATTAATTCTAATCAATGACGCTAAAAGAAACAATTAAAAAGAAAATATTTCTTATGATTTTAATAGAATAAATCGGTTTTACATATTATATATTTGTATCATTAATTCTGGAAAATGCAAATGAAATTTCCCCTCCATTTCCGTTCTTTAAGAAAGTATTCTTTTACAATCACGTAATACAACTGATTGCAGACGAATGAGGTTTAACAAAATGAAATGGGTGCGGTTTGTTAAATTTTTGTTCGAGAAAATTTATCTAGAAGTTTTTTTTTTTTTTTAGATTTTTCTGAATAATTTCCATTGGATTTACTACATGCAGTATTACTTATTACGTGATATAAAAATTTTCATATTAAGAAATAATAATTATTACATTTTTTGCTTATTCGATCGATTTATAAAACGCAACAATTTGATGCTTTGTATTGAACAGATAATTTAGAGATTTGTTTATGAAAAGATTTATTTTTATTAATTAATTTATTTTTTGCATTAACAACTGAAATTAAACAACTGAAAAATTGAAAATTATGATTACTTTATACAATTTTCACGAGATTATTTTTGTAATGGAAATCTTACTAGGATAATTCAATAGCAATCAAGCCAACTGTCATTGATTAATTTTAAGTTTTTATTACTAAATTAATTATTATTTAATTTATTTCTGATAAAATGCTGAATATAATATTTTTTTTTCCTTTTTTTTTTCCAAATCAAAAATGACTTTAAAGTTTAACCAATTCAATCACGAATGAGTAAGAAAATATATGCTGCAGTGTTTTATATAAAAATTTATATATTATTATGATAAATTTGATTATAATAGTATTTTAAACTGTGTCCTTTTGTTTGATTTTAGTCATATAACTTGAATTTCTCGTTAGTGGAATTATTTAATTAAGTGTAATTATCATAACTACATGCAATTCATAGCTTAACTTAAATTATGTTTAGGAGAGTTTTTTTTAAACAAAAGTTAGTTATTATTGTTAAACTAATTTTTTTCAAAAAAACGCGTCAGTAAAAATAATTCAAAATAATAAATATTTTTATAATATTTTTGCATTTTCTTATATTATTTATATTTAAAATCCTAATATTATTAACTCTTCGTTCAATTATGCTATTAAAAATAATGTTAAATAAATTTTTTGTGATGCTTTTCTGATGCCTATTTCTACCAATAAAGCTATCAAACAACCCCAATCATCTTGTAGTTTGAAGCAACGATCAAATGTAGTGGCAATATCAGAGATATTGTTCTTTTTTTAAATTTGTCAGTGAACGAGCATCAGGAAACAGAGAATTTTTAAAAGGTGTAGGACAACTCAGCACAGTGTCTTTCTGATTTGTCAGGCGCAGAGCTCGCTATCTCCCGGATAAGGACATTTTTGCCTAAGTAGGCTACAGTGACCCAAGCAAATTAAAAGAAGTGATGAATTCAACGAATCTGATGTAGTTAATTTTAAGGAGGAATATTGATTAAAAAATATAAACTTTATAAATATGCTTAGTTATTGTTAAGGAAAAAGAAGAAAAATAACTTTCAGAGTAATAAAATTCAAAATTAAATTTGAAATTTTATACAAACGAGTGCATATATATATTTTTAAACAATGTATTTTCGTTAAAACATTTTTACATTAATGGAAAAACTGAGTGAAATTCGTGTTCGTAAGAGTTAATCGTACACTATATTTCATAGACTAAAATGCTGCCATTTGTTATTTGTTAATCAGACCACTAATTGTGATGAAGCAAGAAGCTCATTGGCATTATTTGGCATTGTATCTTTATCGCCAAGTGAGGACCAGGGAGGGGATGCTATGAGGAGTAGAAGAGAGAACCGCCCCCGCAAATTTCTCTTCGGGGCTGAACCGGTGCCATAAATCAAGACGGTATGCGCCCCTGTGCTGGCTCCCACCCCTCAACTACGACGTGATTTAATTGCAAAGCGGGGGAGGGGGCAATGCGTGCGTGCCAGAAACAGATTAAGTCCCCCAAAACCTTCCTAGAGGTTAATACCGGCTACAGATAAGGCTGGTATCACGCAAATTTAGCGAGATAGAAAGTGGTAGGGGGATGAAACTCGGTGGGGGTAAGAAGTGGAAGGGGGGAAAAGATATCTAGATAGTAGTTAATGAAACTTTGAAGAGGGGGCAATGCACACACAGGTGGGGGAGTTAGTGAAAATTACTTTGCCCGTCGCTAATTGTTTGTTACGTTAATTAATCAAGAACGGCATTATTTGTGTTTTTGTCAGACATCCTCAACCCTATCGCTTCGAAAACGATTCGCTTTTGTGGCAGTTTCTGAAAACAATTGCGGAAGATTTGAGAATCGCAAAAGAATGAAATTTGAATTGTGGAGACTGTTCGGTTGGTCGGAAAATAATCGCTCTTATCAACTCGGAAAACAGTTTTCGAGGACGTTTCTTTCGTAAATGAAAGGCGACTATCCTAGTTGTAGCTATTCTCTTTTAATTAAGAGTGTGAGCGATAAGACTCTTAAGATTTATGTCTTAGCTCTCAGAGATCTAGGAGGAATTATTTTCCTTTAAGCAAACTAATTATATTATGTAAGATTTGTGGAAAACAGTTGTTATTGTTGTTACTTTGAACATAACGCTCTCTTTGATTTATTTTAGAGGCGGGATAAAAAAAATATTTGTAACCAATTATGTTGGAAGTTATTCTGATCATAATTGTGATGTTCAACTTTTTCAGCTCCATAACGATGTGCGATTTGTCTAAAATGCATTTTCTTTTGATTTATTTTCACTCATAATCAAAGAATTTTTAAAAATACCTGTTCCATTATATTTTGCTTACTGTCATTGTTAACTGGACAAAATGTTGCATTTTTAAATGAGTAAAAATTATTAACGATGATTTTATAAACATTTATCTCCAAAACTGATATTTTTTTGTGAATTGCAAGTAATAATGATCATTGCATGATTATAAATGACACAGTTGTCTCTGAGACTTCCTTATAACAAGTAGTTATGAGAAAGCAATTCAATTTTATGCTGACTCAACAAAATAAACTATTATAGATTAAAATCTAATGATTTACGCGTTTTTAATGACATTACTAGTTACAATTTTTCTCCTTTTTAAAGAATTGAATTTTTTTTCATGTGAACAAAACCGAATGAGTCTACCAATCACCAAAAATAAATTGGTTTCGTAATAACGTTTTCATTATTATATGTATAAAATTTATAGAACATAGTTGTTAACAATTTATAAAACATTGGAAACATAGTATTACTGCATACATCTTAACTATCACATTTTCTTATAGTATTATTAAAATTAGAGCTGTGAAGAAAGGTATCGTTAACATTAAATATGAAAAAAAAAAAAAAAAAAAAAAAGAAACCCAGACTTTAGAAAAAATAGTGAAAAATAGATTATCTGATTGGCTAAAATTATAGGATGTGCAGCTTATTTTCTCGTGTGTATCTTAGAGTTTGAATAGTGATACCATTTGCATCACCAAACAATGTATTAATTGAATTTCCTTTTTTTTTTGTTGTTAAAAATGAGTTTACAAAATGAGAACGTAAAAGAAAATGACCATAAAAACCATTTCAGTACTCTTCCTGGAACACTACTAGATAGGATTTGCAATCAAAAATGACTCTATAGGCCAATACTACAGGACAGAAGTCGGCTGGAAGAATATGGTCACAAAACAATTGGGGGAAATCATTTTTGACCCCAAAATTATTTTATGCTGTCATCAAGAATTTTTAGGATGTTATAAAAACAAACAAAAAGGGGAATTTGTGTTAAGTCAAACATAAAATTTTTATGAATATTTCTTATATAAATTCCGCTAATTTTTTCATTTACAACTCTTATTTTTATTGTCAATATTTAAAATTCTACATAAAAGAAATGCTTTATGGTGCAACACGCGCCGATGTTTATCCCGTTACCTAAGTCTCATCAAACCTCTATCCAGCTCAACACGTTCAATTTTAGAGAAGGTAGGTGCATTTCAGCTTATGAAACATAAGATTTGAGCGTTAATTGGAATACCTTTAAGCTTGAACTAGAAATTCGTTCTTTGCAACAAACTTGCATTTTAGAATCTTGAACTTTACAAGTGGTTTATTTCATGACCATGGCTTCAGAAACCAACCTTTAGCGAAGTATTGTTAGCAACAGTATCTCTCAGTTGTAAAGATTATCAGGACTGCTTACAGTAGATCACAGTTTATCGTCAGGGTTAACACATCTCTCAGACTTTGCTTCAATCAAGAGCATTTAGAAGATTGCCTGTGTGTAGGGGGGATATTAAATTACACAGCTTATTGTTTGACTGATATAAACACAAATTTGCCTAAGAGCTTCCATATATAGTATCACTACAGCATACATTACAGCTTGCATTTATATGTAATAAGGGGTAACAGAACTCTGGAGCCCTCATCGTTATCGCTATTTTATTAGTAAATCAATTCGATCTGAAATCATATTCCCATATTATTATCAACGCATACAGTTTCGTTAAATTTCAACAATTTTCCAATTTTTTGCTCAAAGTCTTTCATTTGGAATTTTTTAATATTTTTTTAGCACTATAAGGGGCAGAATCGAGTGCCTTTTTTATAAGCAGCGGTTCTGCCCCAGTTAACATTTCTTCATGACCCTCATCAGCGGGTGGATCTTCTTTATTTATTATTTAGAAGTAGGATCCAATCAGGATACCTCGAGATTTCAGCTGCTACTTCCAAAGTATCATTTCACGTGGAAGACATTGCGACCAGGATTTATTTTACATGCACCAGCCAAAATCAGATATATGAGGGATCATCAGCTGGATTGGAATAGAACTCACAACTTTGCGTTTGGGAGCATGATACCAGGTCACTGACATAATTTTGATTGTTTTGATGATAGATGAAAGAGTGATGGACTGTTTTTGGAATGTTTGTAAGCTATTGATGTCGATTTTGGAAACAATTTTTATATCGTATTTGGAAATGACGATGCATAAACATAAACGTTTTTTTTTCTTTTAATGCTATCTTGTGCCTAAAACAGTAAAATGTAAAATTTACTTTAATATATTAAAATAAATTCTCTCTTTTCATTTATTTTTATTGAATTCGCTGTGTTTTTTTAAATCCTACATTAACAAAACCACTTTAATATTGAAGACATTTAACAAAACCACAAGAAAATGAATTAAATAATAAGAGTGTGTGTGTGTGTGAATAAAATTGAAACAATATATATAAAATAAAACAGGAATACTTTAAAGTTCTTCGCGATTACAGGATAAAAAGTTATTTTTCGCTTTTAATTTATCACTCATAACAGAATAATCAGTTTTTTTAGAAGAACAAAAAATCCTGTTATTAAGAAAAAGTTAAAACTTATATAATAAGTCTTCGGATTAATAAAGGTGTCGTGGGCGTGTCTAAGAGGAAGGGGTGGCGGAAGGGGAGAGGTTGCATTTTACTCTCTTTTGCTTATCAGAGAGAGAATCCTAATGAATGGAGGAAGGCGAGGTCAAAAGGCAAAAAATGAATTTCTTCAAGATCACACTTCACCGGGAAAATGTTTTTAAGAAAGTAATAAAAGAACGCTACTCACGCGACTGCAACTGAAAGAGAAGTTCAAGCAGAGATTAACAAGTTTGTGCCAAAACTATGTATTTGCTTAATCAGTTACCTTATGGATTGTTTTAACTCAGATTAAAGGTTTTAATATTATATAAAAAAAACCTACGAACTAAATTTTTTATTCCACTAAAAGTTTCAAGATGTAGATTTAAATCGCCAATTAATTAGATTGTAATTGTGATATTTTTCATCAGTTTAGTCCGATTATTGTAGAAAATATTCCATTGTATAATGGAAACTATTAATAACGATAATAATATATAAGCACAATGGAAACTATATAAATGTATTATAATAGAAGATATTCCATTTATAATCAGAAATGTGTTATTGTTTTACATTGAATGAAAAATAATTTTATAATGAGTATGAAACCACATATTAAAATATTTTTGTATAAATTTAACGAAAATTTTCTTTTTTCATTTGGATTTCTCCTGGTGTATTTCTTGCATTTTGCCATAATTTACGATAAAGTGACCACTTAGTATGCAGTTCTTTTCTTAGCAATAATAAACTAAATTATCTCTTAATAATTATTTGACTTATCTTTCTCTGAATAATTTTAATTTTTTCAAAATAATATAACTGTTTTATTATATGTCTGCATGCAAAGTATCTTGCAAATATCTCATATTTAACTCATTTATTTTTGGGATACCTACTGTTACGTTGATAGAAAAGGTGTCAATTTATATGAGAGTAACTTTGTGTTACGAGATGGTACTACTTGCTGAACCTTTCACTAAAATATTTGTTATTTAGAACTGCTATCGTAGCCCAGTGTCCTAGTGGTAGAGCTTCGAGCTCCTAAGGCACAGGGTTCGACTATCAAATCGAGATTTTCATCCTTTAATTGAGTCTATAAAGCAAAGTACTAAGCATGCTTCTGGAAGTTAAACCTTGTGATTTCGCTCTAGGCTGACCACCTAACCGGGACATATGTTTCGCACTCCAGACCCTCGGTCATGAAAACAGATATGGGCTGATACGGGCTGACGTGTCACTGAATTTAGTTTTAATTCTCCGAGCTTGAAAACTAATATAAACGCGGAAAAATGCCTGCTCCGTAAAACTACACTGATTCAGAAGCAAGCAACAATTGGTATCGAACTTACAGCGAACTTACTTCCCGAATTGGATCCTACCTCTTTTCTTTTTACGCTTCAGCCTTTTCCATACACATTTGTCGGAATAGGTGCTTGGGATTTTTGTGGGTTTTTGCTTCTGCGGGACGGGAATATGACCTACTTTTAAGAAAAATACTCTAGGAAAACAATTACGAAGTGGCTATTAAAATGCCTAGACTTTTTCTTATGCTGTAAGAGTAATTATCTGACATCAATTACAGATAGAAGAAAGAAAAACGTCTAAAATATGCTTGATTTGTGCGCAAGCTGCAACACAGCTATGTTTCACAAATTGTCAGAAAAGAGATTTACAGTCCAAAGTTGAGATGTCTATCAGGACGGAAATTGATAAAATTGAGTACCGAAGGATTTCGCATTTTTTTAATCTTAATTCTCTTTTTTTCCTTACAATTATGTGATAAATTTTTTTCTACATCGCAATGGTTATTTTTGCATATATTTTACACAATCATATTATTTTACGTATATTTACATTTATACTTTACAATTATACTTTCAGAAATGAGCTATTGCAGAATAACTCTGTTTATGAATTACATAAGAATGTAATGACGTTAAATAATTTTTAAATTTTAATTGCACTTTCATAGGTAAAATAATATTAAAATATTCTATCTATTGTGTTGAATGTAAGTAAAATTTCAAAATAATTTTTATGCAATTATATTTATATATTATTTATTTCATATGCCAAATATTATATATCAAATAATTTCGTTATTTCGAAATGCTAACTTTGAAGTATTGATATTGTGTAGAGTTAAATTTAGGCTCCAATTTCGAGACTTGTTCTACCACACAACTGTTTGCAGGTTCGACTCCTATTAGAATGTTTATCTTTGTAGTGGTGGGGCCTAGTATTCATTTTAAACTGTTGATACACGTTTAGTTAGAAAAATTGTATGAAGAAGACTGTTAAAAGAGACCAGAAAATTAATCTAAATCAGTAATGGCTTCTATTCTTTATAAACTTATTGGAAATGTTAAAAGTATTAATTATGCTTCGAATTAAAAATGCCTTTATCCGTTTGACTGATATGAAATTATTCACTTAAGAAAGGCTGAAATCACTGTATATCGTTGCTTATCGTAATTGAATGGGAAATTAATGCAATTTATTTTCAAGGCTTATTTCAATTAATTCAAGTCAAAACAAAAACCCTGTTCTGCATGATGAGTTGATTTATAACTTTTCTTCGAGATGTACAGTTCAGAAAGTAACAATTTGCTTTCAAAAATTAATCAAATATCTGTTGTTGTTGTTGCTAATGGCACTTGGACAAGCCAAGCTCGCTATGCCTCGGCTATGCGAATTTAAGTCAATTGGGAGCGTCTTTCGTGTAATCAGAGCTCTATGAAGGTGAAAATACGACTTTTGCTCTTCAAATCCTCCGATAGATGGTAGCACCAGAGAATCTACTCCCTCAATTTTGGCATTGATCTGAAGGGGAAGTAAATTTCTCCAGACAATTGCACCCATGGTAACTGCTCAACGACAGATCACAGGACTTTCGATTCAATGATTTAACGAGCACGTATATCGCATGTACTCGGTGGGTCTTTGGCGGCATTGGGAATCGAACCCCACCCTTCCGGATGGAAGGCCCTTTATTAAATACCCTAACCCTAGGCAACCACTACCCTAATCAAATATCTAAGAAAGATAATTTCGTGCGGATACTTTGGATTCAATTATAAAAAAAAATTCGCGGGACTATTTCAAATATTAAGTTCTTAATCGTTTGTTTTTGTGTGCTGTTAAAATCTCTCATAGTTTATAGATTACTATGACATTAAAGTTGTCAAAAGAGTTTTGAGGAACATAAAACACAGAATTTGTTTGCGTTGGGATATAAATTGAAGAAATGTGGTATCAATCAACCTTTTACTTATGATTTGAACCCAGACCTTCCATTTAGGGAATCGAAACGTCACAACCCGCTTGCAAATTTCTTTTCTTATTAAACATATCAGTATAATTAATATATTCGTTCGCTTGTCCAATAGTATCATGTAATTCACAAAAAATTTATTCAATGATACAATCTTCTTTATTAAATGCAAACCACTTCTTAAATAATAAAATGGTTAAATGAATAACAATAAATGAATATTTTAAAGTTTGAATTGAATAATAACAATAATAACCTAACTATATTCTTAATATGTGCGCATATCTTGGAAGGGGGAACTTCATTAATATTAAATAAAAAAAATAGAGCAATCTATATTATTTGCCGTTTTTCTTCTATCAATTGTGGTTTTTCAGAGTACAAATGAATTACATCATCAATACGAAATGCGCCATTAACTACTAAATGGAGCGACGACAAGAAGCTATCTTTTTTCATCAAAATATAGGTCTTTTAAGCGGTTGGACTATTCGGGATCACGTTAACTGCTGCTTCACTTACCTGCGGCTTCCATTAGTTTAATGAAAGAAATGTATTATTTGATATTTCAAGCAAAAAGAGAATATCGTATTATATTTATTATACGAAATACTCTTTTATATATATATAGATTTAAATGAAATACAGTTCAAATAAACTCTATTTTGGCAAAACTCTAAGCTCGATATTGTAAAATCTGTTAAATAGAATGTGTAAAACTATTAATATAAAGTTGTTTTAAAATGCTTATCACCTAGATTTTAAAAAATTACTGAATTAATTTTATGCATATTTTATTTGATGCTAGATCGTACACAGCTGTACGTCTCTAAAGCAGTTGCAAATGTTTTAATATCCATTGCTTTAATTGCTATCCAGAATGGCTTATATTTTGCAAGCAAGGAAACCCAGAAAACTTTCTTGCACCAACCCCAACACACGTATTTTCAGATTATAGAAACTCAACACTTATCTCTGTTTTACATAATTTTCAAACTGAGATGCATGGCAGCCCTCCCATGGGGATAAGGCCTGCAGTGCCCATATCTGCTTAAGGGCCTAGAGGTGCGAAGCATACGTACCAGTTAGGTGATCAGCCTTAGCTTAAACATGCTTAATATCAATCTCTGTTCAACCATTAAAAGGATAAGATTTACATAATACTACATAATAGCATAATACTGTCTTTTGTGTGTGTGTGATCACAGTATTTATTATATTTCCTATAATACACTATGAAGCGTCTGTAAAATTTTTTAGCTAATTGATATTGCAACGCTGATAGCTTTATTTTCCAAGCTTGTACATCATTATATAATCGACAAATTTTACCTTGCATGAGGATGTTTCATAAGTAATCGGTCATATTCACACATCACAAGGAAGAAAACTCTAAAACGTATCTAAGCATCTGTTCCCACTAAAGTGCATACAACACTTATCTTCTGTTGTTGAATAGTAGCTAAAGAGTAGAGAGAGAATTGTGAGTTCAGTACCTTCCTCTTTGTTAGGCTACAATGTGTCTTTGCTAATTAATGGAGAATTTTTGATATAAGTTCTGGAAATACTTAAGCATTCATTCCAAAAGCACTGAATCTACCATGTTCATGATATGCTGTATGTTGACAGGGACGAAATTTAGTTTGATGAATTCTGAAGACAGTTTTTAGAGAGAAGGTTATGAATTCGTTACTAGCATCTGATGAATATTCGTAGATGGATGCTGTAATTTGAAAAATAATATCAAATAAATATTCTTGGTAAATGGCGGAGTTTCTTTCCTTGTGTTAGGTAAATTATTCTATTTTTCTAAATCTCTTCCTAGATAATTATTTTACAGCGAGGAGATCCATAAGAACCTAAGAACCACTATGTCTGTTGATAAAGTAGAATTAATTTTATTACGATAATTATTAATAAAATTTTTAATACTTTTTGAAGAAAAAAAAAGGTATATTTCAAAAACATTCACGTGTTCAAGCCTAATCTTGCAAGTAAACACTAGGAAAATTCAAATTAGACTACCCATTCATTTTATATTAAAAAAAAGGAATTGTAATTTATAATAAAATAAAATAAAAATAAAATGTACATGGCATGTTCTTTATAAAATAAAATTGGTAAATTTCGAATTTAAAAAAAATCTTGGAAAATGTTATTCGAAAATCTATTGATTTTCTTATCCTTTTGTTTTTTTCCAGTCATTGGATTTTATAATCGATCTTATTAACATTGCATAGTTATATTTTTACTTAATTCAGAACTAATATAGAATCATTTTTACTTAAACTTCTGTGCAATGAATGATAATAATGATAATTACCATCATTTAAAATTAACTTGTAGCCCAGAAAATTGGTTAAAAATGATAAATGCCATTATGGTAAATCGTATGATAAATACCATTGCTTCGCCTTTAAGATTCTAAGTGAACTGCTCTAGTCTGAATGATTGTTCATTTGATGGGAACAAAATGACCTTACCAATCACTTGTTAATTTACGAAAAATTTACCATGGGGAGACAAAAAAGCAAATGGTACAATTGCTTCATGGGAACCACGCATGACATGTCCCTAAAAGCTCAAGTATCCCTAAATGGAGTTTTGGGATAAATTAGAATTTTTTCTTGTTGGTTTCCTTAAGCTTAATCTTTCTATTCCATTCGACTAATTGAAGTGAAACTAATGATACTTGATTTGTTTGTTTGTGCTTTCATGTTCATGACAAAAGAAATGTTTTTGCTGGGTAGTTGGTTACTTAATTGGTAGAGGCAAGTCCACAATAGTTTTCTATCCAGACCTGGACATAAAAACAACATTGCAAACTTTTGTTTTTTAACATCAAAAAAATTAAATTACTGCAAGATGTTTAGGAATACATGCTCTAATTAATGGAGTAAATTAAACTATTTAAATTCGAAACGAAAATGCAATTCTTGAATTTTGCTTTAAATCTTCTCAATTTCTATCTTGGAAGACAATTATTAAAATGGGGAGAAATGAAAGTATTGTAGTCATATTTAAATTGAAGCAGTGTGCTAATCCTTAAGTTAAAAGAATTTCAGAGGTTTGAATTCACTTCCCCGCTACAAAATATTGCCCAGTTTTTCTTTTGTAATTAGTATTCTTTGATCAAGGATAACTTATTTAATCACTTTTTGAAGTAAGATTAGAAAAGCCGCCCAACTTGTCTAGTGATCTGCATGCCTGACAGAAGAAAGGGAGGTCCTGAGTTCGAATCCCTGTTCGGGCATTGGTGTACTCTCTCACTATCTATCCAGTCTTTGTCCTTTCCTTGTATGAATGGGTTGTGAATGGTTAACTACATTATAAACGGTTGCCTATGGCGTATGTGTACTGAGGAAGTCGGATACCACACAAAAAATATGGTACACTTGGAAAAGTGTGGCAGCGCAAATCATAATCCCAGTCTTTTTAGCACAAGACAACAACAACAACATTAGGAAAAAATTCAAGAAGCATGATAAAAAAAAGGACAAATTAAAATTATTTAAGTTGAGTCTGAAGGAAACTGTAAAATTAGTTTTTTAATACCAATTAAGATCATTTCTTGTAACTTCTAAGATATCTTGCTGTTAAATTATTTATTAAGTCTAATTACTTAAGTAATATAAATCAACTTTTAACAATTATCCAATATTTGATGTGAGCCTGAGGATTGGTTAACTTTACTTCAAGATTTGTTAAAAGTACTAAAATAAATTTAAAACCACACACACACACACTCAGAATTTGATTCACTAATCCTAAAAATGCTTAAACTGCACATGATTGAGTTTTTTTCATAAAGCAGAAGTTAATGACTTTAAGAATTGCTAAGCTGCAGTCTTTAATTTAAACCTTACTTTACAACGTTTTTCGTTCTTAGAGTTTTGGCTTATATAAAACTATTTTACACATTATTTTCTTGAAAACTTTTATTATTTCTTTTTAATGTAAAATTTTCCTGTTTGCTTTATTATTATCTATGTGTGATTAAATTACCTAAAACTGGTTTATTATATATATTTATACATCCTTTAGGATATAATTTAATGCATTGTTTAATTTTTTTTCTTAATCTAACAATATGCTATTGAGTATTAAGGGTTGAAGCTGTATCATTTTTATTTTATTGAGCTTTTTTAATGTGTTTAAAATGCATTTTTAAAGCATACAATAGGAAACTTATAAAATCGAAACATATAAAATGTATACTATTCTAATTACATCATACGCTCATACTACTTTTTCAAAAATGAGAGTTCTCTTACTTTTAATGTGCGGGAAACAAACCCCCACCCCTTAACATTCAATACGACTGTTCCTTAATGCCCAAATAGTATGTAATTTACCAACCATGGATCCGTTTCAGAACAGCGTTTGTTTTTTTTATACCTCTCATTCAGACGCACCCAGTCTTTAGGGCTAAGTGATAGGCTTCTTACCCCCCTCCCACCATACAGTCGGAGAAACGATCCGAAAAAAAAAAAAAATTGGGCACTAAAATTATAGAACAAAAAAAGCCCCAATGGAAACTATGACTATCTCTGAAAAAATAAAGAAAAGGAAAATGAAAAGGTAAAAAAAATCTAGCATTGGGTGCTTAAGCGATAACTGAGCATGTGCTACCGAGTTGATGATCCATGGATATGAACTATAACCCCAACTTACTACCGCCTTCCTCGCCTACCCCCCTTCGGAACACTAGTTTGGAATCCCTCCCTCCCTGTCAAATTCGAAGGGCAGAATCTCACCGGAAATGGGTATGCGACTGTATCGAGCCATCTGTTGTAAGAAACGTCTCTTGCAGCCACATGTACGCTCTCAATTATTCCCATTATAAGACAGTCAACTCTGCACAACAGCAAATAATAAGACGGCAATAATCTAATCGAATGGAGCGACTTCGTAGCCATTTCGCCTATTTTGGGAACTAAATTACCGTTTGGACATCGCATTTGCAATTATTTGGCAACTTATAAACAAAAGAATCAGTGCTTATTCGGTGCCATTGATGTATGTTCACTTTGGAGCATAGCCATTGTGTTAAAGATTTTTCATTTATTAATGGAAAGCAGAATTTACAAAACCATGTCATTACGCTTTATCAGGCCATGCTATCTAATTACTGGAACCTCAACAAGAAATTTCTTATTTAAAAATGTTACCTGATTTGCAAAAATGTAAATTTAAAAAATACTTCATAAAATTAAAGTATATTGAATCATTTTCGATTAAATATAGAATATATTTAATTGAAACAACTACACAGAAGACTTATCACTTAAGCAATTGTATGTGATTTTAAAAAAATCCATTACATTACAAAATATATGTTTAATGAAAGTAATAAACATTTAAGTTATTACTTAAAATTCTTATCTATGATTTGCGATTAAAATATCACAGATAAATTAAAATATCTCCAATCAAAAGAACTAAATTGAAAACTTGTCGCTTAAAAACTGTTACTTAATTGAAAAAGAAATACCTTAGTAAAAATTTGCTTAATTGAAAGAAATCAGCTGAAGTGTATTACTGAACAATTCTTATCTGATTCGCAAGAAAAACATGCTAAACAAAAAAAAAATATTTAATCGAGAGACAGTAATTCTGACAGTTTTGGTTTATTCTTTGCATCACAGTTTGAAATATCAATTATGGTCTTATAAAACAATGGCCTTTATGTTAAAATATTTTTAATTAGACAAATGTTTTTGTTTCCGATTTTTGTATCCAAGTAGCAATATACAATTTTGATTATCTCTGCCAGTAGTTTATTATTCACTATAGCAGGCCATTCCCTGGTTCTTGGTTCTTAAAAGTCTAGTTCTCTCTCTCTCTCTCTCTCTCTCTCTCTATATATATATATATATATATATATATATATATATATATATATATATATATATATAACTGATTTTCTCATATTCGAATATTTATTATCCCTTCCTAAATTTTGTCAGGAAATACTTAGAGAGTGATTCCTTGAAAATTGTGAGAAAATAAAAATTTTTCAAATCTTTAACTAAAATAAACTGCTTTTTCAAAATATTAAGTTTTTAATTAACAATTATCACTGTAATATTTAGTGAACAATAAAATAATGAATTAGTGTTCAAAAGTGTTGATATATATATATATATATATATATATATATATATGTATATATATATATATATATATATATATAAATATATAGAAATATATATATATAGATAGATCAGTTCATTAAAAAGTTAAATTTCTACATACTATCTGATATATATATGGAATAGTATTTTTTTATTTTTATAATACTTGAACTGTGAAAATAGTTTGTATTATCGACTAATCATGTAATATTTATGTCTTTTTTTGTATAGCCTTTGAAGAGAATTTCTCTCTCTTTATTTCCCATTTGATAACTGGATAGCCATTAAACACATACATTTATAAATACGATATTGAATGTAGATAGGTGAAATAAAATTTAATAAATATATTAGTAATTTTTCTGCAGTACTTATCAACAAAGTTATCATTATAACATTTGGTCAGTTTCGTCACGATATTAGGCTTAAACTTTGAGTTAAATTTAATTTAAATATATTCATAGTATATTTTTTTATATAAGTACCACAAATTAATATAATATTCATGCAATTCAAAGCATATATTATAGAAAAAGTTCATTAATAAAAGTATCAAAAGGTGCATATATTTAATTTTTTTTAAATTAAAAAGTTAAATTATTTAGTCTTTTTACTTTGCAAATAATGGCATCATATATTTAATTATGTAAATGAACTAGTTTATTTTAATTTTTTAAAATAATTTCTAACGTATATTACAAAAAACATATAATAAATTTCTAAGTTTACATTTCTTCTTTTTCTTTAAAATAATTTTACTTTATTAATAAACATTATCAGAATAAATAGAATTGCTTAGCAATTTCTTTTATGAATTAATCATTGACATTAATAAAAAAAATTGTATTGTAGATGCTATTGTTTACTTTTTCACTAATTTCAATATTAAATATAACACAATATTATGACATTTATAATGATAACAATTTTAAAGCGGTCATTTTAAGCTTAAGCTTGGAAAGAAATGAAGAGAATATTTAATTGATTATATAAAATTTGGAAATTATATATATATATATATATATATATACATATATATATTACGTAACTTTTGTACTACTGGTCTGAAAATTAATTCTAAAAATTAATTGGAAATTTGCTAATATAACTTTTGATCTTTCTACCAATCTATTTTAATAATCATATTATAAATCTTTATTTAATTCATTTGTTAGAATCCAATTAAATTCAAATGAAATCTGTTATATATATATATATATATATATATATATATATATATATATATATATATATATATATATATATATATATATATATATATATATATGTATGTATATATATGAGTAAAAGGATCATATTTACTTATACTTATTCTATTGCATTAACTGGCATATAATACAGGGAAATTATATTTCAAAACATGCTTTTAAATAAATTTTAGTGTTTTAAATATTTTGTTTCCCTTTATTCTAAGAAGATAACTAAATATTTTTAAGAAAAAATTCCCAATTGAAAGAAGAGAATATTAATAGATTTATTCGATTCTTTGTGGGAGAAAAGGGGAGAAGAAAAAGAGAGATTGCATGAGAGAAAAAGAGAAAGTTGCTACAATGGGATGTAAAATCGAGTGTTTGAAAAAGAGACCACGTGATGTTAGTAGTTAGAAATACCCCCTCCCACATTTTTCTGCAATATTGGGGTCATAAAGACGAAATTCTGCTTAAGATATCATTACCGTATATCCTGATGAGATTGTTATTTAGTGTTTGCTCTGAACAAAAGAAAGGATCACTCTCGGCTCCTTCCAAGTTCTTGACCGAATCATAAGTGTTTCCGTTACTTCTTATTGGGATAATGGAGTTGCAGGTTCAGAAGCACTATCATTACAGACAGTCTAGGTGCTCGGCTAATGGTTTTAGATCGGGATGTACCAAAGTGGCGGTTTGGCACATGCTCTAATGGAAAAAAAGAAAACGGCCACTCGTTACTGCAGATGGAAAAGGAGGAAGAACGTACGCATTAGGTGAGGTGTCTCGTTAGGAGAATATTGATGGTCTGGTACCTTATGGGTTCTCATACAATCATAAATAGCTGGGATATTCCGTTGATGGTCTCACGAAAACAGCCTTCGCAGAAGATGCCATTTTTTTTATTAAAATGACATGCATGCAGTATATGTTTTTCTTTGCTTTTTTTGCCATTTTTAATAAAGGAGTTTATTAAACAAAACTTTGTTATTCTTTTGAATGGAAACAATATCGTTTTTGAGGCTTTCGAAAATTATTAAGATATTCTAATTTCAAAAATACTTAAAATATTAGTGGAAAGTTGTTTTAGTATTTATTGGGTTGTTCGGGAAGTAATTTCGTTTTTCCTACATGGATCAGCTTTATGCTAGTAACACTAACCACTTTATGATTGGGAAATCGTGCTACTACCAGAAAGATGGTGAAACTATTGGACTAGAATAGACAATGTGCAATGCGATGCAATATTTATTCGCTGCACGTTTTTCATTTTTATGAAAAACGAAACGACTTTCCGAACAACCCAATAAATCTAGGTATTCATTTTCAGGTATGAACTTTTCTATTGATTTACCAAGTTTTTCATTCTTGATTAACCGCGAAAAAAAAAATTTGACGCATTTAAATTTTTCTTTTAAATTACGAAAACCAAATACATTTTTATATTATTTCTTGCACTGACTTATCTGTGGAACGAGATAAATAGATATTGATGTCATCTATTTTTTCAAGTTTGAAATACTGAAAATTTTCTTGCGGCTTATCCATCTCTACAGACTGGGTCTTTTGGACATGGACGTAATTAAATAAAATTTTCTGTAAATTATTTAGTTTCACCGATCGAAAATTATGATAGATATAAATACGAGATGATTTGTGCCATTTCCTCAAATACGTCCGATAAGCAACACTTCAGACAACGAAACGCAGAACGCGAATTGCAGTCAGTATTTGTTTAAAAGATGCTCAGAAAAAATGAAGGATATTGTATAATATATATTGAAAGATTATTGAATAAAGAAATTTTAAATACATATCTCCTATTTTTACTTTTTACTTGTAGAGCTTGACTATACTACTTATTAAGTGTTTTCACCCTTCAAAATATACGTATTCGTTCTTGCATCAAATGGAGACATGTTTGTAGAAATAGGTATACATAAAATGTTAACACCAATTTGAATTTGAAAAAAAATTGGAATAATCTATATTATATACAGAAATTCTGAGAATCTTGAGGCTAGAAGGCAAAACTTAATATTTCAGTGCAAATATAACATGAAATGGAAGAAGTGTTATTAGGAGAGTTAAGATTTCTCTATTTATGATCACACACACAATTTGCTCCCTAATATGCTAATTAAAATTTAAATGAATAAATTTTAAAACAAATTCTAAATCACTACAATCTTTCAAAGTGGAAGCTGCATTTTGAAAAATTGTAGTGATTTAGAATTTACAAACTAATGTGAGTCGCCCAACTTGTCCTCATGTGCAAAATATTACTATTAAGTAACAAAAACAAAATACCCCGTCGAATATATTCATTAAAAAATTGATCACCAAATATTACAGTTTAATGCCAAAAAATTTTGCCACGCTTAATGATAAAACGTTTTGCTTATGAAATATCTCAAGCTGTGGGGTCATCAAATAACAACATTTGGCACAAAATCGAAACTTGGGAGACAATTGTTTTCTGATGGAAATGGTCGACGGAATAATATGTAAATAACAAATATTTTAACGGTAACGTTTACTTATTTTCTAATATTTATTAAATAATTTTAGAACTTATGAAGATATAATCGTTATTATACAATTTTGTAAACTTACAACTATAACTCCTTATTAAAAAACCATTGGCGCTCAACATCAGCTCTAACACATAATGCACACTGTAACACTGTTTTTCTTAGAGTCTCATAACCAAGTGATCGTGATCAGTTATTTTGATTCAGAATCCCTTTATTCAAATAGGTGTGGGCTGGGTGATATGATAACAAAGAAAAACCCCTTTCCCGATAGGTGAGGTCCTCCCCCACCGCGTGTGTCATCGGCTAATGTCTCAATCTGGTGGAGTTCACGCCTCAGTTCGTGTCTATCCATCATCCCAATATGCCGTGTCACGCTTAATTAGAACACGTTATGGAAACGACGCAAGTGTTTAGTATGAATACTATTCCGCAGGTAATAGAGTTGATCCTCCCCCCCCCACACTCGATACTCGAAAATGTCTCAATTTGTATACCAGCCGCATCTTCATTTACAATGCACCTAGTTCAGTTTCCATTTACAACTACTTTACACGAAGGTGAAAATGAAGAAGTTTGTAACATAACACAGTCAGATGAAGAATTTATAATATGTTTAATTGATGTGCAAAATTGTTTTTCCTATGTAAATAAAAATTTACATAGGAAAAACAATTTTGCACATCAATTTGAGAGGGTTAGGAATACATGTAAGAAAAATAATGAACTTAGAAAGGAGCATGATCATTTGTTTAGGTTATAAATATTTTGGATAATACATTTAGATTTATGTATTGAATTGATATTTTTGCATTAAAAAATTTGAGTATATATTTGTGCATTCTTATGAAAATTTATTTAATCCACCAATTTATCCAATATTTATGGTTAATTGTCTAATTTCTCGTCAGTAAATTGATCCAAGTCTCTGAAAATCATATAGTTTAGGGAAGTACATCAATTTTGCATATTATGAAGTGTTGAGGGGACTCATGTCTATTGAGAACGGTCTGAATTTAAAGAAAGTATATGCAGAATTATGTGATGCTTCATGGAATTCTTCCAAATAGACATCAAATTGATGTTGAGCATGCTGTAACTTGCTTTGAAAATGTGACTGATTCAAACAAAGGGAGGACATGCTGTGTTCCGATATTTTTGTACTTCAGATTGTTTTTCTTGTTTCACTTGTTTAACTTTTTCATCTAGCTATCGTAATTATTTTGATAAAAAAAATATCTATCTCGTTGTGTATGTAAAGTACATTCAAGATGAGTTTCTTCTTTAGATAAGCTGACATCTAGATAATGAATTTTTAAATGCTCAGCTGAACAATTGGAAGTTCGAGTACCACTTTTGACGAAATGTTTATTAAGATTGAATTTACTTTAATACACAAATCCCATCGATCAAGCATTAGATTAGAAACAAAAAGGATGATGAAATTATATACAAAACCAATTATAGCTTCAATCTGGTAAACTAAAGAGATTTCAATAAGCTCCTTTTAATTATAAGCATTTTGTATTAATATCAGACTTTAAAATCTTTTAGAAACTTTTGACATATGTTTCTTTCCATATTTTTTACGTATTTTTCACTCATATATAAATTCATACTTTTACTTAAGATTCATGCCCTGTTATGCTGTATTTTCTTTTTTTCTCTCATCGATTCAGAATTAATATAAGCACTGTATTAATAAAGCATCATTATTAGGAATTTATTTGTTAATATAATTTTACATCATTTAATGAAAATTTAATAGAGTAATAAATTTGTAGTTAATTAAGCTGCTTAAAAATGTGTCACTTTTTGATCCTAAATATAAAGAAGAATATTTTCGGATTTGGTCTTTTGCAAATATCAAGATGATTTAAACTAAACTTGTGAATATAGTAAAGTAAACTTTGTTAAACTTAAATTCCTCCACTGCTATGCCATTTTTTAAAAGTATTTTCATTTTAAAGTTAGCTTAATATTTTTTGTGTATTTTAATTTAATTTAATTCCTTGATTCAATAGAACAGTAGTTTATTTAAGAGTATTTCATTTTTTATTACACTTTAAATCACTTAAAATTTGCGGTATTTCCCTATTTTATGTTTTCAACATCCTTGTCAATTTAAATTTGATTTGATAAAATACGAAAATATGAAAAAGAAAAGTTTAATTAATATAAAAGGAATTTCACATTATATATACTTTATATATATTTCCAATTTGTCATGTTCGAAATTATTCTATTGTGAATGTTTCCAAACTTTCTTCCATTGTTAATATTTCCAAATTTCTTCTATTGAGAATATTATTAATGAAAATGAGTGTTCTATCGATTTCAATGTATTCTATTATGACTATTATCTAACATAGCAAAGTAAATTCCTTTTATATTAGTTTACTTAAGTTTGGGAATATTCACAATAGAATATTTTTGAACTTGACAAATTGGAAAAAGTTCGGAAATATTTTCCATAGAAGAAAACAACGAACTTAATTAGTGATCTGGCTTTAAAATTATATTATATATACACTACATGAGGTAAGACATGATCATTATATTTTCGATATTCCATTTTTGAAAAAAAAATTCAAATAAAAGTAATTTATACTAGGATTGTGCTTAAGAATTGATTTTCATTTTGTATAATAACTTTTTCATAAATTAAAAATGAAACTATTAAATATATAACTGAATGCTTTATTGCCTGCACAGCCCACAGAACGTTAGATGCGATAAATAACACCATCAACCCTAGTGGGTTTCTTTGGGTTGAAATTTCTGAGTGGTTCAACAGTGAGAGATGGTAAAAAGAAAAAGAAAGAAAAATCCCAGAAAATCTCAATCAAGTAAGGCCGTAGATCTTATCTCACGTGCCAACCCCGGCACAGCTTTGCCATAAGCGAAATGAAGACATCTGGGAAGGGGGCGTTCCATAAACGTCACTGCTCAACACGGTCAATATATTAGCAAAAATATTATATAGAAAGAGTGGAAGGGGGATTCATTTTGCGCGTTCACGCTTCGTGTAAGCCCCCCTGTACAACTCACGCACGCAAAAATCACGTACGCGCCGGATGGTGTCTGCTCCATCCCCTGTGATAGTTCCATCAATTGGATGAAGGGTGGTTCTTTGGTCGAGATTACAACTTTATTAAGTACGGTCTTTTAATATATTTGTTGCAAATTCATAAATGCCTGTAATATTTTTTTTCTAGGAACGAATTGTCTTTGAAACAACAAGGTGTTCAGTAATGCTCCAGTAAAATTTAATACTCTCCTTTTTAAATATTTGTTTAAAAAAAAAGTTTTGCATTAATTTCTTATTGAATCTTGAGAAATTGGCTTTTAAAATTTCGTATATACTTTAAAATCAAAAGCTATAATTAAAAATGTACTAATTATTTTTTATAAATAAATCTACAGAAGTCGATTATCAAAGTGTACCAATTGATGTCACTTTTTTTCAGCATTTTAGCAGAGTCTATACTTTTCTATATCCTACTACAACTACTACTGTACTAGTTACATTAAAGTAAGAAATATTTAATAATGAGAAATATTTATAAATCTATTGAAAAAGAAATTAAATATTTTATAAATTTATGATATAACTAAAACCTTTAGTATTTCGTATAATAGAAATATTTAATATGTTTTTAATGTTATTAAATATAATATGAAAGAAAGAATCATTATATATAATATAAAAATAACAATGAATGAGACATATTGGGTAATTTATAAGAATAGTATTATATACACAATTGAGAATGATATATTGTAACAACAGTATTGAAAAAAAAATAATAAAACAATGTCAGAAAATTTATATCATTTTGATTTTTTACTACAGAGTTTTGAAACACATAGTTTTATAAGTGTTTTGAAATATAGTTCTGATGAAAAAATGATATTATGATAAGTATTCCCACAGTATGAAATCCAGAGAACTGTAATTAAAACTTTACTGACTTAATGTATTTTAATTATTTTTTCTAATTATAATACATAATACTATAGTTAGAAAAATAATTGTCATGTTTCATACATTAATTTTTATTACATAAAGAATATGATATTCTGTAAAGGGGCTTTATAATAGTATTTCAAAAAAGTAATTTGTAAAACTTATAAAAATACTTATTGACAGAGCTGAAAAATCGAGCCTGTATTTAAAATGTGTAATGACATTAAATTTAAAAAAACATGCTTGCTAGATTTCATCTTACGTATTAGGTATACAATGCATAATTTTTGCTTGCAAATAAAATTTTAATGGATAAAGTACATATCGATAAATAAATATCAAACAAGGGATTAATCTATTTATTGAAAACACAAATTAAGTTCCATATCTGATATGTAACTACACAAATCATTTTGACTCTAGGATTCTGTGCTCAGAGTAGTTCTCAAAAATCCTTAACAATATGAAATTTTCCGAGATACATAATAATATACTGCAATTGGCACCTATTCTTAATCTTCTTTTTAATCACCATATTAAACCGTTTGTGAATCATTTGAAGATAGCTTCGATTTTATTTATCCTAAATTATTTTTGTGTATTGATAATAGTTCTAAATTGGATTGTTCATGAATTGCTAGTGGTATTTTGGAAAATTTTAACAAATAAATGTTTATCTTATAAATACAATCATCGTTATAAAATGATTATTTATATATATTTCATGTAGCATTAAAACAATTACTAAACAAGGTGGTATAAGTTTACTATGTAGTTTTGATGGAATTTTGTCAGTAGAAATCGTGCTATAGTATATATTACATTTCAATGATTAAATTAAGTTTTAAAGCCTATTTTTAGCTTTTTCCATAAGCTTCATGCTGAAAGATAAAACAAAACCGAAAGTATATTTTGTACTTTACCAAGGTAAAATATTAAAAGAGATAATATTTTTAGATACTTATTTAAAACAGTAATAAAGACAATTTAATCTTTAAATAATTTTTAAACAAAAGAAAAAAATATATAATTTTTATAAATTATATATAAGTTACTCATAATTCTTATAAGTTATTTTTAATTACTGATATTTAGTTTATTGAATATTCTTTTTTAATTATTTAAATATTCATTTTCATTTATTTACATTTATAAATCATACAAATAATATTAATTAGTAAGCACACTATATTACGAATTTAAGAATATATTTTTTTATATTACGAGTTTTATATGCTAGTATTGATATTATTCCTTTTATTTTATTAATCATTCTCATTTATTGTAACTAAAATCAGTTTGGCGACAAATAATTACACGTTAAACCTGATTTTTCCTTTAAAAATTTAATTGAATACGCCAAATTGTTAGGTAATAGAATGACAGTAGAGAAGGAACATCACACAGAGAGAACGAATGCTTCCTATCTCTAAAAGTAGGCTTCCCATCCGCACTGGTATTGAGCCATGCTCTGCTAATTACAATCCGGGCTAAGAACCTCTAAATCTCGGCCTGCCTTGTTTCGCCTGGAAGGGATGGGGGATGAAAGAGGGGTGTAGCGGGAGAGAAGGCACACCCTCCACTCGGTGATAAATCGAAAGGTGTGACATAATTAATTAACCTATCATGGGGAACTCTTACAAAGACATTTAGTTATAACACCTAGAATAACAAGAGCGATCCCTACACCCCCACCCCCAACCTTCAACCATTTATTTGTGAAGGGTGCAAAAAGGTACTTAAAAGTGCGTCTTTTATAGATTAATTTATTATTCTTTTTTTATTATTTTTTTCTCCCTCATTTCATTATTCTTGTTCTGAGTAGTTATTAAACTTTGAACAATTTTTATTTTTTATAAAAAAATTTTAAAAAAATGCTTCTATTATATTGATTTGAATTTTCGTTATTCTTCTATTTTTCTTATTAAAATAGGAATTTTATTTCATAAAAAAAAGAATCTCTGGGGTTTTATACACAGGAAATGATTTCATTTTTCAAAATTTGGCAATAATAATAAGTATGCCTTATGTTGACAAAGAGAATTCTTTCGTTTAAAAGAAAGCAATTTTAAGAAATAGTTTCTAAATACATTTATCAAAAATATTTTGAATAAGAACAGATTTTAATATAGAAATCTGAATTGTAAGAGGTTATTTATCTCGTGTTTCGTTATATAACTATGTCCTTTTTTTAAAAAAAATTTACCAATAATAAGCATGTTTTTTTTATATTTTTATTTTTATATTTTCGTGTTTTAAAATTTACTTCTATTGTAGCGTCCTTTCTTTTCTGACATATCCAGATCGATTTTATTTATCCATTTATACTTAAAAAAATAGTACTTTTGCATAGTGTCTGAATGTTTGAATAATTCAAAAATAATTAATGTACATGCTATGCATGTATAATATACTTTTAGTTTAATTTAAATTTCATTACTTATATTTTGCAACGTTTGTAAAACGCTTTTAAACAGTTTAATAAGCAACAAAAAACAATATGACAATATAATAGCTATTTTCTTTTTTATTTTAAGTTTAATGCTTTATCCCTTTTTAAATCTAAGTATTCTTAAGCAATTTTTTATTAAAGGCAGTAATTATATAATTCGAATATATTCCTTTTAAATGTCAATCCGTTTAAGAAAATAAGAATTGCTTCGTTATAACTATCAATAAACTGAACAAGAATGTTTCTACATGTTTTTCTTTTAGTTTTGTTGTATATCTTTGTTTGAGCTAAATGAATAGCTTTGCTTGCTGCTATGAAAGCAAGACATTTCATTTGCAAAAGGAGGTGACAGAAGAAGGACATCAATTTTGGCTTATTAACGCTTCAAAAATAATCCTTGTACTGCCAATTCATAATGATTTTAACCCTAAACAAAATGAACCTTTCTTATTACTATAGCAATCGACACTAACCAGACTTCTTGTCAGGAGCGATTCTGGTAAAATATAGTGTGTATAACCATACAGGTAGAAATGGTATACGACTGCATTTCTACCAGCTTTCTTATATAATGTTAAGCAAATATGCCTGAAAAAGAAAACTTTAGTAGTGCGCTTTGCCCTAGGCTGGACCTTGATCTATTAAATTTCACACAATCAATCAGAAGATTTAGCGTTGGATCTATTTTGTAAAGTGGATTTATTCTAGGCCATTAAGTTATGCAAATGAGATAGTCAATTTCAGCATGGTTCCTGAACAAGAAAGTACCTTTCTACAAGTATATGTTGTTGTGATCAAACTATATCCAACAACTTAAAAGTATTACTAACTGTAAAACAATAAAAACCCTTGCATGTTTGTTAATTAATTAATTTTGATGTCTTATGTCTTGACTATCCTGCTAATTAACTAACATATATTGATTTCCAAAAAATATTTTGATTTGAACAAATATTCCATTCCTTTGTAATCGTCTCTTGGGTAATTTTTTCGCTTACAGAATCCTGTGAGAATCACTTTCTTAACTGAGGATATTGTCATCTAGAAATATAGAATCTTCAAATCACCAATTATCTTATTGTTATGATTTTTATCTTATTTTAATAGCAATCTTAAATGTATTCAGTTCAATAGAACACATCCAATTTATATCTTAGGATATAAAACTTGGCACAGGTGCCTTATAATCCATGATTTCAAATTCTGAACTGTTTTAGCGATGACAAAATGTTGCCAAGATGACGTATCGTGACGTTCGTGATGACATAAATTCTAGGGTTACCAAAATAGAATTTTCTGCCTAATTCTTATAGGTCCATATGTAAGATGTAATAAAAACGAGGTTGCCAGATACATAAGAAAATCCACCAAAAATTCACTAATCTCAAAATTTGGCATCATGGATTATACGTCACCAGTGCCTAAAACTTTAATATGTAAATGCCATTGAGCATAAAAA
This sequence comes from Latrodectus elegans, assembly GCA_030067965.1. Taxonomy (NCBI): domain Eukaryota; kingdom Metazoa; phylum Arthropoda; class Arachnida; order Araneae; family Theridiidae; genus Latrodectus; species Latrodectus elegans. Next base: position 33,131,943 of record CM057820.1, on the reverse strand, counting down.
TCCAAAAATCTCTTTTTTAATCACTTCAATGTGAATTGATTCTGAAGTCACTTGAATACAGATCGATAATGAGCTGTCTTATATTTTTCCCTGCTTGAGATCGATTTATTTTAAAAAAGCTAGTTTCAGCAAAGAATCCAGTGGACGTAATTTATGTAACTTGCAGTTGTAATAAAATTAAATAAGAAAGAGTTCAGTCAATAGTTCTACTAAAGCTATAATCGAAGAAGCATTGTAAAAAGTTGAAAGAAAAGCGCATAATTCTGTTATAATTAGGCATTTTAATGTTTTCATTATTTTTTCACTTTTATAATTTTTAATATATATCTGATATTAATGCATAATTCTTGATCAGAGCCTTCAATTTCAGCAAGTTGTTTTTTTCAAAATTACATATTTAGAGAAAAAACATAAAATAATTAATGATAAACTGAATTTCAAGTCTAATTTCTTAATTTTTTGCATCATATGATTTCTTTACATTTGCTTTTCTAAAAGCATTTAATTTCTGTAATTGCAGGTATGGTTCCAAAACAGACGAGCGAAATGGCGGAAGAAAGAGAACACAAAAAAGGGACCTGGCAGGCCAGCCCACAATGCTCATCCTCAGACATGTTCAGGGGACCCCATTCCCCCAGAAGAGATAGAGAAAAGGGACAGAGACCGGAGAGAAAAGAAGCTTCGAAAACAGCTGGAGAGACAAGCAAAGCGACTGCAGCAGGCGAAAGTGAAGCCGGGAGTCAACGTAGCCAGTTTAAGGTAAAATTTTTTCAGTTATATTTTCTATATTTTTTGTGATAATGTTCATTGATTTGTAAAGTAACTAAAAGAGTTTGGCTTTTCAATGGATTTTTCATTAGTCATGCATACAATGAAAATTTATAATTAATAATAAATAATTTATAAGGAATAAGTTGTAAGTTTATAGTAAAATAAATCCTTCCGTAATAGTTTCATTAAGATTTTAACACAGTAGTAAATATATTCACATATACATACACACATACAGCTGCCAAGTTAAATGAAATACCTTGAAAGAAGCATGCAAACCATGTAAAATTTATATCATACATCTGAGACGATGTAAAACACAAATCAAATCCTTACTATTTTACCGAATATGCACATCACGAGCGACGAAGTCAAAATTGAGGGAGTAGATCCTCTGGTGGTGCCCTCTATCGGATGAGTCTTAGAGTAAATTCATACTTTCATCTTCGTGGTACTCTGATTAAAAAGAAAAAACGCATCCTTCTGACTTAATTTCGTATTGTTATAGGCTAAGGAGCTTAGCTTGTCCAAGAGTGACAACAACAACACGAGAGACAGTAATGCCATCTTCAAGCGCTATAAAATAAAATAAAGATTGTTCTTTCAAATATGAATTTGCTTAGTTTAAATAGCTTAACAATGTAGAAGATATTGAGAGTTTAACGTACAAGTTTTTGATATCGACAAAGGAAAAATCAGAGCCTATAGAGATTGCCAAATATCCTTCAATGAAATCGGTGATTGAAATGGACAAAATCAAGCAGTTGTGATGCGGATCTGTAACTGCCGAGTGCAGGAAGGAATGTCTCATTGATCGCATACACTTCATTAGATCACTACATGTGATGACAAGCATATTTTGTATATGGTTGAAAAGAATTTCTCAGCCACATCGCCGACAGCAGCGAAACGGATTAACGTATCATTTAATGTCCGCTCGTATCATTTGAAGTCGGTTGCTGTGTCTGCAAGACTGTTTGCATCGTTTGAATGTTCACAAGGCATCTACAGCTTCATCCCTTGACTCGAAATCACAGACGTTCTCACCACTAGTGGTGCAATGAAAGGGCGACACAGATAACGGAATGAGACTACATTGTTTTTACTGAAAAATCACGCTTTTATACCGAGGTGAGAGACTGCTGCACTGTTCTATTAAGCGTCGCCACATTAATCCTGCACTTGGTATCTGTGGTGATATTGATTTTCATTTCAACATCTCTCTAGTATCTATTACCAGTACACTAAGCAATCAGTGCAACATCTCTGAGGTGTTGCAGCCCATAATCCTCCCATACCTTCATCATTTAGCACTAGCCATTTTCCAATAGGATAATTAGTGACCACACCTGGTACGTAAATTTCAAAAGTTATTTACCCATCAGATTGAATTACTTCGATAGGCTTGTTCTTTCAATCTGTCTCCAGTCGATTACATGTGGTCCATACTAGCACAAGAACTGGGCTATAACATTCTCCTTGCAGCTATACAAGATCAGTTTTAATTATATGAGGGAACTCGATGGTCTCTTATGCTCCTCTTTAATCTATGCTAAAGTGAGTGGCAGCAGTTATCACCAACCATGGTAGATGCACTATCCACTGAATTTTCTCATCTTTCACACTTCACAAGATACGTTAATTCAATATGATTTTTGTATAACATGTTATCTGACAAATTAATTTTGCTGTGATATGTTTGGTTTTCTTTGCTGTTGCATTTTAGGAAGCCAATCTTGTAGTTATATTTGGAAAATAAAATTAATCTGACTGAAAATATATAAACTTTAATTTCTAATAATTCTCTTTCAATACAATAAAACAGAAATGTATGACTAATTTGTCAAAGAAGAGAATTCCCAAATTTGCTAGTAGTTAATAATTTCATTATTTATCAAGCAGTAATTATCCTTATGTTGCTTATTGAGTGTTTAAATTATTCAAATGTATATTTGTGTTGATTCATGCATCATTTATTGTCTGTTTCTTAATATTGTCAATTATCTGTGAAATCACCTTACTGCAACAGGCTTAACCCTCAATTCTATTGATAATTAGAAATTTATATAATATTAATTTTTATTCCAAAATATAATTTATCCCTAAAACAATATTCATTTATAGGTGTGAATAGCAAAAATAAAATATTTTCTTATATATTTTTAAACACATCACATCTAAATATATTTAATGCTTAAGCCATTTATTTAAATAAAAGAAGATAACATTTTTGGATTTATTTATTGTGACATGAAGAATCTTCCGTCGTGTTTATCCAACAAAACATATAAGGTAACTTCGAGTCGCAAAAAGGAAAGCTATTTACTTTTGTGAAAGATGAGTCTTTCTTTTAGGTGTGCAACTTCTCTTCATGAAATATGAAAACTTTTTTCCAGTCTGAATGCGGTTTAAGTAGATAACTATTATTCTCAGATCTCTTCCTTTTTCATGCAGTTTGTTGCAATGTGAATTTCATTCTCCTTAACACCGAATGCGAAAGTTACTCAAATATTAAAATGAAATGTTCTACATGGACTCTGATACGAGTGAGGTTTTTCTCTCACTTTCTCATCTCCTCATTCCAAGATGTATGCAGATGAAAAAGTGAGGGAAGTCTCAGTTTCCCCTCATTCTTACATTTTTTCCCCTTGAGAAATTGCTTTTCAAGGCACAAGCGTTTCATCAAATGCAGAAAAACTGGTTTCATTTTTTAATGAGGTGTAGTAACAGTTGTATACATATTATACTAATTTTATAATCTACATAAACTTAAATTGAGAATTTGAAAGAATTTTCTATAAACATTCTTTCAAAGTTAGCTATTATTTGTATTTAAAGATTATCCCTATACAATTTAAGGAAAAAGACAAAATACATCAGTTTATATTACTAAATTTAGTGAAGGAAATACATATTGAGGATATTAAAGAAAATCTGTATTGTGAAAGGATGTTAGTTATTAAGAAACTTATATTAATGAGTATAGTATTTATGCTTTAACTACCTTTTGATTCATAAACAGTTTAGTATTAGCGTTTGAAAAATTTTGCAGCGGTATTTTAATCTTATCATTTTTATATGGCCAAAATTATACTATTTTTTTCAATATAAATTTTCGAAAAAAATGCGTAGAAAATATAAATTATTTTTGGCAGAGTATCTTAAAAATGGTGTTCCATTTTTTTATACTATTTTTTTTATACTTATGTTAAAATTGTTTCTTTTATGCTATAGTCAAATCTGTTGTTTTTATACAGTATATCTTGATTAATTTGTTAGATTTTCGCATTTGCTGTAATATTAAGATTGTTTTCTCATATTCTAGCGAGGCTATTTACCAGACGCTTGGTGAACTTCGGCACATCAACAGCCAAAAAGAAGCGCGGGATCTTGTTGGGGGAGAAACCTATGCCCTCCTGGGCACTATGGGCTTCGACGTTGTGGACGCCATGACTAGAGCCAGTAAGGGTCCTCAGCCTCAGTCGCACCAGATGAACCACTGCAGTAATAGCGGTGGCAGCAGCAGCTTGGGAGACGTCAACGTATGTTCCATGGAAGAAGAGGAAGAAAACTCCATGGACAGCAATAATTTCCACCACCTTCACCATCGGCCTCCAATGATTACACAGAAGGTTAACCCCTTTAGCATTGAGAACATTCTGGCAGAAGATAAAGTGGCTGGCAAAGGTCGCTTGTTAGGTTCGTCCTCCTCTCTATCTCCCTATGTTACTCAGCCAGTCGGCTTTCTGGTCAGGTCCCAGTTAGCCAGTCCGGACTCCTGTCAGTCAAGTGACGTTTCGCCCAGTGACTATAGTGCACCAAGTAGTCCGGCAGGAGAAGGCAAAATGAGAGAATCCGAGTCGGAGTCTGAAGATGACGAATCTCCAGAAGGTGAACTAGAACTGAGGTTGCGCCTACAAGAAGGTGACGTTGTGGTTGTGCCATGCAGCCCGACACACCAATTAGTGAATGACTCTAACTTAAGACACTCTGTCCCACAGACACAAAACTTGTGAAGCTCTATTTAGACATTTTATCAACTAAAACTAATAAAACAGAAAGATGAAGGCGAGAAAGAATTCTCGTTTATCATCATTCCTGCAATTTTTATTGAATGAATGAGTGTGAGCTGAGATGTCAGTTACAGTATTATGATCATATTACGAATTAAATATAAACATTTTTGAGTATGATATACTGACCAAAACTGTGCAACAGTTCTGAAAGAGATTCGTTTTTGAAAGCATAATCTCCAAGGAAGCATTGGAAGCCAGTTTCATACATATAAAAATCTGACCAATTAAACTCTCTAAGGATATTTAGTTTCCTTACTTATATATATTTCATTACCCAATTCATCATAACTGGTAGTCGATTTTACTAAAATAGATTTTATTGAATGCTTATATTAAATTTCATTTGTTTTACAACTGTGTGGTCAAAAAATAAACCAAACTATTAATTTATGTTATTTTCCAAAACACAATAGTTACTTTAGTTAAATTTTCTAAATAAATATGCTTGATTGGAATATTATTCATGTAATGTTTAATATGTTACTTTAATTTAAGGTTTTGAATCGTATTATTATGCATGTAAATAAATGCATGTTATATTTTAAATTTTAATTATTCATATGCAATAATTCTACTGCCTTTTAACATTATAATTAAGTTTTAAGATTACTATGATTTATTTTATGTTTCAACAGGATCAATTTAATAATATCAATACAAATTTATAAATTTATACATTACTTTTGCCAGGTCTTAGTTGAATATTAATATAAAATGATAAAAAAAATGCGCAAAATTTTATTTCTAAATTGTAATAGTAAAATGTTTCAAACTGAATAATAGAATATTTATTTTTCAAGCTTTATAATTTCTATTTGTTTTAAATATTTCATTAAAATCCTCAATGAATATTTTATAGTTGCAATTAGTTATAGAAAAATACAAATCATATGTGTGCTTCAGGTAACATATTTTATAATCAACAAATCGACATGCTATGAAATGCATTTTATCTGTGTTTATAACTTTTAGAATGAGTAAATAACGAAAAATAAGCTTTCAACGATGATTTTTGCTTTTGAATTCAGTATCAATTTTATTTGTAACTAACTGAATTAATAAATTTAATATTTTTAATTAATTACAAATAAAACACACATTTCTTATTTTTAATGAATTTATTCTGGTTTTGTTGAAATCCTTCCAGATAAATTTCTGTAAATAAAATTATATATATATATATATATATATATATATATATATATATATATATATATATATATATATATATATATATATATATATATATATATATATATATGCTTTCTACTGTGTAAATTATATATTAAAGTGATGTGTTGTGGAAATCCTTAAATATCCCAGATATCTTGATATTGAAAAAGCACATATTACATTGATTTGATAAATGTTATTTATTTAAACAAAATTTTGATTTTAATTTTGATGCAATTGTCCTTGCATGTTGTAGAAATATGTATATTGTTAAAAATGATGAAGAATAATAAAGAAATGTCCTTATTTAAGTAACTATGCACTTTAAATAAAATTGAAACTTGCATAGTATGTGTTACATTTATTTTATTATATTATATTTAATAAGTACAAATTCGAAACAATGAAATATTTTTTAAAAGAATGCAGTTAAGGAAATAGTATTAATAAGAAAATAGGATGAAATATTTATTTATGATCATTATTTAAATATTATAAAATCAATTATAGCATTGGAAATTTATTTACCATTTGGAAAAGCAAGAAATAAAGCAATGATATTCAGTTTTAATTGCACGTTGAACTTCCTAATAGCGGTTGCATTTAAAATAATAATCAAAAACTGTGATTATTTATCATTACAATTTAGTGAACCTTTCATTTAACAAGAAATATTTCAATTTTACGTGTATATTTACTTATATATTTATCAAGTTCAAATTCAAAACAATTTATCTTAGCGTAAGTTGTCGATAAACTGTAAAAATTATATCCAATAATGTCTAATTTGTAGTTATAAGCTTTATTTTATCTGTAAAAGCATAAGTTGGGAATTGGAACACAATATTTATAATTTTAATTTGATACTGAGTTCTTGAAATATGGGTTAAACTTGTGTTACAATAAATTTAGGAAAATAATTATCTTTAATAGTATTAATAAAAACAAAATAAATCCATTAAATTAATCCATCAAAATTGAACATTAAAATTGAACACTAAAAATTAAACAATGAAATTTTTAAATTCCAATTAAGAAATTGGAATTAAGAAAATTATCTTTTGGTATGTAATAAAATTTTTCATGAGAAGCACTGTTTAAACTGAATATGATTAACATGCATATGTAAAGGAGAACGAGTAAGAGTGAAAAAAAAAACAAGTGTAGAGAGTCCATATAATATATATATATATATATGTATATATATAATAAAAATAACTTTATATTTATAAAAATAACTTTTGCTATTTTATATAATGCGCAGGTAGTACACACTTGTTAACGAAACTTAAGGTTTTATTTTTCCTTTCTTTAATAAATAAAATAAAGGTAAAGTATATATATATATATATATATATATATATATATATATATATATATATATATATATCAATATATATATATATATATATATATATATATATATATATATATATACTTTATTTTCTTTATTAAAGAAAGGAATAATAAAACCTTAAGTTTCGTTAACATGCGTGTAATACCTGTGCATTATATAAAATAGCAATAGTTATTTTTAATTCATAGGTAGACATGGTAGAGAAGACATAAAAAGCCAAATGGAAAAGGCCGGTAAAATTATTTCCAGGAATGTTTTTTACACAAGTATATAAATTTAACAGGATTTACATTTTAAGGAAAGAAAAATTATGAATACCTCTGCCTCAAAACTGTTATAAAAGCAAAAGCTGGAAATTTTGACCAGACGGAATCAGACCAGATGGAGGATTACAAATAACACTTACAGCATTTTAAAGAGGATTCAAAATCAATGCAAACATCCATGTTTACGATAACAGTGTGACACACAAATTATTTTAATAAGATTAATATCTTGTATAGTTTTTCACTAAGTTATTATTTAATTACCAAATAACAGTTGGTGAAATATAAAAAAATTATTATAAATTCTTTTCTTCTGAAACATTTATATCAAAATAGATTAATTCAAAACAAGGGGAATAATTCAAAGTTAAAAATGAAAATAGATTATTGAACTATTAAAATATGGTGAAAAATTATTTTAAATAGAATTTCTAATTATTATTTAAAACTTAAGATGTATTTTAGAAATGCCTTATTTAAAAGCGTCTTTAATTAATCATGAAAAAAGTATTAAATAAAAACAAAGTAGGGTTTTTATCAGAAGCAAATTGAGGAAAATATGAAATGGTTTAATTTTTGCAACGAAAAAGAGAATATAATTCTAACACATTTGTATGTTTATTGCATGATATGATTGTGCACTATTATACTATAATTAAAAATCCCGCAGTTACTGCAATGGTATATTGTACATGAAATCGATTAGTGTACCCAGGAAGAAATCTCAATATTGCACACTTATTAAGGGACAATTATTGTATACCTATCTGGTGAAAATGAACTTGAAAGAGTGCTCCAAACGTTCATAAATCATTGGACTTAATGAGGATATCTAGATCACATGGTGGACTTTCTATTGCTCAGTAGCGGTTTTTCTCTTTGGTAGAGGTACCAGTATAGTTGAAAGAATGTGCGATGTAAGAAGCCTTATTTCTAAAATAATGCTTTCGAGATTTATAATTGATTCATCATGAAGTTTCAACTGTTGCAACATTGCTGATCATTTCATAGTATGCATAGCGGTGAAGACGGGGCCAGATAGTATGTTAAATTTAATGAGTTTGCAATACTTACTTATCAATAAGAGCTTCGTAATTTTATACCATGCTCAAGTAACGAGGCCATATCTAAATTGATACTCTTTTGTTCACATGCACGGGAAAGTATTTGGTCGTTGTTATTGTTCTAGCATATTACCCTGTACCAAGCAAAGAGTTAAGGTTTACCCTTTATATAGAAGATGCCGCTTGGGAGCCTTCGTAATTTAGAAGCAGTAACTACGTTCAAGACCGCCAATACTTGACCTGGCCACCCTTAGAGAGAACTTCGGAGTCACAGATTTACGTAGATGCATCAACTACCCATGAAGCTTCAGCAACCTAATGAGGAAGAATAGGTTGCCTTTGCAGTCAATGCTTGCAGCAAGTGATGGCTCATTTTGCTGATCATACCTGAGAGTCAAATTGCGTTTGAGTTACTTTTTTGTTTGTTTTGGTTTTACATACCTATAATTTAAGCATTCAGCACTTCTTGATGAAAAGTAGCCGGGCTGGCAGCCGAATGGTTAGCGCTCGTGCCTTCGGTTCAACAGTTCGTGGGTTCGAATCCCATCTTGGGCATGAATGTTTGTAGCGGTTCGGAATCCGCTTTAAACCGTAGGTCCCGATCTAATTAGCCCTCGTGTGCAAAAAATGACCGTTGAGCGACGAACAAACCAACCAACCAAACTTGATGAAAAGTATGTAAGAATTATGGCTCTAGAGCCACATGTGTATTCAAATTTGCCTTGGTATAAGCCATGAGCTTTATTATGTAAGAGAAATGCAAGCCAGTATTAAACCATAAATTATGCTTGTGACTTACTGAAAATAAAGTTATCTGGTTTTTGATACATTTTATGATGTTACAGCATAAGAACTTGCAGACAAATGAACGCGCATTTTTACGCGTTCATATCTTCAGATTTGGGCACAAGGAATGGTATGGTATTAAATCACTGCTATCTTAAGAATAATTTAAAGGATCTTCTCTCATATTTTATTGGAGTTTCATAATTTTATCCCGAACTTCGGAATTCTAAAGCAAGTGGCGTTATAAATTGTCATAGGAAGTACTCAATTACTTTTTCTTCCTTCAACATCCCCTTTCTGTGACCCTCGCTGCTACTTTCCCAAAGCTAGTGTTGAAACAGGACTTAATTTGGCACTAGATGTTAAAGCTAAATAAGGATCTAATTTAAAAAAAAAGGAATTTAATGTCAATTTCATTATATTAGAAATGAAAATTGTAGCTTAAAGCATTAAAATGTCGATAAAAATCTCGTCAAGATCAGAATTTTCAGAGTATAAGTTCCGATATAAGTGCTTTAATTTGAATGATACATTTATTGGGTTCATGCTCCAATGAAAGTATTATTTAGTAGATATAAAATGATGTAAAACTGATTTAATTTTCATTCTAGTAAATTGCAAAACATCAAAACAATTAAAAAAATATTAAATTACTTTTGTGAATTTAGAATTCTATTATATCTATATCTATATCTATCTATATATATATATATATATATATATATATATATATATATATATATATATATATATATATATATATATATATATATATATATATATATATATATATATATATATATATATATATATATATACTAATACAAGCGTAACCAAAAAAGAATGCGCGGAAGATTTCTTTTTACTATAATAAACGGATTTGTGAAACATAATATAACTTTTAAATTTAACTAACAATAAGATTATTTTAGTAACAATACTAAAATAAATCATTTTATGTGATGTAAATTGCAAAAAATACAAGAAAACATCTTTCTGTGTTTCGAAATGGAAAAAAAAAAAGACATTTATTGTATCCAACGAAATCACTGTTATTTTCAATTAAATATTGAAATTTTGAAAGTGGAATTTTGCCCAAAGAAAATTGTTGTGAGAAATGAAGCAAATTTAATTTTTATGGCATTTCGATCAAGGGATAGAATTACAACAGGAATTATCTGAGAATGTCAAAAAGGGGTCAGATTGTTGTATTTTAAAAACTATCTGACATATTGCATGGACTTGTATGAAACGGAGTAAAAAGTACTGATTGAGTGAAAAAAGTGATACATTGCATGAAATGATTCGAAGAATGCATTTCTGTTTCAAGAATCGAATAAAAAATGATAACATGATAAATATGGTTAAGCAACAATGGGTTTTTTAGTAACTCATTTCTTGTAAATTAATGGGAAACTATAAAATTGTGAAGTTTTTTATGTTTTAAAAAGTATTAAATTCGCAAACATAGCTATAAGTTTAATTTTAAAAACTTAATAAACCTGTTTGTAGTATTTCCATAAACTGGATACACTGGACAGTTATAATTCATTTTCTTATTTTCACCACAGATATTATTTAATATATTATTCCATATTTTGTAAGAGTATTGCGTATTAGTTAGATAACATTTCTATTTCGGAGACAAAAAACAAACTTTTCGGACCTTTTTAAAAACAAACTTTAATTATAGCATGTAAACGCATGATATTTATTTATAAATCAAATTTTTTGACATTCCATTAAGCTGAAATATTTAAAAAAAAAATAGGTTTTCATTAAAATACATAAAGTTTTTACTTATTCTGTAAATATTTATTTATCAGAAATTTGTAATTTAAGTTCGAGTTCAATAGTTATGTTTTGATGCAAATTGAGTAAAGAAATACTTATAAAAATATGTTTATAGACATGACCACAGAAAAAGATGGACAAGATAGCAGCCAAATGGTTAGATTTCGATCCCTCAGGTAAGAAAATCATTTTCTCAAATCCCACCTTGGTATGGATTTTGTAGTAGTTCGGAATCCATTTTAAACTGTTGGTCTTGTAGGTTAATTAGCTCCCTTTTCAAAAATTGACCGATGAGTGACAAACTAACAGAACCCTAAAAAAAAGCTTAGAAGTATTGGTCTCAATTACTTATTTCCATTACTCTATAAATCTTACTAGGAAGTGAGAAAATTTTACAAAACTCCTAGCGGTAAAAAAGTTCGAAATCTTATTACAAAATATATTAATTACAAAAAACTGCATGTACACATACTTAATATCATACTTTAAATACATATTATGCTGATCACCTTGATTGAGTGAGTATAGAACCAGCCATTTTAAAGCGAATATAAGTGTTTCATCTATATTTTAGATTGGGAAACATCGAATTTGTTTTGTAGCACGTGAACTGTTGTTCAAAGACACACAAGTGACGCGATAAGCAGTGAAAAACGAAATGTAACTCATGTTTTGTGATTTCATTTTCTTAAAAATTTCGCTTTTATTTTACATTTGTGCGTGTTTGTGTTAAATAAAGTAGATAATTTAAAAGTCTATAGTTTCTCTACAGTATCAAGTGTTAATATATAGCAATAAAATAAAAGATAATACAAAGCTTTTATCATATAGCGAAATTTATACGTTGATACTTAAATCCTTATAATTCAGTTCTATTATTAGCAACAAACTGGTTATTAAAACTTCTGAAAGAGCAGCTAATTAAATATTTAAACCTTTTTTTTTAGTAATATTGTATTATAATGTCGCTAATGATTATATAAAGTTGATTAGAATATATTTAATAAAAAAATTAATCACTTTAGAGTTATATCGAGCAGGAAACAACGTAAAAGCAATTGATAAAGTAAAATAAGGGTCCATCCGTTATAATAGACTTGGATAAGAAATGCAAAATAGAGAAAAATAAATAGATAAAATCTAATTCAATTTGATTTTATCAAATTGCATCAGTATGTCGTTACAATTCTGTAAATCTGGAAAAGTTTAAGAACCCTTTTCAGAATTTTAAAAATATGACTTTTATATAAACTCGTTAAAATATTTATTTCTCTCAACAGCGTCTTTTTCCGCGAATTTCGTGTTCTAACATCCCAACGGAACTGTAAATTACCGCATTTTTAAATTTCAAAACGAAATTCAGCCGAAGTGCAGATTTCATTCTCACTCATTTGAACTATATATATATATATACATATTTTTTTTAAAAAAAGAGAAAGTCATTTCTCACTATTATTTCTTAAGAAAATTTATTTAATATCCTGGGGTGATTTTGCATGTTATTGAGAACTTCTATGAGAATTTTAAATTGCTCTTCTCAAATCATATCACTTAGTTGATATTCCCAAACATTTTTTTTATTACAAGAACTTATAATGAAAACCGTGACAATGCGTTCTTAAACAATCATCCAGAGAAAATAATTTTGTGAAGACACTACCTCCTTTTCCAGAACATTGATTCCGCACACCATACCCTGGGGAAGACGGAAAACGCGCCATATCGCGCGAAACTTATTTATTTATTCATTGAATACCAAAGTGGTTGTGAGATGTGAAACTGTTGTTATTAATGATAGAAAATTTGTTCTATTGTGATTTGTGTGAAGTGGAGTGACTGCAGCATTTTTTTCCACGTTTTGTGACAAATTCTGAAAAATTTTTCTAGCAGGCAAATAAAGTTATGAGTTTTAACCGCGAATGATTATACTTTATTTAATATAGATGACTAACACAGGAGATATATGTTCAGATATTACTGTAAAAATAAGAAGACTAGTACGAGTAAAATTGCTGATATTAAAATTACTTTTTTCGTCTAAAAATGGAAGAATTTATGGATTCTATAGTGATTTGTGTCTTTAAATTTATGAATAATTTAATAATTTCACTAAATTTGTAGAGTAAAATTTAGTTATTGTGAAAGAATTTAACAAGAAAGATATCCCTTAGCATGCATTTGTGTATAGCATTATTTATTTAAATTACGTATTTTTTTTATTTGATTTCATAATTTAGTTTAAAATTATTTGTATCAGTGAATATATATTTTTCTTACAATTTGGTGTAAATGTTGTAATTTAATATTACTTGAGCTTATAAAAATTTTCGTCGAATGAAAGAGTAGAATCAATTATTATTATTTCTTTGATATTTATGTTTTTGTAACTAAGCAAACATTATATAATAAAAGCTTAGTTACATAATAATAAAAGAACATTTATAAATAGTTTGTGTTCGCATATTCAATATTTATATTTATCTACTTGTTTGTTTACGAGTGCAAACCTACATCTCTTTATCAATTTCTCAAAAATATTTTTTCCAAGGAAATTTAGGACAGAATTTACATCAAGATAAGAACTTTGAAGACTTTTAGAAACATAGAAGAATAAATTAATGTACTAACTGAATATTTTCTTAGAAACGCATTTAAGAAAGATATTCTAGAATATTTTTCGTGCTTTTACGTTAATATAAATATATAAAATTTTGTACTTCGAATATGTTAAATATTATTTTGAATAACTTCTGCCTTAGGAATGCAATATATTATCAGATTATTTAGATCCAACGATTTGTTATAAAATAAATTTTGATTGTTTTGATACTAGGTTAGGCTTTTCATTAGTCACAAATTGTTGAAACTTGTCAACACTTATTGAGACTTGAATATCTCTTAAAGTGTGAGCTCGGAAATCTTGTTTCTTTCTTTCCCTGTATTACATGAATATACATGAACAATAGTTTCCATCTGTTACGCTGGACATTATGCGATATCAAAAAGGTATTTCTTCACAATGATCCTTTCTTTACCAGTAATTATTACCAATTATTATGACAATCATTATTATGATATTAGTTATAATTATTATCAGATTGTATTGCTGAGAATTTTTAAGCAAAGAAATCCTTAATAAGCAGATTGTATAGTTACAATATGTAATAAAAAATTATAACTACCTTCTATTTTTCAATTTATAAATTGATGTTAAATAACTTTTATAAATTTTTTGTTCCAACATAATATAAAAACAAGTAAAAAATTGGTTATTAAGATGTAAATACAACACTTGACCGTATAAGAGAAACAATAAATAAATAAAATTTTATAAAATCAATCAATAGTCGAATGTAATTATATAGTTTTTTTGATTGATTTTCCATTATTTTAAATTATCTTACTATGTTTTAAATGTTTTAGTTTGTAAAAATTTTTAGGAGATTTATATCAAATTATTATGGAGTTTTGCAATTTTTATTTTGATTTTCAAACAAAAATATAGCTTTGCGTGATTAGTACTTAATTAGGAAGATGTGTAAAGTATCTTATTTTGAGAGTGAAAAGAAAACTCTCAAATGATGAAGTTAGCAAGATAACTACTTTTTTTTTTTTTTTTTACAGATTTTCATCGTATTCTAATGACGAATAGTGACGAAAAGTGTCATAAATCTCAAAACAAAATATAAAAAAAGTGAAAAAGAATGCTTATAAAATGTTTACAAATTTGTAAAAGATGGTAAGTCTGGTTCAGATTACCTTTGAAAGTTTTAAAAGCCTATAAATTTCAATAGAAAAAAATCATACATTTACACAAATGAAATATCAAAAATAATAAAACTTTAATTTTTATTTGTAATTAATTTTAATGAAAGAAATTTTTTATGCTTTATATGCGCACAGATTTCTTAAAACTTTATGATTTGATTACGAAAAATGAGGTGCAAAATTCCTACAAGTTTACTCAAGAAAGTACTATCAATACTTACTTAGAAAATTATGTTTTGGAAGTTAAAATTTGAGATTAAATTTTCGTAATAATCTGTAAATATGTAAGATATTAACTTTGTGTTATTATTATTATTATTACAAGAGCATCTAATGTTATGGAGAGCATCTAATAAATAATAGTCATAGTTTCATTTCTTTTTGATAAATATCTATTCATATTATATGCAATAAAATTATTTTCAATGCAAACTCAATTGAATGTGAACAATTGTTTGTTATATTCTATTATTGATCCCCTACAATTACAGTGATAAAATAGTTCTTAATTTTTTCTGTATTCTAATAAATGAGTTGTAATAGTTATCAATACTACACAATAACAATAATAAAATAATTTTTAATATTTTCTGCCAACAGGTAAATTTATTTTAATTGCAATTTTCGTCTTTATATTTTTTGATCCAAGATAGATAAACACTGTTTGCAACAAACAAATGTTTGTTGCAAATATATCAATTCATTATAATAAAAAAAATATACAAGTTAAAATATATTTACTTAAAATTTTATATCTAAAAATTTTCTTATTAGGAATAAACAGCTTTACGATACTAATATTTAATTCTTTTATTTTTTAAATCGCACAAATAGTCGAAAAATTGTAATTATGAAATAAATTTATTTTATATAAAATATTTGAGAGGAGAATAAATATTAATATTTAAATTACCATTGTGAAAAATTATAAAAATATATTAATTTAAATATATGTTTATAATTTTTCACAATGGTAATTTTGATTGTTAATTAATTTTTAATTAATCGGCATAATTTTGATTGTTAATATTTATTATTTATAATATCTTTTTAATATAGTATTATAAAACTAAAAAAGAGTTATAACTTAGGAATACAATTGACAGTTTATTTAAAATTGATTTATTATATTTAACTGAATAAATAAATATAAACTATTTCACTGGAAAGTGAGTAATTAACAAAATTATTAAGAGCATAATCTATTATGATGTAAAATGTTTTCATTTGCGAAATATTTTTTATGTACACAAAATATTTATAGAAAAATCTTGTTATTTGCAGTCAGCTCATGTAATACTGAATGAGATTAATTTGCTGCAAAATTATTTTACAGTATTTGTGAATTTCTTTCATAAACAGTAAGTTTCACTATTTAGCATAATATAAAAGCTTTATGTGTTTGTTCAGAATCTAAATTTATAAATTTCATAATAATAAATTAATAACAAAAGCTTGGAACGAGTAAACTAAATCAGTATTTGTTTGTTTCTCCTATATATTGTCATTTTCTGTCTTCACGTACACAATTGTAAATATGTTCATTTCTTTTACCTATCCAATGATTTAAGGAAAAAGATTAATATTTAATACATTTAATTTAAAAAAAATTACAAGTCAATTGTATTAATTTTTTTCAATTATATATAATTTTTTAAAAATATAATTTAATTTCTGATTAAGAAATTTCATATTTATTGAAATTCGATACTTTCTATCATAATTAAATAATTTTAATTGTAACAGAAGTGAAGTTTTATTCTTTTGTGTGTAAATTTAATAAAAGAAATATATATATATATATACATATATATATATATATATAAATAAATAAATATATATATATATATATATGTGTGTGTGTGTGTGTGTACGTGTGTGTGTGTGTGTGTGTGTGCGTGTGTGTGTGTGTGTGTGTGTGTGTGTGTGCGTGTGTGTGTGTGTGTGTGTGTGTGTGTGTGTGTGTGTGTGTGTGTGTGTGTGTGTGTGTGTGCGTGTGTGGGTGTGTGTGCGTGCGTGTGTGTGTGTGCGTGCGTGTGTGTGTGTGTGTGTGTGTGCGTGTGTGTGTGTGTGTGCGTGTGTGTGCGTGCGTGTGTGTGTGTGTGCGTGTGTGTGCGTGTGTGTGTGCGTGCGTGTGTGTGTGTGCGTGCGTGTGTGTGTGTGTGTGCGTGCGTGTGTGTGTGTGTGTGTGTGTGCGTGCGTGTGTGTGTAACTAAAAGAAATTCAATGTATGCACCTAATTTTCCTCTTATCAAAACGTTCAAAGCTAATCAATCAATCAAAATGTTCAGGAACAGGCAAATATATGAATATTCTATGCATAAATTGCTTGTTAAAACTATATATTTCTGTTTCAGAAGATATTAAATGTGTTATTATAATATATTTCCAGTTAAATTATTGTATTAAATCCTTATTTTGGTATAGATATGTGTCGTATTTTATAATTTAATTAGGGAATATCATATCACTTAATTAATGATAGGCGTAATATAGAATGATATTGACATAACTAAGCATTTAATAAATAGGGATCAATAACAAATTTAATATTGAATCTGCTTTATTCATGTGCACATTCTAAGAACTGTATGTAAATAAATTTACGTCTCCTAAAGTAGTTGTCGGCAGCCTTGTCATTTCGAAGTGTCAAATCTAGATAATTTACTATTGAAACTTATTGGAAGAGGCATTTTTTCAAGATAACCTTTGTTTTAGTACGAAACATTATTACGGGATTTATTTGGATTAAAAGTACACTCTCAAGCTTGTTTTTGCTAAATAAGTCTTAGTTTTACTTACAGTAAATTAAATAAACCTTGGTATCGTACTTATATAATAATGATTATTTAAAAATATTACTAGTAAAATAATATAAAAAGTATTTTTAAAAATTTTGACAAATACTCCACTAATGTGAACATTGGCATTGAATTTCTTTGGAAAGTAAGGGTAAGTCAAGTTTGTATGATACTGTTTTTAATTTGAGGTACGATTTCAAGTTCTCACAGATGGAGCGATGTCTTAATTGATGATATTGTTCATGTTTGAAAATGATTGTTCGCATGAGTATGCAGACCCAAATATGAAAAGAACAGCAAAAGCTAATATTTTCAGTTGATTACATGTGCCAGGAATATTATTCCAAGTGTTAAAAATCAACGTATCTCCCTCACCAGATTTTTCAAAATAGACCACTTGTGTTGTATATTAAATTTTCATTTATTTCTCTAGAAACAGCTCTAAATCAGCCCAAAGAGGCTTGAATTTCGAGCTCCAAAAAATTCATTATTTTTTTATAAATCAAATAACAACAAATGAAATCTGTTGTGTTAATATTAAAAGAAGAAAAATTAATTTCTGTAACATTCAGAGGCATGATTGGGTGACGAATCATTTTGAATGGTACAGAATAGTCAATATTTGCTTAATTTATCGAAAATTATTTCGAAATGACTGGTGGGAAAAGGATGTCACTGCCAAAATCATTGGAATTTTCAAAGGAATGACTTCGAAACTTTTTCGTACCATTTGTCTAGAATCTAGATTTTGTGCTATTTTTGCTTTCTGTAAATATGTCATTTCTTTATAGCCTTACGTTTAAAACATTTTTATTCGTCTCTTATAAGGGAAGATAGTAAGTAGTATTCGTACCTGGACTAAACATTTTGGAAAAGAGCAGTAGCGGAGGAGCTAAGTGCCATCTGCGGTTCACTAGCCGCGGGTTGTCGAACACTATCTTAAATCATTAAACTTTTTCATGATGATATCTTACACTTTCCTGATGATTAGTTATATTAAGTCATGAATAACGCATAACATAATTGATAAAGTTAAAAAAAATTATTAAAACACCAATTAGAAACTGGAAATCGGTAAATATTCTAAAAGTTAGGAAACCGTTACATTGGTTACTTTTTGTTTCTTATGAAATGAATGTTACTAAATAAAAACGTGATATAAGCTTAAATATGACATGTCTTCCAAATTTCGTCTTTACTTTTTTATGACAAAACTCCCATTTGAAAGGAATATAATGTAACTATATCTATTAATTAGTAAAATAAATTAGATCATGTATGAACGTATATACGCGCAGGTGCTGTGCAACGTAAAGAAACTGGAAACAGTATTATTTAATTGATAAAAGTTGGGTTGAAGTATTAATATGTATGATAAAATATATGTGAAAAGTCTTGCACGTGCAGCTGATTCAGCTGCATATGTTTCAGAAGCAGTTTTGAAGACAAAATGTGGATGACTTGGATTGCTTGAGAGAAGTTGAAGTAACCCATGTGACTGCGGAGTTGGAGATGACTCACAATATCGCTTTATGAATATGAAGGACATTTCTAACAACAAAAACATTTGTGCGAAGTCAAATAGTGGTCTCAACAAGAATTCCCAATACATGACAACAGATGCACTTCTTGTAAATGAAAAGAAAGAGTGAGTAAAACCGCCATGTGCGTGCAATATATTAGTAGAGAATCAATGTAGCACGTTACTGTGAACAGAAGATTGCTAAGTGATAATCTATAAGTATCTGAGTATGTGCCATTAGTGTTGTAATTCCTGTTCCATTAAGTCTTGTGTAGTACTGGAAGCAATCGAGTAGGAGATAGTTTAATAACTGGTGCCACGATCAGTTCAACGTATACCATTAAAAACTGAACATCATAAACTGTGTTTTCTGTTATATCAAGAATATATGAACTGGTGGAATAATAAATGAATCCAAGTATTTTTTAACTTATAAAAGCTGAATAAATCTGAATAAATACGAATATTCATTTGAAAAAAGGAAGAATCTCATAATAATCATTGAAATATTATTGAAAGGAATATGTTAAGAGTTCATTGAATTTTGAATTAATACGATACCATCGTTGGTATTCGTACAGACTGTTGCATTTTCCATGGTGGTTTATCATTAGTTCACGAAATTGTCACTTTTACTTTTAAACTGCCTAATAATTTTTTATAGATAGAAACTCCACATTTATTTATAAACTTATTACTCAGAGTTACAGAAATATGAAGATATTCACCACGTGGATTGGCTAGCAAGCTCATAATCGAACACGTGTGACACAAGGATTCCAATAGTAATTTTCCCAACATGTTAACATCTACCAGCGGATTCTGGAGCTGAGATTAGAAATACAATATAAATCGGAAGCCATGGCTCAAACAGCCCACTGACAATCTTTAATTTTCAACATGAGAATAAGGGGTAAATTTTGTACAGGAATCAGAAGTGATTATAGTCCTTGAAAGTTCTGGATTTTTTTTTTCAATCACTTTTCTTATGGAAGTTTTGGTCTTCTGTTAAATTGTGCTCAAGGCCAGTTTTTCAATCAATTATTTTTGTATTATTTTAATTTTTTTTTGGTAAACTCTGCCCATTTTAAATTTTATCATTGTTATGTCATTCCTTATGTCTATTATGATTACTTTTTTTTAGCACATTTGCATCAGAAATATCATTTTTTCTTTATTATTTTATAACACCATACTACATATATGTTCATATAATTACCTACCTATCAATCAACCTGTATATGCACAGTTCAGCCACATTAATGTGACTACCACGCAATTTCGATGTTGACATCAAGCAACCAATCATAAGAAAAATGGCAGCACAGTGCAGTTGAGTGTATATAAAGAGTATGTGAGGGCTTAGCAAAACATTGCAATTGTTGGCGTAATCATTAGCTTTCGGTGCAAGAGTGGAAACAATTAACAAATGGTTAGGTTTGCTAACTATTCGCGTGTCGCAATAGTAAAAACAGGTCATGCATGGCAAAAGGGTACAGTCCAAGATCAGAGACGTGAGAAATGTGATACAACACCGGCCATAGATGGCAAAGGTGAAAGAAGGCTGCTGAGATGCTTTCGGGTAAATCGACGTAATACCGTTGAGTAACTGAGCGTCTAGAGGCTACTAGCAGTGTCTTCCAAACAACTGCGAATGTATCTGCGTTTGGGCCTTTGTATCAGATACCTGATGACTGCTATTCATCGGCGACGAAGGCTGGAATTCACACGAAGTGCTGCAACTGAATGTCCATTGAGTGTCAATTGGTAGCATTTTCCGGTGAGTCCCATATATATTCCATCGGGGATAGAAATTAGCGAATGTATGGGATTAAAACCTCTACAATCATTGCAACCTTTGCTGGAATTGCAATCACTTTGTAACCATCACCTGATTGGAAGTTGAACTATGCAGTATATGGAGGTGCGATCATTATGGTCTGGGGGAATGTTTTCCTAGCATTCTCTGAGTTCACTAATGATCGTGAAATACATGATGGATCAATAGAAGCACGCACCTGTTTTTGTGGACCATGTCTGCCCAAAGTTTGCATTTTTTTTTTTACCCTTGGGATGATGGCATCTACGAGCAGGACAATGAGACATATCATACATCTGGCAGTGCTCATGCAGGATTCAAAGAGCACAAGGATGCATTTGCCATCCTCCCTTGGTTGGCAAACTCTCCTGACTTAAACCCAATCGAGAATCTGTGCAACCCTCTCGATTGGGTATTCGTGACATGTATCTTCACCCGCGACTCCAGTTCCATGCCAAACTGTGCTAAACAGTTTGGCATGGGACTGGAGTCGTTCTGGCTTAACATCTCAGTGAACACATTCGGAAGCCTAATTTGACTCTCTTCCTGTATGTTTTGCATCAGTCCGCTCTAAGAAAAGTGTTCTGACTTTTGCCAGGTAATCAAATTAACGTGACTGACTTTGTACTATGTAATAGGTGTATTGGCGTGTATCTAAAATATTCTCTGCATATCTGCCATTGAATATTACAATATATTTTGGTTATTCTTACTCTTCATGACAACATTTATACAAAACGTTAAAAAAACCTGCTTCTCTCTAATCTTTTCTAATCAACACTTGATATGTGACAATTATTAGGAGCATTATTTTATTTTAATAGTCACCACATATTATTGTGCAACAATTGAAACAAAACATTATTTTTAAATGATTCCTAAAAAAAAGTAATTTTTTTCAATTCTGAATCAGTTTTATTTTTCATAAACTTGGAAAACAATAAAACACTTTTAAAAGGGAAATTATATGTTTTAACACTGAACACTAAATTGAATAATATTCAAAATGTTGAAGCATTATAAAAGTTATATATAAATGTTACATATAGAAAAGTTTTATTGTCATTAATAAACTTTTCTGTGTATATTAAATTTGTAATGGAATGGAAAGAAAATTAGAGTTTCGTATTAAATATTGACTCTTTATAATCGAATGTTCTGATATATTTGGTATTATCTTTAATTTAAAGAAATTAAAATTTATAAAAATTTACTTTTGAAACAAACAACATTGAAATTTTCTTATCACACATTAATAAAGATCTAACTACATTGCCTCAATTAAGATTATATTAATGTATACATGCATTTTAAAATTCGTATTATATGTATTCTATTTTCGTTTTCTAGTAAATAAATTAATTAATAACAATTAAAAAATAAAAATATTGCAGTTTAAGGTGTTTAAAACAATTAAAACTTTTTTACTTCTCCTTAATAAGTAGTTATTCTTCAACTAAAATCAATATAATAAATATAATTATCACACACAATTAATATCCATTGTATTTTGATAACGATTTCTATAAAATAAACAGCTATGCCTCCGATTAAAAGAAAATGCTACCTTAAATGACAAAACTGCAATTGCTCATACGATGTATATTAGTTCTGAAGAAATTTAGCAAAATAAAAAGAGAAGTATTTGGAAGAGAAAATTATATATTTGTTCAACAAGACAAAATTCTTCAAGATACAATATGCTGTTACATATGAAACTCACGATAATTGATACTTTTAATATTCAAAATTCTAAGATTGAGTCTCGATTCTTAAAAGCAAAATAAACTTGAACGTCCTCGTCAAGAATTAGTCAAAGATCAAGAGAAGCGCACTTCCATCAAAGGGAATGAGCATCATCATCAAAGGTTAGCCTCGTGAGTTTTCGCAAAATCATTTTAATTTCCGATTCCATTAATGGCAACGGCGTCATAAAACCCTTTTGCTTTCGTCTTGGGGAGGAAAGAAGAACATTAAAGACATCAATCGCAACCTCTCCACTTTGATGGATGCCGAGTAATAGATAGCGCGGATGATTTGAGAAATTCCATTTTTAAAAATTT
Source organism: Latrodectus elegans (assembly GCA_030067965.1). Classification (NCBI taxonomy): domain Eukaryota; kingdom Metazoa; phylum Arthropoda; class Arachnida; order Araneae; family Theridiidae; genus Latrodectus; species Latrodectus elegans. The sequence continues at coordinate 33,108,683 of CM057820.1, read as the reverse complement.
ATTACTGGATGGGAGTAATTTCATTTAAACTCTCCTTTACTCGCCTTAATAAAAGTTTTTGGCTCTTGAGAAGCAAACGACATCTATGGAAAAAAAAGATGGCAAAAGTTCTTTTTCTTTAAAAATGCACAGACGACTTTTCGCTTAAATCCCCATGAAAGTTGGCAATGGAGCGAAATTGGATATTGGAACTTGGATGCGTAAAATTTTGTTTGAAACGGGTTTTTTGTTTTTATTGTTATGAGACACGCGCCTTGCCTTTTCTTGAATAGTTTATGTAAATGTGGTGACTTCATATGATTACGATGAGAAATCGAGGTACGATTATTTGATATAATGAATAAAAAATGGCGAGTTTGAACATCATATAAATATGAATTTATGTTGTAAATTGCATTTTAATCAAAAGATACCGCTTTGTAAGCTTTAGATAGATACTTCGTCATTCCCAATAATAAATTTCTGTGCTTAGAAACGGTAAAAAAATTTATAGTGACTTTATATTGCTTACATCACTTTAATGTAATGCCATAAAAATGTTTTATATATCTGTATATATCTATCTATATATATATGTATATTATATATGTATATATATATATACATACATAATATACATATATATATATATATATATGTATATTATATATGTATATATATATATACATACATAATATACATATATATATATATATATATATATATATATATATATATATATATACAGTGGTGGCCAAAATTATGGACACTTTTGGAAATTTTTATGTTTTTGAACTTTTTATACTTATAAAAAGCGTTACGTTTACCAAAATGCAAACTTGTATATATCATTTTAAAGAGAATTTATTACTGAATTCAATCCAAAACACAAAATTTAATTATTTGCAATAGAAAAAAAGTTAAAAGATAATAATTATCGATATACATAAGATAGTGATGATTGCAGTGAGTTATCATTACTTAGTAGAGTACCCTTTTTTTTTGATTACAGATTCACGTCAACGTTTCATTGAGCTGACAAGAGTTTTAAGCTCTTCTTTCGTTATTACATGATATCAGGAAACAATTATAGCCTCAATTAGTTCCCTCTTATTTGATGGGTGCCTCATTCGGACAAGAGTTTTCAAATAGTGCCACAAATTTTCGATAGGATTGAGGTCAAGACTGTTTCTTGGCCTTGACAACAATTTAATGCTTTTTATACGAAACCACCCTTTCGATATTTTGGCTGCGTGGCAAGGAGCAGAATCCTGCTGAAAAGTAAACGAAGCATTGTTGGGAAAGTGATCTCTGATGGAAGGTAGAAGTTTTGGTTCTAGAATAGTGTCAGTGTATCTTCTGGCATTCAGTGTCCCATCCATGTTATGAAGGCGACCAATAACATCTGCTGACATTCATGACCAAATCATAACACTAACTGGGTTCTTCACAGTTGCTTGAATGCAGTCAGGATGTAGCTGTTCTCCTATTCCACGTCTTAAATATTTTCGTCCATCATTACCGAATAACGATAGCTTAGTTTCATCACTACATATAACTTGCGACCACTGATCATCTGTCCAATTAATGTGTTCCTTTGCCCACTGTAGTCCCTTTTTTCGTTGCTGAAAATTAAGATAAGGTTTTTTCGTAGAACTATACCTCTCAGTCCAATATCTGTTAATCTTCTCCTGATTGTTCTTGAACTGACAGAAATACCATCATCACTCAGATCACTTCTGATGGCCGCTGATGACATTTTTCTAACTTATTATTCTTTTTATTTTTATTCTTCTATCATCATTAGATGTGGTGCACCTTTTCCGGCCTTTTGCTTCTTTGCTTTTTATTGAATTTGTCTCCTGATATCGTAAACAAAACTTTCGGACTCCAGATGTAGTCACTGAACCACCCATCTTGCAATTTCAACGTAGGAAAGACCACTTTCTCGTAACACAATAATATTACATCTCTTTCTAGGTGTCCAATCTACTCTTTTATTTGATTTGTAATTGCTTCTTGACTAAATATTAAAATTTTTTACAAAAATTCCTACTTGTAATTGCAGTGTATAAGAAACAGGTTTGAAAACTCTAGTCCGAATGAGGTGCCCATCAAATAAAAGGGAACTATTTGAGGTTACAATTGTTTTCTGGCATTATGTAATAACGAAAGAAGAGCTTAAAACTCTTGTCAGCTCAACGAAACGTCGATGTGAAGCTGTAATCAGAAATAAAGGGTACTCTACTAAGTATTGATAACTCACTGCAATTATCACTATCTAATGTATATCGATAATTATTATCGTTTAACTTTTTTGTATTGCAAATAATTGGATTTTGTGTTTTGTATTGAATTCAGTAATAAATTCTCTTTAAAATGATGCATAAAAGTTTGCATTTTGAGAAACGTAACATTTTCTATAAGCATACAAAGTTAAAAAAACATAAAAATTTTCAAAAGTGTCCACAATTTTGGCCACCACTGTATACATAATCTATTTTTCTATTTTAGAAAAAAATACTCATTTATGACATTTTATTCTTAACTTTTAAATTAGTATTAAAAATGCGAGTCAAATATTTAAATAAAAATCAATAAAAATGCGGATTCTTTTCGAACAAAATTCTATAATTTTATTCATGAACTAGTATTGCCTTGATATTTATGTTATTATTAAGAAAGGTATTTTGAAATTCCAATAATACTCCTTCATATTCCTTAAAATATCAATCTCTTTTGATGTTGGGAATCACGAAGTAAATTGCATTTCTAATTATTAATTAATTACATAACTTTACTAATTATAAGCACAATATTTTATAAGTTATTAATTAATAAGTTACATGAAATAAATTACAATGATGTTTATCATAATTATCATAACAAATCTTAAATAGTTGTTTCATGTGTAAAAGTAAAATGAAATTTTTAAACTCAGTGGTTGGTCAGTTATAAATTAACTGTTGTATTTCCTTCAAATTGCTTATACTATTTTTATTTTTACATGTTTTTTTTTTTAAAAAACAGCTAATTAATATTTATCCTTGTTCAAAGATAAAAGAACGTAATCAAAATAAATGGCGGGATTGCTTCTTTTGAATATAATTCGAAATTTCTGATAAAAATATCAAAATTTCCTAGTTTTGTTTTGATATGAAGGATTTTTAAAGAGGCTTATGTTGCGCATGTTCATGATAATCAAAACTAAACTTTAACAGTTCCTTCATGCACAAAAGTAAAATAAAATATTAATTTCTTATAACTACTCCAATATAATATGTATTTTATCAGTTTAATAAGTTTATTTATTATAATTCTCTCTCTCTCTCTCTCTAAATATAAATGGAAACACTTAAAGTAAATAATGCATTCTTAGAGAGTTATAATTTTTCAATAAAAAGTAGCCAAAATATTAGTTTTGTTTAGATAGGAATAAAGAGAAATAGTTTATGTTGCAAATGTCTTTCATACTCACCAAAACAAATCTTAAGTATTTGGGGTATGAATAAAAATAAAATATAAAAAAATTTAAAAATTATAAAAGGTTAACTAGAAATAAACTCATGCATTTTATTGAACTCATAACATAATTTTAATAATTTATTTATATTTTTCACAAGAAAAATGCTTCCTTCATATTTATTATGATTTCAAACAGTAAAAGATAGAAAATTTTCGTAGTAAGACATTTAGGTGATTGAATAATTTTTGAAAAAAATTATATATTTCTGATGAAGTATAATCTGGCGTTTCCAAAAGCTCCATATATATAAAGACACACACACACAAGTTTAAAATTTAATATTAATAAAAGGGAGAAAATTGTCAAATTAAAATTAAATTAATTGCTATTAGGAAAAAATTTAAATTATCTAATATTTTAAACAAAACGGTGACTTTACTTTTTTTTTAAACAATTAAAAATTTTTGATATCACGTGTTTTTTTGTTGTTGGTAAAATATAAATAAAAATAATAAAAGTTTAGTTGAAACTATTTGTAAGAAACTAATGGTTTATATTTCATTCAATTAAATGTAAATTAAAAAATACTTTCATGAAAAGAGAAATATGTGGTACCAATATCATCATCCAATAGTGATTAAGCAAAAAAAAAAAAAAAATTGCACATTTGAGCTGTTTTTTCAATTTAAACATTTCAAAATGTATGAGAATTTATTTTGTTGTGAAAAATGTTACTTTTTAGTATTTAGATTACGTTTCTTGTTTTATTCATGCATTTATTTCTATAAGTAAATTTTACCCCCTAAAAGGTAGCAAACTGTGTTTTTAGAACATATTTAGGTACCAAATTTAATAGAATTTAAAAATTATAGTGATATAATAAAACAATGGGCTTTATTTTTCGATAGTAAAGTAATATTGAAATAATATTTAAAGTAATATTCATTTTTTATTTTTATATGTAATTATTATCTATAATTCTTCTTATAAAATAAAACAAACTTTATTGCCTATAACCACACAGAAACAATAAGTATTAAAAAAGAAAATTCCATCCTTGTAATTTTTAATAAAAATAAATGTTTGATGGAAATAAACTAACTGTTGTGTATTAAATTAAGACAAATTGGATAATTCATAATTAAAAGAAAGAAATTACCATCTAATACATGAACAAAATTATTTACTTATATATAATTTGCATATTTAATATAATTTGATAATAATGATTATTAACATAGAAATTTACTTTTAAATAACGTACTTTTTTAGGAATTACCACATATCATTCTTATTAATGCATAATAAATTTTTCAAGAAAATATATTAGATTATTTTTTTAACTTTTTAAAATTAATTACAAATAAATTAGTCTTGTCAAATTTTAACCTTAATTCAAATTTTGAATAATTTCATAAGTAATTCGCTTAAGATATAAATTTCATCGATTTAAAGATTTAATTAGAATTCTTAGCGAATAGGAGGCTTATCAGGAAACAATGAGCATAATAATAAATGTGCAACTTTTATAAAGTAGCTGATGAAAAAAAATCTGTGCTCCAGTCAATGCAAGACGAATCTTTCCTCCCCCCTTCCAATTCCTACGGGTGCCCCGGCGCATACTACCCATATATAATAGATGAAGCAGGGAAATGACACGGGTTGGCCCCGTGACGTCCGGCTGACAGGCCCGCGGGAAAGCGAAGGGGGCCTGTCAATCGCGGCGGCTTCCCGGATTTGCCGGATAGTTGAGCTAGCCTCCCAAGGGTGTTGGAAAAGCTGGATTGACGAACATGGTTACTTCATAAGGTGGTTTTGCATCGTGTCATCCGGTGGAGGGCCTTATACAAAGTGCCATTGCATCGGATTGGCAACAGATGACGAAAATAAGGTGTTCCAGTCTTCGAATGGATATTTTATTTTCAAATTTATTCCCAATAAGTGAAAGCTTGAAGTATAAAAGATGTTTTCTTTTGTAAGCATTGACCATCTCTAACCGATTAAAGTTTTGTTATACAATGCTATTGTCATAAATAATCAATGCAAAATTCTTCATAAAAATTATTTTGAAGAAGTGAATATTTCAATTAGATTTTTTTGAGTTGTTGGTACTTTTTTCCAATAAAATGTGTTAAGTTTTCAGCAGTTGAAGGAACTAGAAAAATGTTCTGGTAATTTTCATGGGAGAAACAACAAAATATTACCCAGTATACTTACATAAATATGTTATTTGTATAATATTTTGAGTATTCTAAGTGACTCTAAGATTTGAAATTATTTCATCATATTACTTATGAAGTTATATATTTCCATTCTTTTATTCTGTAAAACGAATAAATTTTTCTTACTTATAATTTAAATTAGACGCATGTTTGTGGGATAATTTACGTTGTGAGTTTTCAAATATACGTTATATTTTCAGGGGAATATACATAAATCAAATATACTTACTTTCTATTCCAAGTATTCGTTTTTTAATAGCATGCTTTTATCATTTTTAAACAGTGTAAGTGAAATTTATTTTAATGAATAATCAAGATATTGAGAATAGTTTAATTGTTCTAGTAAGAATTTATAGTCAAGTACTTTTTTAATTAAATATTTTGAAATTACTAAACTATTTTTCAACATGTCTTTACTTTTGTCAAAATCAAGAATCTTTTATAATTTCTCTTGCCTAATAATTTTTTTGAAGTGCATCTTAAAGTAGTATTGTGCATTGGAAAATTAATAATTGTTAGAAAACATCGAATACAGCAAAATAATTGAACTCAATATATATCACGGTTATATCTATGTATAATACTGCAAGATGTAAATTTGTTATATTTTCGATCAAACATACACATTTTAATTAAATTACAATGATAAGAACATCAATGTTAGGGCTAATCGTATGGTTCATGTCTTTAAACATAAAGACATAAATCATACGGTTAGTCCTAGATTTGACATCCTTATCATTGTATTTCCATTGGATTAAAATATGTCTGAACACAACTAAGTTTTGAGTGACTTGCATAACATATTAAATGCAATTTAAGCATAATTTTATAATTTATTAATATACATTATTTATTCAAGTAGTTTTCTATTTCTCTAAATTCAAGATGAAAAATATCTATACATTCTTTCTATCACTATGTGCAATTATGATGAAGTTTTCCTTTCTATATTTTTACATGTAAAACATGACAAAAATGTCATTCATTTTATAGGTATTATTACAGTTAGAAATAGTTATAAAGAAAAAAAATCTTTTTCCACACAAGTAGGGAATTTTGTTTTTCTTTCAGCATCAAAAATTTATTTCAATTTAAGCTATAAATGTGAACAAACTTACTATTTTTTTCTATTCTTTTATTTTATGAAAGATACCACAAGTTTATGATATAATTTTAACGAATTTGTGAAGGAAAATTGAGGATGTACATTTTCAAATAGGGTCTGCAAGGATAACTAATATTTTTCATTTCAACTACTGAATTTTTCCTAGCAATTTTAAAATTTTGTTATTTTCTTTATAGTGCGTATGGTGAATTTTTATAATTAAATTAATCAATTTTAGAATTAAATAAATTCAAATATGATAAATATTTTAACTAATTTATTTTTGAGATAGGAGCTTATATTCTTGTAACTTTTTTTCGAATTAAATATATTGAAATCAGAGAATTTTTTGACAACAGGCTAATCTTTGCTAAAATTTAAAAAAAAAAAAAATTATCTCAGCCAATAGAATCTTGAGATTATATTATAATGAACAAACATTAATGTCTATACATTTATCATAATGAATAAATATAAAAAATTTATACCGAATAATATAATAAATAATGAATAAAATTATAAATAAAGATTTTGAAAATGTAAGTTTCTATATAAGTAGATGTAGATAGGTACTATAAATAAGCACTTAAGTACAGTATACGGTCCCTACCCAATAACCAATTCATAGCCATTCCATAATATCGCTTCCGCCCGACATCAACTTTCAATTTAGGGCAACAGGCAAGAGAAAAAAAAGTACTTTCAATTCTATTAAGGGAATTCAGCAAAACTCTCATATTTCGTTAAATTCATCTGGCTTTGGCGATAGTGGAATAGTTTTATAAATTCTGACTCTTACACACTTAATTGACAGGGAAACTACATGCTGGATATGATATATTCATATACTGTTGCACTGATTCCGAATCACAACCATCTTTTCCGACTTAAGTTTTTTTTTTAAATTTTTGTTGAATATATATATATATATATATATATATATATATATATATATATATATATATATATATATATATAACAAGATTCAATATTCCAAGCATTTTTAAGCAAAGAAATTAAAAATTGATAAAATTTTATTTATATTAAAGGAAATTCAGGCTTTTATTAAAAGTAAACAAATGCAGTTTAATCATCAATGTGGCTTTCAGTAGAATAAAATCGCAACGTAAAGTTTAAAAATGAAGATAACAAAACATAAGGAATTATTTGATAATCTATTTTTAAAAATATAATGTATAAAAAGAGAGAGAAATTGAAGGAATAGTTTTAGTAATGTAATAAATATATTTTTCCTTAATATTGTAATAATGAAAAACAATAGCTTTATTTAAATTAAGGAAAAACAATGAAAAATAATGAAATTGAATTTCAAAAGGTAAAATTTTAAAAGAAATATATTTTACCATTTTTTCAACAAAATTAAAGTCATATATGATAAGTACTGTGTGAGTGTCTAAGTATTAATTTTAGTAACTTCCTCTTTTTCCAAATGGGTATCAGTGAAGAGGTCTTATTCAGCAATGAAAGCCTTAAATGAATTTAAAGTTTTTATATCCATTTAATAGCTTACAATTTTAATTGGTAAATTACATTTCGTTTTATTTAACTGTGAACTGTTTGTTTATCATGAACGTACAATTATCGCCTGCATCAACTTTCAATATCAGGGAATATATGTTTTCAATATTATATTCAATTATATTGCGTTCAGGGCTTAAAAACTTCAGCGATATTGCTTTAAAAACTTCTTAAAATTATATATTTTTTCTAAACTGAGTTTTTGGACAGTTCCAGTCTTCTTGCCCAGCTGCCGAGCTGGCAGTCGAATGGTTAGCGCTCTTGCCTTTGGTTCAACAGTTCGTGGGTTCGAATCCCACCTTGGGCATGGATGTTTGTAGTGGATCGGAATCCACTTTAAATCATAGGTCCCGGTCTAATTATCCCTCGTGTGCAAAAAATGACTGTTGAGCGACATACAAACCAACTTCTTGCGCAGCTGTCAAGCTTACTAAATGTCATTATGAAATGGCACTAATATACATTTTGTCTCCGAGTTTTTTGTGATGGTATGGCCGTTGATAAAAAATAGTTATAAATGAAATATAGTGATTAAAATTGGTTCAAAATAGCAGGTCAGATGATTTCATAGAAATGTTATTAGTTAGAATTATGTTATCAAATAGAATTTTAACACGCTCCCCCATTAATTCAAACGTTCTATTATTACTAAAATATGTGATTATATTATGATATGTTGTCTATGTAAAGGTGAAAGAAAATATTTACAAGGCTGTAAGACATACAAATTATAGCAGAAAAATTCCAACTAATTTCTTGTAGTTAAAAGAAAAGTTTCAAATTTAATCATTGTGGACTGAACCGAGATCTACTGTCGACGACATTTTATAACTATTCCATTTAGTATTGAAATGAAGAATAAATCTAAGTGATTTTAGTTGGCAATTTTCCTTCGGAATCAAATTTACCAGAAAAATTATTATTACAAGAAATAATATTTAATGTATATCAAACTGAACTTTGAATGAATCCAAAATGATAGACAAGAAGAGGAAATTTTACTATAGAAGCTGGATTTTCAACTCAAAATCTTATTTCTTGTTTTGTGTACATGACTTCTTCCAATTATCATTTTGTTCCATATGTATAATTCTAATAAAACTAAGAGCAGGAAGAACAAAGGAAACGGAAATATTGTAAAAAAAAAAAAAAAAACAAACAAACAAACAGGATTAAATTTTAATTGGCAGAGGTGTTTCAAAAGTTTTTCTCAGAGTTGCTAAATTTTTACGTTAAATTTCGTTAAAGCCTTAAAATAATTACTCAAAACATTTCTCAATAACAATTTCTACAGATAAATTGTTTACATTTTTCTTACTCACATTCTTTAATTAATATTATTATATAGACATGTTTTTCTGCGAACTGAATAATCTGACGTTTGATTTAAAATATTTCCTATACATTATATAAACTGTTAAACAAATTTTCGTTTATTCATTTTTTATGAAATTTTTTTTTTAAATTTTGGTATTACCAAATGGATGGCTCTTACTTATATTTTTAAGTTTTTACAGTTAATATTCAAAATATGTTTCTGAAGAATTTCAAAATTTTGATCTGAGTGAATATTTATTAACCAAAATATTTTCAAAAAATTTTAGATTGAAGATATTATAAAACTTTTTTTAACATTCAAATCTAAACACCAAATGAAATTAACTCAGTTTTTATTTTCTGAGAAAAATAAATTTCATCTTGCCTTTTTTAAACATACTGTTATTCCAATAGACCTTAATAGGTATTTTAAGGGCAATATTTATTATCATAAGTATGGAGAGAACGACAGAATTATATTCTTAGCAGAGTGTTTAGATTTACAACATTTTAGTCTCAATTTATAAACCAGTCAACAATTTCAAAAGGAGTATTTTTTTTTTTCAGAATTTTCCCAGTTGATAATGAGGGTTGAAATATCTTTCAAATCTTTTTATTATTGAGTTTTGAGTTGACATAATTTTTTAACAAAAATATCCATATTCTTGACCTATATATGTGAGTAAATTTATTCATGTTTATGTATGAGTAAACTTATAATTGTTAATTTGTTAAACACAGTTTGTAGATTTAAATTTTTCGAAGGAAACTATATATATATATATATATATATATATATATATATATATATATATATATATATATATATATATATATATATATATATATATATATATATATATATATATATATATATATATATATATATATATATATATATATATATATATATATATATATATATATATTATATATATATATATATTATATATATATATATATATATATATATATATATATATATATATATATATATATATATATATATATATATTATATATATATATATATATATATATATATATATTATATATATATATATATATATATATATATATATATATATATATATATATATATATATATGTATATATATATATATATATATATATATATATATATATATATATATATATATATATATATATATATATATATATATATATATGTATATATATATATATATATATATATATATATATATATATATATATATATATATATATATATATATATATATATATATATATATATATATATATATATATATGTATATATATATATATATATATATATATATATATATATATATTTACTTTATATGTTTTTTTTATACTTTGAACTAAATTCATCGATTTTTGTTATGTCATTTTCTTCTTATTTGATAATTTTTCTTCTTTAATATAACTTTTTAATAGAATTATTCGTTTCCTATCTAAAGTGATTCCTTCACTTTTAAAATGTCAAAAAATAAAATTTAAATATGAAGATAAAATTTTCGCACAGATTTCTTCACACATTTCATTCTTTAACTCAAAAATAATCAAATAGATCTGCTTCAAATGAATTTTGAATAAAGCATCGTTATTTTAATCGAACATGTGACATTTGGTGTTACAGAGGCATTAATTAAACCAATAATTAGTCAAAGTTTAAATATAAGAGGAAACTTCTGAGTTTAGGCCCATGAATTAAGTATAAAAACAGTCAGGAATAGAGTATAAAACTAGGCAGAAATGAAATATATTTAATAAGTGACTTCGATGCTATCAATTTCACCAATACGATAATTTTTTTAATTTGCTAATTTTCTTAGAATTTTCGGATCAAAAATTTAATTAACAGTATTCATTTGCAAATATCAGACAGAAGATTGTATTTGAAGCGCAAAAATATTCAATTTATTTCTTTAGTCGTAAGAAGCTTAATAAGGAAGAAAATTCAAGGAGCATTCATGTCATGCCTCAAAAATAGTAAACAATCATAAAAAATAAACATCTTTTAATCAATTTAAAATTTTGACGGATTATCGACTAGATATTTCTGATTAAAAACATAAGAAAATCCTTAAGATTTTCATAATTTTTAATTTAATTCAAAACTTAACGAAGTATTACCGTTATGTATCCAATGAAATATTCCTGATTAAAGGCTTAAGATTTTCTTAAATTTTAATCCGAAAGGCTTCACTAGAATATTGTAATGTTAGTATATAATAGATATTTTTCACTAAAATATTTATAACCCATTTGATAAAAATAATACATTATTTTTTTTACTCAAATGCGAAGTAATTTTCATATATTTTAGAATCTTTTAGAAGGCCTAATTTTTTTAAATTTTGATGATTAATATACGATATTTAATTAAAATATAATAGAAATTATGTTTAATTAAAAGATTAGTTTGGATTGAATGGAAAGTGAAAATACATTGTTTAAAACCAATAATTTTACACTGGAATATTTTTTTGGGAATGGTTTATTTGCTATTTTGTATTACAGTAATTACTTTACATAAAGTCTGATACGATCCGTACTTTTATATTTTTATATTCCGTACCACAATGATTTGGGGAACAAATAAGTTTTGTAATTAAGCGTCTGGTGGGCTGATGTAAATATAGTTATTATAAGTCCTAAGTAAATTTAAATTTTAAATAATGAAGAGGGAAAAATTCAACAAGTGGGGTTGTAATATGATAAATTTTACTGAGAGACTAAAATTTCATATTAAACATCACATATATATTTATCAAATAATTTTTTTTATCAGCACTACATATCATAACCTGAATTATGTGAATATTTTCTTCACTTCAGTTAGAGAAATCAATTCAAAATCAGAAAGCTTGTACATAAACGACGCCAAATAATATTAGATGATTAATAAAAATCCTTTCATAATATATCTAAAGGAAATTTTGAAATGAATAAGATATAATTGCTTATGCACATAATTTAAGAGCAGATTATTTATTACTAAATATTTTATAGTTAATTCAATAAAAAAATAAATTATTTAGCTAATCACAGTATGGTTATTTTTTGTTCCCGAAAGAAAATTATAGGCCAATACTTTGGTGTTAAGAAATTTTAAAGCTTCTACAAACAACAGAAAATATTTGAGTTTTCGAAAATTTTAGAGGAATAGCATGAAAATTATCAGTTTGGCTAAAAGATGAAAGAGAAAAGAGACATGTAAAATTTACTATTCTTCTAAATGATAGGAAAAGTTAACATTATATTATATACATTTAATCAACACGAACGTTTATCAAGGTAGAAATATATTTTACTGTACCTTAGGATAAAATTACAAACATTTGAACTATTATTTAAGCTTGTGTCCATTTTGATAATTTTTTTCATTGAAAACCCAATAAAAATTACTCAAATAAAAAATAGCAATAAAAAATTTTAATCATCAATAAAGTAAGCAATTATCCTTTTAATAAATAAAGGGTTTATTTAAGAAATTACTCAAATAAACATGCTTTATTCATTACTTTTTCTTGATCACGTTTAGTATATAATGATTCATTTATTATTATTCAATGTGTAATGCAATTAAAAATGTAGAATTTTATTGAAAAGTGAAGCTAAGGAATATATGCTGCAGATCAAAATTATCTCATTTTTCTGGTTAAATCAGCATAGATAGTGAGACTACATTTAAAATTTCCTACTTTTACTTTAGAATAAAGAAGCAATTCAAATTAGAATTGAAACAATTCTCATTGAAATTTTTCTATCGGTATGTAAATTTATGTAAAATTGTTGTTAATAGTATATTTGAGCTTACATCAAGCTATCATTTTCTTCAAGATGGAAAAAAAGGATTTCAAAGAAGTGTGTCATGTACATGATGGTTTTCTATCCATGGATTTAGTCTTAATAAAAGAGCTCATTCAAAATTGTTTTTTTTTATATATTTGGTTAGTAACATATGTTCAATAAATTAATACACTTTATTTCTAATAAGTAATAATCAAACTATTCTTTGAAAAATAATTTTTGCATGAAAAATTTATATTTTTCATAATATTAGATTATATATATATATATATATATATATATATATATATATATATATATATATATATATATATATATATATATATATATATATATATATATATATATATATATATATATATATATATATATATATATATATATATATATATATATATATATATATATATATATATGTATATATATATAAAGATAATAAAATATTTGTTACTCAATGATTATACACCAAAGTGTAAAATTCAATCATGAAATGAATTGTTCTTATTATAACTATTAAATCCAATTAATACTTTAATAAATGTGGTTGAATTATATAACCGCATTTAAGACGGCCTATCTTCCATTAAATAATTGAACTGCATATCTAAATTCACTAATATATTTGAATTTGAAAAGCGTTATTCTGATATTAAAGAACCTTTTTTCAAGGTAATTATTGCAGAAAACATAATAGAAAATACAATGCTATGATATTAAATTTTAAAAAAAAAATGTATTACTAACAATTTCAATTTGATTTTATTCTATGATTTCTTACGAATTAATTCTCCAATCAGACTTATTCAATCGCACAGCCAAAGTCCGATGTTCACGCAGCCACCTTCCCAAGCGGGGGACTTCTGCCCACCAGCATCCAATGCGTCACTTCGCCCTTCCTCCCTAACGAAATAGATCAAAAGCCGCCGACGGTTTGAATAAAAGCCATTAGCGGCCCTAAAGTGCTTCGACAAACACAAGCATCAACACGAGGGTTTGGTGTGTAGGATAATCGAAAGTGCATTCATTCACCACCCCCGTCTTTTATGCTCCCCCCCATCCCTACCGGAGGAAGGGGAGCAGAGAAGATAAGGAAGAGACGAGCATCACATGTCACCCCATCCTCTCCCGAGCATCTGATGACAAGTCTGAGGCAGCAAATTTCATTATATTTAAAGAAAGATGTTTCTCGTGGGTGGTAACTGGTGGAAGGAATTCCGTAAAAGGAAGTTCTTCATCAAGGGACTTGTACCTGGAGAGATGTTTCGATGCCAAAAATAACTGTAATTTGCTTATGAGCACAAAAGAAAGTGATATCACTTCAGCTTACATTAGCCTTGATGTAGCTTATTAGCATTTTCTTGAGACAGGGGGAATGCTTACAAGACAGCAAAGATTTCCTAATCAAATAAATGTAGAAATGAAATCTGTTACTTTAATGTACTTTATTCTTATTTAGACCAACTGTATTTAAAAAAAGTATAAAACGGAAAATGTTTTACAAAAGAAATCTGCGTTTAGTGAAAAATATGTTCCTATGTAATGAAATGTGCGATATTTTATGTTTGTTTCAATTATAATATTTAATTGATATTAAAAAGGTATCAAAACAATAATTAAAAATGTTTCATAAATTTAAATTTACAGTGTAATAAATAAGTTTATGTAAAAACATAAACATTCCAGAAAAAGAAACAACCTTAATTTTTTTAAACAGTGATCATTTGGGTAACCAACCCTTCGGCACAACAAGGCCGGAAACTGCTACTTATTTGTCATTACCCAGCGGGCACCTGTGAACCAAGTCATGGAGGCGAATAGTATTACCCGCGTCTTACTACCAGAAACCCAAAATTAGAGCGGGCCACGTTCATACATCATCACACAAGAAAGGGCAGAGAGAAAGTAACATACATACCCGAACCAGAATTCGAACCCCTTATTCACAGTGCAGGAGTTAGAAACGTTAACCACTCAGCCATCAGTAGGCATTACCTTAAATATTGTTTATAATGCCTCTAGCTGTTATAAAAATAATAAATTATAATTTAACGAATAAGAATGTCACAATAAATTTGTCCTTTTAAATTTATAAAATAATGCAGAACAAATTAATAAACAAAACATTTTTATTGATATTCTAATTAGCAAGAAAATTCTCTTTGATTCATTAATGATCAAAATGCACAAGTCTTTTCTTGTAAGATTTTTACACAAATAATTACAAAAGAAACCTAAGTTTGTTATATAAAGAGAAATAAATATTACTGCAGATATATCGAATAAAGATTTCTAACAATAAGAGCAACCATCTTACGCAAGAAGTTTTAAAGCAATACGGTGTAAAATTTTTTATATCAACTACAGATGCTTTTAGAGATATTTAATATTATGTTAACTGTTTTTCTCTCTCAAAACTAATTTATTTCATATATCAAGGTGACTGTTGGCTCAATTATTGGTATCAGTGACCAATTGATTAAAGTTGATATTTTGCAAATTCCTTGAAAATTTAAAGAAACTAAAAGAAAATAGAAATATTTTAATAGTTAAACACCTAATATTAAAATAATATTAATAGCAGATAATTAATTTTTATTAAATAAATGGGTTGATACATTTCATATACCATAGTAGCATAATTCCAAGAAGTTAGCATAACTATCACATCGATACCTAAGAAAAGTATTATTAAAAATTATCAAAACATTTTTGCCACATATATTGTTGCATTTCATTCATTGTGAGCAAAAAGGAAGTTATATCGTTTCAAAATAAGAAATTTACTTTATTCTTGTATCTTTACTCAACCATTTAAAGCTATCAAAATATTACTTTCAGAAAGCAAGCCAAATTGAGGACAAATGATGCAAAAACACAACAGCAGAAATTTTAGAAATAAAATGTATGATTAATACTACTACATAAACTTCTCCTAATTTAATTTTTTATACAACATTATCGTTGCTTTCTTGCAAATAAGGTCAGCAAAGTCTCAAAATTTCGGGAATGGCAGTTTGGGTTAATGATTCTTAATTCCAAACATTTTAAAGTACTACAATTTTAGTGCTTTGACTGCTTGGTGAATGTGCATGAATATGACTAACGACGACAGCGCCATCTATCAAATGTTCCATTCAGTGTGATAATCAACTGAATAATTTGAAGTTAAGCTGCTGGGGGGTAAATACAAAACGACCGCCGAACGAGGAAGTGATAGCCTGACCTTCTGTAGCCCCTGCACACGTTTCCCTTTCAACAGCCCCTGTGCATAAGAGATACCCATTTCGAATACAGGGCAACGAATGGCCTTTCAATAGATTCGGTTACAGATAAGGTTATGCTTTTCCCTCTATCTACCCTGAAAGTAAAGGGAGAAATAATGGACTTCAGTATTTTGGACCTTTGGGTGTCAGCACCCATAGATCTTCGACGCTGATACAATGATGAATGCGAGGAGCAAATTCGCATCCCATATTGTAAATATCTCTTGGCGTTATTTGTGAGGACGAAATATATTGCCTGGAACGAAATCCCGGGGATTTATTCGCCAAGGTGCTCCCGAAAAGTGATTATATTTCAATTCAGATGAAGGCTATGTTCCTTGGAAGGAGAGGCAAAAAACTAAAGCTGTGTTTTTTTCAGTTCTATCCTTTTAAACTATTTTATCACCTTTTTTTAGTAGTTGTTTCTGATACTCTGGAGGATTCAAAATATATTTACTTTCTTCTTGGCTCAGGAGAAAAGTAAAAGTGCAGGTTTGATGTATGGCTTCTGAATCGAATCAGAAAATGGATTCTTTACTTTCTGAAGACTTCTTTTAGAATGAGATATGTGCACAAAAGCGATTCGGAAAAAAATTGTTTTTAAATAACATAATTAATCTCAATATTTTGCCTTTCTTTTGTGAATTTGGAACATAATTGCATTTTAATAATTATTATTTAATAATGTCCTTTTTAGTCTTTAATACCATGAGTTCACTAGAAATTATTTTGTTGGATTTAAATTTTCTTCCAACCAAATATCCAGCTGCTTATATTAAATACAACTTTCAATTTATATTTTATATTATGCTTTATATATTGAATACGTTTCCTATCATAAAGACTTTTAATGTATATATTTTTCAAAAAAAGAATGTACAATTTTATTTTATGATTTACAAATATAAATTCTGAATCACAGTGAATGATATGAAATATCAAATTATATATTATGAACTTCTAAAGAACTATTCAGGAACATTTTTAAAAAAATATATCTACCATAAGCAAGTTTTATTTAATGCATCTGGATTTTAAAATAGCATATCCATATTACGGTTTTTCTTGTACATTTAATATCAACTACTTTAAAATGCCATTTTTTTAGACTTCATTGCGTTTAAATTTAGTAAAATAATCAAACAATACAAAAAAATCAGGGATTTTTGTCCAAAAAATTAAAAATAAGTAAAAATGTAAAAAAATTAAAGTCATAACATTGTTGTTGTAAGCAGCCATTCAAAAAATCAGAAAATAAAATAATTTTAAAATTTTTTAAATTAAGAAAATTGCACATTTCTAAATATGAATTATGGTTTTTGCATAATTTAACACAAGTAATTTTGACTTTTTTTATATTTTAGGTTATCAGTTTTATTATTTCAAAGTTAAAAAATGAGAATTAAATAACATAAATAACAACGCACGTTATTTTCTGAAAAATTCTTTACAAGTATTTGTTAATGAATATTATCTTTCTAACAGAATTATTTAAAACATTGCCCAGAAATGTTAATTTCATTATATTAATACAAAATCTTTAGAAGTATTTTATTTAATTGTTAAATTAATTACAAAGAGCATTCAGCCATTTTCTTTGTTCATATTTAATCTAGTATTTTTACAGTTTATATTTGAAACAGAATATTTGAGAAATAAAATTGTTAAAATGCTGGTAACGTCGCGCACGCGCGGATTCATTATTATATTTGCATCTTTGTAAAATAATAAATTTACTAAAGTAATTTATTATTATTAGAAATATTACATATTTCTAATCTTAAATACTAGAAGTCGTGATATCATATTAAATAAATCTATAATTAGTTTCTTTCACTTCGAGAAAAAGATAACTGAGGATGGAAAGCATGGCAGTTACTAATATGCTTTCTGTATATTCATTCCACATACCTTTGAGACCCACGAAAATTGAATGCAGAAATGCAGAAAAAGAAATTTTTTTTTACATTTTTTTTGTATGCAAACGATTAATACTATTTCATCAATAATTACTGTGTACATTTAACAAGATGAACCGTAATTCACGTTTATTTTCGATTTCCCTCTAAAAAAAGTAAGCAGACCACTTGGACCACGAGGATCCAATTATATCATATGCAAGTATCCAATTGAATTATATTAGCAAAATAACAATGACTCTGATCGGCCATCTTGTCTAGTGGTCAGCGTGCCTGACTACAGTTAGGGAGGTCCTGGGTTTGAATCCCGGTTCAGGCATGGATGCACTTTCTCTCTCTCTATCATGTCTTTGTCCTTTCCTTGTGTGTGAAAGTGGTATGAATGGTGCCTACCCTATAAACTTATCCCTATGGTATGTGTGAGGGTGCGATAGTGGCCCACCCCCTGTGGTGCAACGCTTCGGTTGCAAAGAGGTCACAGTTTCTGGACGGTTCCTGGGGTATAAGGGGACAATACATCCCGATATACCCCGAGCATTGGGGAAAAAAAAGAAACAATAGCTCTATGCTGACAAGTTAAATTTGTCAATGGTGCAGCTTGAAGGGAAAGTTTCATATATCTTTTGAAATTCAAGTAACCAGATAGCAATTTATTAAGTTTTAGTGGCTTGTTTTAAGAATAGAATTAGTTGCGATATCTGTTGTTATAATGTTCATAATACTTTTGATAATTATAGTGGGACCAAACTCTTGAAAGTGATCAGCCCTGTATTCTATTCCAACTCTCGAGTTCTGTGTAGAATTGATTATCCCTTGATTCAAAGAAAAATTATGTGATAAAATTTAATTTTTGGTAACTATGGCACTTAGTTTGGCTTTTGTGTAGCGGCAACAGCGGTTTTATTAGACACATCTTGGCGTTAAAAGAATCTCCATAAAATCAAGAGTTACCCAATTGTAAAATTTTATGCTGGCCTCTGTTAAAAATCAATGCACAGATCCCATATTTCTGCATACAAGTCTAGTGGTGGAGTACATACTTGGTAATTTCACGAATTTTCTCACATGCTATTCCTAGAAATTGCTCATTATGCACGAAAAAGTTTTCGGGATCGTATTTCTGTGGTAAGTATTTAAAAAAACTTTCAAGAAAATTAATTTATAATGCAATATTCCTTGAAAGATTTCAGCTGAAAGACTACATCAAGGTAAACTTTTATTAAAGAGATACATGTGCAAAATAAAAAGATTATGTATACATTTATTTCAGTGGATCAATTTTTACTCGGAATTAAGTTAATTTCATTAAAACTATTATGTAATTTTTGACTTTGATTTCATGCAATATTTTATTATTAAAAAACTATAATCTTAATGATTTTAGTACAGTTATAAAAAATGTTTTTTAAAGAAAATACACTGATACTCGTCTTTGAAAAGTCATATTAAAGTATCCAAACAGAAACATAATAATATTCCAGAAATTCTTAAAATTTCAGTTAAATAATCATCAATGTTTTTTAGTTATACTTGAGAAGAAAATTCTAATACTTTATTTAAATACTTTTATAATCAAAATTCATGAAAGTATAATACAGTAAGGTACAAAAACATTAAAAATTTATACAGAACTAAAAATTTAAGTTTCAAAAATTAAGTTTTAAATTCAAATAATTACTTTCTATGTTATTTATAATGGGTTTTTATTTAATTGTAAATATATTTCTATAATTTTATGTGTCAGATTTAAGTAGATTATTAGTTTGAGGTTAATTTTGTAATTACAAATTAATGCGCGTGCAAACACGTAATACATTCATACATGAGTTACAATAACAATTTCCTTTTTCTCAGAAATATTTTAAAAACAAATATCAAAATTTTATCTAAAAATGAGAAGAAAGTTATATTTTCTTATGAAGCAAATAAATATTTTAAATTATAAATTAAGTTAACATTTGGCTAATGTATATTAAAATTAAGTTTCATAACGCCATTAATTTAATACTATTCCAAATGCTTAAGTTTCCAGAAAAAAAAATTTGCTCTTTATAGTAATTTTAAATAAATGAAGTATGAAAGTAGGATTTCCTTCCATTAATAAGCTGATTTTAAATGGAAAACTTCTAACAGTTGTCTTTAATTTCACTCTGAGACATTAAATAGAAATAAAACACTTCATTTACTCAAGAATTAAAACAAACTCCTCTAAAGAGGATTTATTTTATCTCTTAGTCGGGGTGCAGTCCATTTACTTTTTAAGAATATCACGCTTAATATTTTCAAAATCAAGTTCGGGAGATGATGAAGACACGCACACGGCCGCAGAACACGCGCCCCTGTAAAATGCGTCCCCGCACGCACCACGAGTCCCGCGTGGAGGAGGCTTCTTAACTGTGTTTTTATTGTTAGAGAGCAGAACTTATAATCTAAGGAACTCCTTCTCTTGGACCTTTAAATTTCTACATGAAGGAGGCACTTTCTGGGCAGTCACGCGAATTTTTAATGGTCAAGTCTCCCTTTTTTGTTGATTTCCTTAGTGGAGTATTAAAAGTGGACAAATTAGCTCGCACTTTTTCTTAACGCGGTGGTTGGTTAGCTGAAAAGAACCAAATATATTCAAGAAATAGAAATATATGTTTGGTTAGACATAAATTAGCACACAGAGTTAAAATAAAAACAATACATAAAAAGAAAATGTTTAATATTCGCGTAAGCAAGGTAATATTCTTAAGATAAAAAAGAAATTGTTCACAAATACTGCAATTATTAATTTAAAATTCTATTAACTAAAGAAATTTTAAAAACTTTTAATGACACAGATGCCATATAATCCAGGATGCCAAATTCTGAATTATTTTGGTGATGAATAAATGTTGCCAAGATGACATGACGCAATGACGTAAATACTAGGGTTGACAAAATAGAATTTTCTGTATAATTCTTATAGGTCTCCATATCTATTACTCAATGAAAACCAAGTTGTTAGAGTCATAAAAAAAATCCGCCCAAAATATCACCATACTTAGAATTTACCATCCTAGATTATATGGCCTTTGTACCATTTAAATTGTCCTTGCCGATTTAAACTAATTATAAAGTGGATGTTTTTTTGTCTTTTTTTCATTTTTTTCCTGTTCTATATTTAATGTGTTAATGACTTGATTTAATGGAAAACATCTTCTCAAACTGGTGCTTTGATCCTTACATAAAAAATCGTTTTGTTAACAAAATAAACTTCAAAAATATTCTAAAATTCTTAACCTCGCCTTGCTTGCTGCCGCTCGAAAAATGCGATTTGAAGGCAAGCAGAAAAATCGTCAGCAAGTCGGATTTACGACAAAGTACATTAACATATATATTTTTGAGTTAAATAATACAATGAATGTATATGTGCAGATTAATGAAGGAAATACCTTTTCTCTAAATTATTTATTTAAAAGATGGAAGGTAATTCCCTTCAATAACGAATGATAAATACTAAGGATTAAGTTGCAAAAAAAAATAATAATTTTGGCAACATCTAATTAATTTTTAAACTGAATATTTTTCAATTAAAGATATTTTAAATCTAATTCTTTCTAGGTTGATTTATCTCATGAGAACTCACTGACATTTTTCATTAAAAATATATGATTTCAAACATGCAGATGAGAAAAAGTGGTCGATCAATTTTAATTTTATTAGAAACGAAAATAAATTTCACATCACACAGAATGAATCGTGAAAAAAAAAGATTATTTCATTACAATGTACTATTTAAATATTATTTACAAATTTTCTTTAAATATTTTTACCATTATAAAAACTTTATTTTCCAAACTTTTACCATTAAAGTTTATAATAATAGATTTTTAAAATAATTTTCAATTGAATACAAGAAATATTATATATTATTATTTATATTATTACTCATAGTAAATATTTTCCTACCTATATTAATCAATTTTGATTAAAAATATTTGTATGCATGTATATATATATATATATATATATATATATATATATATATATATATATATATATATATATATATATATATATATATATATATATATATATATATATATATATATATATATATATATATATATATTATATATTTATATATATATATATATATATATATATATATATATATATATATATATATATATATATATATATATATATATATATATATATATATATATATATATATATATATAGTAAAAAGAGTTAATATTAAAATATTAAAAATTATCAAATTATCATTTTAGCCAAAAACTACTTTTGGTTCGTTTCAGTAAACCCGAACAAAGCGTTACTTAATGTAATAGAAAGCTAACTCATTATATTATAAACAAAGTTAGGATATTAAAGTTAAGAATCATTTTGCAATTTGTGTATGTGTGCAGAAAAATCCAGCCAAGCCTCATCCACAGAAACACGCAACATTCAGTTCGTTGAATTTTGCCGAGCATCGTGACGCATAAGTTTCAAATATTGATTTAAAAATTGTAAAATAATCTTAACATTACAGTTTTCTGTCCATGTTTTCTACTGTTATTAAGTAGAGTTTTTTTTCTTAATATAGAATAGAGATACATTATGATTTGCTTTGCGTGTTAGAAATTAAATTTTCGAAAATTTTATTGAGGAAAAGTTTTAATTTGGCGAACATTTGCATTTCATTTTATTGGCAACATTTGTGCTTAGTTTTGTGAACATTGAAAAACATTATTATTCTTAGTATAAATATTTTTAAAAATGACAAATTGAACAAATTTATATAGTTAATACGATACGATTGTAAAGAGAGATCTATATCTCTCTATCTACTCTATCTATCTATATCTATCTATCTATCTATCATACTATCTATCTATCTATCTATATATATATATATATTAATATATATATATATATATATTAATATATATATATATATATATATATTAATATATATATGTGTGTGTGTGTAAAGATAAAAATTTTATTAAAATTTATTATTATGCTAGAACACTCAGTATTTAAAGAGAATCAATAAGAAAGAATCTAAGAAAGATTTAAAATATAAGAAAGAAACAATTATTTTTTGAAAAACCTAATTAGATATTTTATAATACATTATCAGTTAATGCAGAAATTCCCAATGATTAAGATTAACCGTTCGTTAAGAATAAAAAAACTGCCAAGTATAACATCCCTTAAAAAAACAAATGTACAAGAAACATCCTTCAAAAAAACAAATATTTCATAAAAAAAAGTTTCATAATAAAAGTAATCTTTTCTTCATAATAAATATAAACCAGTTAGCCGTATCATTTATCATGTAAACGACATTAATTTTAAATGACAAATAACAATTAATACATGAAATCAATACGAGAAATATGTATTTACAGTAAAAGAAAATAATGTTACTCTATGCTTAGGATGATACTCAATATGAAATGAACTTGAATCATAGTTAATAAATTTTAAAATATGATAGAACTCTATTTTTTAAACATTCAACAATAAGAATATGTTGACTCATTTATTCCAATATATGTGTGTCTGTTGAACATGTAATGCTTGAAATTTCTTTTAGGTTGACTATTCATGAAAGAAAAGTTGAAATATTTCATCATGTTCAAATATATATACATAAAAAAATGTACGAAAATAATACAAAAATTCTTTTAAGAAGTTGAAATGATATTGTTATGATGTAAAGTAATTGGTATTAGCATTATTTACAACCTGACTTGATTAAATATCATGGGACAAATCAGACAAAATATACTTTAGTGTGCCACTTGGCTAAAATTGGTTATTTTTTTTGCAAGCTTATTTTTGTGCATATTGAAAGAAATAAGAAGATCCTACGACAGACTAACCAGAAATAAATCTACATCGATATTAATACGATGCGAAAATTGCGAGAAACTGAAGGACGCCCTAAAGTATAGGTCATACGGTTGCATTTTAACTTATAATCAATGTATATAAAATGTAGCTTTGAAGTATGTTTCACTAGATTATGAATACTTAACATAACTGCTAATTGACCCAAAACTTATAGACTTGTAAGTAGTTGATCTAAACCTACGGACTATAATTTCATCCTATGTTCCTATTGATATGAACCGAACAAGTCACTGATATCGTTGTTGAGGAATTTTGATCTTAAAGAATGTTTCACTTTAGAAATATTCTTAAGATAAATCTTATTTTGGGACACAAAGTCACATATAAAATTTTTAGAATAGGTGATATATATTCCAGGTCTGAAGTAATCTTTCAATTTTGTCCCATAAATACACGATGAGATTCAAATCAGAAAAATGGAAACTGAACTTTAAAGAATTTTTCAAAGTGAATTAAAGTTAGTTGAACATATTGGCAAGGTATAATGTCTTGATAGAAGTGATTACCAGCATAAGGGAAGTTAAAAGACATAAACTTTTACTTACCATCACCACACACACACACACAACTGCGCTGCTCAGAGTTTTGTCCACTTATGACAGGCTCAAGAACTTCCAGAAAAACATTGCCCATATTATAGTTCTATCCCTAACAGCACTGTAATGTGGAGAATGAATGAAAAGTTGTGCCATTTAGTTGACGGGGTTACCTTAACTTTGTGCTGTTTGTGGTATATTTTAATCCTGCCACTTTCTACGTGGAATGGGAAAATATATTCATTGGATCAAGATTGCTTTTACCAGTTTTCAAGAGACAATTTCTTCATTCTTGTTACTACATTAGATACATATTTTATTTTTCCTTAGTACATACAAAACGGAATCTTCCAATCCTGTTGCTACTGAAATCCAATCCTTTGCACAGTTCATCTTGTTGTGCTTATTGCACCTTGTTGTGCATATACTGCTTATTGCACCTGCATTAAATTCTTTGTACTTTGTTGACCTTCTGTTACTTCGTTAAATTGGGATTCTGTTACTGCTGCCTGTGCTTGTTTCTTGCTTCTCACTTCTCTCCTTCCCAATCTATCTTCAACATTAATAATTCTTACAAGATACAGTTTTTTTTCCTAAACTGCCACTTCTTAAGTATCGAGATAAAGTAAGACAAGAACATATTAATGGTGGCACTAGTTCTTCTAGAATCAATTACTGTATATATGTGTGTTATATGATATCCAGAGTTGTATTGTTGAATTAATAAAACAAAACGTGAAATGTAATATTTCATATTAAGTAAATATTTTTATTCGTTTTGAGTTATTTAAATAAGTATTTAGATATTGATGCAATGTAAATTATAAGTGTAGGGCTATGTACAAATTTTGATTATTTGTAGTTTCCAATGTGTCGAAATGTCAAATTGATAATGATATTATTGGAACATGAACTTATGAGGGCATTATAATATAAAATTTGAAGTCCCAAAGTGAAATCTTATTTTTTTATATGTATAAAGCATTATAAATTTTTATAATAATAGTATGAGTTCATAGCATTTTAAAAGTATGGTTATTGAAAGATATTGCAACTCATTTTACTTCTGAAATGTAATCGGTTCAATGTTTGGGATTATCTTTCGTACCTAGATGTATAAGTATTATAAGGTTTACATGGTCAAAGCATAAAAATTTGTTACCTAAAAAAAGTTTTCAATTGTTTTAGATGAATGAAACAGAAATCTTAGTTATTCATACAGCTTTAACGCAATAAATTTTTATACTGAACGTTAAAAGCATTTAGAAAAAATCTTATAATACTATTAAAATATTCCTAGAAAATCTTTTAATTATAAATTATTTTGTATTATATATGCATTAATTAGAATATGGATCGCATCAAGAGACTCTCGAATGGATAAGTATTCTATATATAAATGAGGATTTTTTTATAACTAACAATATATTTTTTCCCTTTTTATTGGACTCATATCCAAGAATTTAGTTTCCTTCCTTACAGCAACCAAAACCTTACAATCGATAACCCATTTCTAGCTTACAAGAGTCGAAAACGAACTCGCCCATCCAATATCTAGGGACAATGATTATTTTTATTCAGATTCGATTTCTGTGCGATTGCGAGAAGACTTACTCGGATATAGAATCAGGAAAGCGTAACTATTGGCGATAAGTTATTCTCCTCACAATAAATCTTGCGCGACTGTAAGCGCCAGAGTGCGGGACAAGGATTGGCGAGGGCTTAGTGCGCCCTGTCACAGAGGACGTATTAATTCCCCTTTCTTCCTTAAAACCTTGCCAACATCTCGAGCATACTCTGCCTTTCACCCGTAATCTCAGTCCCAGACTGATTCTTCTTCACTAGACGAAGATAGAGTTTGATTTCGTGACAATTATTTTTATGGAGACGCTTCTGCATTCGGATAAGGAAAAATTGTTTTATTTTCTAAGAGAATAGTGGTAAGATATCCTTTGGTAAGATTTCTCTCGTGAAAATGTGCAATAAATGCCTTTTCTATATTCTAAAGCAAAATATAGTTAGTTAAAATAGTTATTAACTGATTGAAGATTAATATTAATTTATTAAAGTTAAGGATCTAAATTTAAAAAAAAATTTTCCATTTACTAAACTTTAAGGTAAAAATATAATATTACTTTATAATACTTGGTAAAAGAGAAACAACAACTTTGTGAAATACTTTGCAAATATGGCCAGAAACGTTTGCATATAATCTCCCATTATATATATATATATATATATATATATATATATATATATATATATATATATATATATATATATATATATATATATATATATATATATATATATATATATATATATAAAATGGGAGATTATATGCGAACGTTTCTGGCCATATTTGCAAAGTATTTCACAAAGTTGTTCTTAGTGATTACCTGGCCGCATTGCAATCCTAGATGCCTACTTCAAATTCTGTATTCTCTGTTGTCCATGAATGTTGGAGCCTACTTCAGAGTTTGTCTTCCAATGAGAAAGACATAGTTCTTCAATGGATCCGCGGACACTGTGGATTCCATGTCAATGAAATTGCCGATAAACTGGCAAAAAAAAGGGGGGCTTGACTTTACAAACATCTTTTTCTAGTGTATCTTTTTGCATCATAAAACGACTAATTAAAAATACATTGTCTGAAATATTCATAAAGATTCTCGATCAGAGCAAAAGTCTTGGAAAGACAGACTTTCTGCTGTCTCAAAAGGGCCCAGACACAAAATGGTGACTGAGTTTAGGCTCACTACCGGTCATTACTGCCTTCTTAAACACTTGTACCATCAGCGCATAGTTTCAAGTCCTATCTGGAACCTCTGTAATCTATGACGGGACATGGATCGTGACCATTTACTCCATTGTAAGACGTTATCGAAACGCTCAATTGAGGACCGCTACTGGGAAGCCAGGGGCCTTTTAGATACATAGACTATTGTTACAGCTGTTTTACTTTTCATTTTTATTGTTGTTATTTGTATTTTTGCTGCAATTGTCTTTTAATCTGTGCCATTGGAAATAAAAGCAAATATATGTGTATATATATATATATATGTATATGTATATATATATATAACATATATTATATATATAATATATATATATATATATATATATATATATATATATATATATATATATATATATATATATATATATATATATATATATATATATATATATATATAACATATGTAACAAAATTTGAAAGTGGTTCTTTAGTAACTTAGTTTGTAGTTTTTATATGATCAAGTTTAAATAAAAATATTCTATGTAAAGAAAAATTAGAAAATCTTAAAGTTTATATTATTGGTAAACCTTTTACTCATAATAAAGCTCAATTTACCAGAATTTTAAGTAATTTTCTTAGTTATTAAACATTATCTTCAGCTTTTGCAAGGAGAATTGAGTTGCCAGAATATGAGGCCAATCAATTTTTACCTTACAAAACACATTAATGATCTCAAATATATACTTTAATAAGTACAAATGTACGAGGAACGATATTGAAGAGGCAGTAAGATATCACATAATTTGGGGAAAGTATCAAACAAACAGAAAAGCAAAGAAAAGTCTCAATATTAGTCATATATAAAGCAAAAACCAATTATCATGAAACAGTAATTTTGTTGTCTTACCATGAAATTTTAATATGTCATAGTCATCAAATATTTCATCAACAAATAACAATACATAGTATAACGGATTGCGTAGGTTTGATTTTTTTCTTTTATTTCTTTTTAAACATTAGAACTAACTGACTAAGGATCTGCATTTAAAACAGATTCCAAATCACTTCAACTACGTAGCTGGAGATAGGAATTAAACCCAAAAACTGTTAAATGGATGGTCAGAGCATAAATCATTCAGTTGGTAGCTCAGAATATCTTATATAGTATGGTTTTATATAATTGCTCATTATTTTGTTCTTTTTTATGAAAAAATTATAAAACTAAGCTGAGTAGGAACTGTTGATAGACTCAATATCATGAGCGTAATGAAGTAAACTCCTCAAAACATGAGCGTTGATTTTTGTCAAGTCATTTTTTATAGTTATTTTATTATTTATCTCTACATGCTATTTTAGCAAACTTATCATACTTTTGCCATTTTGCAAGGTAATTTCCAAGGCATAAAATGTCATTTTATCTTCTATCGCTAAAAATTTGAACTGTTTGTTTCAATAGAAATGGAAATCGCATAACTATTAGATTATGTGTACATATTTTGGCCGATATCCAATGAATAACTTTCAAATCAGCGATATTTAATTATAACTTTCTTTTCAATAACTATCTTCTTAACTTTTATCACCCTATTTGAAGAAAAAAATAGTTTAGAAAATAAATGAAGTTGCTACTTAGAAACAAAATTTGAAATGTGTAATGTCTAAATGTAAATCTTTAACTCTTCAAGTTTTTAGATCTTGGATTTATTGACAAAAATAATGATCAATAAATTTAGAGTGTTCATTGCACGTTTATTTTTTGTCCATTAAATTAAAATAAACAAACTTTTATAGAACACTTTTGATTATTATGTTGAATATATTGTTAAAAATCTGAAACTTTTAATATTATTAACAATAATTCTTACATCTTTTGGTTTGAATGTATCAAACTTTCCAGACATTTTTTTCACTTGCCGTAACGGAATTAATATGGTGCCCCAAAAAGTTATTGATATATATTTCGTGGTTGTCATTGGAAACAAGACTTAGGTAAATTTTGTATTTAATCTGCATTTGAAACCATAATCAGCCCTTACTAGGAGATGATAATCGTAGATGCATTTAGAAAGCAGAACGTAGATTTACATAAGACTAGGATACTGAAGAAAAGTTGCAACGCTGATCATTGACCATTATACATTCTATTTATGTTGCAACAGCATTCTTCCCTGTACCCAGCCCTGAGTTGGGCTCTACCAGTTAGATAGAAGCAGCCAAGTGGAGTATTCGTGATTTTGAAGCAGGACCAAGCAGAAGACCCCTTATACTTAGCTTATCATCCCCCAGAAATATAATTTCACTTGGAGGGCATTGAGACCAAGCCTAGCTTTAATGTGCCCCAGCCGCCTTTAGTGAACACATTCTATTTATGTGAACATAGAAGAAGATTAACAAACTACAAGACATAAATAAGAACTGCTTATATTAGCCAATAATGCACGACTTAGCTACTGACAGTAGCTAAGTCATGCAATATTGGAGAAGTGTACCACATGTTAAGGGAATGTGCAGATTTCCGAATTAGCAGCATCACCATTCAGTGCCGCATTACCTTCACATCTGACATAGACGAAAATTTTCGATAGAACACAAAAAACTTGGGTTCAAATATCAGAATAATCGAATACGACTTTATGTACCTCATCCTAGCATTGCTGCATTTTGTGAAAGGATATTCTCTCCATTAAAAGTGTGTATCTAAAGAGAGAGCTTCACAAGTATATTTTAATTTCATTTTTAAATATTCTTACCAACTCATGTTGGTACTTCTACCGTATCCTTTTTTTTCCAGAAATAGTTTTGTAACTATGAAGGGTTTGGTATTTTCTTCATACAACTAAGTTCTGTTCTAATATAGTAATAGATAAAAGTTTGTTGAAGTTAAGAGTCTTGGATGTTAACTTATAAATTTCTTCATTTCTGTTGTATTGAGTTTGTGTTGCAGATTTCCAAATTATATGACTGAAAAATCAACTCCCATGGCTTAGTTTGCTTTCCTAACAATTTTTCCTACTTACTTTTAAATTATAACAGATCAATAATTTTTTGCATAAGCATAATTTAGGTTCTCAAAACTAATAACTTTAAAAAAGTGATGTAAATTTGTTTATTAAAAATGAAAAAGAAATGATGAACAACTGACGTAAAAATTTTAAGCACTATTGAAATTAGAGCACATATAGAACAAATTTGAATATTTCCTTATATGAATATTATATTTAAATAATTTTAAAACCATGAAATAAGATGACTTTTAAATGTATTACGATGTAACATCCATGATGAAAAAATTGTTTTCCTTGTTGATTTACAGGCTGTTATTTTTTTGCTTACTTATATAAATTATAATAATAATATACTAGTCCATTCTTGCCAAATGAAGCTGCACAAACTCATTGAAATCAAGGACCGCGTTGCTCTTCAATGGATCCCGAGTCACCGCGATGTTTTTAGAAATGAGCAGTCAGACAGACTTGCGAAAGCATCTTTCCTTATGATCCAGCCAAATCTCTCCCCCTTTACGTTTTCATAACATCAAAAGTGTAATCCTTAGTAAAATAAAGTATGACAGAGTTTCCCTTTATGCTGATATGACTATGGGCAGGCAATGGAAAACACTACTTGATGGGAACAATAAAATCCCTGGCTCCTTACTACGAGCTGTTGGCTTATTTCCAGGTGACAACTGGACCTGACTATCTACAAAGGCATCTGCACCGAATAGATGTAATGGACTCTGCTCGTTGTCCATTGTGCAGTCATGATAATATGGATGCTGCTCACCTCAAGAACTGCCCTGAAGTCTTAAAGTTTATGACTGACAACTCTTTCGAGGCTACTAAAGGACTTTATTCTTGTTTCTATACTTGTTCATCTTTTTATTGGGTTGATCGTCGATTAATGGCAGAGATGCCGAGGACTGGCGTAGGATAAAAAATGTATACGATGAAGTGCAATATTTAGGAATGTATTCAAAATTATAAATTTCAGTTTATGTCGACGAAAATTCAAAATATATTTTTCGCTGAAAAGCATATTCTAGATATTCTAGCAAATTTTAATGAATAATTATATTTAAATATTTACTCTGACTGTTAAGGCCTTATTACCTTTTTAAACATATAGGTATATTTGTTATCAATATAGATAATTGCGAGTGGAGTTTCTTAAAATATCAATTAATATGATTAAAATTAATGAAATGGAAGCTATTTATGAATAAACATTTCGAAGTGAATAAAAATAAATACAGTCATCAATAAGTATAATTTACACCTCAATTTATTAATAATTATGCCAAAACATTATTAATATAAATTATTTTAGCAAAATCATTTAGAATTACCAATTACCTTTATCATTTTTACTCACATGTTCACATTCAATTATTATACAGATATTTGTAAATTATGCAATTGAATTATTAGAGCTCTGGTCATCTACTCAGCAATTCTTGAATTCGACACCAACCGCGGGTACGGTTGCAAATGTAAAATCGGATCTAACTACTAAATTAATGAAAATATCTATCAAGTGGAAAAAAACAGAGGCAAGAGTGATAATCAAAGAACAGATAACTTTCCAAATCCTTGAATTTATCACAATAAAGGCAAAAATAAATACTTTCCTACTATAGTTACGGCATCGGACGATAATGTTATTTATCAACTCAAAAATAAAAGCCTAAAGTATCGCTAAGCAAAATAAAAGGCTGGCAGCCTTTCCTTCTTTTATCCACGTGGTCTGGAAGATGCGTCCCATGTGGAGGAGAAAATAAATCCCCCGTTTCGGCGAAATCGGGATTTGCAGCCGATTCGAAGGCGGGGATGACACACGACTTTTGTTTTATGCATGGGGCGCATTACTTTTGCGGTTCTGGATCTCAAATCTCGTTAAAGCCCTCCCCCAGACCCTCTTAATACCTACCCCCCTACCTTCTCTTTTGTAATCGCATCGCTTGCGACAAATGACGTATTTGACCCCCCAGCCGAAGTGGGCTCCCTACGCCGAAGTCATGAATAAAATTTTACCGCCGGCCTATTTTGACTCTTCGACCCGCCTTTGGACGTTTTTTCTTTCTTTCTTTTGTTATTGTTTCAGTGTAGTCCAGGGCGTCACGCGCTCTATCACTAATTCAGTTTCTCTACAAAGGACCCATTTAAATAGGGGTGTTAAATAGCTAATAGGAAATTTAGTCGCTAACACCAGCAATTTATTACATCTATCCATATCCATATCCAATCCTTTTCATTTCTTTCCTCCGGGACTCTTCCGTCTCTGCATTCTCCAAAAATTTGATGAATTTGATTCATAAGAATTGCAGATGGGAAAGTGATTCAGCGAATCAAAGGTTTCCATTATAAATATTTAATTTTCAATTTAAAGTTCGCGTAAGAAATAGGTGTGATGCTTGCATATTTAATGTAAAGAGCTTGAATTGCTTACCATGGACCTCAGTGTAATTAAAAAGAAAGTGATATGTGTTCCTCCACGTCCATTAGCACTTGTGAGCACTCATAAGTGCTATGAAGTAAAAGTTTATACACGTATAACATATAGACCCACACAGGGATATATATATATATATATATATATATATATATATACATATATATATATAGAATTAAAATTCTTAAAATGTAGATGCTAAGGAAGAAAAGCATTTTAAATGTTCTTTGGTATTAAAATATTATAAATGAAAAAATTTTTACAAATGACATGAAAAATATTTCAAACAATTTATAAGTAAATAAAATACTATGAATTTACATTTCTGATCTGGACTTTCCAACAGTGAATATTACTTTAACTTTTCACTGTTGGAAAGTCATTTTTATTAAATTATAGGCTTATATACATTTTTTCTGTAATCAATACTTTGCCCACTGAAGTGTACATTTATGCTTCAAATTAAAGCTTGTCGTAAATTAAAAACAAATCAAATCTTGTGTAGGCATTTAACCAAAAGAATTGCTTTTTCGCGTGTCAAATATCAATAGCAACTTTTGATTACAGTCTCCACGACTGGTCACACAATGGATTCCTGTTGAAAATAGCGTAAACCAAGATTACGTATTACGTTGAAAATTCTAGAAGTCAATGAATCTATTTTTGTAAATATAAGGAAATGAAAATTTTATATGGTCCCGCAGTTTTACAATGTGGTAAAAGTTAATGTGAATTTCAGCAATTTAAAATGCTTCTTCACAATAAAACTAAAAGATTCTGTTTCTATAAAACCAAAAGATTCAGTTGTTATAAAACCAAAATAAAACTGTCTAAACTGTAGAACATTGAAAAAATTTTTTTTACTAAGTCTAGACAAAAATGGAGACATTATTAATTTTGATGAAGAGAAAGCACAGTTTTTTAATTTTTGCTTTCAAAACAAACTGCATTTTTTGTTTATATTTTTATATAATATAATTACAAAATACTTCTTAGCCATTTCCTTGCTAAATTTATGAATTGATGAACAATTCATTTCTTGAATGATATGTGTTGTTTCCAACTCTATGAATAGGAAAGGGATGCATCTTTAAGAAGATATCAGTTTATTAACTTTCATATTATACAATAATGAATACTTCTTTTTATTCTATGCTATAACATATGATGAAATATTTATTAAATACAATTTTTTAAACTAGGAATCTTATTAAAAATTATAATCGTTTTTACTTTTTATCAAAATATATTTATTAATTTCAATGATTTTTTTTAAGATAATATTTTTTTAATTTAAAAATTACTTGCAGTTAGTATCTGTATTTCCGACAAATGATCATGAGAATAATATTATTACTTAATCTGTATCTTACATCTATTACAATATATTTTAACTGTAAAATTAGTAATTAGTACAAAGTAATGTTTCCTAAGATAATTTTAAATGAAGATAAATAATTAAATGTTTGGTTATGAACAACAAAACGTTACAAAAAATGAGTGCAAAGATGAAAATGCAGATATATATGTAATATTCTGTTTTAGAAGAGGGTTGAAAGCATGTTTTTATAGTACATCAATGGTACATCATAGAATAAGAAACATTGGAATTCAGGTTTGAATAAAAAGACCAAAAAGATTTTCTCAATAAAAATAATGTGCAAAACATAAATAAAATATACGCAGAGACAGGGGAGTTAGAAAGCATGTTACGCAAATGTATACAGAAAGCCTTTTAGCCTGCGGGCTGGGGGACATTTTAATGCACCATTTGTATTTTAAAGACAGGCTCAATGGATGTTCCTTCCTCAGTTTGCATCGTAATCCTTAACATAGCCGAGGAAGATACAGGTTTTTGTTTTATGTATGTATTCATGTATCGTGAGCAAAGAGTTTTTGGCGCTCCAATGCGCACGTTTTCCCTGGCGCGGCTTTTGGCGCTGCGAGTGAGAGTATTGAAATTGGTCGCTTATTCAAATGCATTCTTTCGATACTTGCTGAACGAAACAAAAATGCCTTGTTTTTGATGCTTTTGATTTCATAGAAATTTCGTTTGAGTACTTTTAAAAGTATTTCTCTTTTGTCTTTTATTATGAAAGAGGGTATTTGTTTGTTTATAAATCTCTTTGTACTTGTATCTAATTCATTGTATTTTAATCGTTGAAAGTTTTATGGAATTTAGTTACCTTAAAATCGATAACAACTGTTTTGCATATTTGTAATACCTTTCAGAATAATTCCAAAGATTTATATGGACTTTTTTTTTTAAAAAAAATTAAGGTCAATTTTGATTTATAGTTTTTTGTTTAATTATAGAGAGCATGTATAAGAGGACATTCAAAGCTTATACACAACTTAAATATTAGATAACTGAAATATATGAGTAAATTTTCCGTTGAAATAAAGTATAGAATTCTAAATAAACATTTATTTATATAGTTTCCAAAGGTTTGAAAGATGGGGTAGTGTTTTGGTTGTAAAAATCAGAATCTGCAAGAAACATATTTATTTAAATAAATCAAAATTATAAAGTGGTTGTCATCGTAATAAAAAACACAAAATTCTAGTTAGAAACGAACGGGAAATAAACTGAACGAATAGTTGTTAATAGAGTAGGTAGAAAATATCAGAAACTACAGCAGAATGTGGTGAAAGATTACGCCAAAATAAATTACAATGTAGCAAAAAGTTGTCACCAAATTAGAGTCTTGATTTAGATATGTTTAAAGATGTTAAATTGTGCTTTTATAAATTTGAAAAGTCGAGAAAATGTATGTAAAAGACTTTCCTTAATCTGATTTGCTTTACGTTTCTCTTTTGCACAAACATACAATCCTCTTGTGTTTTTTTTTTAAACTTTTTATAAGGGAAGAAAAATGCTCAGTTATTTTTGTCTACGTCTACTCTGTGCTATTTCACCTACTGATCGAAAGGCCAATGATTTCCTTGGCATTTCACCTCATCAATTTAAAGATGAGTGGATAATACTCGAATACTCTTTCAATATAATCGAAAGTAAGTAGGCGTCACTATGATCTTTAATAGTTATGTGCTAAAATTGCATGTAATTTGTTGACCTAAGAAGTTTGAGAGTATAATTAATTAATTTTCTTGATACAAATATCAGTAATTGAAGCCACAAATTTAAAGTATTTTTACTCATTCTTTAAATCTATTGTTATGCAAATTTGAGCCCATAGTAAATTATGAGACTTTTCAATATTTTCAATTGAAATGTCATGATTATATTAGTATATGGCTGAATTACCAATAACAGTGTCAGATCAAATGCATCAGCTACATTGACTTATCCATTTTTTTAATATATTTTTCTTCATCAATTCTTTGTATGTTATTACAAAACTGCTATAAAAAATATCTTAGTCCAGATTCTTTTCCGTCAGTAATATTGGACATGATTCTATTTTGTCTAGACCACAGTATAAATTATCTCGTTTGT
Source organism: Latrodectus elegans (assembly GCA_030067965.1). Taxonomy (NCBI): domain Eukaryota; kingdom Metazoa; phylum Arthropoda; class Arachnida; order Araneae; family Theridiidae; genus Latrodectus; species Latrodectus elegans. The sequence goes on along the minus strand of CM057820.1, from coordinate 33,071,973 downwards.
TAAACTTAATTTTCTTTTTATTATCTAAGCTAAATCAATGCTGGAATGCTTGAAAATGCCATATTATTTTACTCTCGTATAGAATTTGCGTTTTCTAAGACAATAAAAAATATGTCTATGTAAATTACTATCAATAAATAAAATATGTCTGCGTAAATTACTATCAAGAAACAAAATATATCTGGGTAAATTATTATCATCTTACTGGGCATGGCTTCAGAAATGTTTCATGAAAAGTAATTCAAGAAACCATTGTTTGACATCAAAACAACAGAGCTAATAAATTATCTATATTTACATACATATATACAATTGATGAACAGAAGTGGCATGTTGCCATTAAAGATGACATTACTCACCAGAACATAAGATGTAATGTCTATTTGCTTTTATTAAATGAAAATTAAACAATATACCTAACAATTAAAATAAGACTATTTTACAGCAATTTAAAATATTATTCTTCATGAACGTCAATATTGTTCAGAGAGAAAGTGAATACTCATCGAAAACATCTACCTGTTAATATAGTCAATTTATATATCATCATAGTTAATTCATCTAATTTGTTACAAAAGTCTAGTTGAAAAATGATACCAAATAGTTAATTCCTTTATCGTAAAATAGTGCAAGATAGCTATTTTAAAACTGAATTTAATGTTATTGACATTTCTTGTCATTCGATTTTATGGATCAAATGGAGTTTCTACTTCCGTGATTTTTCTGTATTCTTATTGCAAGGGTGAGTTATTGAGTTGGACATTTGTTCTGCATTAAAACCAAAAATATCCAACATCTCTAAAGCTCTTTTCCATTTAATAGTTATACAATTAGTATTAAGTTTTATAATCAAGATAAATAATGCAATGTTTTTTTGTAAAAAATATCACTTAGTAGGGAAAAGAAAGAATATCCTATAGTTTGTTTGTCACTCAATGGTCATTTTTAGCACACGAGGGCTAATTAGACTGAGACATACTGTTTAAAGTGGATTTCAAACCACTACAAATATCTATACCCAAGGTGGGATTCGAATCCACGAACTGTTGAACCGAAGGCAAGAGTGCTAACCAGTCGGCTTCCAGCTCGGCGAATATCCCGTAGATTGTTCAAAAAATACAAAATATTTGAAATTATACCATTCTCCGAGAGACTATTTCGCCATTCTTTAGGCATCAACCACTCAAATCTTTAATATACTAAAATTATAGATTAAGAATTCTGCTACTAAAATGTTAAAGTATAAAATAACATAGTTAATAAGTATAATATAATACTGACATTAATATATAATTGATGAGAAGAATAGGATTCTGTGACAATAATTTAGTGCTTGCTTTATTTATGAATAAAACAAATATACAGAATGTCCCTCAAACGCTATCTTTTATTTCAACTTGAAAAACTAATAACCTCAATAGTATTGTGTGTGTATTTAAGTGATATTTTTTTCTTGATTTTAAATCCTCTATAAACTAATATCTTTGATGGCACTGTGATTTGTAACTAAATCCATATCATAAAAATATATTTAATCATTTACATATAACTTAGTAACCATTAATATTTGTTGTATTTGATGCTTCGGTTTATCTAGGCAATTCATTTTAAGGACAAAAACGAATGATCCGATTTTTAATAAGATTGAATTTTTTTAAATGACAAAAGAATTTTAAAGACCAATTAAAATTTCAATTTATTTTCCATAACATTAAATGTTTTTAGTAATTACTTTAACGAAAAAGAATTTTGAATCTAAAACTTATTTCTACTTAAATAATTAAAGTGTTTTAAAACTTTATAGAGATCATAAGAAACATTAATAAAATAAATCCTTACAAAGTTGAAATTCAAATTTAGTGATACATTTGTAAGTTTTGTTTTACAATTACAACTTATGTTTCTTTACAATACATTGTGATAACGCAATTGTATCGTCTCTTTGTTGTACATTTATTTGCTGAATTTAAGTGTTAAGTAATCAGCTAATGGTTGACATGTTCTCTTTAGTACGAGAATAGACTATTTTCCATGAATTTGTGACGTACTGTGGATCCTTTGAATCCATTATACTAAAATTGGAACGATACAGAGAAGATTAGCATTTTCTTCAATATTTTGTACAATCTTGTCTAATTCTTCATAATTATCTTCTTTTATAGCTTGATTTAAGGTACTTATTACTTCAGCAAAAGTTAAATTTTTAGGAATGATGTCATACCTCTGTTCAAGGATGATGTTGGCTTGGAATGTCCGCACCAGTTCTTGGACCTATCCTAGACTTGGGCTCCGCAAGTTAGATGAAAAGTCTATGGGAAAGGTGGGAATCTTCATAATTTAGAAGCAAGGGTCAGGCAGAAGATATTCAATACTTGATCTGCCAACTCCAGAGGCATAATTTCATTTGGAGAAGATCGCGTAGAAAACCTATTTAATATGCTAAATAGCCGCATTTAGCGGACACTATGAATCTTCTTTCAAATCAAGATTCGAAATTATTAACTTCAAAAATGGCAATGACACTTTTCCCCAAACTCGTCCACGCCCGTCTGACTGAGCAAGATAGTAGTCACGAAGTTCCATCTTAATTTGTTGAACAATGGGAATGAGTTAGAATTTTTGCTTTTTGACTGTGTGCACATCTGTTACAGTAGCTGTTACCATGATTCCTCTCATGAGACTTATGAAAACAACCCATAGCTTACTTAAAGTCTCACATGGTGATAAAAATGCGGTAGAAGTCATAAAGCCTGATAACAAATTTTCTCTGTTAGACTGTCCATGGCAACAAACATTATTATTCTAAATATTATATCAACTACTGTGTGTTCAGTAAGAAATTTGTACTTTTAAGTTAAAATAAATAATGACTACAAATTCCACAGAATTTTTCATCTGATTATTTTTTTAATTGAAAAAGTGTACATCTTTCTTTTTATTAAAAAAAACCCTTAATATTATTGAAATATAGCATACTTAGGTGATGGATGTGTTATTTAAAATACCTTCATATAAAATTTATAGCATTTGTGAAAATCTGAAAGAAAACATTTAAGACGAATAGAAATTTGCACCACGATATAAACTTGTAGTAAAATATCTTTTTTTAAATGCCTGGCTGCCCATGGGACATACTTATTCAGCACAACAAGAAGCAAATGTGATTGCCTCCTATACAGTTGAACACTCAGTGGGCACGCCATTTCTCTCCTAAAGTATAGGGTAAAGAAATACACATATATATATAGAGAGAAGAACATCCATGACAGAGCCAGGATTCGAACGCATTCCCTACTGCTTCAAAATTAGGGATGCTAATCACGCAGAAATGAGAGGTTTCTCACAGGCTTCTGCAATAAATTTCGATTTTTTGCAATTCTCTTCTCATGGTTTGAATTGAAATCATTCGTGAAGAATCTTGGTGGAAAGGACTTTTGTCACTGAAAGTCCTTGTTATGCTATTCAATTCGTCAATGATACCTCCTGTTGGAAAACTGTGTTAAAACCGTAGTTACGTCTTCTAAAGACATGGAAACCCATTTACATTTATGGTCTATGAAATCGAGGTGCATACTAAATGGGAACAAACACATTTTTTCAATTTTGAAAAACGTGTCATTTTTCTAATTTAACTTCAATTTTCGAGACATGCAATGTTATATTTTACTTACGCTAACATTCTAAAGATGTTTAACCCACATCATAAAAAATATCGCATACTTCAACCTAAGTAAGCTTTAAAACAAAATCTAAAAAGTTTCTAATTCATTGGCTAATGTGTATATATATATATATATATATATATATATATATATATATATATATATATATATATATATATATATATATATATATATATATATATATATATAATGTACATGCTACTTAAATATATATTTAAATTAATAAAATACAGAAAAGACCATGCTGGACACTAAAATAATTATGAATCCATTAACAAAGAGCTGTTAAATAATTTAAACAATTATTCCTTTCAATTCTGAGAAAACGATTAAAGTTATTTAGTTATTTCACATTTATTTAACTGCTGTACTAAATAACTTTACTTAAACATTTTAAATCTTATTGAAATTTCACTTTATACTCCATACTTTAAGCTTGAAAAATAAATGTTGAGCTTAGTTTTCACTATATTCGTTTTTGCCGAAAGATTTCTAAATCTATACTTAAGATAAAATATAGTATTGATACACTTTGTTTTTGTTCTGTTACAATCATTAGTAATTCCTATTACTGCCAACAGAAGATGGAAAATTTAAAAAGTAGTAAAACTAGTGACTGTAAATTTGATATGTGAGATGACAATTAAAAAGAAAGCCATTAGAATATGAATAAAATCATGGATTAACTAAAAAATGAAAAATTGATAAAATAAAATAAAAATTGCAAAACTATTCCTACGGTGAACAAAGCAGTTAAGCATTTCTTTTTTACTAAATATTTGAAATGAATTTAGCTTGAAACATATAAAAATACTTATTTTTCAACAGAAATAAATATATTTCTGAAGCAAAAAGGTGCTTAATATTAATTTTCTTTGCTTTCATTATTATATCTAAGTTAACGAATAGTTTTCTTTTTAATTAGAGTAATAATATTTGTATTTAAGAATTAAGTGTGTATACGATTACTTTTGCAAATTTTGCCTCAAAAATTTCATTATTCCATTCATTATAAATTTGATTACTTTCAATTATTTTTAAAACTTTTTATTTTACTCCATTTATTGATAAAACCAATAGATCCTGAAATAATTTTCTCATTATTTTTAAATAACTTATTAAATTCACTTTTCTTCTTATAATATCTATTACCATCAAATACCTTCCTATAATCCTTTTGAATCCCTTTATTTATCAATTTGCAATATAATAACTTAATCACATTTAGTATAAAAAATTTAATGGAAATTTAATTTCATTTTTATATTACACAGTTTTAAATTTGTAAAAAAAAAGTAATTCAAAAATTTTCCAATAATTATTTAAATCCGAATCGGTATATAAATCATGGATTTAATTTAACTGATATTATAAATTCCTAAGAATAAAAATGTCATGTGTAGATATAAGAAATTATAGTTAATGAAATAAATAAGGAATCTACTCTTATAGGAAGAAAACTTATCATTTAATGGTATAGAAAATTACTTTTAAGAAATCGGTCAATTGGGTTTGAAATATATTTTTTACTGAAAGTTATCAACTTTAACGGACTTTCGTCTTCCTGTGACAGCTGACAATAAATATAAACCAAAGATGTAAGACGTTAGATTTATCTTTGATATCAATTAATTATATTAACACTATAAATGGGCAATTTTATTTTCTTCCGAAGGCAAGGCAATTAAAATCATCCACAAAGAAAAGAACCAACTCATCTACACCCTGATGATAACAGATTGTCCAACAACAATTGAGTTATCTCGGGGAATGAGAAAATAAAGAATTAAAAAAAAATGCCCAGTAAATCAAAGCGAAACCGGATTGAGTACCTAATATCGCCCGGTCAGAATTAGTTAGAGGAAGAAAATTGAAAGAAGGCGGGAAAAGAGGCTCTTCGGCAACGAGGTGCATCACCAAAACAAATCACTATCACGGTTTTAACCTTTAACTTTCTTTTAATCAAGACGTGAGAGTTTGCAAGTGATAAAATTGGCAGTTCAGACACCAGGGGGCGTTACTAAAGGGATTCCAGCCTGCCTTTCCCCCAACTTCTTATACTGTCGATTCAGTGCTGTAGAACATTGTAAAGGCAATTAACTGTTTCTCGTAGGTACTTGTCAAGATGGGGTGGAGGGAAGATGCAGGGGTGGGTGAGAATCGTTTCCATTTCTTTTCTGCTTTGTTCGCGTGTATGGAGCTGTTGTGTATAAGCAATGGGCGAAGCTATACAAGAGAAAAATTGACTGACGGATTTTTATCTGTCTGCGCATTTACATTGAGATGACTCCTCTTGCAACCGTAGGTGGTGGAGGTTATATACTCTGTCAAAACCGCATTTGAGCAGCCTGCCATTTTTTGCTCGGCTCCCACTGGGAGATGTTGGTTGCAATAAATGGTCACGTATAGAGCGTTTTGACCCCCATCCATAAAACGCTTTATTACACCTCTATTAGAATCAATTCAGAAAAACTAAATGCAATAGTTTTTTGAATAAGCAATCCAATGTCTATACTTTGTAATATTTAAATGAGTTTTTCAAGTATATATTCTTGTCCCGTCATTCATGCGAGTCCAGTTTAAAAAATTATCTTTACTTTTAATGATTATACTTACCACAGGCCTCAGATCAATTACTATTTTCTAATTTTAAAATCGTTTAGGAATTATTTACCTTGTACTACAGGTATTTAAATATACTTGAATATTTTGATATATTTAGTAAATTTATATATTAAATATATTTTGATTTAATGAGTATTTCTGTAAAAATGTTACGAGTTTGAGAAAAATTGAAAGAAAATTTTTTTTAATGAATTTTCGTTAAGAATGACGAATTTTGGTATATAATTTGGCATTCATGTAATTAAATTTATAGACAGAAGTAATATAAAACTAAGCAAATATAATTTTAATACATTTTTAATAAAATACATAGTTTTAAATCAAAATATTTTTTTGAACTAAGAATTGCTAATGGAAAAGACATTCACGCACTTAGTGTAGAAGGTTGACTTTAATAATTCATATGAAAAAAATACATCAAAATACGTTTAATTATAACAAATTCAGTTATAGTTTTATAAGCATTTCAATTAATGAGGTAGTTAGAGATAATGTTATAGCTAATAAATGTGAAGACGAAACTTACTGTTTAGACTTTCTCACATGAAAAGATAAAATGTGTTGTGTAATCACAAATGATTCATTGAATTTTTGTCGGATAAACATTACAAATTATTTGATACAATATAGTCAATGGTACATTTGTTCAAATAAGCACATTTATATGTTTCTTACGCACAATTTCAAATGTTGAATGTGCTTTTTTCGTCTTATAAGAAAAAACATTTATATTGCAGTGAAATGAGACCATTTAAATTCGAATGTGATCCAGTCAATGTTAACTTGCCCAGAATAGGGTCTATATACCCACTCTTTTCTTGAATGGTTTGACATCATCAACTTTCGATACTGTCAGTTAAGTTATCGGTTACCGAAATGGAAAACAAAGAGTAAACACGGAGTAAGTTGTTTTGCAGCTCTCCTACAAACCTTAGTGGAGGACTTAAAGCAGCAATTTGACTACCAAAATAGTCCCACAGGTGCTCTAGGGGATTCAGATCTTGAGATCAAGTTGGCCTTTCCCTTTCCAATAAATCAAGCTACTTAAAATAGCACAATACAAATCAAGTCACTTAGAATGAAATTATTGTCAGTTGCAACAATATAAGAGTGAACTTATGAATCAAGGATCTCAACCCGATATTTAACATCAGTAATAGTTCCTCTATGGGACACCTGTAGGTAAGTGTAGTCACCAAGTCTGAGATGTGTCTGCCCAAGACACAATTCCACCTATGTGGTTAACTGTATCTTTCCACAGCCTTAGATTGATGGTATCTGGTGTCTGATGTTTCGTTCCTTCCAGATTAGATCTCATCCTGAATCACTCTCCTATGTGGATCTAGACTCGTCTATAAAAAGAACAGAATTTTATCACTGTAGGTTCAGGAAACGTGTTCCCTTGCCCACGACAAGAGAACCCTTCTTTCTTTTTTCGATGAAGGCACACACACAATTACTCACCTTGCTTACAGATCTGGATAATGAAGACGCCTTTGAGCTATACTAGATGATATTCTTCTCTCTGATGTTAGAGTGATCTGATTAGATCTAAATAACGCAGCACGGAAATGTTTCTTCTCCATCTGGACTACGGAGCTATAAAACGGTCTTTTGCAGGTATTGTAACTCGTGATCGGCATGGAACATGTCTCTTCTGGGGCATAAACTTCAATTTGGTATTGATTCCAGAGAAAGGGCACTACAGTGCAAGATACATTAAGGCGCTTTGCGTCATCAGACTTTGACATCCCCATCGCCATCCATTCTATTGTCTGCATATTAACCAATCGAGCAGACGGCTTCTCTCGGACATTGTGAGTTGCCACTGACGATTGTCAATGAATCTGCTGATAAAAGTTGAAAATCAACAAAGTTACACGAATAATTACGAAAACCTGATATATTTGAATATTTTTTCTCACTCATATATATCTTTTGCTACAAAAAAGTGATAGTAAGCATTTTTGCATAAATTTACATGCGTTCATTTTTTATCATTGATGTAAACTGTAAATTTAATTGTTTGTGCCATTTTTTTATCATAAGCTTAAAAAAATATATTGTTTCTTATGTTTGAAATCCAGTGTATTCTAAGTTTTAAGACGTTAAACATAGATTACTTTTTATAACTACCTTAAATCTTATATATATATATATATATATATATATATATATATATATATATATATATATATATATATATATATATATATATATATATATATATATATATATATATATATAAGTGTTTATATATATATATATATGTATGTATGTGTGTGTGTATATTTAATTTTCATACCGATTTAAAATTTGTATGCACTATACCGACTAACTTTGTTTTCTAGTAATTTCGACGAATTATTTGAGCATTTTTCCGGATATTCAATAAAATCCAACGATTTATTCAGACTCAAGAAAAAGATATCATTTCAAATCTTCCTTCTTCAAAAATTTTATAGTTAATTTTGCTGTTTCTACAAGCATTTGAGCTCTAAAATTATATTAAATGCATTCTGATTTGAAGATGTAAAAACAAATTTTTATATTTCATAGAACATATATTTTCTTAAGAATATTTTTTAATGTGAAGAAATGAAATAATTTTGTCAATCTACAATTATATTTTTAGATTTATTAGTTTATTCCTTACCTTTATGTTTGCTGTTATTTATGGTTAAAATTAATGATTTTTTCAAGAAAGAATGTATCCTCTTTTCTCAAAATATTATTTTAAAATTCAACGAAATTTGAAGAATAATGTCTGGAAAAAATAAAGAAATCGGAATCTAAACAAGCTTTTACAAATATTTACTCTCTTCTCATTGAATTGATTGATATTTTGTTTTAAGAGTTTCTTCTTCATGAATAAAATAAACATTGAATATAACAACAGAATTTATTTCTGTTGTTATATTCATGAATATAACAGCAGAAATAAAAGATTTTATCAACTTTCAATTAGTCATTTCCAAAAATTATTTTCTGATGCTATGAACAGGTTTAAAATCATATGGTGTTACTGAAATTTATGAAAACATTTCTCCATCCATACAATAATATTAACGTTTAAAATGAAGTTATGTTCCAATCTCAAAAAGATAAGGTACTACATATTTCTTGCCCAATGGCGTTGGCATGTCAGTTAAGATTTTGCTTTCCACAAAATTATTCTCTCGCTTGTATGAATTCTCTTTTATAAAAGTCAGGAGTTCTTTTCATTGAAATCTATTCTTAAAGAAGGAGACAGAAAGAAAAGCTTTCTTTTTATTCTTTCCCAAGCATAGAAGGTTCTTAACAGCAAAAAACCAACCAAATGGAACCCATTTAAAAATGCAACACATTCTCAGAATCTGAGCGAAATGCATAATAACTTTTTAGCCATAATGAAGTCATAAGAAATTGAGTTGAACGTCGAGGAGGCCAAAAATTTGATTAATGCATTTGCAACAACAAGAGAACAATAGGGCGGGATAGAGGGGCACCTGCTTTAACATCAGAGTTGAAAATAGGGGGGTGGTAAGGGTAATCCCGTACTATTTGCCACCTGGTCTAGTTCAAGACTTGATCAATCACTTAAGACTTCTTCTTCCCAAGACCCTATCTTTCTCTGAGGTCTTCTTTACCACAAACACTTTATCTCCAAAAATCTCTTATCAAAGTTTGCCTCTCCAGAAGAAAAAACGGAGGAGTTTCAGAGACGATAGTTAATGCCAAAAAATTAATTAAATCACTGGCCTGTTAATTACTTTTCCAGGATCTAAAACTCCATGGCTTTTCTATCTCCCTTCGCCCTCCCGTTCTCGATAATGAATTAATTTGTTTCCTTCGACGTCAAACACGCAAAATTAACAACCTGTCCTCTGGAGTGAGCCACTGTGCGAGTGAATAAGGGGGACGGTTAAATTAGTTTTAAGGGGTTAAATTATAAATTTCTCCTTTATGAAGAGAAGTCTCCCAATAAAGGTAAAGAATTTTTGTAAATCCAAGAAAATTTGTTAGGTCTAACCCTCATTACTGAAGAAAGTTGTTTTATTTTATGTCTTGTCGAATATTTTCTTTCATTTAATGTCTTGTAAAAAATGGTAATACCTAAATAAATAATATTGAAAGGTTCATTAATAATGACATTAAGGATTTCTTATTTTTGTTTTCTGATAATCAGCTGATTTTGGTTGTTGCTTATTTTATTTGTAAGCAATCACACAGAATACTCTGTTTTTAATGCGTGTCTTTGAAGACTAAATGCTTATAAACATGGCTGCCGTTATTTTAATAAACTATTGAGGTTGGTTGAAATAATGCACTTTTGAACATTAACTCTTTCGCGATGTAAGTGGTTGTCACTGCTTTATTGAACTCTGGTGGTTTGGTGAAATATAACACTCTAGCTCTATTTTAGCTAACGCTATTTTTGCTCTAGATTTTAAAATATAAGACACAATGCTCTGATAGTATTTAGGTAAATATATACTGATAATATGTACGTTTTGACAAGAGGAATATAATTAATAATTTAATTTTAAACTAAAACAAATTCTTTTTAAACTTAACGTTGTTGTACAAGTGTATTGCCCCATACCTTGACCTCCATTGGATTGTGTTTGTTGGTGGAAATAGAAGCAGGCTCCAAGCAGAAGACCCACAACACTTGAACTGCCACCCCAAAGGTACCATTTTATTTGAAGGACATTGGGTCACAGCATACTTAACTTGTCCTATCTAACCTTCAGTGAACATGTAGGATCTTCAATGAAGTCAGTATACTACCCCCAAATAATGAGAAGGGCGTCCTAACACGCCAGGCCACCGTGGCACCCCCTTTCATTAAACATGTAACAAAATTTCCTTATTTAAAATCTTCTATAATATATGGAAGCAGAATATTTTGTGAAGTTGAATGCGTATGAGTTTAAGTTAAGCAATATAAACCACAGAATGAATTAATTTAAATAAATAATAAATAAGATATATACAAAAATAATGAAAATGTAGGTCAAAATTAAAATCTGGGAAAAGTTTTTTTTTTTCCTCTTCCTAAAATTTGTAATTAAATTGAAAGTAACTCAGAATTCAAATTAATGCAAATGCATTGTAATTAACTATTTCCAGCAACAAGAGCTACTTTATAAAAAAAACATTTTTATATAAACTAATTAAAATTAATATGCAATATAAAATATTTATAGTTAAAATTAATGTAAAGGAAATTGAACATGAAAAATGAAACAATTTATCTAACGCAATCACATCGATGTATAATTAACAAAATACATTATAAAACTATAACTTAACATAATATATACTAAATAAATAAAGTTATTAAAAATGTTCAAAAAATGATTTAAATATGAAATATAATTTCCACAAAATTAAGCATTTTTATTTTTATAAAGACATTCCTTATCTTTTTCGTTTAATAAATTTAAGATTTCGTTAATTAATTACTAGCAAGATGTATTGTGTATGACAGTAATATAATCACTCACTGGAACACTGAAAGAATAGTTTTCACTGCTTGGAATGTAAAATTTTAATTTAGATTTTAGGAATTTTACAAAGAGTCTTACGTCAATTAGCTGTAAATATAATTATTTTCCATTTTTTCTAGTTAAATAATTAATTTGTGCATTCACATGCTCTGTGATAAGCATAAATAAGCGTGTTAATTTTCACTGACTTATATGAAAGTAATTAAATGGAATTAGACTTATAAAAACATTAAGTGGATGGTTTGGAATTCACTGTCTAAGATTAGTTAATTATTAATAGTTTTAATTAATTATTTTTTCACAAAAGACCTTAACAAACTTGGATACTGATATAAATAATAAATATTTTAGTATGAAACATTTTTCGTTGGAAAAAGTATATATTTGAATCTATTAATTATTTAGTAAAGATTTACTGAAACTTGTCAGTGTATTATAAAATGGAAACTTTTTTTTATAAATGAACTATCTTCAGCTTGTAAAATTAATATTTAATAAGAAATTTTATTGAAATGATTTTTACTCTTTTAACAAGAGGTTGTAATAAAAAAATGCAAATTACAGATGACATGAAATGATATTAAATGCATTTTAATTAATTTAAATCGCATGCCTTTCTAGAAGATGGAAACAATTATTAATTTCCTCTTTGAAAAAATAAATAATTTTCTTCTCATGCTTTCACAATTATTTGATTGTTAATTTTCAGAATTGCAATAAGTGAAGCACTTAACTTTTTATTCATGATTTCCTTCTAAAATTATACATGTAAATATTTAACGAATGTTTTTGTGAAAAAACATAAAAAGCATTACTAAACATAATTCCAGCTTTTTCGTTATTTTCCCATTGGACATCTGAATCCCCTATATTTTAGCTTTGTTTAAAAAGAATATAACAGAAGTGGTCTATTAGATATGATTGGCAAAATGAAAATTGAGCAAAAATTGTGGATTTTAAAAATGAAATCGTTTCAATAAAAAGTTGAAAAAAATATTAGAACTGCAATTTACATATTATAAATGCAAATTAAAATTAATCTAAATATAGCCAATTGTGAAAGCTCTTAGATGAAAAGTCCTTATAACAAATTTATGAATTGATTGAATTTTTGATAACCCTATTTTATAGCTATTCTTTCGTGAAAGGAGTGTCTACAACAACATATTGCACAGGTAAAAATAGTGCTACATATTTGGAGATAGAGACAAAATGGTTTGAAGTAGAAATTTATTATGCATTAATGGAAGTTTAAATAATAACATATTTAATGATTAATCAAGCAAAAAGTGATGAACATAAAAATTTATTCAGTTGTTGTGCAAAACTATATGAACAAAAAATTGGAAGATGATAATATGATTATTAAAAGTCTAAAATAGTAAAAGAAATCAAAGCATTATTTACTTAAAAAAAGAAAGTATGTTAAAAAATATATTGATTTATTTAAATCTAAACATGAATTAACGATGTTAACATTTTTGCTACCAATAAAGTAAATCATAATTTATCGGTTTATCGGGTATTATTGTACTAGCTGACAAACGACTTGTTTGTTTTTGATGTATTAGAAAATCAGTAAAATATACACAGCTATATATAATTAAATTGTTACTTAAAGATGTTAAATTGCAAATGATTTCTTTTATTTAAATATTTAAAATAAAGCATTTCTGTTGTATAATACCCGGCAATTAGGATTTCTACCTTTCAGCATTACAAAGAGCTGAAGTAATGTCACTTTATTTAATGAGATACCCAGCGAGTGTACTGTGTAGCTCCGAAAAAGGGTCTTCGTAATTTAGAAGCAGGGACCAAGCAGAAGACCCCAGAGATATAGCCTACCACTCCCAGAAGAATCATTTCTTCTGGAGAACGCTACAACAACGACATATTTAACGTGCCTCAGCCACTATTTGTAAACAAGGCAGAACTTGATTGGGTAGGGATTCGAACCCACAACCTTCCGATAACGAGAACGAACTCTAACCAATTAGGTCCCCGCGGAATTCTCTGATAATTAGGAGTGTCTAAGTGATAGGAATCTCAGCACCATTTCTTACCACTGAATTCTTCTAACTTCCAATGATTAAGAATGATCCAAAATTACTTGATGAGGATTGTAATCCTCCACTTCTAATCATGAATTTGATTCTAGAAATATCTTGCGAGTAAAATCCGGAAAGAGATTTGCGCTGTTATATTCTGTAAATAATGAAATAGTTGCGTGACTAAATGCAAAGAAAAATATTAAAATTACCTTCCACTTAAGTATGAATAATGAGCTACGTGTCTCCAATGGAAAACATTTTCATCGTTTTAAGTCTAAATATGTTTTTTATTTAAGATTAAGAGAACTAGTTATATTCTGAATAATAATAATAATAATAATATATGTTAGTTAAAATTCTATGCTAAAATTTCAGGAAGTAATAAATGTATTTCGAAAACAATATTTAATTTTTAAAAGGAAAACAAAAAAATTGCATTTTTTTTCTTCTACAAATTAATTATAATTTTGAAGAAAATTAAAGAATATCTATTTTTGAATTTAACTGATTGAATGAAAGTAAAAGGGCTGTCTGTGAGATAAGAAATTCCTGAAATTAATAATAAAATATTAGCGAAAATTCTTGTCACAATTCAGAAGTAATAAATCCCTTTCGAGAAAATGCAATTATTACTTCTGAAAAGCATTTAATTCGCTTTCGTAAAGAATTCTAAACTGGTTAAGATTTGAGTTGAATTATAAATCGATAATTGACTTAGCAAATATTAAATTTCAGACGATAAGAAATAGTTTTCTTATCGTCTGAGATGACTTTTTAACACAAAAATTTATTCATGGTTTTAGATGGATTCCAATCCACAATAAGTATCCTCATATAATGAAGGAACGAAACCTTCAAACTGTTCAACTCAAATTTAGAGTACTAACTATTTAGTTTCCATAACCCATGGGATGTATAAGACATGGCATGATTATGCATGACATGGTAGGGTACGCAATACATGTTGCATTTATTTAAATTATATAAAGATTTAACACAACTCATGTACTGAAACTATGTGTAATATATTTCATATTGACAAAAAATATTGCGGTAATATAGTGAGCTAAATTGTCTTCTCGTGAAAGAAGGTTGTGGATTCAAAGTCTGGACTGGCAAAAGACTGCCGAATTCATAAAGTCACGATTTGGGAATCTAAAGTTAGTGGTGGTCACATTATTTTTCAAGTGAAATAATACATTTGGGATGGGTAGCTGTCTAATTATGAATGTTTTCTGCTCTACTCCGATTTCTAAATGACGAGAATTCGCTTTAGGTGCACTTAACGAATGCATATTATGCAAATAAGCATCAGTTCTACTGTCTTTAGTGCCTAAATGCTTAAATGTACTGAAAAGGATTAAAAGCTAGCAAACAGTTTTACTTTGGAGAGCAAGATATACACTGCTCAAGACAATTAAAGAATATTTTAAGTCTTTTATAAAATATCGGTATAAGCAAATTTTATCAGCATAAAATATATGAAAAGAACAACAAATGCAGATTTTTCTCATTTTAAAACTTTGCAGTATGCAAATTTTGAGTTTGATGTTAAAGGCTCATTTTAGCTGCAACTTATGAGATTTAGCTCTCGACTTAATGTCAGAGCAGAGAAGAATGATTGACATTCAGTAAGCGTCTTTCAATGAGTGTGATATTTTAACGAAGCCATTTAGCCGAATCAGAAGTTTGGATAGTTACAAACCGTTAAGAGGGCGCCCAAATACAATTTGAAGTAGCAAAAGATAATGAAGTTTCACAAAGTGTGATTCCCAGAATATAGAACCATTTTTCGGAGACTGTAAATGCAGTCCGAAGATAACAGCGAAGTTACAGATATGCAGTTACACAATGAAGACCATTGCTTAAAACTAATGGATCTGGACCCAAGTATGAATGCTACTTTTCTTCAACAACATCTTTGCACGGCTACTGATACAGCTGGTTTATGTTACAGAGCTGTATGCTTGCTGACCAGAGGCGTGTGTCATGTTAATAACTGGCCACCATCACACTCACAGGGAGTAGACAACAGACCATGTGAACTGGAGTAGAAATGAATGACGCAATATTCTTTTCTCTGACGAATCCAGTTTTCTCTTCATCTTGATAATAGACTTATTTTAATCTGGTGGAAAAGTAGCCCTAGAAATAATCTTTGTTCGTGCATGAAGTATCAGATGTAGCAATGGGAGAATGATGGTATACTGGCATCTCCACTGATGGGAGCAGTGATATTGGTATCATTCGAAATTGAGCTCTGATTTGTCACAGGTATAGGGAAGAGTTTCTCAGACATTTTTTAATCCCTTACGCTGCAGCAATTGGTGAAACTTCATGTTAATGGACGACAATAACAAGCTGCATAGTGCTATAACTATGTAAATGAAGTAACTTTGGGAATGTAGACACTAGAGAACCTTTGTGGAGGAGGAATCATACGAATGGAATGTCCATTGACGTGTTCAATGGACATAAAACAATTGAGCTTGTTTTTGAGATTCTAGACAGATGATTGGCTCGTACCTATCACTCTCACAAATTCTCCAAAATTTGGAAAGAGATCTTTTGGAAGGTTCAGATAAAATCTCCAGCCCCTCATTATGAGTCTCATTGGCTCAATTCTTCAAAAAAAAAAAAAAAAATGCAATATTATTGGCCGTTTGAGGAAACAATACCATCAACTAAAAACGATTTCTTTTAAAGAAACACCTTTATTATTTGTTTTCATAAGCACAAAGTGTTTTATCCACTTTTGTACCTGAATGCTCAACAAAAAGCATTCCATTCTGGCAAATAAATATTAATTTTATCCTATAAAGCCTACTACATCTGTCAGTAATGCTTCAATCATCCAAGACACTCTCGAAATGCAAGATCAACTCACCATCTCAAGGTCCTTTAATTATTTTGTGTAGTGAAGTGTGGAATAATCTGAAAATTATTGCTAAAGTATTTCGTAAAATTAATAAATGATTCAAAGAGTAGAGATTAAGGACTGTTTTGCTCTAACATAAAAATCATACACATGAATGGTTAAAAAAATATGTACTATAATGTTTCGACTTAAAGAATTTTCATTGTAAAAATTGGTACACTTTAAGAAGATACATATTTGCATTGATGAAAATATAATGGAGTCAAATCAAATTTATCATCATTTACTGTACCTAAAAGCGTAATTATCAATTAATGCTCACCTAAAAAAGAAATATTTTCTGCTAACTGACGTGTTTACAAAATACTGAATTATTCGCCATTATTAAAATATGAAATATATTAATAACAGAGGAAGCAATTAATAATTTTTTAAACTGACATGCGTTTTCATTAGCTGCCTTATTATCATGGATTCTCAAAAAATTAGACATATGATCATGTATATCACACGACACCATATAATTTCAATCGAAACCTATATAATTTTTTTTAAATTTTAGATCCTCAAAATTCTCCATGCCATCATTGATAATAGCCCCGACACTTAGGAGAAACAATTCACTTCACTTCTTCCCAGGCATTTTCCTAGGTATCCAGGGCGATAATGAAAATGTTCCAGACGATATATTAATTGTGCTGTAATGAAGAAAAGAGCGGACCTGTAATTAAGTGGGTTGCAAGCGCTGGAGACGCAATGTATTCAATACTGCCATAATCAAGTGGAGGAAAATTAATTTCTTAAACGCGTTGAGAAAAACAGCCTAGACCGCAGTTTAATTAAATCTCAGGCAGCGTAATTAATTATGCTTAGAAGTGTTTATACTTGCCTCAACGGCGAAAATCCAGCGTTCCGCCTTTTCGTGACCAAAAAGTGCGTGTCCGTAGCTGAGCGGGTGTAATATATAACATTTTTAATGGCATTTTTTGTTGCTTTCTCCAAGACTGGGCGTACCCTGACTGTCAAGGAACAACCGTGGTCCCATATTAGGCTATTTTTTTTTTTATTAATATTTAAGAAAAGTTGTTCTATTGATTATCGCGAGTTTCTCAAAAACTGCGGAAGTAATTAATGCACGTGGAATCACTAGGATGATCTGATTTATTCGATAGTTATTAAAGACGGCGTTATACTTTCGATTAATATTTCGCGTTAACGAATTATCCTCTTTTGTTCATAATGTGGAAGTTTTACCTAAGTAAAAGACTACTTTTTAAGGCGTCTTTCTTATTCGCAGATCATTTGTTCGTTTAAGTAAATGTGTAACAGCGCCAGTGCTGTTATCATAATCATGAATTCCTCTTTTTTTACTTATGGACAATTCAGTTTTGATGAATTCATATAATGAGGCTCATGAATTATTTATATTCCTACTGTGTGTAATTTCATTAAAATGAAATAATTCATTTATTAAACGATTGCATATTTTTCTGTCTGTATATGGTTGTTTTTACTTCTATGTTACCCAAGGAAATGTTTCATTATAAAATAATTATGACATTTTTTTTCAAAATTAACGCATGTAAATGTTTTATATTATGTAGATTTTGTGCTAAAAGTAAAACAATAACTAATTATTTTCTCGATATTGAGATAATCACTTTTCTTATTTTCTTATTAATGATTGAAGTTTCCTTGGAACTGATGTATTTAATATGCATCATTTATTTCTTATCCTTGAATGACATTTTTATTCATTTATATATATACATATTTGTTCTAAAAATAAATTAGATAAGAGATGTATTTAAATTTTTTTAAAAAATAAACAAATCTTGCATTATTAAAAATCTTTGAAAATTTAATCGTAAATAAAATTATTTTTATCGTTCAAAAATAAGTATTTCAAAAATCTTTATACTTTTTTAAGCAAACAAGAAACATAGAGCTTCATAAATCCTAAATTTTAATGACATAATATATATACATATATATATATATATATATATATATATATATATATATATATATATATATATATATACATATATATATATATATTTTAAAATTCAATATAAAAAATATACGTGTTCATAAAAATGAATAAATCATCGTAAAAATCTTTGGGAATTTTATTCTTTATTATTTCAACCGTTTATAAACAATAATGTCTTAAAAATTATATAATATATTCCACTCTGTTATGCTCTTTTACTTACAAATAATATAGTTTTTGTACTAATAGGGAAGCTATTATTTTATAAATCATTAATTTAATCGAATAAAAATCATGAAATTTTTAAAACTTAGTTGAGGACAATATACAAAAAATCTTAGAAAACGAGCAAATTATACGGTTTTAAAAATTTGGAGATTTACTCTAAATTAAATTGTATTGATAATTTAATAATAAGAAAAGTTTTAAATTTTAAATAATAGTTTCTACTCTATTGTACTCGCTTATTTTTCAATAATATGTTATTTATCTAAGAAAATATCTTTTGTAAGTATCAGTTTTAACAAGATAATACAATATTGGTCGAAAAAATGTTATCACGTTATTAATAAGAAAATTGTTAGAAAACTATAATTTGTCGCTCATTTTTTTTTGAAACAAATATACAATATATGATTTTGAATATTATGCATTGTGTATTTCTTTCTATGTTTTTTAGAAATATATATGTTTCTATATTTTTGGAAACAAATACACAATGTATAATTTTGAATATTTCTGATGAATTTTTAAATTAAAAAAATTAATTGGAACTCACTTTTATATAGAAAAAATTTTTCTTACATTTTATTGAATAATTTGAAAGATGTGATTGATGTAACTTGTAAAAAGATGTGTAGTTATGATTTTTATAAATTAAAGTTTCCTGCCTCATTTTATAAATGTAAGTGAGATAAATTAGAGCATAATGTTATTTCCCCCTTTGTCTCTGAAAAAATTACTGTACTTTAACATCAATAAAGAAATCGCACAATTTAAATGATGCTTTCAAATATAGTGTTTATATTTTCTTTATACATTATTTAAATTATATTTACACTTTGAAAAATGATTTCTACCTCTTTTTTTTCTTTTAAAATCTTTCTTCTCTTTATTTTCTTCAAAATCAATAACTATTCTCTGTGATGATGAAATGAAAAAGTTATTGTTTTATTTTCTGAAGCAATTTATTTGTAACATAGCTGTTAATTTCATTTTTTTTGCATTTTTTAATCTTTAATAATACAGCACTTAATACACTAGCATGTTTATGAACTCCCTGATTTTTTTTAATGGAAATTTTACGTGTTTAATAAAATTATGTACATTGCATTATTTTATATCAAATAGTAATATTTCATAGCTGCAATAAGGATTCTTTAACTTGTATTTACCTGTAAAAATTTATTTCTTTTCAAACTCTAATAAAATGGGTACCAACTTTTTGCTGTCTTTTATACTATTACTTTGACATAACGAATTTTTTCAATGTTTCAAATATTAAATGTATTTAATAAAAGAATATGAATATTAATAATAATGCAAAATCTGACACAAAGTTGAGTTTAAATAAATTATTATATTTAAGCAAATTAATAAATCTTTCTAATTATTTTATATAACTTGCAATTTAGAACAATCACAGTTTGTGAACTAAAATAAAAGTTCCATTAACTTAGACAACATCTGTAACATCAGAAGTAAGAATTATATCTTTTTCAGCATCAACTTTTGTAACATGAGAAATAAGAATTCCATTAACTTTATGTTTGAGTTTCTCATTAACTGTGATTGGGATTCATTAACCGTGAGGGTAACAATCTTTTCATAAAGTTATATTTGTAAATCTTCATTTTTTATTTTCCTTTATTTTATTCTGCTATAGACTTTACGAAAAACTATTCGTTATGCATCGAATGTTTGACACATTTGTTTATGGATTGATTTTTATTGGAATTTCCCCAATCATATGTCCTAAACATATTAATATAATCAACTTTACGCTGTAAGATTTATAAATATACTAACAATGCTCTTAAATTATTCATTGCGCAAAATAAGATTAATGTAAAAATATTTTATAATAGACTTCAAAACTCAATTTTCAGTCTGTGTATTGGTGACATGATCTTTGCAAAATAATGAATAATTCTTTTAAATTACCTTTTTCCAATCTGTCAATGCTATTTTTTGTTTAATCTTTATACTATTCGCATGATCTTATTTAATTATTATGTACTTATTTAATTATCAAATGGATTTTTTTCAAAAAACTTTTACATAAAAAAAGAGACTTTATTTGATTACTGTTTTTGAACTAATATTTGGTACAGCTCATTCTCATTATGATTTAAAGCTGGCTTTTATTTTGAGTATATTTAATATTATATTTTCAGATGTTAATATAAAATGTATATTTTTATGAATAAGCAAAGTAGTGTCAAGTTTAGTATATCACAGTTCATATTGAATAAAGATATGTTGTGAATTAATATAAAACTATCATATCAACAAATTTAATTTAATTTTTTTTCACTTACATTTTCAGCATATTTTATTGTGAACTTAAATATTATTCATTTTCTTGACAAATATTATACATAAGTGTTGATTTAAGAGATTTAAATATTTATAATTTTATTAGACAATTATCTAAATAACATTTAAACTTCAATGAAAGTTACCTTAAAACACCAAGATAACAGTTATTAAATTCTTGAAATTCTCTCTTGAATGGATATATAGCTTTCAATTAACTGTACATTTAAAACAAAAATATCATTTGTGAAGAGATGGGTCTTCCTTTTTTTAAAAGAATTCCTTGAAATAAACTTTAAAATGTAACACAATTTAAATAGTAAGTGAAAAGAATTGCAATGCTTTACTTTGTTATCTTATAAAAATAAAAATTTCTCACTAAATTAAAATGCCGTTTTAAGCAATATATTATTCATTCTTATTAAAAATAAATTTTCTCTAAAT
The DNA here is from genome assembly GCA_030067965.1 of Latrodectus elegans. Taxonomy (NCBI): domain Eukaryota; kingdom Metazoa; phylum Arthropoda; class Arachnida; order Araneae; family Theridiidae; genus Latrodectus; species Latrodectus elegans. Next base: position 33,050,263 of record CM057820.1, on the reverse strand, counting down.
AAAACAGCATCAACAAATTTCTCACGAAAATCAACTTTCTACAATAAGATAATATTTTGATGATATTTTTAGTGCAAGTATTCTATAAGATAAGACACTTCCAAGCACATTTCCCTCTATTTTTTTCGTTTTCACTGTTATTTTTTCATGTTAATTCTGCCAGTTAGAGTTAGAATGTTTTTATTTCTATTAGCAATTCTCACTAAAATAAAATATCGTTTTAATTAATATTTATTTTACTCTCGTTAAATTAAAGCTAATTCTCCTTAAATGGAGTCACAAAAAATTCTCTCGGAAATGAAACTTAATAAAGTAAATATTATTAAAATTTTATTTTTAACTGAGAATTTTTTCGTGACGTAATGTATTTCTATCAAAATAAAGGCCAAAAAATCTAAAAACTTCACCCTACTCAATTTTCTGTATTTACAATGAAGTTGGTTTTATTTTAAGTATTGCTTAACCATTTAACATGTTTTATCCTCATAAGCACTTTCTTATTAAAATAAAAACACATTTGTTTTTAAGTAATTTATTTATTCTCCTTAAAATAAAACAAATGCTTTGTAAAATAAAATAGCAGTTTTGTTTATTATTTTAGAGAGAATATTTCAGTGATATGAAGTTTTCATCAAAATAAAAGTTAAAATAAAATAAAAATAAAAAATGTCACAAAACTTTTTGAACTTTAGGAGAAATTTATATATACCAAATGGTTTTCTACCAGTTACAGTTAATATATTTTCACCAGCTAATGAAAATTTTGCCGTGGTGCCCCTTACACGGATATGTCAGGCATCGGAAGTGTTATTGTAGCCCATTGTTGCAAGGATGAGAGTTTCAGTAAAAAAAAGATGAGAGCAGGTCTCTCATTAAACGTCCCGTAAAGTGGGTGGAACGTTTCCACACCGAGGCGAGAATGAATCAGTCAAGAGAACACAAAACGTTTTTATTTGTTTTTTGACCTTTCTCACTACCGCAGGTATCAGCAGCCCAGGGGTCGGAGATCACTTAAAACCTATTTTCTGATATATCTTATTTTGCAAAGATGGGAGGGGTGGACGAAATGAATGAGTCTCTCCTCCCTCCCTCCCAAGACACTCTTTCAGTGATTAAAATTTTGACCAAGAAGAAGTGTTTTTATGTATGACTTTCCTGACAGCTCATCAGGATTTGCCTTTTTTTTTTTTTTTTTTTTTTTTTTTTACGTTCTCGCACGAGGAAAACAGTTAAGATATTAGACTAAATGAATCACCGCCATCGACCGATTAGAATTCCATTAGGCAAATGCTGATCGTGTAATTAAAATAATAAAAAAAAGTGTGAGTGACGTAAGAGGTGATCGACATTGCATTCTAGGAAGATTGTTGAATTTATGGAATATGATTTAAATGAAGCGATTTAATTTAGAACAACTTCCATTCAATTTCTTTTCTTAGAAAGTTCTTGAAGATAGCGCTGTTAGCAACTTATTTGAATACTACGTGCTTGTAATAATGTTTATGAAAAGCTCGTTGAATAAATTGGTTTCATAATAACACTCGCATAGACCCAATAAAGAAAGTCTATGAAATAATATTTTTCATTGATACCTTTTCGCAATATTTAATTCGACTATATTGAAGTTGTTGTTGTTGGCTTATCCTCTTTAAAGATCTGACATCAGTCAGATCAACTCCATTAAATTTCTGACAGAAAGTCAATGACTAGCAAGGGATCTGAGGAGATAAATCCTACCCGGAAATTCCGACGCAATCCAGAATATGTTTCGGTGAAGCTGGATGGTCACATTTGTTTCAAGGGGAATAAATTCTTGTACCACGTTCAAACGATAAACATTTTAGATCTTTCCTTGAGAATCTGGCCAAGGCAATTTGAGATTTTTGGTCACATTTTATTTCCAGAAGAGTTACAGGAGATATTCCAGGGTACCATTGGTGTGTTGGGGGAATTTGCCAGATTCAATGAAGTCTAGATTTTTCATTAGAGTAAAGTTCCTGATAATTAAGTCATGAACCAGTGGGCGTATCTTCCTCACTGCCCTCTTTGGCCAGTCGATCTGCGGTCTCATTGTCACTAATATTTACATGGGATGGATTCCATTGCAGATATAAATCATGGTCTTGTGAGATCAGAGGTAATGTGCAGCTTCTGTTGGACCAAAGTCTGAAGCACCCATGGACAAATCAAAGGGTCTGTCTATTCTTCTTTGCCTGCAGATCTTAGCTGAGCGTAATGGAACGGCCTTCACGTCTTGGGTGACTTTGCCAGGAGAAGTTCCTCCCGATGTAAAACTAACATAAATAAAAGTACAAAAATTAATCTCAAATAAAATCAACTAAATACTTAAGTATTATATTGATATATGAATAAAAATAATCTGTCTATGCGTTGTAAATAAACTATGAATAAATTTAAATACAGAAAGGTTTAATCATCGTAGCATATAGCACATTCATAGAATATACACATAGAAATCATGAGTAGTATTTAAAATATTCAATTTATATAAATTTGATTCCAATATACATTAAATACTGATTTTAATATGTTCCTCTTTCTTTCAATTTAACATGTTAGATTTTAGGCAGTGTATGTTTTTTCATTGATTAATAAAGAAATACAAACTTAAATATCAAACAGATTTACTTCTTTTTGGATATAATTTTACTGTTTTAAATGCATTATCTTCTAATTCAAAAAAGCATTTATCTTTAAAATATATTATATTTATATTAAACTTATTTTTAAATGCCTGAATTCACTTATTACTATTTTAGCATAATTAGTGTTGATAACTATTAACATCGCTATGTGAATAATGTGCATCTAAGCATTAATTTATTAAGTGATTATAAGCAAATGTTTATAGCTACATACAATTAATGTTCATATTTTAACATGTGTAATGATAATAATATTGATCAATTACAATGCTGTTGTAACCAGAAATTTATAAACCGCAATTTTGTAAACTTTTTAGACTGGATTCAACCAATATCAATTTAGAACTATTTATATTTTTTTCACTTATACTTTTTAAAGCTAAAACTCACTTATACTTTTTAAAAGTGTTATATTCAGTTTATGTAGAAACTGCCGAATAAATAAGCACATATGTGAAGTAAATATGAAATGATAAATAAGATCAAAAATCATTTGATATCATTATGTCAAACAAGTAAAATAATCATGTTAAACTGCGTATGGAGTTCGTAGACTGTGAAATCTCTTTTCCTCGAAGTTATTTAAAGATACTTTTACAAAAATCACAGTTTCTTCGATTTTTGGAGATTTACCTAAATTTAAATTTTATTTTGTCGCTAAATAAAACCTTTTTTGTGCGTTCAATATTTCATAGTATGTTAAATCATTCGATCAAAAAATGTATCATTAAAATTTGTTTCGAATGGAAGGAAATATTTGGAGATATTTTTGTAAAATAAATCATAAAAACAGATATTAAATAAATAGAATGTTTGATAAATATTGACATAAAACTTCTCAATTTCATTGAACAAATTTTAGCTTAGTTACATGATTAAGACATTTAATTATTATTTCAGTCACTAAAACTCTTGCTTTTATACCTTTAATAAGAAACAGCTATTATTTAGGCATTTTTAATATAAATTTCTACTTTAATTATAAAATGTCTAAGGAATTTACTAATTCTATATTGACAAGGCCTTTATGCATTATACATTAGAAGAAAGTTTCTGTAAAATCTAGATTTCCAGTCTTATGATTTTCTTGGGGTATTTGCACCATGAATATAGATTTTTGAATTTCTTCTGCAGTTCCTCCTCTCCCTTTAAATTACATACATATTTAAACGTTTACTTATTCATGTAAATATTTACGTAAATTTGTTAAAACTAAGGGCTTTCTTAATTACTCTAAGAAGTGTGATAATTTATGCAAATTATATACAGAGATGTGAATGTAATTACATGTGTTGGAACTCAGTTTATCTACTAATAAAATGCATAGATATTTATAACATACATATATATATTAAAATCTATTTCTTATCATAAGTCCGGTTTTTAAAATTCTAATATATTATAATAAAGTATATAAGATTTGTTACAGTTAAATTATATACATAATTATTCATAAAAAAGCTAATATAAAGTATCGTGTATTCCTTATTTAATACATAATTTATACAAGAGACAAGCTATAAGCAACTTGTACATTCTTCATAAATTAAAAGCAAAATTTATGTTGATTAGAAACTTAATACTGAAAATGTAACTTTAAATGTTCTAAAGTATCATAGAATTTAAAACTAATATTTTACTCTAATGGATTATATATCATTATAAATTCTCAGTATTAATTAAGGAAAATATTTCTATGGGACCCAATCCTGCGAAAATTTATTATATTAAAAAATAAATCGCATTGAATTATCATTAAGTATCATGATATAATAGTTGAAAGTATCAACTTCTTATACATAACAATTTATATTCATTATATAAAATTTTCTATCTAATATAAGCAATAAATGTGTCAAAAAAAAACAAATCTTATTAGCTGGGAATTAAATATCTTGAAATAATATTGTTTTCAAAGAAGTAATACAATGTAAATTTACAGGTCACTTTCTTAAAAATTAGCATTAATAAAAATTTTTCATCTACCTGCAATATCATCTCAAAATATATTAAATTATGTACAGAACATGAAATTTCCAGTCTTAAATAATTAAATAGATAGCATTGACATTAATAAAGTTTATGATTCAGTATATGATACACAATTATTTGTGTATCATATATATGGAAAATACATTGATTTTTTATGAGAGAGAGAATTAAATGATAATAAATTATTTTGTTTTAAACATTAATAGCAATATAAATTTTTTGTTGGTCTGTAAATACAGTTTTAAAATTTAACAATTTATACATTTCATGCAAAATTTTCTGTGAAAATAAGAAATTGGTTATTTTTCGCAGAAAATTAATAAATAATATTGATATAAATCTAGTTTACAATATATAATTACTTGTGAATTAATATATAAAATAATGTTTCTTTTTCTAAATTAAATTAAAATAAAATTACTTTTCATAAAAACTAACAGAAATAAAATTTTTTGTTTCATTGCAATAACATTTTAAAAATGATAATTTATAAGTTTCACTTAAAACTTGAAAAAATGAAACTTAAAAAAATGATCAATTAAGAAGCATATTGGCTTAAATTTAATTTACATATACAGATATTTAAAGATTGGACATAAAAAATAAATTGCATTATATATAAATATATTGCATTTTATGAAGTTATAATAGGCTTTACTGTCTTCTAAAAATTAATAACAGTATAAATTTTTCCCAAGACTGCAATTTTCCTTTCAAAATATATTGATTTGGAATAAACATTAAAATATAAAAACGTTCAAGAAAATGTTTTCAAATACTATAATTTTACTAATATGCATTTGTTGACTGATGTTTTGCCCAAATTCACTAACAAGAAAAAGTAAATCAAATAATATTTTACTAATAATTAATTGCTGCATTACACACACACACATTCATTAATCTGAATTATCTCTGTGGGTTCACCATCATTTCATCCATGTTATTCATGTCAAGATTTCTCTTGACACCTTTTAAAACCAATAAGCAAAAATGCTATAACTTGCTGATGATGAATATCATTCCCTTATTCTGTAGAATTGTGTGTAGAAATAAAATTAATCGGTTATTTGATAAGCATCAATAATATTATCCACTTTTATGATGAATGGATCAGCTTGTCTCACGGAAGGTTTGCTAAAAGGATGATAAATTATTACAGATATCCAGAAAAAATCATCAAAACAAAACAAAATGTCATTATCATAACATTACATTAATGAATGATAAATTTGGTTTTTGTGACATTTTTAAATGTTTCCTATTACAAGAAATGTAAGAAGTTAATTTATTTATCAGAAAATAACTATTGGAACTAATACTATTTGTTATCTATGTAACAATATTTATTTTTATTATTCACTGTGGCACTGCAAATATTGTAACTTTAAAGGAAAATATGTTTGATAGCTTGGTTTGTTTTTAAGTATTATCGATTTGATATTTAAATTTTATTTTGAATATAAAATACAACGTTAAAAAAAGCTGGATAATTATATACTTTCCTTCAAAGATTTTGATTTTTTATTCACATTCTATAAATTGTTACAATTGGATTTTTATCCTTTAGGAATAAATTATTTTACTTAGCTCGATCACGATTGGTTAGTGAAAAAATATAAAAACGAATCAAATATGAATTCTTTTAAGAGGCCTTACAGGAAATATTAATCATTAAAATTATAATTTCATTTTGTATATCTTCAATATCCTGTCGTATTCAATTAACTTCAGAGTATCAACTGATGATGATCATATAAAAGGTGACGAAATATAGAAAAACGACTATGTAGAACAAAACAAAATCCCGTATTGTGCCTCTAAATATAAAATTCTGGAATTAAATGCCCTATATAAAAACTAAATAAAATGGAAAATAAATATGTCAGAAAGTTGTATAACTGCAGAGAGATATAATATCAAAAAGACACCTACCACACAGAAATAGGGAAAAAAAATGAAATGTACAATATGTATGAATTTTTTGATGAATATCTATTCAGGTGCAACTGGACAACTGTTTCATTGGTCGTATTTACCGTCGTCACCAATCATCCTCTTTTACCGTTTGTACTCAGGCGGTGCTGTAAATTTCGTACAAATATTTTACTGAAGACAAAATATTCCCAGGAAAAAATAAATCTTTTTATTTCTAAAGTTCCTTTGAGACATCCAATTAAGATATAATTTAAGGTTGTAATATCTGGATTTAGAAATGTTGCTATATTGTTGTTGCATTTAAGCAGCATCTCTGAATTCAGATAGTTTATAGTAATTTGATTGTTGGTTATTCTTATGTTATAGGATCTTCCATAGATATTGAGATGGAAAAGTTCTGTTTCAAACAAGATAACTTTCAAACAGATCCGCTGCTTTAATTTTCATTTTAAATCAGCAACATTTTTAGAAAGTAGTATCACGAATAATGCATTAAGGATAATCTTTATTAGCGATTAATCACGAATAATGAATTAATAAAAAAGGGATCTAGAAATATTTTAAATTAAGAAATAAAAACTTTTGTATAAGCTTTGAATACATTAATATTATTTTAAATTATTTTTATTATTTGCATTTTTATATAAGCATTTTTAAATCGGATTTATTAATAATACTGTTCTAATTTTGATGTCGCTTCTGAACACTGCATTTATTTTGTGTTTCTCAGGATCAGAATTCATGTATTGAATATCTGAAGATAAATAATGGTTAGATGTATGCTTTACATGGTTAAACATTTTTATTCAAATAACTTCATTTATGATTAAAATCTATTTTTCAAAATTAAACAGTACATTATTCAAAGTAAAGCTGGTAATGTCTATTTTTTTTCCCAACATAATTTTGAGAAAACGTTTTGTATATATAAGTACTAAATAATCCAAAATTTCATTCAAATTATCAGTAAAGAGTATATTAATTTTTCTCTTGATGTAAAATTTAATTTTGTTGGTTTAGTATTATTAAATCTCAAATTTGATTTATAGAATAAAATGTCTATTCTTCTGTAAAAATAATTGGTTTAAAATTTGTTGGTTTAGTATTATTAAATCTCAAATTTGATTTATAGAATAAAATGTCTATTCTTCTGTAAAAATAATTGGTTTAAAATTTGTTGGTTTAGTATTATTAAATCTCAAATTTGATTTATAGAATAAAATGTCTATTCTTCTGTAAAAATAATTGGTTTAAAATTTGTTGGTTTAGTATTATTAAATCTCAAATTTGATTTATAGAATAAAATGTCTATTCTTCTGTAAAAAAAAATAAAAAAATAAGATAATTAATTTTGCTTAAGTAACTGCAAATCACTCTTATTTTTAATGGAAAACAGTGGAATTTGCCAAACTGTAAAAAAAATTAATTATTTTTAAATGATATTTTGAAGAGCATTACTTATTCCCTGCAAGACTGTTAAAGAAAAATTTTTATATTATAATAAGAGCTGAAAAAAATTTACAATATGATATTAGAACAAAAATTTTGGAAAATAATTTGTAACAATTCTATGCACACATTTTTACAAAAATTTCACCAAAATATGCGAAAGTTGATAAAAGAAAAGTATACAAACTTGATAAAACTTTCACTTGGAATATTATTTTCTGGTATATCTTTCTAGAACAATATTACAAAACATCAACAATACTTTTGCAACTACTATAAGTCATCAACTCAATTCAATTCACTTTTATAGAATTATAAATTAAATTGAATGTAATAGTCAGAGAATGTTTCTGACTCTTTTTTGATCATATTAGAAGACTGCTTAAAGATTAATTGTTGCATGAATATTTACATGATTGTCAGTTGAGTATAGCTGTGAAATGAATATTTGCATGAAATGGACACTATTATAAGTAATTTTTATATATTTGTATTTTTTTAAAATGAGAACACTATATTTCCTTATTTTCAATTGAATCAACGATTAATTTCTACTGCATTTTAATTTATAAATTTTAATCAATTTGAGATTACTTAAGTCATTATTTACTTAGATAATGAATGTCACTGAGGAGTAATTAAATTCTTGAAATTTAAAAATTTATCGGCTTAAGATTTATTAGCTATGAGTTATAACCGGGTAAAATGAAATGAAATTTTCATTAAAGTGGATATTTCTGCATGAATATTTAAACGCTTTAGAATTTATAAGAGATGATTTTAAGAATAATTGCTTGTGAATTATTTATTTATAATGTTGTTTTTTATTTTAAAACAACTAAGCGTTTAGAGACAACCTGTTAGTAAATTATCGAATACAAATCCGGTACTTGTGAATTATGTTTGAGTTAAATATGAAGGAACTTCTAGAGATGTTTAAGGACGACATCAACTAAATATTTTTGAATTTTAATAAATGAGCAATTTAAAAATATTTGAACAATTATTTATTTAACGAGATGTGTTAATTTTGAAGCAACAAAGCTCATAAGGTTCTCCTGTGTGTTGATAGTTTATTTAAAAAAAGTCCATTAATTGATTAGATTACTTCAGTAGAATGACTAAAAACTTTAATAGAAGCTTATTGGATTATTATATAAATAGTTAAGAATTTTTCTATATTTTAGCAATTGAGAATATTTTAACAACCATTCACATGTGAAATCTATATTTTACTTTGAAATAAATAAATTTTTAGTTTACTTTTTAATCATTTTATTTTAACAAAAACCAGACAATTAGATAAAATGTCAGGAAACGTCAATGAAAATTTAAGATGAATTTTTATAAGAATAGTTAAATGCTTATGAACTAAATGAATTAAAATTTTAAGAATGTATATTAAAACTGTTTATTCATAAGATTTATAATTCATTTTGAAGTAAATAAATTCATATATATCTCACCTGACAATAATTAATATTACTAAAAATCCTAAAAAATGTGTATTATAGCTAGATAAAATGTCAGATTAATTTCGTTATATTATTAACTTCCGAAATTTATATAAAATATGCATGAATAATTTCTAATATATTTAAGAATGATTATTAAATGAAGTTACATTTTTTAACCTCAATGAACGAAAATTTTAAGGCTGCTCATAAATTATTTATTTAAATCTTTCTTATTTTAAAATTATCATATTGTAATAGCATTGTAAGATCATTAAGTTTTTATAAAACCAACTATTTATCCGAGTAAAATCATAATAATTTTGTATGATACCAGAGGAAAATTTCAAAGAAATTTTCGTTGATTTTTATGATGGATAGTAACAGTAATTTTAAAACTTTCAATTGAATTTCTAACTTTTAGCATAAAACATCAGAAGTATAAATTAATTAACATTAAAAATAAATCAGATTACTTGTGGAAGAAATTATATTTTACACTATCTATCTATCTATCTATCTATCTATCTATCTATCTATCTATCTATCTATATATATATATTATATATATATATATATATATATATATATATATATATATATATATATATATATATATATATATATATATATATATATATATATATATATATATATATATATATATATATATATATATATATATATATATATATATATATATATATATATATATATATATATATAATATATATATGATATTATTAAATGTTGTAAGTAAAATTATAAATCATGTGCACATGTTTACCTCAATGAAGTAATTTTTTCATTATTTTTGACAAATATGAATTTGAAAATCAGTTTGAGCATTTATATGTTTGAATAAAATTCAAATGATTGTTTAATATTTGAAGTAATTGCAAGCAACGTTTCGATTTTTAAATATATTGAGATCTTCTAATAGGTTGAGTGAACCCGTGGGAGATAAGGCAAATGAAATAACTGCGTCATGAGTTGTGGATTAGAGAAAATAACTTGTCTTCATTTCATTACCTGTGGTATGTCAAGCGGTGCAATAGGAACAAATTTCACCTCTTGAACGTGATTTCTGCTCACTCCACCTTTTGTGAAAGGCGCTGTGATCGATCACGTTCTCTTGAGGGCAAATAAACGAATTCTGAGTAGCCTGTCAGCGGATGATAAAAATACCATTCCTTTACACAAAAAGTGATGGAATCAGATGTCTATTGATTTAGTTGGTAAAAAAAACTCATCGAAAAGACTTCTTAAAAGCTGCAAAAACAGGATTTTTACTTTTCTGTTTCCTGTGAAGTCAATCGCCTTTCAACAACAAATTTGAATAATTCAATTTAAATATTTTTCTAACTTACTTTGATGAATAAAGCTGCATGAACATCATTTGATTGAGTTGATAGATTTTAATTAAATAGGTTCTTTTTTCGAAATTATTTACATTGATTACTGTCATTCTGGAGGAAAATGCTTAATTAATACGCTGGCAAAGTAATATTCTCTTAGCCCACAAGTTCATGCTGGATGAGTTTAGAATGAACTCTTAAATCATCTAGCGTGAAAATAGATGAGTTCGGAGTCCATTTTAAACTCATCTAGTTTCAAGTGGTTCAGAGTCCATTTTAAACTTGGGAACCCATAGTTTAAAATGAACTCTGAAACTCTATAAATATCCAAAACTGAAGTGGCAGTTGAATTCATAAGCTGTTGAACTGAATATTAACAGCGATAACAATTCAGCTTCAACTCAGTCAAATATTCCTCCCGTTCATCCTTATTCATATTGTGAGATTAATCTTTTATATTTTGTTTCAATTTACAAAAAGTACTCTTGTAAAGCATTAAAAACTTTAACTGCATTATTAATTTCTATTATTCCAACCTTTCTAAAATTTATAAAAACAAAATTTTTAACTTCTGTCTTGATGGACAAGTAATAAGAGGAAATCGGATGAAAATTTGCTAAGACCCAATGAATATGATAGTTCAATTGTATGAGAAATCTTTCTATTATCTGACTTTACAATCGCTGCTTGAAAGAAATCATTGTCGTAAGAAGGAAATATTTATTTACTTAAAAAATATGAGTCTGCAGTCAATATATTTCATGACAACAAACTTTTCAATTGCATATTATCGATAAAGAAAAAAGTGTGAACAGAATATGCTTAAGAAAATTGGCTTAAGATTCTATTTTGTATACATAATACAAGCAAAATTTATACTTGCTTATATCTTGAGCGAAATTTTAAAACACACAGTATAAGTAAATAAATTTAAATTATATATCTAGAAGTACTTCTAACACAGTTTGTGTAGCACATTAATAATTGCATGTACATTTTAATCTTGTATACTCTCTTATTTCAGAGACTAGTTTAAGTGTTCTTCTTTCTTTTTCAGATTGTAAAAATTTATAAGTTTCTATTAGAAATTGAATGCACTGCTGAAAGTATACAGGAAAGAAAGTTAAAAATGAAGAAACTCGTTGCACAGTTGAGATGTGTGCAGAAAATGTAGAATGCAATTACAATAATATCCTATAAAATACTTAGTATAATAAGTATTAATTATTATATAACATATTAATTTTTGAAGCAATAATAATAATAACACGGGAAAGTTTTTCTGGGTAACAATTTGGTTACATGTAAGTGAAAAAAATACATCGTTAGGGAATATGATACATGATGCTTGAGTTATTTTCAAACTGCTATATTTGTTTTGAAGAGAAACGATGAGACTTGCTTCTACAAAAATGCAATCTCCATGTTTTGAATAGAGAAGTAAGTAAGTAGTATAGTAAGACTTTGTTTTTCTGAAACAATTATTCTAATTTGTTTTAAACACCGAATTGGTATTCAATAAGTAAAGTTTAATGACTGTTATGACGTTGTTTTGTATTACTTTAAACATGTTCTTCACAAGTATATAGTAAGGTGTAATCATACATTGAAATAAAACTTAATCAATGAGGGTTTTAATTTAAGGTACGACATGAAATATTAGTACATTTTTGACATATTTTTGGGCAGTTAAATTTCTGTTTCGAATCATAAACAGTTCTACATTCTCACCAATGTCATTTTATAACATATATCTACAAACGGTTATGATTCAATTTTTTCAGAATGAATGAAGAATTATTTTGAATGTTTTTTTTTTCTCACCACATTAAAACACATACAGTATCTTTCTCCTAACTGAATCATAGTTCTTTAACAATCGTAACTCATCAAATTCTTCAGTTACCTTTAATTGATTTTAAATTCCTATTGATGATCAGCAGACCATTTTTTCTTGCTCAAAGGCATGTTTGTCCTAAAGTTCTTTGAAATCCATTTGATGAAGTTGGTTTGGTTCGTTATTTTTCCAAAAGACGTCATGATGCTGGTTCATATTGCTGTTATTCATCATATGGCTGGGAAGCGGCTTTCGCAGTTCTGCCTGGATGAACAAATTTTATCGTTTCTAATGACCCTCATTTTCTGTAATAGCTCATGAACGACCTTATTTTCATCGAAGTAAATACCATCATAAACTTAAGAGTTTCTGCTTTACAAAGATTCTTACTTTGTGTAAATTGAATTTGTAAAGTTCGACTTGAAACTATTTATGGTACATGTTAAATTTTTAACTTAAAAAAATTGCACTGTAATATTATAGACATTTTATCAATTAAAGTAGAGCTCCAATCATTCAAACCTATTGGATTCGGAACCCATTCGGATTATCAAAAATTCGTATATTTGGATATCTTTGGAAAAAAAAAAATCTATTTTAACTAATACGTTAAAAAGGGAGAAAAGCTAAATGTTTTAAGGAGAAAAATAACTTTTAATCAATTAAATGAAAATACTACACTTTTACATGTTAAGGTACCTAGAGAAGTGCTGTACATTAATACAATATGCATGTACTGTGCTATAAATGAAAGTCATTGCATGTTGGATATCTCAGTCGGAATAAACTGTTTCACTGCCTTCATCCATTTTCGGGCAACCAAATCGCGCCTTCGTTTGACTGTGAGAATTCGTAAGTGGTCATACTCGAATTGATGGTTCATCTACTTCAAAAGCCGGTAAATCGTTCACTAGATGACGGTCCCGTGCCTGCTTTAACATGGACATTAAAGTCACCTTCTTTACCGACACTTTAAATAAGTTTACCATCATTTTCAATTTGAAAACTAGGGTCTCACTCGTGATCCCTTCTCCTATATCTTCAGCATTAAATTCTGAACATCAAGGAATTTTCAAAAAAATGTTTTTGAATTCTTCAAGTGACACATCTCTCTCTCTCTCTTTCTTTGTTACTCATTCTCATCTTCTCCTTTCTCTTACCTTTCCTTTTCTGGAACTTTTTTTACCTTCTTTCTCAATTTCTTCCTCTTCTTCAGTCTAATTAATTTTCTGAAATTCCTAAATCGATTCAGATAATCTGTGTTTCGAATAAATGGAGTTCGGATGAGTGGAATTCTACTGTAGCTTCAAAGAAGAAAAAATTGCAGATCCAAGACAGATAAATTAAATATTCTTCAAATTTAATAACATGATCATTTATAAATATAATAAAACCATTTACATTCTCATTCAAACCCTTCTCAATATTGTTAAAAAATTTTTCTATAAAATAACAAGTTCTAGTTTTAGTACTCTTTGAATAGGGGAAATTATTAATCAATTTTGCCCTGAAGCATTAAAGATCCTTCTTTATTTTTTATGTATATTAAATATTCAAAAAAACATTATTAATACATTAAGGAAAATATGAAGAAAAATAACTCCTAATAATTTACAAAACACCGAAAAGTATTTTCATACAAGAAAATTTCTATTATCTCTGCACATTTAATGATGCCTTTTTCTTTTGTTAAGTGATTGTTTCTTTGCATTTTAGTTTATGTTGTTTTGCTAATTAAATATTTCAAATATTTCAACGGGCTCATATAAATGCATATAATCGGAAATCTCTTTTTCTCTAGTTCCTTTATTGTTTTTCAGTTTGCCATAATTTAATTATTTTTACAAATTTTTATAAAATTATGCTTATTTTAGTGATGGAAATTTAATCAAAAGATTGACTGATTATACGAAATAACAACAGAATATTCGTATGATGAATCTCTCTAAATATGCAGTTTGAAACAAATTTAATAGCATGTTTAATACTAGCAACAGCGTATTAATCTCAGACACATTAAATGAAGCCATCTCTTAAATATGTACATTTAAATCCCGTTTTGAATGTGAAAATTATGTGTTTCCCAATTCTTCTTTTTAGAATTTTTCACAATATAAAAGAATGAACTCTCTAGCATGTGCAGGAAATTAGATGCAAAAGGAATTTCAAAATTATTTACATACAGAAAACTACAATAAATGAGCTGAATGAGACATTTATTTAAACAACTTCAACATTTATAAAATTATATATAACGGTTTTTAAATTTCAGATATAGATTTACCGAATTCTTAGTAAGTATCAATTTTTCTTCTCTATTCAAAGATCTTATCAAACAAAATAGAAATCTTAAATTTTTTTGGCTAAAATAATAATAATAAAATCCAAAAAAAAAAAAATTTCCATTTACAAATTCTATAGAAAATGATAACTTCTCTATATATTATTTCGGTAGACATCCATCAAGCAAAATATTGGAGCCCGATTTAAGCTTCATAGAAAATTTGTTTCTATTAAATAAATTCTTTCTTCTTTATTATGTTAACACATCTTTTCCTCCGTTTATCTTTTATGTGATTAAGCTAAGGAAATATTTACTTTTGAGCTCAATATAGGCACCGATAATAGGGATGCGAGACGAACTGCTTCCCTTGGTCATAATAACACAGTTTTTCGGGATACATAATTACATAATAGATGCTTGGTATTGGCGATTTTTTCTACTATCTCTATTCTATGTATTTATATTGCAATAAACGCTTCCACACCCATGATGCCTTGAATTGAAAAATAATAAAACTTGGAAGAAAGAAGAAAAAAAGAATTCCCCAGCCACTTATTATTAGGTAAGGCGAAGAAAATGTAATTGGCTCCTCGATAAGCAGCGGGCACATCTTTTCGAAAATTTACCTTTAAGAGAGAACGTATTACAAAGTGTTGGCCCAGTTGTTAAGTTTATCACTTTCAGCAATTTTACCAAAGCGAAGATGGATGATTACGTGAACGTGGAATGTGGTTTATACATTAAACATTTGGGCGTAGCGCTATAATAACGCCTCATATGGGGAGTGGGTATGATGGGGGGATAGTATTTTCATTATATGTTCCCCCTTCCCCATCTTTCCAGTTGTGTCGAAGGATAGTCTACTTTATCGTCTGAAGCCATCAGGATCTGATGAAAGGTTGAATATTAAAATGGGATGGAATCATCTTTTCGTTCATGTATCTGTGGTTGGCGAGTCAATGTTGTGTTCTTTTGTGTTGAATGAATCATTGAGCAAATGTTTGAAATAAGATGAAATGAATGAAAAGAAAAAGATTAAGGATGGAATGAAGAAGAATGGGATTTTTTGAAGAGTTAGATTTGGAAACATTGTTTACATCTACATTCAAACAAAAACTTGATCCTGTTTGTCCTTTGAATTTTCGTTGAAAAGATCCACTGACTGGAATAAAATGTTAACCAATTTGTTAATCTCCGGGTAATTTATAACACCGGCAGTGTGTCATTTCGAAATTTTAATTTCAAAGTTGGAAATTAATTTAAACTATAGATATAACTAATTTATACTCACTGTAAAGTTGCTTCTGCTGCTATGCTCATGAATTCTAATCTGTTGGTTCCAAAGCGGAACCTTCTAGTTCTTTCTAATTCTTAAAAATCGTCAGCTCTTCTTAATAAGGTGATTTAGAAAAAAAAATGGGTATGCCTTTCATATTTTTTTATTAAATGCCCACATTGTGATTTTTCTTTATTTATTATTTCCGATTTTGTAAAAACAGTATTGTTTTATCCTCTGCAATAAACATGTTTTCGCCTTTTTCAGTATGCTTCTGATTGGAAACGCATTGGAACATACCAATAAAAAGACTTCAGAATTTATTCTTTAATAGTTTCATTATTAAAAGAAGTTTTAAAACACTCCACATATAGTAGGAGTTGTTTGTAACTGATAAATATGTGATATCTCATTTCATAGTTCAAAACAGCTTTTTTTAAATTAAAACTAAATAAATAGACATTTGAAAAATGGTAAATAGCGATATTTTTTCAATTCTTATTTTTTTCCAAAAGACAGGTTTATATTTTCCACAGAAATCCACATCCTACAAAAACTATTAAGCTGGGCTGCCTAGTTAAAATATTTTGTTAAGTTTGAAAATTAAAAGCAAAATCTCTATGTATACAAATTTAATATTGAGAAAACATATAAAATTAACGAAACACTCAATAAACTAAAACAGCAAACAAAGTATAGTTTTAAATACAAAACAAAAAATTTCGTTTAGAATTTCTGTTCTCTTAAATAAAATTACAATGAAAAACGTAATTAAAATTAATTAATTATAAAAACATAATATTCTAAAATAATTTACTCATTTCAATGCATGGTGGGGAGTTTATCTCATTCGATTAATTAAATAAGATATTCTTATCTTCATCATAACAAACCATCATTTATATTTCTTGTTAGGAACAGAAGAAACTATTACACAATCAATATTTCTTAATGTGAATAAATATTTTAAGATATTAATTTAAACCTGACCGATAATTTAAATTTTATTATTTGCTTATACTTCAAAGCCATACTTTTAATAATCATGCATATTGTATAAGTCTGATAAATAATCAAAATATTAATTTTAATATTGCTCAAATATAGTTTAATCATCCCATTTGTAAATGAAAGAACTAGCAATTGGAATTCAATTGGGAAAATAAAATAAAAATTACATTAATTTTAGCTATTTAAAGATTAGAATTAAAGTTCGTTACTTACAAAAACACATTAGTTAGGAATCAATTGATTTTAAACATTAAATTTCCAACCTAAGTGCTTGTAACTAAATTAAAACTTTGCATAGCTAGTTAATTATTTTTGAAAAGTATCACGTTAAAAAATATATTAGATTACTATAAAATTTTAGCCCATTTACTAAGAAAATATTGATTTTATCAAATTAATATTTTTACTTGCATTTTGATTACTTGTAGAATATTATATATATATATATATATATATATATATATATATATATATATATATATATATATATATATATATATATATATATATATATATATATATATATATATATATATATATATATATATATATATAATATATAATATATATATATCCATCCTACTTCTTTAGAAATCTTATTTCTAAAATGGATACACTTTATAAACTATTTAATGAAGAGTTTACTCTTTTAATAATGTATTTTTATAGAAAATGCTATCCACAAGTTTTTTCATAAAAAATTTTAAAATTAGATTCTGGTGAAAAAAAACTTTAATTATTTAAATAATAATTAATATTTTTTACAAGATGTCAATACAAGAAGGTAAGAAAAGTAATGGAACAGCTATTGGTTTTTAAATTAATAGAAAAAGTATAAGAATTGATTAAGTTATTAAAAATTTTGTGTAAGTAATGTAAGCAAATTTAATTATTGATTTGGAAAATTGTATGATATTTAAATGAATAAAATATGTAATTAAAATTCATTATATGTATATAAAACCAAAACAATGATAAGTTTAAAATGATGAAAAAACTGACAATGTCTGACGCTTACTATCTTTACGGTATATTAAGCGTTTTTAAATTTAATACACTTTAGGAAAAAAATCATTCCCAGAAATAATATTTTGGAATCGAACTTAATGAAATTTTCTATGTATTGATAATACTGATATCATTAATCTCAAAACAATACAGTACTAATAAATTTCAAGATAAAAATTTGCCAAAAACTTTAAAAGTGGTAGTAGAACTTTTTGAAGGAATCACTTTGCTTCTAAGACGGATACATCGCACAAAACAAAGAAAAATAATAACTTGAAAATTCCTCAAACAATGATGATCAGCAGCAGCGATGCATCAATTTATTGAAAGTAAATTATGCTTTTTTTTTAATCAATCAAATACAATGTAGTGTGCCTAATTATTCTAAGTAACTCTATAAACTTTTAAATGTAAATAAAAATGAGAATTTATTGAACTAAGATGAACTTCAATCTGTTGAAAAATACCTACCTTGCATGTCTATGATACTTTTTTTAGTTTTAAAAAATCATTACAATATTCAAAAATAGTTATAGCTATCGCTTTTATAAGGGAAAACTTATGATCTAAAGGGTTTGTTGGATTTATAATTGAGCTATTAATGTCCCAGAGTATTTCGCACAAGTGGCAATCGAAGCATTTTTTTTTAATAATTGCATCAAAGTAGCCATTAGGCAATAAGACAATGCATCATTTTGCATAAAAATTAGGTTCTGGATGACAACAAAAACAATCACATAAATTAATGTCTGGATTCACCATTTTTAATGCATTGTAATGATTAATTATTGTCCATCTTCACTTATATTTGGAATTGTGCTTCTTAAGGCTCGAACACAGAGTAATATCTGTTTCACCTAGTTCCATTCTAAATATAAATAGCAATAAATAATTCAAAATAATGCTAGAGAAAAATCCTTTCAAATGAAACTATGGTCATTTATTCAAACTTTTGGATTTTGGATCACTATGAAGATCATTTCTCATTGGTAATGGTTTAAAGTAAATTGTATTCTGAATAATACACCAAGCTATAGTTCTATGCATCGCTTTACATAAAAGATAAGTTTGTGACAGCAACCCACCGAATTGTCAGAATTGTAAAGGAACCTAGATTCAAGCATTTCAGCAAGTCATACTCCCTTAAAGAAAACCACGTAACATGTGAGATGTACTCGAAATGTAGGTAGCGGTACTTGTTATCAGTGACAGAGCAGCTATTAGTGACTACTGACACTATATATAGTTGTACTTGTTATCAGTGACAGAGCAACAACTAGTGACTACTGACTCACTAGGTAGTGGTACTTGTGATCAGTGGCAGAGCAATTACTAGTGACTACTGACACTATAGCGGTACTTGTTATCAGAGACAGAGCAACTACTAGTGTCTTCTGAAGCAATAGGTAGCGGTATTAGTTTGATTCTCCTTTGATCATTTTAATAATTCTACCTGACAAGTGAATTTGTAAAAAAAAAAAAAAAAAAAAAAAAAAAAAAAATTAAATAGTGGCCAAGCATTAACGCATTTCATGCCTTGTGAGCAATGAGTTAGTCTTTTTTGCCTTCAGACCATGATCTTGAGTTCAGTTAGAATAAGTATTTCAATTATCACCTGTTTATAGATTCTAAAGCTTCCTATTAATATTGTAATGATGCAATGGAATTTTAATGCATTCAGTGGCGTGCCGAAATCTTAAGACCAATCATTTTTAATTAATCGTTCTTGGAATCTTTCAGTAAATTGAATTATGGCTTTAAAAATTCCTTAAAAGTTTGTATCATATCCTCCTTTGTTTTAATTTATAACTCAAGACTCAAAGCATTATAGCAAGTACGGCCATTTTCTGCAGCCAATTATTTAATAATCTTATATGTATGCTTATTACAATATTCTATTTGTCATTTCTGCATCAAACAATGGTTCTTTCATGATATAATGTATTTAATTTTTAAAGAGAATACATTTAATAATAAAAATCTAATTATGTACCTTAAATAGTAAAAATGGTTATTAGAAATGAGGTAAATCCTTCAAAATGTGTATGACATTCTTCTTTGTTTAATGGAATATATTTATTGAAGATTTATTTTATTGAAAATTTTTCAACGCTTTTCCATAAGATTATCGGTAAAAGAAACAACATGTAATTTAAAAATTATTTCATTGTAAATACATTTTTAAATGTGAAATTCCTATGCAAATTACTTTTAAATTTTTAAGAAGAATTTTGATGATTAGATAATTAAGTTTTGTGAACCTTAACAGTATAATTTATAAAGTATAACCGCTTAGCTAAAATTATAAATTATAAATCAAATATATAAGGAATTAATAAATTCTTGTTGTAAAAATGTACATAATAATTTTTTTAAATTTTATTTAATTGAAAACTTAAATAATTGAGATCCATTGTTCTGTTAAAAGGATATCCTTAACAAACAGTAACTGAAAATTAAATTTCCTCCTATGCAAAAAACTGAGTTTAATAATTCAATGACCCAAAATAAGATAACCGAAGCATAAAAGGAAAATGTTTCATCAGTAAAAATTTTTACAGAAGAAATGTCATATTCTCCTCTTATTTCAGATATGGTAGAAAACTATTTCTTTTTACAATTTTTGACGCAATTATTAAGTCAAAACACGACCTTTAAGTCAACCTTTTCTAAATCATCACTTGATTTATTATTTAAAAAAAAATAAAACTATAATTTATAATTCAGACGAAAAAAGAAACACCAGAATGATTCGCTGTATTTTCAAAATGGTTCTCTGCAATAAGCTAAGACTGAGTCCCATGGCACAGCTAGACAAAAACTAAAAACCATTTTTACATAAGGCGATGACATATTATTAGAAGTTCAGAAGTAATTATCTTCTGCTGATTTGATTTTAGTGACACAGTCAACGAGATTGAAAGAAATCGTCAGGTGTAGGCTTGCAAAAGATAAGATTAATTCCTGACGCAAGTAAATGATGTGAAACTGGTAGAGGCGACTTCCAAAAGAGTGTATGGGATGGTACCAGCATTTTGCATGAAAGCCATCACTTAGGGACTGCGTGATTATAACCACTCCCTAATCACAGGTTCCAGTGGACGATCCTTGAGCAAACACAACTCCTCTGCGGAGGTAATGAGGGGTCTTGGACCTTCACCTTCTCAACCACATGATTCAATTATCGGCACTCGCGGGTAATGAAGGATAAGTCGCCAGCATTACCACAATATGTGTTCCATCTTTCTAAGCTCTTAACGGTCCTTCCTGAATTGTTAAGTTTCGCAGTCAGGGCCCATTGTGAGAGGTAGAATAATAGCTATAATGTTCAAAAAAATAAGTACCCACCATCTTTCTTCTTTAACTTGATGTGGTTTTATCAGTTGAGTCAATATACAATGTGTTTGATACTTGAAATGTTAAGTTATGATATTTCTTTCCAAACACAGATTTCTGTGTTTGGAAATTTCACTTAAAAAACACAAATTTCTTTTTTAACACTGCATACTGCATTAGATAAAATGTTGAATTTTTTCAGTGTAAAAAATACATTTAATTGGAAATATAAATCGAGGAATTTATGAAAACTCTAATTTTTTATATGTGTGCTAAAGATAAAATGAGATTTATCTCATTAAATAATATGTCTGTCCAAAACAAATTTTCTTTAAAATATTTTAGTATTTATAGAGTTTTCTCTAATACTTTCTTTTAATTCATAAAATTTAATGTCACAGAATCATGTTTATACTGTGTATATGATCTTTTTGAAAATAAATTAAATTTTTTTAGTATAAAATAAATTAATAAAATTTATGTATTTCTAATTAATATATATATAGATATGTATGTATACGGAATCTATCCAAGCGAAATTTCAATTTCACTAACCGCAAAAAGAAATTACATTGAAATCAACACAATAGAAGTCATTTTACAGTTTAAAAATATATAGAAATGATATATCATAGAAATTTTCTACAAAAATGATATATATAGCTTGAAAAATCACTTGCAAGCAATGATACTGTTGACGAAATATACAACGTTGTCAATACGTGTAAAAAATTTTTTTCATCTTTAGGCAACATTGTTATTGAAGCAAATGATTGACCAGAAAAAAATGCATTGATAAAATTCTTTTTTTAAAATAAGCGGAATGTTTTAATGCACTCAGTAATTATTCCTAAGTGAATTTAATTTGAAATGTAAGAGTTTGAAGAAACAAATTCTTTGATTATTGAATTGGAAAGACGATGAAGTTTGAACTAGCCAATGGTCATAGAAAAATTTTTCTGTCATAAATTCTCCAAGTATTGTTGTAAATGGCAGCTCAATAGCATAAGTTTTTGATATTACGTAAATAGTGCTTGTGATTTAAGCAAAACTTTTTAACCATTCTGAGATGAATTTTGCGCAACAATTGAAATCGTGATATATTTCTGCAGGTCTTGATTTTGTTTTGCATTTTTTGCTATGATGCAAACAGATAAATGATGACCATAGCTCATCTTACGAGTGTACGAGACTCATTTTTGCTTAAATCTCATAGTGTGAATATAAAAAACTATCGAATGAGAGAAATATAACATATTTCATTAATATTTATGCCAAATGACACAAGAGCCACAAGAATTTCAATCCTCGCAACATCACATGGATTTACTTTGGCTCTTAATTTATGGTGTTTATTCTTAAAAGAGGCATAGATCAAGAGTTTGTTTAGTAAATGGTCACAAGTGTGCTACAGCAGATTCCAGTAAGTTCGTGCCACGAACTTACAGGAGTCATTAGCTTAGTCATAATTTACAAGATTCCAAATCAAAGACATTATGCTGCTAAAAAATTTCCTCTTCATGTAACTATAGATATTGATTACTTCTACTGACTGCTTGTTTAGTCAGAACTGATTACGTTGTGAAGCGGTAAATATCTTTTGATAAAAGTCTAAGGAATGTCATGGCGAGATGACCGAAGTATGACTAATCACGATTCCTCTTTGTTGGCTGTCTGCTGATGTACATTCTTTAGACATCTAAAAAAAACCTACACATAGAAACGAGCAAACAGGTTGAAAGAAACGTGAATAGAGTCAAACAATTTTCCTTCTAACTCGATCTGAAGTTTACATGCTTGAATATAAATTTCAAGTAGTTCAATATGAATGCTATGTGTTCTGTTTTGGATGAAAAAAAAAAGAATTATAAAAATGTTTTTATGTTTATCAGGGGAGGACAACAGTGTAGATGATGAAGTTTGATCATGTGACCAAAAGTAATATAAGTAAACTCAAGGTATTTGCGTATTTTTCATATTGTCAATTTGATGGCCTACCCTAATCGAATTGGCAGTCGTAAGTTTAAATATTCGATGTAATGAGAAGAATTTTATTTGTTAAGGTACAAGAATGTCTAATTAGATAGGGTATTATTCTTATTAACGGAAGATAGGGAATTTGAATCCCGATATAATCTAAGATCTGTCATGTTCACTAGAGGGGATGGGGCATCTTAAATAGGCGTACAAGTGAAATGACACCTCTGAGAGTGGAAAGTTGGTGGGTCTTATGCTTGATACCTGCATTTAATTTACGAAAACTCCCTCCCGATTGCTTTCACCTAATTGGCTTAGCCCAATTCAGGGCTAAGTACAAAGAAGCACATTGGTGTGACAACCCCTGTTACATCCCTTTTAATATAGGCCTAAACAAGATTTCATATAACTGAGCTTAAAGACAAAATATGAAAAAGCAATATATGGAGTAATCAGCCTGTGTATTTAGCCTACGTAAGGTGCAGTTATACTGGATTGTGTCTTGGATAATGCGTTACAAAAGGAACGAAACTTTCCCTTATGATCCAGAATTAGATGGTGTTTTTTGAATAATGAAAATGACCCTCCTAAGTCATAATGTTAATTGCACAATATCTATGAAAAACTGGTACGTAAGAGTCTTTTCTGCTTAAAACTTACCGCTCAATAAAAACCATGCATATTTTGTAATCAATAAATGTTATCATTATCTCTTATTTAGAATTTGTTGCTCTTAATTATATCTTCATAATTTTTACAGCGTTTTAAAGAATTAAAATTTCTATATGAATTATTTACCGCAAGTATATGCTACTTTAATTATACATTTTTTCGATAGCCAGATTATACATTTTACTTTTTATTTTGCAATTTGCTTTTGTAATGTAATGGAAAGCGAATAAATTAATGTTAAATATCTAAAAAGTCTTTGAAATCAAAAAATAGACTAGCAAATTAATAAAACTCTACAAATCATGTTATTTCAGTGGAACATCTTTGACTTAGTTAATGATTTAATCTCACTAAAAATTTTAAGAAAACAAAAATAAAAAATATGCTATTAAATCAAACATATATTATGATTAAAATCTATTAAAAATGCATAATATTTTATGGGAAAATATATGCAGTTCATTGAGAAGTTTATGAAATAGTATTTCTGATTATTAAAAAACATTGTCATGCCAACCACAATTTAATATTTTTGATCGCATTTATTAAAATAAAATTTCGTTATTAATAATAAATTACTTTTACATACTTAATTACCCATTTAAAATTTATTATATCTAAAAAATTTTAAACGAACTATAAACAGTAAGCACGAAAACTTAAATATTCATATTTCTTGTATTTAATTGCTTTCGTGACTAGCAGGATATACTAACTTCCTTATGAATAACTTATTATTGAAATCAACATATTTAATTTCAGCTTTTTTTTTTTTAAATAAACATTTTGTTTTAATAACACCAGGAAAAAATATGAATGTGTGAATAATTTATGTTGTATCTTTTAGAATAGTTTACATTTAAAAAAATAAATTAAAATGTGTTAAAAGAATGTCATTAAATAAGATACTCATTTATACCAGAATGATTTGATAAAAATGATGCTACAAAAAATTCATTAGACATTTAGTTTTAGTTTTAAAATTTAATGGATATAAATTTTTTTTTATGCAACGCTTCTTTAATTTTTATAATTTTCGCTTCTTTATTAAATTTTTATGCTCATAGTCGAAGAAATGAGAAATATAACAATTTCATTCACAAGAATATTACAAATCAATTAAAATTTTAAAAGCAAGTTAATTTGATTAATGAAAAGATTTTGATTGTATTAAATTCCAATAAATTTTACATGAAGAAATTATTTAAATACTTTAATGATTTTCTTTCATTCAATTTTTCATCTTAATGAGACAACATTACATAATATAATTTCAAATTGTGCAATATAATGTTGTTCTGTAATGAAGCACAGTTGAAAATTTCTCGTAATATAATATCTTTCATAAATTTCTTAGAAATAACTGGAACTGACATACTGGTATAAATTCTAATTTTAAACATATTTTTTGACAAGGCAAAAGAATTTTTTACTTTCAATTTTAATTGCAAATTATATTCAAGATTAATTAAATTAAATAAGCCAAAATGTCCTATTGGTTTATATATTACAACTTTAAGGTTGAAAAAATTACGCTATAATGAATTTAGATATCAATATATTTAATTAGCAATATAAGAAATTCTATGAATTTAGATAGCAATATATTTATTGTTGTGTATCAATATTATAGATAAATATTTAAGGCCTTCAGTTTGCACTGACAGTCACTTAGATCAAGAGGACAGAGTAATCATTCCAGTTCTTGTAAAAAGATTGTGTAAATTTCAAGTGGAAAACATGTGGTTAAATTTTCGGAGAAAAATTACGATTTTAAAAATTATGATTTTTACTATTTTTAATGACATTTAATATTTGTCTAATTTGATATACCTGTAATATTGCACCACGAAAGGCCAACTTATATATATATATATATATATATATATATATATATATATATATATATATATATATATATATATATATATATATATATATATATATATATATATATATTCCAATTCCAGTTACTAGGTTTTTCATTTTTAGTACTACTAACGGTGAATATAATGGCACCTTTGTAATTATAGAACGCCCAGTTAGTGTGCCCTCGAGATCTAGAAAGTGAGCGGGTTTTCTTAATTTAGAAGCAGAGATCAAATAAAAGACTTGGCTTTCCATCCAGAGAGATATAATTTCACATGGAAGACATTGCGACCACATTAAATGTTATGTTTCGCAGCTGCCATTACATAACATGTTGGTTCTTCAGTTAAGTCGGGATTCGAACACATTCCTTCCGATAATGAGAGCTATCCTACAAGGCCACCGCGATGTTTTACATACATAGATAGGTCAGCTTAAAGCAAATGAAATGAAGCATAAAAATCATGAAAATTCTCCTTAATTACAAAGTTATTGAAATAAGAACTCCTTTTCAATGCATTATCCATGAGCTTCTATTGATATAAAAACCAAAACTAATTAACAAACTAAAACCCGATAGCTGCATTGAGTAAAAAATACTTTTACGAATACCAGAAAAAAGTAGAAAATAATATATGATGTAATTATGTTTTTAAGATAATGTAAAAAAGAGGGTTTTTAATTTCCCTATTTCCAGAGGTTACATATGGAGGGCAATTTTTAAAGTAGGTAGGAAAGAATCGCACGCTTTCGTTCTTGAAGCGAACAGAGCTCCGAACAATTTACAATGCAGCATAAGCAACTTTTTACATGAGTGACTTAAAAATAAAGATAATTACTGTCTACATTGATTACAAACGCTAATCAAATTTTCGGAATGAAACATTGTCTATGCTTTAAACTAATCAGAGACAAATATCCTAAGTTTCATCCTCTTCATTTCTCACTTAACTTCGAACAAAAATTCAAAAGACATAGGGTAAGGATGTTTGTATAGAGATTTAAAAGCTTGAGAATAAGTATAAATTATATAAATTTTTTCCTTGAGATTTTATGAATTTTAAATTCCTCTATCTTGTGGGGGCAATTTTTTGCTTTAGTTAAAATTATATGCGAAAGGCATTTTGAATATTCATTTATTGGTTGAAATGGAATTCTTTTGTTAGTCGTATAACACGTGCATGTCTCCTTATAAAGGCCGGCAATGAGCAGGTGGGTTAAGGCATCGAATACCAGAAAAATCGGAAGATAGTGAGTTTGAATTTCGACATAATAGAAGATCCATCGTGTTCACTAAGTACCCCGGTAGTAGGTAAGGGCGGCCGAACATTCTAAAAAGGTCATAGTCAATATTACTTCAAAGTGAAATGATACATCTGGAAGTGGTAGATCAAGTATTGAATGGTCTTCTGCTTGATTCCTGCATCAAAATGTTCCCCAAAACTGGTGCAGTCTAGGTACAAGGAAGTATGTTGGTGTAACAATATAACCTCTTTTGATTATATTATTTAATAATATAGACGTCCCAACAAGAATTATTTATGCTATTTCAAGTGAAAACACACTTAAAAAATAATTTCATTTTAAGTATGCACACATTTTATTGAAAATGAGGAATACATTCCAAACCTTTGTTTGTCTTGTAATACATTTAAATTCTTATTTCCATTAATTGTCATTGTTAGTGTGCTTATGTTTTCAATGAAGAATTCACTTACTCGAAGTTAAAAAAGATTTTTCATGAAGCATTAAAAATGCAAGTTATATATGAATATAACTTGCATTTTGAAATTATAATTTGAAATTATACAATAGGGAACATCAAACTCAAAAGCTATTTACAGATATTAAATTAACTGATTAACTAAAAGCAATTATCAAATTAAAAATTTCATCTTCACTTGACTGAGACAAGTTATAAGGATTTAAATATTTATAATTATGCTCTTATTTATGAACATTTTTCTCGATAAAAAAAAGTATGGCGAGAAAATGTTATAAAAATTTTGAGTCCTAGACTTATATTTTTAATAATTCGAGAATTTCCGTCACAAATATCGAATATGTCGTTTATTCAACTAACTTTTACAGATGTGCTATAAGGAAATTTTTATTTTGGCATAATTGTTGTAGCTTAAAAATATTCAAATGAGTGGCATTTCTTATCTTTCAAAGAATTAGTCATGTGATATATTTCATATAAAGGGAAAATAAAAATTTTACAGTGCTTCTACTCCAGATATCAAGACTATATTTTACAATTGTTTTTGGATATCAACTTCTTCTGAATAGTTTAAATAAAATTGAAAAACAAAGTTTGGAATAATTTGATTGAAGGGGATTACCAAACGATTTAAGACTGTTGTTATGCAGTTTAACTTTCAACACATAACTGTTTTCCGGGAGTACTTTTTATGGATCACGTGGGTTGCAAGGAAGAAAACTCAGAAAACCTCCAAGCACCTGCCCGACTGATAAGCATGCAGAAGACAGAAAATACAATATCTATTGTTCACCAATAGCTATGATTATGCCCGGGCATTATATTCTGAAGAAAGCTTTACTACCACTGGGCTACAGTGAACACGATGTTTCATTATATTTAAAAACACCAGTATATTTTATACAAAGATAGATACATGTAATCGTTGTTGAGTTGCATAGACAAATATCTATGGTTTGGTTTATTTTGGGGGGCCAAGGGTGCAGTCAAACCATTCACTTTAAAAACAATATAAAAATAAAAAAATTGAATCATTCCTTCCAATTTAAATTAACCCTAAAGTGGATGTTTTGTCTTGTCTTTTTCATTTTTTTTCAGCTGTTCCATTGTCCATGTGTTAACGGCTTTAATCAATGAAAAACGGCTTCTCAAAACGATGTTTTGGTTTTCATATAAGAAATCGTTTCATTTACAAGATGAACTTCGTCAATGTTCTCAGGCATTCGATGGTGAATTTCAACTTGTTTGCTACCACTTGAAGAATGCGATTTGAAAATAAGCAGCAAATTCGTTTACAAGTTGGATTTACTACGCCTTTTCGAATTGATATGACGTACATGAAACGTTATCTGATTTCATGGATATTTTAAGCTAATGAGAACTGTAACAAAGTGGCATAGTCATGATCTCAGCTGTAACGAAAGAAACAACCACGTTATGGTTAGTGAAAAGCTTCATTTTATTTCGTAAAACAAATCAAAAGCAATTGATATAAATTCAATCAAATTCAATATAAATCTACTAGTTTCCTTTTTTATTAAAATTTACTGATTCAAATGATCAGCTATACATGAATAACATATCGCTGGTTAGCTGATTTTGGGGTGCGACATGTGATTTTGGAAGTGTATTTTGGGATGTGGAGAAGTCGAATAAAATTAACAAATATATAACAAGAATAGATAAACGATTTTTAAATTAGATGTTAAAGTGATTTTAAAATATCTCTTACATTCTCAAATCACAATGCATCAATTGAATTTGAAGATAACACATTATTTTAAGAAGATGATGCAGTGAAGACATCGATACAAAAGAGTTGGACGAAGAATTATTAGAATTTCTATAACTGTGTAAAAGTAAAAATTTCATTTTGCCTTATAAAATGTTAAAATTTATAAAAACTACAAACATTGTATCGATATTTTCAAAAACTGATAAAAAATTGTTCTCAATATAAAAATTAGTAAAAAAGAATTTACGAGACTCATTAAATCAAATCAATTTACTTTTAGCTGTACTAAATATAAAACAAATATGATGCATAATATTAATTGTGGAGAAATAATTCATAAATTTGTATAATTGAAAGTCAGGAAAAAAATGTTTTTTGTTAATTTTATAATAATTTTTTTAAAACTACAGTATTACATTTAACAGAATGAATTTCGCTTTTTTAACTTGTAAAATATAAACACAAATCTCCAATCCTTTTGATTGTGCTTATACATAATTAAAGTGATGTATTTAATAATATTAGCATTGAACGGCTCGTAAAACTGTCCTTTAAAATCAACGGATAAAATAAAATGTAGTACGTTAAATATGATTTCTCTCCTTCTCCATAAATACTAAACGTACCGTACTCTCCACCTACTTCCCCATTTTTATATATATCTATATATATATATATATATTTCATTGTGTGGGAATTTGTTTCATATATTATGAGCTTGACCTTTACTGATCATCTTCTGAAGTATAAATACTTCAGGCACACGGGACAATCATGATTTGAGCATGCTGAACTAACCTGCTGAAAGTAAAGTAACTGAAGCTTTTCTTCGGGAAATCTTGAATAAACCTCATCTAAGATTCCCAAATCGAATTCACTGTTGTCTCAAAGAATATGACCCCCCCCCATACGCAGGAATTTACTTATCAAAAGCTTAATATACGAATAAAAACAAATAATTGAGCAATATTTTATAATTTTCCAAAGGGTGGATTTATGTGCCACACTCTGTATAGTAAAGGTGTTTGAAAAAGGTAGCATTCTTATTATAAATCATTTGGGGTTATATAGTTTTTAAAAATTATATAACCCGATAGAGTAGAAGCCACAGGCTAAAGAGAGTAAAATACTTAAGGTCTTAAAATGAGAGTTAAACCTTCTCTGTATCTAACTATATTATAATGAAGCCATTGTATTGAATGTTGTATTCTAACAAACTGTAGATGGACAATGAAAGTTGTAAAGTTGAATACATTAACAATTCACCTCAGAGGATCAAATAAAGAGTGACATGACAATAATACAAATGATTTATTCAGAAAACATTGCAGCAGACTTCAAATCAAAACTGGGCTGTATTTAAGAAGAAATCATTTGCCATGGTAATTTTCTCCTACTTTCATTCCTTATCATTCTTCTGTATCTTATCTATTAATGTCTCAACTAGCTATGGATTAGTACGCAGAGTTATGAAAATGGATGAGACAACAGCAAGAATTATTTTGTTCGGAGGAAAAGAAAACACTTATGCGTATTAACTGCCTCACGATTCACGTTCCTAAAGGAAATTAATATTTCCCCACTTCATTGGACCACGTGATATGTTGTCACGAATAACTCTCTTTGGGTTTTTTTCCCATTCTTCAAGGCACAATGGGAAAGTCAAGTGTTTTAATAACTGCTGGAACATTGGGTGAACCTTGGTGGGATGCCACAAATGCTTGGTACCTTTCATGATCTTTTAATTTATATTGTTCAAAAGAACCCGGTGAGAGATTTATGTTAATATTTTAAATTATTAACTGTTATCATTAACTTTCCTTTAGTTGAGATATTTAATTACATTAATGGACAATTTAGACTACTTGAGAACGATGCTGATTCAGTGAAATCTCCCTTTTTACCCATTAACTGATAAATTTTTTGACAAGTTGGGCAGAATTAATCATAAAATTATCAAAATATCAGTAAAAAATAAAAATTGGGTATAAAACTGATCATTATTTTATTCCTTAAACTATATAACTCTCTATGGTATTTATTAATATGAAAATCAAATCAAAAATGCAATGCTTCAGTGTGACAATTATATCAGTTAAACTCAGTGAAGACTTTCAAATCTGTTAATGCTGTAAATAAGCATAGCATAGAATAATCACTTTCTATTACACACAATATTGACTGTTATACATAAAAGGAAATTGAATTGTCTGGTGCAACAAATGCATCTTTGCGATTCCGAATTATGTCAGTAAAATTTCAAACCTCTTTAATGGGAATCGTAGTAATTAATTAATTAAATAAATATTGGATTTTTTCTAAATACTTTGTGAGCTGTGTGCATTGTCATGATTACAGTCGTTGATTTGGAAATTTAAGATTATATCTTAAAATTCGCAAATTCTCAATGAAAGCTGAAAAAATATTATTTTACAGGGGCAAATTGTATTTTCAGATGAAGTCAAACGATTGAGGAGATATCTCACCGATTCTGAATCATCTGAAAGTGTATCGTATTTAAAGTTCTATATCTTTATGATTTCATACTTACATAGACATTCTTTCAGAAGTCATTATTGGTGAAAAACTGAGAACATTTTTCAGACATGCCAAGAAAAATTGTAGTAGAATTGTAGTAAAATTGTAGTAGAATCCATAAATATAGATTAGCTAACCATCAAGATTTAAAATTTGGCAACATGATGGCTTAAAAAAATCAAAATTTGATTGAATTCCGATTCTATAGATGTCGAATAAAAATAGCTTGTAAATATCCGAAGCATTGAAGATATTTGCTTGAAGGAATTTACATTGACATAGAAGTTGATCAGCAAATATAAAAAGTTGATTATTTTGTTGAAGTTGGTTACAAGACACTTTTCAGAATCCCTGAGAATAACTATCGGCATGAGCGGATGGAGTGCATGTATACAAAGTTTTAACCTCAAAACAAGATTTCATACTTTTTTCATTTAATTAGGATATAATTTGCCGATATTCAGTGAAAAACTGTGACCTGAGAGGATAGAATTTTTACACACAGATTTGCTTGCTTTTTGTAAGACTTTAAAGTTTTTAAACCGAACCGAGCAAAATTATAAATTTGGATAACTATCTTTTCCGATATTGATTACAGCAATTTAAAGGCCAGAGCGTTTAATGACAGTAGGTATCATGTATACTCATTAGAAATTTCTTGAGTTATTCATTGAAAATTACCATTTAGATATAGACAAAATACAACAACAAGCAAACTTCTCGAGTATTTTTTCTGAAGACAAAACCTGGCAAACTTGAAGATAATGTATGAAAACATGTTTAGTGTGCGACTGGACATCATCTGGAGAATATCTTATAAATAAATAAAAAGAAACAACAGAAAATGGCAATCTGAAGAAAAATCGTTTTTCATAATGTTTCTTATGTAGGGATTGTGTTTGCAAATACTCTTTTAACAACAAATAAAAATCGACTTATATAATGAATAACACTAAAAAATATCACTCCCAGATTTGAGAGAGAGAGATTTGTATGATAAGAGATAATAAATATAGGAGCTTCTCTTTGTCCTACAGTATTGATCCTGTCGATTGTCCTACAGTATACTCATCGATTATAAATAAGAGTATGCAATGAAGACAATATATGTAAAGACATAAACAAGTACTACTCTATACCAATAACACTCTATTTTCTCATAACACTTTAGAAGTAAATATTATAGTAATTCTAGGCAAATATCTTTGTAATTCTACTGATAGTTCAAGACAAACTGCAACCAGTATTTGAAAGTCAATGATTGCGACAAACTGCAACCAATATTTGAAAGTCAATGATTGCGACAAATTGCAACCAATATTTGAAAGTCAATGATTGCGACAAATTGCAACCAATATTTGAAAGTCAATGCTTGCGACAAACTGCAACCAATATTTGAAAGTCAATGATTGCGACAAACTGCAACCAATATTTGAAAGTCAATGATTGCGACAAACTGCAACCAATATTTGAAAGTCAATGATTGCGACAAACTGCAACCAATATTTGAAAGTCAATGCTTGCGACAAATTGCAACCAATATTTGAAAGTCAATGATTGCGACAAACTGCAACCAATATTTGAAAGTCAATGATTGCGACAAACTGCAACCAATATTTGAAAGCCAATGATTGCGACAAACTGCAACCAATATTTGAAAGTCAATGCTTGCGACAAATTGCAACCAATATTTGAAAGTCAATGATTGCGACAAACTGCAACCAATATTTGAAAGTCAATGATTGCGACAAATTGCAACCAATATTTGAAAGTCAATGATTGCGATCGACAAACAAAAGAAGTGATGCATTAGATTCATTTGTTTTTACCTACACAAATTTGTTAAATTAGATAATCATTTTTATTCCATTAACATGATACATTTTTAACAGGGAAATATTCCTGTATTGATTAAAATATGATAATAGATATTGAAAAATCATCGTAAAATATCCACACCCAGAACCCAACAGAAATTCCGCCTTTTTAAATCAAAGATAAAGTTTTATACTACTTTTATAATCACTAATGATATATATATGTATATATATATATATATATATATATATATATATATATATATATATATATCCGTAGTAATTTTTTGCAACAATTACTTTATTGAGAGGGAACTTATTTCAGAAACAATGTTTTCTAGATCTTGAATGGTTTTCCAGAGTAGATTACTGTTAGCAAATGAGCCCTCTGTGACAGAGATATGTTCTATATGCTTGAGATCAGAAGTTTGGTAGGTTAATTCATCTAGTAAATGTCATCTGATTATAAGAAATATTCGACCAAATGAATTCCATGAATCATGCATAATCATCCATTAAAATGAAACTCGTTTCAATAACATATCTGAAAAATTAAAATGTGTTCCAAGATCTCAGTGTATATCACACAATATCTATAACGAAAACCAGTCAAATTTACGATGAAATAGACTGTGAAGGCATATTATATAATTCCTGATTCGACAATCAAATCTTTTGTTGCTGTAATTATTGATTTTTCCCAAACATTTTACGGTAGTCAGGAAGTTTTTGATTCTTGGTGATTCTCTTTACATATTAATAAATCGAGCAAACATTGCCTGCGCAAAAAAGAACATTTACCTGTTTATATGTGCACTAAATTCTTTTATTTCTATAAAATGCAAAATGAGATTTTATTGTTACAGGAGTAAGTGGGACCCAAATACCAAGCCTTCTTACAATCGTTTTTCATAGAACCTTTTGGCTACATTATCTACTAAAATTTAAATTCCTGTAACCTGATAGAAGTCACGAGAGACTTGGTAAATATCAGTATCATACCTGATACGCTTCATTTTAATGAATCAATGGCACTATTTTCTAAGCACGTCGTGGTTCTTGGACAAATATTACAAAGCTTTCTCTTTATGGCTATAATTTTCTGAAGCGGAGCTTTCAATAAGTTGGGAACACTCAAAGCTTGAGAATTAAATTGAATTCTCTTCAACTCAAACACTGTCAAGTGTCTACTTTCTTTCCATTTCCACCTTTCATTTTATCATTTAAATGATGGTAGATAGTTCTTTTTAATGATCAAATATTTTGAATTTATTTAATTGCGTCTAAGTAAAAATCTTGGCAAAATTGCAGGCAGAAAGAATGTGCAGTTTTCAAGATCTCATAGAAAATTGATACTTATCAGCCCATCCTTCATACATTCTTACATATTTATGTATTCTGCACAGATGATTTGCACCTTGTTCCAAAGTAGCGATTTCTCTCATTCAGGTTTTCTTCAATAACTTTGTTGTGAACACCAAATGAATATTGACATCTGCTGAATTTGAAGTTCCAGTGAATTTCTATTTCCGCAATTTCTTTAGAAGCCAAATTGTAATCATTTGTCTAGTTATCTGCTAAAAATTTTTTCAGTTTTATGCAAAATATTAATTTTTTCTAGTTGTAAATTCGTTTTGATAAAAAATTTGCAATAATTTTTATAGATTTATAATGAATAATTTTAAATAGTAAACCTTTAACGCATTATAAATGCCACTGTAAAATTACGCTTTTCAAAAGCTCTAATGAAGCTATATCAACCAAAATATTACCTCGGCAAATTTTCTGTCCTCCAATAAATATTACTATGAGTTTATATACATCTTATAAAGCTTTTGTAATTTTGTGTGCAATAATCATAATCAATTAATCAATTACACATTTGAATTATTAATTTAATTAATCAATTATACAGATTAAAGCAAAATATTTTTCTTTTGTGTGATAAAGCGATTTATATATATATGTATTTTTCCAAAGGCAGATTCTAGACAGATATAACTACAACAGATTCTATTAATCTATTGTTCCCTGATGCCAAGGAACCGGCCAGACATAGAGACCTCTTAGCAGCCGAGGCGTTGTCCCAGGTGTACCACAGGGGGCGGGCCACCATCGCACCTTCACACATGCCATAGGGACCCGTTTATAGGGTAGGCATCCATTCACACCTCATTCACACACAAGGAAAGGACAAAGACAGGATAGACAGAGAGAAAGTACATCCATGCCTGAACCGAGATTCGAGCCCAGAACCACCATATCCATAGTCAGGCACGCTAACCACTAGACAAGTTGGTCGGCAAGCGATTTATTTGAAAGAAAAATTTATAGTTCTTATAAATTTTTCTTATTTATGAAATGCTGCTTGTAACCAATTAATTAAAAAATTCAGAAACATTGTTTTTTTTTTTTCGATTTTTTATGAGCATACAGTTTAAAAATATTAATTGCTAGAAGGGAAAATTGTGTAGAAATAACAGTTTTAGATTAATTTAAAAATAAATATTTAACATAATATGTACTTTGTATCGTAAATGTGTTTACCTTTTTTCTGATGAAATCATGAAAAACTATATAACAACGAAAATTCTATTCAATTTAAAATATTTCAGTAGTTCGTATCGCTGAAAAGTATAACATCAGACTTACTTTTAGAAGCAAAACACTTTCATGAAAAATGACTGATTATAAATAATAAACTAGATACCATTATAAATATACCGTTGTTCAAAAACAAAACAATAATGTGTCTCCTAGAGGAAAAAATATTTTCTAGTTCAACATTTTCTTATTTAAACTTAAAACAGATACCGAGACAGATAGTGAAACAAAAAAACGAATATTTTCTATACTCATTGAATTTGAGATAAGACCAAATAGAAAAACCCGAAGAAGGAGAACAGAAAAAGATACATTGAAAAATGAAAACACTCGGAAAATGGTGATCAAAAGGGCTTTCGTGTATCTGCCTCCACTCTTTTTCACGTGTATCGAAAAAACTTTGAACGCGTATCTTTTTTTCTCTCTTCCTTTCATTCTATTACTTTCTTGCTTTTCAATAGCCGAGAAGAAATTCATTCAACTGCAAAATGGTGTAAAAGCAATGGACTGAATCTGAGCGCTTTTAAAACATAATTTTAAATTAAAATTTATAGATTCTATATAAAAATCCAGGATTAACATAAAAATGCAGAATAAGTGGTCATTTAATTGAATATATAATTAGCATTTTTTTAAAATTTTTATTACAATTAACAATATAAGCTTCTGATGTTATGTTAATTAGTACATTATAAATAATAGTTTTTAATACTATTATTAATATAATTCTTAATTTAGAAATATTTAGTTTTCCATATTCTTTAGAATTAGTTCAATTGTTTGGGTCTAAGTGTTTTAACCTAATAGAAAAAATTTAGCAAAATAAAGATCAATTAAGTAATCCATTATGATTTATTAATCAAATCTGTTTATGAACAATTAAGTAATCCAATGGAAAAAGGTAAAATATTCAAAACATTCACTTCTAATAAATTATATTCCCCTGTGATAATTTTTTTACTAAATTGTAGCCATATTGTTGAACGAATGTTAAGAGAGATATTTTACTTAGTGTTAATTCTTAATTAATAACATTCTTACTTGCGAAAACTTTTTGCCTCTTGCCAAATGAATACTCAAAAGATTCTATTAAGTTTCTGTTCTTGTAAATTATATTCCCACCAGAGATAAAGTTTTGATCCAGAACTTTAGTTGAATTACAAAACGAATATTGAGAGATTTTTCCTCACTCTATATTGCAAATGAATTATTAGTTTCCGAAAATAATTTGTTACTGATAAAAATTACGTTTTCAGCAAATAATGGAAATAAACACCCCTTCTTAAATTATTATAAGTTAAGTTATTTTAGTGTTTATAAATATTTTCAAGAAAGCTATATAGCATTGGCCAATATAAATTAATTCCTTTTTTTCGTATTTTATAACCTAAGCAAATAAGTTTAAGTAAAAATTGTTTGAATTTTTTCTCAATGATGACAGAAATTTAGCTAGTCATAAATCAATTTCTAGATAATCAAAGCAAACAATTATATCATACATTGACCACAATGATTGATTTGGCTCATAATGCAAAAATTATTATAATGAAAATAATTATTGTTTGGTTATTCATATCATTAAAAATTTGATTTGGAAGTTCGGAATAGTGTATACTTTTGAGTTGTCAGGGTAAAAATATGTTAGATTCACCCCATCGCAAAATAAATATCTATATAACAAACTACATGAGTTTGGTTAAATTTACGTAAAAATGCAATAACTACATGAAAAATAGAAATATTTGATAATTTCTTCTTGTGTCCTTTTCAAGCCAATGAATATCTTTGGATTTTTTGCCAAAAAATTTTTTAATCTGACTTAAAAGACTTGTTTTGGCAAAACATTTTCAAAAACAGTGCTACAAAAATACTTAGTAAATATGCAACATTTGAGTATTTAAAAACAAAATTTACTTAAAATTACAATTTGAAAACTTATAAAAAACTCGTTGACATTAGCAATTGTTTTAACTTGTGTAGAAATTCTTTGCACGGCGAAGTCTAATAAACAATTTAGTTTCAAAAGTTAGTTTTAGAAAGCAGTGAAAATGACACTGAACTAGTGTGCTGCCATCTGTTGATATAATTATCAGTAATAATTGCTTTAATTCTGCTTAATTCCTGACATTTCTTGAACTTTTTCAGCCCATAAAATGTTTTTCAATAATTCAACAAATACAGCATGACATAGAAAACAGTAATTTATTTCGGTTTTAAGAGATATAATGTCATATCTAAAAAGTATAAGTATTTTACTATTTTTAAAAATAAATTTTTAAATAAAAATATTAACGCAAAATCAAGGATGCTTTGATTCTTTTATACATTTGATTCAAAAAAGATCTTTTTAAATAAAATTAAAATTTTTCATTTTTAATTATTGTTAAGCACTGGAGCTCCCAAAAATTAATATATTGATTTATTGTAGTCATATAATTGAACAATTTATTTATTTAATCTCATTTTCCTTTTTTAATTCTATTATCTTTGTAAAGAGACTAGGACCCGTCATTCCAGGTGTACTGTCAGGAGCCTATAAGTCCACTATACGGTAAGGAAACTAGTCAAGTACCGTTGAAAAGCTACCTAAAAATTCTGAAATCTCATTCTGATATTTTTACAGCAATTAATACTTTCATAAAAATGAATAAAGTCTAACTGAATAATTATCAGTGACTTGAGATTTTGTTCTAATTATTGTTTTCCATATGAATTTTTGACACATTAACAGTTGTTAACGCATAATTCCACTAAATAAACAACACCATCTTTTTTGTTTGAAAAAACTATAATGTAAAATAAAATGAAGGTGAAGTCACCAATTAATATTCTTATAAAGAAATTAGCCCCAAATAATCTCTTATAAATAGTAAATGGGAAAAACTTAAAAAACTTATGAAAAATTCACTTCAAAATATTCCAAGGAATATTGCTAAGAAAAAACAACTACACCACTTTCCTCCAGAATCAGTTATGGTTACCGTTAGAATTCCAGAATGGTACTTCCAGGTCTCCAAAGATTTCATACTTTTCAATCAATATTTACTTTTCTATTTCCCATTTCCCAAACGGCCAACACATCATCCCTCAAACGGGGATGAAAAACCCTCCAAAACCGGAATAGAAAAATGTTGCTTTTATGAATTGTAGTGGGTTTTTATTTACTTATTTTCTTATATCTTCCTTTTCTATTTTGTATCATTTCTTAGTTTTTTCTCCTCTCTTCTTCTTCTGACGGACATCATTTCATCGGTATCTATGGTTACTGGAAATTTATTTTCCAAATATGTTTCTTAACTTGAAATGGTCAAACAGATGGCAAACTTACACGACTAAAAGCATCAGTAATGCTATGAAGCAGTTTATTTGCTTTTTTGCCGATATTACACAGAAATTCAATCAATCCATTATTGAATTAGCAATATATATTAATAGATTCACTTTATTAATAGTTTAGTTAATAGCTTTATTAAAATAACTAAGGAAGTAAAATATAAATAAGGAACAAACCGTACATTGAACCAACATTTATATTTATTTTAATATATGCTATTTATTTAAAAAAAAATTATAGGTGATTTTTTTAGAATAAACAGCAAAACTAGAAGTAAATATAAATTTGATATAACAGATTCAGTAAATAAGAAAACTGGTGCAATTAAAATAGGCTTCAAGAAATTATCTAGTAAACACAAAGTTCTTTCGTAGATTAGAATGATGAACATTTCGAATATATAAAATTATTTATAAATAATATATCTATTCAAAATATTAGTAAAGAATAATCCTAAAGGTTTTTTTACTTGAATAAAATTTCTTCAAAAGAGTGACAATCATCCCAAGAATTTTTTTTTTAAATTTTAACCTAGAATATATATACGGAACTTTGAAGGAAGAATATAGAAAATACCCAACAAGAAATTGTAGCTTCAATTTGTAACTATAAAAACCATGTCAAATAAGGAGTGTGTTAAAGAAAATATGCACTTTCAGAATATAATTATGATTTCTAAAATATAAATGGCAATCAGAATTGAATTTATTGTACCTCTTTTATTGAAAACATTTTTGTCATTAAAGTCATTGCATTCAATTTCATTTATTAAATAAATATTATTGAAGATTCCGCTTATTGATCTAGTAATAAAATACAATGACAGACAAAGTAATAAAGCACAATGTCGAGACAAAGTTCCAAATTTATCAAATTATCTTCCAAGAATGGTGAGCCATTTTTTCTGGCGACGAAGAAATGTTGCCAAGATGGGCACAGGTGCCGTATAATACAGGATTCCAAATTCTGAATTTTTTTGGCGATGAAGAAATGTTGCCAAGATGACGTATCGTGACGTGCGCGATGACGTAAATACTAGGGTAACCAAACTAAAATTTTCCGCACAATTCTTATAGGTCTCCATATGTGTATGAAGTAATAAAAATAAGGTTGCCAGATACATAAGAAATTCCGCTAAAAAATCACCAATCTCAGAACTTGGAATCATGGATTATACGGCACCCGTGCCAAAAGTTCTACACTTGCACTTCATGGAAAAGTTCGGAAACAGCATCCGAATCCTTAATCAGAAAAGTCCAAGGCTTTTTGGCAAAATCACTCATTGTCTTCTGCTTTATTTTTGCAGCATATCTTCTCTTAATCTTTTTGCTGACTGGAAAGAAGGGCTATTCAAAGGTCTCTGAAGGATCTTCGCATCTTTCCACGACAAAAAACAAACAGCCTCGTTTCCATGAATACCACAACGAGAACCTGTGTTTTCCATGACTGTATACTCTGAGTTAGTAGCTTCTGGTGTAAATATAACCCACAATGGTGTTGTAAGTTTAGTGCCTAAAAACCCAATGGTCCAGTTGCATTTAATCTGTCGCAATAAAAAAATATGATACATAAAGATCACAACGTTTAGGATATTTAAATATTTTTTTAATTATTCTAATATTTTTTTATTAATCCTAGAAAATTGAGTGATATACTAAATACCCAGTTCTTTATTTTAATAAGTTTATTGATCTAGTTTATTTTAATTATTGCTAAAAGTTCTTTGTTGTGCACGAGAACTGATTATGCCGAAAACTACAGTTTAAGATAGGTTCCGAACTAGTTCAAATATCCATTTCTAGGTAGGAGTTGAACGCAGAGAATTTTTTAATTGTAGGGCAGAGAGTTAACCATCCGTCTGATATCATTACAGAGTATTTTGTCTTATTATTATTCATTTAAATACCCTTTATTCTACTACTTGAAGGTACTGCAATAAAATTACATTATTTGCAACAGACAAAATAAATGAAATACATAAAAATCCCAATTCAGTAATGATTATTGTGTTATCTATCTTACTTTTATTCGTATGTACCTGAAAAAACTAAGTTATTATATTCAGTTTCTAATACATAATGTAATATTTTTAATCAATTTATTTAGATTTATAAAATTATAAATTCATGGAAATATTTAAATTCCACCGATTTTACAAAGCATAAGCATCGAAAAACAGTAAATACAAAAATGCAGCTATCAAAAAATTAAAGCTAATGCTTTTATAATCCTGACACAGACACTAATATATTATTCAACAAAACTATATTTCAGTTTAAAGTAAGTAAATTGTTTGTAAAATTTTTCGAAGTTGTTTCAAAACTATAATTGCCAGTGTCACAACTGCATTTTTTTTTTTTAAGTTTTGAAATGCAAATTGTTTTGGAGCAATTTGAGTCATATTTAAGAGAGGTGAAATAAATAAATAATTCAAATTGAAACACTTATTATTTAATTTTACGATCACATTTCAACATGTCAGTGTTATTATTTGTTACCATTTAAATCTTTAAATGAAGTGAAATGAAAACAATTTTTTCCATTTTGTCTGAATTGAAATGTTTTATTATATAAATTTTCGCTGTGGCAATGAATTATCAATGAAATGTGAAGTGAAAAAACGTTTTCGATTTGTAAAACAATCATGCAAACTATTTCTTGTTTCGGATTTTTACAGAAAATAATATAAAATCATTTTTCTACGAAAAATGAAACATTGACATTTAAACATCGAGACTGCTGTAAAATGAATGCAAAGATAATTTAATGGAAAATATTACAATTTTAAAAAATTATAATAGCAGCAGAAAATTATGAATTAAAAACAGTTTATTCTTCTCTGTTACTGATTATTTCTCAAATTTAAAAATTTATCAGTTATAATTAATTTAATTAGTTGTCATATTTCAATAATCTATTTAATCAATTAAATTTGGAAATTGCATAATTTTCAACTAATCATTAGTTAAAATAGATTATTTTCGAAAACTATTACAATTAACAGATTGTGTTAAATATCCTACATAATTTATTGTTTCGAAAATTGTTGTTATCATTTATTTTAA
The DNA here is from genome assembly GCA_030067965.1 of Latrodectus elegans. Classification (NCBI taxonomy): domain Eukaryota; kingdom Metazoa; phylum Arthropoda; class Arachnida; order Araneae; family Theridiidae; genus Latrodectus; species Latrodectus elegans. Next base: position 33,007,320 of record CM057820.1, on the reverse strand, counting down.
TAATCTTAATTTGATCTAATAATCATAATGACTTTAATTAATTACTTATAACATCAAGTAAATTAAATGTATATAATATAATAAGCATTATTTTCTAAAGTATTGGAAAGTTAAAAATAATTATAAGAATTAAAAATTTGTACTCCTGTGTGGTTCTTATTCCATTCTATGATTCTCGCCAAATGCAAAATTTTTTAGGCGATGAAAAGTGAAGCCAATGAAAAATTCGTGGCTACTAGCTTGAATGATTTCACGTTCTAAAATGCATATCCATAAACTGAATCCCTAATATAGTAAAATTTTCTTTTTAAGAACTTGTAATGACTAGTAAATAGTTTTCAAAATTAAAAATTCATAAAATAGAATATAAAGTATTATGTCTAAGTATTTTTACTAAGATTCTCCTACTTTTTTTAAAAAATATACCTTCAGATTTTTTAAGAATGAAAAAAGAAAGTGAAAAAAATCAGAATATAAAAGTAAACGCACACAAGTGTAAGATACAAGGAAATGAGATGATGAACGAAAATATCTTTTTAAAGTTTTTGTTCATAATTGGGAATTAAAATTATCATTTCTTTAATGGGACTATTTTATGAACTGGATGACCATTCGGAAATTCGTGAGTGCTTGTAATTAAGAAGTTCGTAAAAATTAGCATGTACTGTATATCATGTTATCATGTGATATTAACGGCATAAAACTATTATATATTATTAAATGCATAAATGTAAGCATATAGTTAATTTTTTAAAAAAAAATCATTGATTTATATTCAATGTACATTGTAAAGAAATAGCTTTCAATTAAAAAGTATATATATATATTAGGTTTAAAAATTTAATTCTTTTTTAACTGTATCAAATATTAGATTTAGAAATTAATAAGATAATTCAGGTGTCATCAAAATTCATTATGATATAAATTAATGGAAATGATATACAAGAAACTTGGCAGCATAATAGAGAAAAAAATTTATATCATAATATTAATGATAACTATTAAAAAATAAAATCTTAAAAGTTAAAAGAATTATTTTATAGGAAAAAGTAAGCAGATATTTTTGATAAATAGTGAGATTTATATTGCACCAAATTTTTGTTAAAATCATAGCGTAGCTATAGATGATTTAAAAATTAAAAGTCTGTTATGGAAGTTTTATTAAATTTGATTGAATTAAATTGAATTATTCATAACGCTTATTAAAAGAAGAGTCACACACATTTGCAAGTGTTATTAACTATCACTACCCCTAAATAATGTAATCAATAAAATTAAAAACAATACCAAAATGAAATTAGAAAAAGCAAATGGCACGTTTCACTGAAAAAAATTTACTATGAAACAAAAAGTTTAAAACATTATCGTAGTATTCCCCCCCCCCCCAAAAAAAAAACAACTTTTTATGAAATGAAAGCATTTTTTAAAATTTTTCTGTCGTATTTAAATAATTTTTTTTAAAAAAAACTTTCATGTTATGTTGTTATAATTAAAAATACATTTCTAAGAATAACTTTTTTAAAAAATTGGAACAATCACTAGTTTTCTAAAACCATTTTCATTTATGATGCCATCCAATCTTCCAAAAAATTACCCTACCAAATTCTCCAACCATTCAAAAAAAAGTTTTTAAAAATGAGAAAATATAGCTGAGTGAAAAAAAAATTATTATAAAATTATTTTCCACATTTTCCTGTTTATCAGAAAAAAAAAAACTCAAAGAAATAAATAATTTTTTATTGAGGATGAATTTCGCCAACATTCCTGATAAAATGTTTAACATCAGATGAAATCCCACTCCCAAGATGAGAGTGAATTCCTTGGAAATGTGATTCCCAAGTAATGACAATAGACACAGAGACTTTTTAAAATAAAGAGTTAAAGGGAGGGGGTGGCTCATCCAATCACGGAAGCGCAAAGGAGAAATGAATTATGACATCTTCACCATCAGGGAGAAATAGAGAAAGGAGGAGAGGGAAAAAAATTCAAAGAATGAAAGCATTACACTTTTATCCCATTTTCTAATCATGCATAATTCATCTGTATTTTGGTGCATTAAGTGAATGGCTGTTTTCTTAAAAATTTGGCGCGTAAATGCATACAGCATAAATTACAGCTCTATCTTTATTTATTTTCTTTCCACGCGGATAAGAGGTTGGAGAGTTTTCGCCTTTTCCTCAAACACGTAATAAAACCATGTTTTGTGGCTTAAGCTCTTATTAAGATTTTAAGGACAGGAAAAGAGGATCTTCATTCCGAGTTTGTGGCGAGATAAACGGGGAAAAAAAATCACCGTTATCCAGTTTTCGAAAGTGAGCCTCTTGTTTGTGGGAAGTAATATGAAAGTGGAATTGGTGAATTGTAAAGTATTTGTTTGACAAAAGAAAATGCATTTCCTCCCGTAAGTCTTATGTCGTTGTAATTATTCGATAAATATAAGCAGAATGATAAGTTTTAATATTTAGAGTTGACATTTTTGGGAAAATGTTCGTAGAAGGTAGATAAAAATTCTTAAGAAGTAGATTTTCTTGACTTTCTAATTAAGGATAAAGTTTTAAATTAGGCAAATAATTCTATATTATCGAAAACACAGTTTTGGTATCATTTTTAAATCGTGGCTCTAAGAGCATACTGGCTTTTGAATGACACTGGTTTCATAGGAAATATACGACATTAAAATATTTTCCTGAAGATTTGTTCCAATGCTACATATTAAAGATATTTTTTCAATTTTATAGCGGAGAATTTTTTGATAACAAACTGTTGTCAGTATTTATAATGAAATATTTAATGCAAAGCGGATATCAAATGGGTAAATAGTTATACTTATTTGATATTTTCGACTTAGATGTCCTATTTAATAACAAAATATATGAATTTTAATAGTATTTACAAGGGAAATATGTGAAACTGACGATACAAGCTCAGAGTTAAAAGAATGTAAACCATATTGCTAATGCTTTTAAAGCCGGTAGTCTTATTTCATTAATAAATTTAAATTTGTGACATTTTAAGTATAAATTTACGGTAGTTAAATTTTAAAAGTAAATATTTTTTGTATGATTTTTTTTAAGAACTGATTATACGTTGCATGAATTGGTATTCTAGAAAATGTGGGATATATCGATGATTATATTGTTATCTTTTACACAACGCTTCCTATTCAGTATGCGTTGGGAGGTCATCTTTTGTTGAAATGCTATGACATCAAAATGACATCACAATACGATGCCTTTCGGCTAAATATTCTGATGACTATCATCTCTGCCTGCCTCGAAATGAAGCCATTAAAAAAGCAATAGGTCGCCCACGATCACGTAGTTTTTTGAAGCACGAATGAAATTAAGTTTCTTATTCTCTCATTAAGGTAGCAATAAAGTTGATTACTGTTAATACACGTAAGGAATTCATTTACAAACACATACATTAAGGTATAATGACTCAATAAAGGTGGAGTCATTTATTTGGAATCGAAATAATGTAGGGGTAAATAATTATGGAAAATTGTATCAACAACACAATAAGAATATACTGAAAAAACACAGCTTTTGATGCATAGTAAATGAAATTAAATACAATCATTTATTGAAATTATTGAAAATTTTTTGACGATTTAATTGAATTATTGAAAAATTACACTGATTGCTACCCAAATTTCAACATCAAGAAAGATAAGAGATCTAACAACAAAATTTATTCTGTATATAACAAGTTGACCAACTATCAAATGATTAAATTTATCGACTTCTGGGAAGTGTGGTTCCCGCCAAAATCAGTAGCCAGAGTAGCCGCCATTGTTGGAGATCACGCCTCGGCATTGATTCAAAGAGACTTTAGATGTGTTACTGGTGTACAGCAGATCAAGTAGCTTCAACACTTTGCTAAAGTTGATCTGGTGTGGAAGAAGGGAATGTAATCTTGGTCACTCGTTGAACAACCATGGACCACATGTTTTCTATCTGCCAAAAATCAGGAAAGAGAGCTATCCAGGGAAGCAATTCAATCTGGTGATTGACGAAGAATCCTTGGACCACGTGGGTCGCGAATTATCATGTTGAAATATGACTATGGGCAAGCCCTGAAGGTAAGGAAGGAGAAAATTCCCCAATACCTCACAGATGTAGCGCTGGTTATTTAAAGTGCCAGCAATTTGTATTAGAGGAGGGCGAGAGTGATATCCAATACCACCCCATACCATAATACCCGGTGCTGGACCAGTGTGACGGTGCTTAACACTGTTACACGGTTATTCAATATCCTCTCTCTACGGAGTCTTCAGACACGAATATGACCATCGTGGTGTTAGAGACAGGAGCGTTCATCAAACCATTGGCATCGGAGAAGTTTGTGGTTCTGCGTCAAGGGTAGACGAAGCAATGGACGTCTTGCGGACAGACCTCTCTCCTATAAGCAGCGTCGAATGGTACAAAAATATAATTCCAGCCATAAAATAATAATTCTGGAACAATAGTTTATTTTAAAAATATTTCCCGTGTCTTAAAACTCATTCAATCATCTTGCATGTAAATTTCATATTGGAATATTTAATCAGTTTAATTTGGAAATAATTTAATTAAATTTTTTGGATCGATAATCTTTATTCTGATAAAAGTCATCCATAATAACAGCACGGTGTAATTTATTGCTCATTTAAAACCAGTTTGGAGCGGCAGTCTATTTGAAGAAAATACACGTAAGGCTTTGACACTATGGAGAGCATTATCTAGCAACTGAAGTTGGCTGAAAGATAACTAAACGTCTGCAACAAATTGAAGACGTTTTACAGGTGTCCAATCGCTGTTGCAATAAGGTCAAATAAGTTTCTCGCTGAAGGACGAAATCCTATCACTAAGTCATGGTCACTATCACTAAGTCATTGTCACTGTCATTAAGTCATGGTCAGAAATCACCTCCTTGAAAAAAGAAAAATGCGAGGGAAATGACTATCATATCATCCTATAAAATTAAACAAATGCCACTAAAAATCCTTGTCTTTGGCAATTAGCTGTAAATTAAGGTTCTTCCTTATGATCTAATAAAATGTTGTTTTGATTCCAAATTTAAATGAAACTATAAATGCTTATAACCCCCTTCATTCTTAGTGGATTTGTTAACTCTGTTTCAGTTATATATTCTTGAAATCTTAAGACAATAATCAAATGCAGGCAAAATATTTTTCTTTTGGCTAAGTTAAAAGGGTAGATCGTGTTTTATTTGCTGCTCTCCCAAGAAAATACTGTTTTGATCCCAAATCTATGAATAAAATGAAAAATGAGAGCATATTGTGTTCTTGCTAAATTTATCAAAGCGTATTCAGGATTTCGTGTGTGTGTATATATATATATATATATATATATATATATATATATATATATATATATATATATATATATATATATCTTTATATATATATATATATATATATATATATATATATATATATATATCTTTATATATATATATATATATATATATATATCTTCAATTGGACTGGGAGATTCAAACTCACTATCTTTGAATAATGAGAGCGAGAGGTCTAATCAAACAGGCCATCCCGACCCCATTTTTTATTGATTTGTAAAGATTGTAATTTCACTTTTCCCCCAATATGCTGTGTATCAGAAATATTATTATAAAGTTAATGAAATGAATTGTGAATTCAACGTTGAACAACTTCATACCTAATGTGAATTTCTAAATATTCTATAATTCATTTAATTTTTGTTCTTAACTAATTCAAACACTAGACATTATTTTGTGTGCTGCTCAGGAAATAGTAAATATTGGTAAGTTGTAATAAATTGTTGTAATAAGCATCCTTAATTTCCATATTATTTTCTCCCTAAAGCTAAATACATGTGTTCTACTAGCTAATCTTAATATGCATTAACAGCTAGTCCTAAATGTTAGATGAAATTCATATACTTGCATTGGAAAAAAAGGGAAGCCCATATTCATTTGCATTATCTTTATTTTGTTGTGTGAAAATTACCGGGTGTTTTTCTAGCATTTCAACCACAATACACCATCAGTTAGCCATTGAACACCTCTAATATGACACTAATGAATAAATTATAATTAAAATTACATGAGTATAAATATAGAGATAATTCATATTCAGGATAATTGAACGTGAAAATTACAGTTGAACCTCTAGTGTTTTTCTTATGTTCATCAAATAACTCTAGTCAGGCAACTGCAATTAACACACCAAAAACATCCATATTTTTACTTTTAGCAATTATTTTAAATAGTTGCTAATAACAACTCGTACGCTTTAAGAAACAATTTCAATATTTGCTACAATTGCACGACAACTGTGACACTGTAATTTACGATATCGACGATTGCACACTTCATATTTTATATGCATACATAATCTAAAAAAAATTGAATTAAAATTCCACATATTCAGAATCCATGATGATTTAATAGCAGGTGTCCATGTGATTATAAATGAAAACAATTTAGCTCCTCGAAAACGATTTCATAATAATCTAAGGACCGAGATTGGCACGTCGTGTAGCTGAATCCTTAATTTGAAATAATTGCTTCTTTTCAAGTTTGCTCCGTCTCGGTTATGAGTAACTGATACATAAGCAGACGTGATAAATCGATATGAGGAACTGGCAGCAAAATATAATTCCTTATCCCCCTATTCCATCTCGGTTTCTGTCAGGGACCAAGAAAAATATTTGTTCTGTGGAGACCCAGACCTATAATTAGGCGATGATGTGAAATTAGACGTAATAAGTCTTTCTTCTTTCTTCTGACAGTTACAATCGTTTTATCGAGATGGGGAGTGGGTCATTGGAGGGGATGAAAGTGAGAAATGGAAGATATGGATGAAGATCCAGCCACTTTTTTTTCAGCGTCATGTTAAATGTTTCTCAATCAGAAGGATATTTGAGTGGGTTTCCCAAAGCTAGAGTACCAGCTCACCGCGTGTGAATTGCTTTAGATACAGCTGGACAGCTTTTGGTTGTATCTATCACTCTGTTATCTTTGTTTGGTACAATTTGCTTATCAAAAAATTATTCGTTATACTTTGTTTGGAAAAGCAAGCATTATTATGTTTTGTAAGATATATTTGTGGAAGTTCTTAGTTTTACTTTTACATTTACGTGAATTTATGATTTTGCATATTCAAATTTTACTGGATCAAAAATTCTCATTTGGTAAATGAGAATTTTTGAAGATTTACAGTTTGGTAATTGAGAAAAATAAATTCTGAAGATTATATTTTCAAAAGGAGTTGATTTTATTTATTAGAATTTTTGCTCAATTTGTAACTTTACAAATGATTTTAAATTGCATTTTTGGTTTTACAGAGCTTGAAGGTATCATCGAAAATTTTTTTCTTTCTTTGTTATTTGGTGTGAAAAAGTTATGGATCAAATTTTTCTACTCTGTGTTATTACACTATAAAAATTTCGTATATCACCAATTAAATACTCGTACCTTTTAACGTTTTTTACATTTTCATTGCTTTTATATGTGCTTATTGCTTCAAAAAAAATAAGACACATTAAAAGTTATTTTTACTTAAATTTTCGCCTTTTTTTAAACCAAATTTAATAATTCAAAAATCATTTAAAATATTTTGGAAAAATAGTAGACATATTTTAAATTATAGACTTGTTTTCATTTGACAAAAATCTTAAATCATTATTTCAAATAAAAAATTTAAAATTTATAATCCATTTCAATTTATTATAAATTTGCTAATGTGAGATGAAATTCTTCTGTTAAATGTGTATAATTCAGTATTATTTTGTATTACAGAATTATACATATTTTACATTAATTTAACATTAACATTATTTCAGATAGTTCAAAATTATCAGTAAAATATATGATTTTCATAAATTAAATTTATTTAACCAAATAAGACTTCATTTTTATAATTACTATATTTCAATAATATGGTGAAGTTTAATTAATTCCATAATTTGAAAGAACTCTATGTATTATAAAAAAATTACCATTAAACACTGACGAAATATTTAGCGGAAAAATAATATTTAAAATTATTTAATATACTATGCTTAACAGAATCTCCTTCAGTCAATATAATATTTTAATGTATTACACAGTATAGCATTTAACGAGTATTACATTTAACAAATATTTCATAGCGGTCTCTAAGAAACCAGACAAACTGCATTGATAAAGTTTATTTTAGAAATCACATTTTGACTAAATCCTTAATTTTAAGAACTTCGTTGCCTAATTTGGTGACAGCTTCTATTGGGATTGATTAGGGCGTAATAAGCATTCTAAATTTAAATTTTTCTTGAACTAAATAAAACAATGCGATACTTTCCATTACTACTTTTAGATGAGACCGTAACGTAAATTTGTGTAAATAACGCATATCAAGTCTTAAAAATCAAATATACAGTAAGTGAAAAACAGTGTGGCCATTTTATATTAAGCACGTTCATTTTTTTTACTGATAAATTTATCAAAGTAGAGTTGATATAAACTTTGCAGGATGTAATTTATAGGGGTAAATAAGCATTTACTCTTTAAAATATTTGCAATGATCAGATTTTGCAGGCATCTGTCAACAACAATCCATGGACACAAAACATGTCCACATTTCAACCAATTATAGTTTAAAGAAAAGTCCACGGTGACCTGGTTGGTTTGAGCATTCACTCTCATTATCGGAGGATAATGAGTACGAATGCCGACCCAACCAAAGATCCATCATATTCCTTAAAGATAGTGGAGGCACGCAAAACATGTCTTGGTCACAATGTCCTCCATGTAAAATGATGCCTTTGGGGTGGCCGGCCTAGTCTGGGGTCTTCTGCTTGGTTCCCGCTTCTAAATCACGAAGACCCACCGATTTCGAGGCAACGATGGCATACGCATTAAGTGCCCCCCTAAATAAGTAGTATAGAAACGCTGCATGTCCTTGTAATAACCGAGTATTAGAGAAGAAAAGTTTAAAGAAGTATATAAGGCACTAATTTAACTGACTCAATGTTTGTCATTGTTTTTTTTAACTAACATGTTTATATTAGTGTAGCGTATTGAAGAGAAAAATGTTCACTAACTATATTTAAAATAAATGTATTAGTTATTTCCAATTTAATATACTTAGAGAGATCTTCCAATTGCAGTTTGAGGAGAGCGCCCTGCTGATAATGTTGAAAGAAAAAGAATTTATCGCGATAATAAATGTTTCAGTGAGTGGACCAATACTAATTCATTATATTCACCCAGTATGTTTCCTCAATATTTCATTTGGGTATTCAAAATCACTTATATATGGGACTTGAATCCTCCATTTAATGAAAAATTTGCAACCAAGCTATCAAGTAGTGCCACCGAAGTCAGCGGAATGTTTAGAAGTTGATGCATTGAGCGAAGATGACAGAAGTTGAAAAAATTGAACGTCCAAATTTCTCTTGCATGGTTGCACAGAACTAAGTTTCTAATTACAAATTGAACAGGGGAATTCGTTTCCAAAGAAATGAAGCGTGAATGGTTAAAGATAGACATAAATGGTTTTGTGATTGAACTGTTCGAAATGTGTGACTGTGAGAAACTAAAAATTGTTGTTTCCATAAAAACATAGCATAAATTTTGTGTCAGTAGATACCAAAGCTTCGTCTGATAGTGAAGTTAGAGGATCATTAGATATAGTAAATAGAATTGATATAAGAATAGCAATATTTAAATTTTTACTATTCTTATATAACTACTTAATATTATTTAAGTATAGTAATTTAAGAATATTCTCCATTTTTATTTAAAATATCTGACAGCCACAGGTAAGAAAATGGTCAAAAATGAAATCAATTATTGCGATTAGGCAGTTATGACCAAAATAAATAAATAAACGTTAAAAGTTAAAAAAAAAAGACAGAATTTTCTGTCTTTTTGTCTATAGGTCTAATGTGAGTAGAAATACTCAATAGATTCTAAGTGAATTATATACATACATACATGCATATATATATATATATATATATATATATATATATATATATATATATATATATATATATATATATATATATATATATATATATATATATATATATATATATATATATATATATATATATATATATATATATATATATATATATATATATATATATAGTATATGTACATATTTTTAATTACTTAACTCCCTATACATGTATCATATCAGAAATTTACAGATAACTAGATAACTAAACCAAAATAATATTAGAATAAAATTTTCAAAAGAAAGTTACTGAAATATTCTGCAGATGTGGAAAAAATAATACAAAGTTATTGAGTCAATTTAGAAGTCAAGTTAATTTCTACGTTTGAGATAAAAGCTAAGATTGTGCCGTTCGTATCTGGGTATATATTTATATGTGTGTTTGTCTGTATATATATATATATATATATATATTATATATATATGTATATATATATATGTGTGTGTGTGTGTGTGTGTGTATACTGAGGTGAAGATGATCAGTCAGTTGGATAAATTTTAAATCAATTTATCCTTGATTTGAAAAGTAATATTGAATAAATTAAATTTTTTATGCTCATTTGTCTTGACAAAAATTAATTAAGAAATACGTGTATTTAAAGTACACACAAAAATTAAGTAAGAAACTTAAATAAAATAAATTGTACTGATTATATTACATGCTCCATTTATGTGATTCTTGGAAACAATTTTCTGAAAAAAAGTAAGAAGGAATTCATACTATTTTAAACTCTAACTAAAATTATGGAAACGTTTTGAGAATTATATAGGTAAAAGTATTATATTCTCTCTCTCTCTCTTTTAAAAGTATATATAATTACGGGGTTCTTATATTTGGTGCCTTGCTTCTAAGTTAAGAAGATCCATAGGTCAGGTATTTTAGACCGTTATTAGAAATCTGGTAAGTTGTTCTTGAAGATCAGATTCAATAAATGCGGTTTGCAACTGATTCTTTTAAAGTCATTTATCCTTCGTAAATTTTGTGAAACTATATTAAATTGTAAATATCTTGAAAAATATTCATAGGTCATCAGAAATTTATTAGACAATATATAAAATCCTATGTTGGTTGTAAGTTTTTTGATAATGATTGATCAATTAGCTTACAAATAATAATGTTTCATAAATTAGCAGACAATTTAAAATTTTGTTTCAAGTTTTCTTTTTTAGTTATTAAAGTTTCCGTAGTAATTCATATGGAATTCACAACATCATTTGAATTTTCAGTATCTAAAAAATCATTCAAAGATGTTTTGTTAATTAATATAGTAACAGTCTGAAATTTGCAATACATTTCTCATTTACTCATATTCTTTATTATACTACTTTTTCCCCATATATTTTACTCTTAAATTTCCTTTATATAAAATTCCACAGTAATTAACACTCAGTCGTAAAACTATAATTATTTGAGAGTTCTTCACGCAGAAGTGCAATGAAATGAATATCGTAAGTAGAAATATATATTTATTTTTAATAATTTTTAGATCCAAATATTTTTAATTATTCAATGCTAATATAACATGAGTTCTTTCTTGGAATACAAATAAATCTATAAATACCTATTTAAATAAATGTAATTTGGTTATAAAATTTTATCCTGGGTCTGCTTTTGAAAGAACCAAAGAGAACTTATAAAACTTTCAGCTTAACGAAAGCAAGGGAATAGCTCCCTTCTGAAAATAAAATTATCACTATTTGGTGAAGAGCAATTTTCTCCATTATTTACGTTTGAAGAAGTGAAGTGAAATTAATAAGGCCGAGTAGCCTGTCGTGTTGTAAATAAATCTTAGTCTAAGCGATCATCATTTCTCAAAATGAAATCATCAACAGTTCGCGCAGACAGCTTAATGGCGCTTAATTTAATTGTAATCCACCGAACCGGAGAGCTATTTTCCCCAACACAAAAACAAGCCATCATTATAATATTTGTATTCTTTAGATTGGCAACAAGGGCTCTTCTCCAATTGCACAATAGTTCGTGGCTCTGGAAAGCTAGCCGGAATTAGATTAATGGTGGTTGGAAACTCTCCTTCGAAATGCATGTGTAAATAAACGGAGGGAATTATTTTTCATTCCCAACTGTCACGTATTCCCTACATCTTTATTTTAATCCGGCAAGAAGATCATGAACTGATAATGGATCCAGTAGAAGCTGATGCACCCCTCCTTGTTGCCAACTTATTGGAGTAATTGAGAGTTATAAGTCAAATACAGGAAAGAAAGAAATCTCTGCCAAATATACGCCATGTAGTTGCGCATGTTTAATTGATTAGGATAATAAATAGTTTGCAGTGCTGATGTGTCAATCATGCTCTTAAGAAGATTCCAACCATAGCCTTACTTCCAAGAGTAATTTATGGTCTTACTTAAGATTCATGGTGATTTATTGTTTCAAATAGCTCATTTCGTTGATTTCCTACGACATTAATTACTTTCTATTGACGACTTAATTTTACCAATTAACTGACGAAATAGCTTTAATCAAAGCGAAATCAAAAGAAATTACTGATAAATGTAAGTCATGAATTTGCATACGATTAATCGATTGACGTAATAAATATATAGCAATTCTGATGTGTTCCCCATGCTGTAAGTAAAATTTCAACCACAGGTTGTAGTTGGAATCTGTAGATAATTTGTAGTTTTGCTTAAGACTCATGGTATTTCATTGTTTCAAATAACTTATTTCGTTGTTTTTTTGCTATAAGTATTTTCTGTTGGTAATTTGATTTTACAAAATAATCTACAAAGTAGTTTTCAGCAAAGAGAAATAAAAGAAATTAATGCAAAGTATGCTCCATAAAGCTGCTCATGTTTAATTGGTAAAGCTAGTGAATACATGTGTAATTGTGCTGTCTCACTCTCTCTTTCTCTCTCTCTCTCTCAAGAAGATTTCAATTATAATTTTACTTCCATTGGTGATTTGTATGGATTAAAGTTCACAGTGATTTATTTCAAACAGCTTTATTTCATTGATTTTCTGCAGCGGTAACTGCTTTCTATTGATGATTTCATTTTGTTAAATAGTAATTGATAATCTGACTTTATTCAAAACTGACAATAATTAGCTATCAAAACAGGTAACAAAGGAGCAATTTTTATCATCATGAGTGATTTTCTTCTCAAAAAAATAATTAAAAATTTTAATAAAAGAAAGGCACCTTAATTTTTATGGTAAAATTGTAAAATGACAGCATTTTTTTGTAAATCAATACTATTTTGTTTCAATGATGTGATAAATATGTAAAATGTCACCACTTAATCTTAAACTACCGTTAGAAGTACATACAAACTGAATTGAAAGTAAAGTCTAAAATAAAATTAAGTATTTTCCTGACGACAATTTTAAACCATTATTTATGTTTTAATATATTGTGATTTAATAATAATCATAATTATCTCTTGCTATATTATAACAATTATAGTAATAACATTAACAATTATTGTAAAAACGATTGTAATTTAAAAATTCTAGTGATAGTTAATATTACATCAGTTGAAATATGATATAAAGTTATTCATTCATAAGAAAATAAATGCAAAGATCAAACTGATTGGATGAAAAAATTATCCTATCTAGTCCCTTCCAAACAACCAAAGATACTAGTCTGTTAGATTTAAGATCAGCGAATACCAAATCAAGTTAATTATATAGCACAATAAATAAATAAATATAAAGAAAGAAAAAATTTTTCTATATGTATAATTGTAATAATAAATTTAAAATAAATACTACATAGGTGCTCATAAAAAAGTTATGAAATTATAAATTGAAAATCCTCGTATAAATTAACTTTTTTTAATAAATATAAAGAGGGTTTCGCTCCTATAAACTATGATATTGAAAGCGTGTGAAAAAAAATAATCAATTAATTATAGAGAATTATCTGTAAATTAAATTGCAAAAAAAAATTGTTTTTATAAACATCAACATAATCCAATTAACATTTTTGTTTCTAAGATAATTTATTTTCAAATAATATACATATTAACAAATTATATTAAAAGGCTAATTGACATGAAATATTTGATTAATATTTTTAAAAATAACTCTCAGAGATTCTTGAAAACAATTATAAGACAGTTGATATATATTGCTAATTATATACTTTATATTTTTACTTATATAATTTATTTATTAAATTTCATTTTTTATCATTTTAAAAAGAAAAATTCAAATATATTACATGAAATTCTCTACATTTGTTTGTTTTCTTAACGACTGATGTCTTTAGCAAATATATGCAACCAAATGCTTGCTATAAAAATTTTGAAAGTTTGGCTACTTTTTTATTATTTATAACTATAATTGAATATAGTATTATTTTAAATCGATATAGTATTTACTAAATGAGATTTTTTACAGTATAAAGTACTTACATTTTAAAAGAAATTAATAGTTTATAATTGAGGTTTTGTAGGGATATTATTATTTAATAAATCTCAAATAAGGAAAATTCATGCTTTTACTGTCAAATTATTTTCCAATAGTATAAAATTTATTACAGTATTTTAATTTTCTATATTATTTTTTCACCAGTATGATTTTAATATATATTATAACTAACCCAAGTTAATCAAAATTCAAAAGTATCAAATTTCCTAAATCTTGTTACCATTTAATTCTATTTTAATTATAATTCTATCATTAAAGCCAGATAATTTACTCATTATCTGTTATAATTTTTATAAAAACTAAGTGTTGAAATATTTTGCTCTGAATAATATTCATAACCAATTAAAAAAAAATTAATCGTTTAATTAAATTAATCGTAATCTGTCGATTTTAAGCTATGAATTATTTAGGAGAAAATTCAAAATTTGATTAAACATTAATTATTTTCTAACCTTATTAACTGTTGGATTAGCAGTTGCTATTTATTCTAAGATTTTAGAATAAATAGCAAACATTGTCTATGAAATGTTAGTTAAAATCAGGTTATATTGAATGGATTACATAATTCTTCTGTTTATGGATATTAGTTAACTGAATTATTTCAGTTTTTAGGCATGTACATTCTTATTGCATTGATTGGGTGAAATATTTTTCAGTTTTTGACGTCACGTTGTTGGAACATTTTGATTTCTTTGACACTTATGAACTGGAACATGAAGTGGATTATCGAATTTGAATATTCTTCTGCTTATGAATATCATCAAACTGTAAAAATTTTGATTTCCTGGTCTTAAAGGACTAGAACAATCTTAGTAGATGGATTATTGAATTTTCCTGCTTATAAACATTATCTAACGATAACATTTTGATTTCTTGATATTAAAAAATAGAACATTCTTATTGAATATTACTTTGGCACAGGTGCCAAATGTACATGGTTACAAATTCTGGATTTTTTTTGGCGATGAAGAAATGTTGCCAAGATGGCAAATCGTGACGTACGCGATGACGTAAATACTAGGGTTATCAAAATCGAATTTTCTGCATAATTCTTATAGGTCTCCATATGTATGACGTAATAATAACGAGGTTGCCAGATACATAAGAAAAACCGCCAAAAAAAATCACCAATCTAAGAATTTGTAACCATGGATTACATGGCACCTGTGCCATTGCTTCAAATAGTCTTATTTTATGGCCATATCCAGATAGAATATTTTGGTTTCTAGACTTATGAGTTAAAACATTTTTATTTGATGGAATATTAAGTTGAAATATTCAAATATTTGTTTGAATTCTTAGACAACATTACTATGGGTTGAAAATGTCTGGTTTAATATTAAATTTACAGCTTTTTAAAACCAACTTTTACAATAAATAATTTTTTTAAACAAAATAGTTGATTTTTTTTATCAGTGAACTGCTTGTTAATAAACTTCATATCATGTCATTAGCATATAAATATTCAGCAAACAATGTTCCTTATTAAAACCTTTTATTAAACTTTAATATAAATATTATAATACAAACAAGAGAGAGAAATCCATAGTCATTTCCAGTAGCTCAGTCTCATTCCTTGTTAATAAAATAGATTATTTTCTAGATTTCTACAGCCTTTTTCTTTTCATAAAATTTGCTTGGTAAAAATAAGTTTCAGTATTTTCATATAAATGTAAAACTCATTTTAGAATTTTCTATTTCGATACATTAGAATTCCCAAATGGACAAAATGTTTGCTACCATAACTTAAACTTTATTCCCTCATGCTAATATTTTCATATTATTTAACACATTGGAACACAAAACATTAATTTACAATAAATAGAATTGACAATTTTCAGTTAATTTTTTTGTTATGCTAGTCATGAAAAACCCTTTTTGAGATTCTTCATTTTTATTTGCTTGTGAAAAAGTGATAACAGTAAATAGAAAAATTAATAATAAATAAATAAATTGTTGAAAAATAATGTTTGGTTGAATTATCGGTAACCGTAAAGAAGTTATTTTTGATGTTTCAACAGAAATTGCTGCATCCCAAGTTTATGTATTAAAAGATGATGATTCTTTAGTCACTTTCTAAACGCTTTTATTTCTCAAATGCTTATTATTTACCTTAATAGGAATTTACAATATAAAGTAGATTCACTCACTCTATAAAAAAATTCATTAATATGCTTCCTGTCCAAAATTTTGAAATTTCTAGATCATTAAACTTACCAAAAAATAAGACAAAATGTATGGAAAATAGCAAAAGCTTAAAATAAAACATGGCATGAAAATCTTAGGTTAAGTTTTATTTGATTTTCTAGTTCGATTCAATTTTATGATTTACTAGTTCGATTCAAAATATATGTGCATTTAATAAAAAAAGAATGTGTTCATTTACAGGAAATATTATATATATATATATATAAAATAGTATATATATATATATATATATATATAGAGAGAGAGAGAGAGAGAGAGAGAGAGACAGAGAAAAGAATATATCCACAAAATTAACTTTAATATAGGAATTTTTACCTTAATATGTAGCACCATCTATTGGTGGAAAGTTAAACTAAAATGTATTGTAGTTTAATGCCACAAAATATTTTGCTCTAAAAATAAGTAATATTTTTTATGAATCAAACACAATTTTACAGAATATCATAAAACGCTTAAAATGCTATTAAATAAATTAAACGAAAATGCAAAATAAACTGAAATAATATACATATTGTGTTTATTAATTTATCCTAGTTAGTTTAAAATGCAACAGTATCGATATTTTAAAAGTAGCATTTTGCGAATTCTATGAATTACTAATTTCATTTTTCAAATTTCACTAATAAAATTTGATCTTAAGTTATGATTATAAGGGATAAATTAATTGGCATACATGAAAATTACTAAAAAAATTTATTTTTTCGTATTAATAATTTATTTAAATTTAAATAAATTCTTATTCAAATTTCTTTTACTTATTATTATCACGGAAGCAAGATTTTTTAAAAATAAAACACAACCTTTTCCTTAATTTTTTGTTTTCATTTGTATATTTTTTTAATCAAACTATTAAAATAAAATAAGTGATGTTGATAAAAACATCATGCTGAATACTTGATTTAAATTAATCACGTTAATGCAATTTATCAAATTAATCGAACATAATGTTACTATCACGTAGAACACAGTAATAATATTAAATTAAATTTGCTTTTTTAATATCATTTTCAATTAACGACCTTTGTTTTATAATATTCTTTTTTTAAGAAAATTAATTCTCGCATTCAGAAAATTCCATTGTTTTATTTTATCTTATTTTCAAACATAGATGGCGCCATATAAAATGAAAGATTTTATTTATTAAATTTATATGTTCTTTTTTATGATTTTAAAATTATTTCACTGTTTCATTAATGTTGTTTTCTCTAACTTTATTACTTCCTAACATTTTTAGATTATTATTTTCATCATTATTATAGATGACATAAGCCAAACACGCATATAAATATATTTACCAAATATAATATTTAAAAAATAACTAACAAAACCAACCAACTCGTAATTTCAGCCAATAATTATAGAGTGAGACTTGAGAATAAATTTTTCCCTCTCGAAATGATTATTTAAAAATAAAAAGTTAAGGAAGATTTAATTAATTATACCACTAATGAGATTATGAAAGAAAAAATTTTATTAAAAGGAAAATTTGAGTTTATTTTATTTCTTTAAACAAAGCAAAAAATGATGAAATACTTTTCAACCTGAAACAAAATTATGAACGTTTATTAATTTTTGTGTATTTTATCGATAAACATAACTATCTGTTATCCATGGCGTTGAACGATCATTACTGAAAATACATAGTGAAATTTATTTGATATCGCATACTAGGTAGCTTCATAAACTATGACTTTTCACCGCATTCTTACATGTAGAGCTTATTAAGAATTTTCATTGATAGAAGGTCATATTCACGTATCGCAAACGAGAAATCTCAGAAGATTCCTAAGCATCTACGCCGACAGGTGTGTACTCAGATAGCAGATGCCCATTTTAGTTGTTATGCAAAAAAAAAAAAAAAAAAAGGCTACTATGATACCACTCGGGACCACTTGCATTAAAGGCCTTAGTATGACCATTAGGCCAAATAAAATTCCTATAGAATTTACTTAACGGCTTTATAAACACTTTTACTAAATCAAGTCGCGACAATTCCTTTAAAAACTTTTGTGTGGCAAAGCTGGTTATTAATACTTCTCTTATAAGAGAAAGAAATATAATGTAAAACCCATCTACAAAATTAAAAGAGATACTAATTAGATACCTTGTTCTGAATTTACACCAGCTAGCTCCAGTACTAGCTCAAGATGAGATAGAGGCCATTGGAAATTTATTTACATTTATTAAGCATTTACAAGTACTGGCTTTAAGCCATATTAAATGCAATACACATACGGATTAAAATGTAAACAGTATATATAAATGAGGATCTGCACTTGATGGAAAAAGTAAATCTAGGTGAACAATAGAACTATTCGGTATCATTGGTAGAAAAAAATATATCCACATATGTTAATAAATGTTTTTCTCATTGCAGAAGTCCATCTATAATTTAATTTCTTTTTAGAGGTCTTGTTGAAGAACATTATTTTTTTTCAGTTGGTAATCCATCTAGGTGAAGCAATAGCCAGTTACCAAGATGATATGAGAAGAAGATATTAAATGGCAGAGTACTTAATTAACATCTCTTCTAGGGAGTTGAGCTAGCTAGATACGAAAGATGGTATACTGTCATGGCATGTAAGAAAGAATTCTTACATTAAGACTTCATTTTTGCTTCAAATGAGTGGTGGCCTCTTCACTGCCATTACTAATTCATGAATTAGTTTACCAATATGTCTTATTCTCGTATCAGCATATATGAAAACTGCTTGTGATTCATAAAATATTAGATAAAAGCAATTCGTTTAAAATATATTTAAGAAATGTGTGATATGTAAGACAGAATTATAGTTGACTAAAAGAATTATGTTGTTTTATATCTCCATTTTGCATTGAGTTAAAAAGTTGTTGATTTTAAGTACAACAATAGCATACATTTCAGGATTCTAAAAACAAAATAAATGTTAGAATTCAATTATTTTTTTCAGAAATTTAAGGGAACATTTATTATAAAAAAACATATTTACAGCATTCATGTATTTTCCTTTATTTCATTTTAAGCATAATTATTAAAATAAGAATTTAAAAGCATTGAGCAAAAGGTAAAATTTGTTCAGAATCTTTTACAAAATAATGCTTACAAATCATAATAATGATATTCTTGACATCATCGATAGTACATTTGATTTTTTTTTTTATAAATAATATTATCCGAAACCAAAAACAACAAAATCAGGTGACGAAAAAGTACAACGATGAAATGTATTGTTTCTTTTATCAAATCTCCGATTATTTAAGAATGCTTTTGTGTAAGCAAAACTGCAAATAAGACGCGAAAGAAAATCATTGTTTATTCGATAGAGAATTCAGTCACTAAAGGTAAATACTAAAAAAAAATATTGAATAACAATCTATATTATTTACATTTTAAACAATTTAAAATTCTCCTTTTGTGCTGTGGCTTAATGATAAGACCACATTTTTTTCAAAGCAAATGGTTCCGGCTTTATTTCTCGCCACTATTGAACAATAGGGGAGCATAGTACTTTTATATATTTATCCTTTTGTAATGCGTGTAAACAAGTAGCAGGTAAAAGTATTACATAAATAATAAAACCTTTTAATATCTTTGGATGTTAAGCTTTCTCAATGCCGTATCAAAACTTTTACTCCGTTTCAAAAGAACTGGGTAAAATCAATTATTTGCAAGAAATTATACTTCGCTTTTCGTAAGTATATTGCTGGCCATCCGAAATGCAAAGCTTTGAAGGTAGAATGCAAATCATATGAAATCGCCTAGAGGAGATATGCTAGTCCTAAGCATTACAGCAAATAAACATATTACTAGTGATTGCATTGCCACCAAAAAATGCTACTTGTACTGATTGCACCCACTTTGTTGAATCACTGCAAGTGATAGACATATTGTGCATGATGGATTCCTCAATCATATCAGGAACCATTGCAAAAAGGATTTAGTCTGTTAGACGACATTTGTTTACCGCTCTTACCGTTGCAGATGTATGAAATGTCTATAAGTCATCCATTATTTCATTTATCTTTGGCACAAAGCAACATGCATTTGTGCCGCCAACTGTGGGATGAATTGTGGGTAGGTATGAAGAACAGAAATGGAAGATACTGTCTTTACTGACAAATCTCGTTCCTGCCTGCAATACTACGATAATCAGATGCGAGTTTATAGACACCGTGATGAGAGACTGTGGTACTAATGCGTTATGCATTATCACACTGGTTCTGCACCTAGTAATATGGTTTTGAGTGATATTGAATTTCACTCTCACATTCCTCTAGTATGCATTGTTAGTACACTCAGGGGAGTACAATGAACAATGGGAAAAATCTCTTGGTCTTCTCTTTAGCGCTTGAAATTAGCCCTATTCCAATAAGACAACTAGCAACCACACGCAATGTTTAAGCCTTCTTCTTTACACATGAGATTGAATTGCAACTTTGGCCTGTTATTCTCTTGATCTTTCACCAAGTGAAAATGCGTGGTTCATAATTGCAAAACAAGAGGCTCGGACCACTGGGCCACTTGTTGCACCACCCATTACTACACAAGATCAACTTTAGAATTATGTAGTAGTCGCATTGGTTGCAATGCCCAATAAAACATCCAACGCTTCTTTTTATTCTATGCCAAGATTTGTGGTAGACGTTAAAGCCAATAAAGAGTGACATACCACATATTCTGGACACTTCACAAGAAGTTGCAATTTCAATCATTTGATCTTTGTATTATCTACTAACGAAATTTACTGTGATATTTCTGGCCTTTTTTAGTGTTGTATTTCGCAGGGCTAGCAGAATACACTGAAAGAGCTTATGACTGATAAGTTTTCACAATCATTGCCTATTTTAAATGAAAGAGGCATTAAGAAAAAGAAGTTATTCAATTAACCAAATCGATGATAAAAGTTTCAGAACGTTTTGCTTTTATTTCTTGATTATATTTTTCATTTTAGAATTGTGACAAAGATCATTAACTTCTATTAAAAACGTTAACTTTAATGAGTATTCTACAACAAAAAAATTATAGAAATTTCATTATATTGTAATACATCATTTACTTTATCAATATTATTATATACTCCTCTACTTTAGAAAATTTCAATTTGTAACACTATTTAAACCTATAATTTAAAAAGGGAAACCCGACTCCATTTAACTTAATCAAATCCTTTTGTAGCTGTTTCATTTCAATATTTTTGTATGGCATATACATGAGTTTAGTTGAACATCCTTGATTCTGAATCCATCGTTATTAAAATATTAAAGAATTTTTATTCGTTTATGAAACACTGTCAAAATACTTAAACGAAAATTTGAATAACCTAGTAAAACAATGTTTCCAGAATTAGTTAATTTTTAAAAATAAGAAGGAATGAATTTATTTCATATGAATAAAATATATATATATAATGCTATACTCTGGACATTCGATTGTCGCTTGATTTAGTTTTAGTTTATATGTAAATTTATAATGCGAGGGTTACTCTGAAATTTTTGAGATATGCCCAGACGAGAATTTACAAAGTAAAATAATGGTTTAATTTTAAAATACAAAGTATTTTAACACAGAAGACGATTTTTTACTGACTTACTTCAACTAGTTTAGCGTAGAATAAATTTTAAACAGAAGAGAAAATGGAATGAAAATGAAACAGCGAGAACATTTTCGCGCTATGATTTTCTACGATTTTAAAGCAGGGTTAAATCAAGAAGAATGCGTTCAACGGTTACAATTAGCATTTGGTAATGAATCTCCAGCTCGTGCTACTGTATTCAGATGGTTAGAGAATTTAGAAGAGGTCGCAGTTTTCTTCAGCATGAAGAACACAGAGGAAGGCCACCGTCGGCAGTAATCCCGTATTATATGTCTGTTATACGAAAAATTTTAATGGATGATAATCGCTGTACCTATCAAATGATACAGAAGGAACTTAACATTGGATTCGTAGCCATACACAAAATCATTCATGAAGAATTACATATGAAAAAAGTAGTTTGCCGTTGGGTTCCCCATAATCTAACTGAGCACCAAAAAGAGGAGCGTGTCAGAATCAGTAAAGAAACTCTTAAATTGCTAAATGATGGTGGCCACCGCATCATTTCTAAAATTGTAACAGGTGATGAAACGTACATACCGTTTTTTGACATTCCAACACGTCAAGAAAGCAAAATATGGGTCTTTGAAGTTGATCCCAAATTGACAATGGTGAAAAAAAACGCGACTGAAAAAATGATATATGCCGTTTTCTTCAGAAGTACGGGATTGGTCAAAGCCATCGAGTTGGAAGGACGGAAGACAGTAACAGCAAACTGGTATACCACTAAATGTCTTCCAGAAATTCTACAAGAACTGAATGTTAGGGGACTAATGCTTCACAATGACAATGCATCTTCCCATACAGCCGTTTAACAGTTGAGTTTCTTAAACAAAAACAAAAGTGATCGAACATCCGCCGTATTCACCTGATCTAGCTATGTGCGACTTTTTGTTATTCTTTAAACTAAAAAAGAACTTACGTGAACGTCCTTTTCATTCAGAAGAAAAGATTGATGTGGCTATAAATGCATTTTTTTTTCATTTATTCCAAGAAATGAATGGTTTGGGGCTTTTAATCCGTGGAAAATTCGTCTACAAAAGTGCATTGTTGTTGGAGGAGACTACTTTGAACACACCTAAAATTTTGTAAGTATAATTTTAAAAACATAGTTTTATCTCAAACTTTTGAGAGTGACCCTCGTATGATACCTTGAAATCTACCTGATAATAAAGCTTAAATAAATTTTTTGGTATTTTAATATATTAAAAGGAAAAAAAAAATTTTCTAATTGTGGTAGTTGTCACAAGAGTCATTGTTTAAATGTTATTTTTCCTATGTAGTTAACAACTGTTGTAACTCTATTAATTAACAACTAATGTAGCATTTATAATGAAAATCTACTTAGTCATGAAACTGAAATTTCAGACTTGTCCGTATTTTGCGTTTTGTAACAAATTGCTTTTTGGTTTCAGTTAAAACAATTTAATTTTCTAAGAATTTCTTTTTGTTGTTGTCTGGCAAATTGGGGTGCGCTGCTCCACTTTTCCAACTGAACCGTATTTGGTGTGGAGTCCGACTTCTTCAGTACATACACATGCCATAGGGACCCGTTTATAGGGTAGGCAACCATTCACACCTCATTCACACACAAAGAAAGGACAAAGACAGGATAGAGAGAGAGGAAGTACATCCATGCCTGAACCAGGATTCGAACCCAGAACCTCCCAATCCGTAACCAGGCCAGCAAATGTTTTTTTTATAAATTATTTTAAATAATTTTTGTCCTATAATTAATTTAAATAATCTGCATATATTTATAAGATTGAATCCAAAACTTTATAAGCTTACAAAACAACAAAATAACAAATTAGATAAACACGAAACACAAAGCCAGCCGTTACACTTCTAAATAAAGACAAAACAATTTCTCTGATTACTTTCCTATATTCATATATTAGATAACAATTTAAAAGCTGTTATAACATAAGATTATCATATCTACGCAAGCAACATTCACCATATTTTCATAAACAAATATTAAAACTAAATTACTCTAAAAGTTTAATAAGTACTCATATTGAAAACTTTTAATCTGATAAAAATCATAATTGAAAGCGGGATAAAAAAAACTGACTCAATTTTATCGTTACCAAACTGAGATATTATCTTTTAAACTATAGTCATTATTGACTCCTACATGATTTTGGTTTTATTATTAACACGTTATCTCAATACTCATCAGTGCAAAATTTAAAAAAATAATAGATTTAAATTGTCTTAATTTAGAAAAAGATGATACAATTTACATCATATACTCCTTATTCTTTAATTAGTGTTTTACGCATGAAATGTCAGCATAAAAGACTTTTTTATTATATTTTTTACTTAATAATTCTTCTATATCCATTTAGTTTATTGTTTAACATGGAGCACTATTTTTAATATTGGTAAGAGTTTCCATTAATCTGTAGGATTTCGATACATATTAATGTAATGTTTTAAGATAGTAGATTTAAATATTCTTAATCCCGAGGAAAAAGATGCAATTTAAATACATATATTTTTAATAGTTATTGTTTATTATTGGTTTACTCCTAGTTTCAATTTATTGGAGTGAATGCTAAATTTATTTAATTTATAAATGGTTTCTCACATATGTTTATTTTTTAGGTTTATGTTATATTTTTCAAAAGTTTCTTACCAAAAACTTATTCATACATTAAAAAATCTTTATCTGGTTTAATTCTCCAAAAGTTTTAGATCTTTGATGGCTTCAGTTTATTTCATTACGACTTTTTTTTAATCAATAAATGATATATTTGTCTTCCATTGTGTAATAATAACATACTTTTTTTAATTTACAATTTTAATTTTTTTTAAAAAAAAATACTTGTTAATGAATAAATACTGATATAAACATTAAATTATCTAATATTTTTTTTTAAATTGATGATTATTATTTTATATATTTTTAATATAAAGACCTAAATTTTTAAATGCCCCAATAACTGCAATAACGAAACATTCTCAAGTGTTTATTATTTACTCAAATAATTTACTAAGTTTTTACGCAAATTAATTCAGTAATTAAAATAAAAACAAAGTTGTTACACTGCGAATATAACTCAATATACAAACTAACGTAATACATTATGAATTCTCATAAATAAATAAACTTTCTAAATTTTGAAAACACTTTCAAATTAAATACAATTTAAAAGGGTTTAAAAAATACCTTCGAACAATAACCAATAACATGCGAAATGGTGTTTATTTACTCTCAAAATGATGTGTATTAATCATTATATATTTAACATTTCTCATATTTATAAATATGCATAAAAAACAACAATTTATAGTTGAAAATAAAATCTATTGTTTCGATATTCAATACGAACATATATAAAAAAAATGCTTATTCAGAATTATTAACTGAAACTATAATTGGGGATATTTTAAAACTTTGACAGTAAATTTGTTAAAAATATCGATGATTTCACAGCAAAACAATAGTAAGATAACAAATTCCATAACATTAATTTAATGGGACTCTATAATCCTTTTAATAATTCAGTTTTTTTCTTCCCGGTTTGGTAATTAGATATTTTCAGTCAAATCATTTTAATAAATGCTAATGAGGATCGAATATAATATTCTCAAGAGTGAAGAAAAAAAAACAAGATATCAACTTAAAAATATCTTCTAAAAAAAATGTTAAATAAATAAAAAGAACCAGAAGTATAGGAGAAACTATGAAATTAAAATTTGATGAAGATTTTGTGAGATCAGAATCATAAATGAGTTGGAAACTAGTGTCTAAATTTGATAAATAAATTGATGATTTCTTTTTAAAAATTATGTTTCATTGAACTAGTTCAATGAGATATTCTTATATTAATTGTGTAGTACTCTGAGCTGTTCACATATCGCTTTAAATACAGATGTGCAAACAAAATCAAGTACATATCCAATACTAACTACAAATATTTCGAATTCCTTTGTTAAAAAGGATGTTCCTTCCGTTGGTGTGACGTGAATGTGAAGAGAAGTGTACCAGTTCAGGAGTGACCCCATCACCTGACCGTGGCTCAAAGTTACGAGACTGTTGATGATGAGGGAGTACTCCAAACCCGTTAAACTAAAAGTACAGTCCGAGGCTCGTCTGCACCGCTATGCATGAATGTATGCAGATTATGCAATCGAATATTCAATATAGAGGTAAAATCTATATAAAAAATAACTAATATTGTTGATAGCATATCGATTGGTAAATGTATGTTTGTTCATGATAACTGTATTCCACATTGAATAACTAAGATTAATTTCATATGTTTTTAATTATTAACATATGAAAAGCAAGTCGATTGAATATGAAAAAAAAAATCATATTTATATGATATTTTCTTCATTTGGGTAGATTTAAATGTTGAAACTATGTCCTCTTTCTGATTAGATTTCATTGTTCTATTTTATCTGAATAAGGAGTTACATTTAATTATATTTTATTTCTTTAGATTTTAAAAAATGTGACTGTTGACAAGGTAAAATGTTTAAGTCACATAAGTGTAAAAATCGAAAAGTGCTTAAAAGTTGCTACAGATTTCAAAAAGTGGCTCAAGCAGAACAATCAGAAAAAGTTAACAATAAAATTTTAATAAAATATAGAAAAAATAATTCTGGGTTTATTTTTCAATTGTTTTAAAATATTTGATAATGTGTTCCATGGAAACAAAACAGTGTATGTCTTTTAATCATAAGTATCAAATACAAATATCCTTCATATTTGAAATATGAATATTAAAATTATACATATAAATACTTATAACAAACGAAATACTCCCAATTTCTTTTGGAATTAGTACGGTATTTCCCCCAATAGCGATATTTGGAACATTTTCTTTTGTGGCCAAGCAATTCAAATGCTGTTGTCATTTAATAAAATCCATATACATGAAGCAAAAATGACATAAAACATGAAAAAAACGAAAAAAATCTGGCAATAAAAAATCCAAAAACAATAAAAACTCAAACTGGCAACACCATAGGGAAAACCAGCTACACTATAATCAAAAACAAAGAACACCAGATTTGGCGAGAAATCTCTACCTTTCTTTGGTATTAGAATGTCTTTTTATTATTCAATTTCACTAGCTAATATATTCATTTGCCATTAAATATATTATTCTATTTCACTAGCTAAGAAACTTAATTTGTTTTATAAATGAATCTGAAATTAAAATTATGTTTTTTTGCTGTGACAGAGCAAAAGTGATCGATCGTTTTTCCATTTACTAGCTAAAACAAGCAGTTTTCTGTATCAGAAACAAAATATGCATATTCTGATTTTTGTAAGCATTAGAATTTCCCCCTTTTTTATTTCATTTTTGTTGAGAAATGAGTAAGTTATTTGATTATTTTACACCGAATTCTAAATATACCCTGATTGATGTGCTCCCGTATAAAAAAAAGTATTTCATTTTATTCGAACTTATTATCCCCGATACAATTTACAACATTTGTATGGAATACAGTGCAACTTATATATAAGAAAGTTTTTCTCTGACTAACTTAAAATAAAATTTCTTTTCAATCAATTTAAATTTTAATCAACTCTACTTTGAATTTCTTGTTATATTTTGTTTATGCCTCGATTTAATTAATTTGAATGATGTAATACTATGTTTGAATTCTACTTGCATTAGAAAGAAAACCAAGTGGTTTTTCCTTCTCTTAATAAAGTTTGGCAGTTAAAAAAATTGATTTCCATCACAAAATTATTTTCATGTGTGGGAATTTCCTATCTGTATCTCAAATAAAGATGCAGTAACTTAAATTTAAAATTCCATATGAAGTTTTCAGTTATTTTAGAAATATGTTATTTTTACTATCTCAGCTTAAATTAAAATGCAGTAATTGTCCCTACAACACGTTACTCTTGTAACAGTCTTTCATATTATGCGATTTCATGTTTCCCGTGTAACACTTGTTTTCCCCCATATAACACGTTGATTCTCTAAGCTATATTTCTTGACTGCGAAATTTATAATGATTTACTCAGTTCGCAACCAATTACGCATACGTTTGCACATTGAGTCAATTGTGCTCTTATAAAATGAAATTATGTTATTGACCTTTGAATATTTAAAAAAAAAAAAAAAGATGTCTGTGGAACGTTATTTTACATAGCTCCAACAACGAATAAACATGCAATAAAATTGTTTTTGAAATTATTTGATTTATTTTAAACTAAACATTTTTAGTTGTATTTGTATAAATTTTTTTTATTTAAAATGATCTTAGTTTGATTTTAGTAAAACGCACATATTTCGTTTATTACATAGTTTTTGCTTAGTATTTGATTTAAACTCCCAGTAACGAGAAAAGTTGAAAGGTGAATAATTGGTGCATGACTTATTATACGAAGTCATTCGATCTCGTTTTACGAGAATGCTCGTACAACGGGTTTTTCTATAACGCAAAATTAATATACCATGGTATACGGAGGATTATTGTATAATTCATATAATTCGTATTTTTATCATTTCATATATAAATTAAAATAAAAATTCCACTCATTAATATTTACATTTTCTAATATTTTTCATCTCAGCCAATTTATCAAACATAAGAAGATACTTATATATATATATATATATATATATATATATATATATATATATATATATATATATATATATATATATATATATATATATATATATATATATATATATATATATATATATATATATATATATATATATATATATATATATATATTTGATAGTTTATCATCAATTTGATGAAAATATAAAGGAAAATAACTTGGATAATTTTAAATATAATGAGTAACTATGAGTCAAAGAGCTTTTAAAATTATATATAATCGGAAGAGCAATATCTCATTGTGAATATCTTTATGAGGATTAAGAGATTATACATAGAAAAAATTAGGTTTGACATTTTACGATTTATAAATAAGGATTATAATAATATTGTTTCGTATATAATTGGTTTAATAGTATTGCTATAATGATAACTTTCCTAATTTGAAATATTTTTAACAACATTTATTTTTAACTACATACATACACCATATATATGACCAAATTTTGAGAATTTACAGGTAGATTATGATTTTCTTAAATACTTTTAAATAAAATATTCTAATGTAGCTTTTCAAACTGAAAATGTTATTTGTGAGTTTTGCCTTATAATGGAGAAAGTCGTCATTTGAGGGGTAGGTAGTTCGATACTCATCTTCAAAGTTTGAAACGTTGGCAGTATCATGTGTGTAAATTTTAACTTTTTTAAGGTCTAATGTCGCTTGACTGTTATGATGTGGAAGATAATGGACTAGAATACAACTTCAGATGTTGACTACGTCATTTAAATTTTGTTCAAAATTATGAGAAAATTAAATAGGCAATCGTAAGCAAGCGAAGGTTTAGTCAGTGGCTCGCTTTCACCGCTATGTATTTACGTAAACCAAGTGAAGGAAGTTGACAAAATTTTGAAAGAAGAGAATTGGGGGGAAAAGTACTTTAAACTTACAACACACTACTTTACAATTTTTTTTTTCACCTTGAGATGTTACATCTTTCTCATCATATTTTTCTAAAACAAGACATTTTTTCTTAATAACTTTATGCACAATCAGGGAAAATATCTGAAAACAATGTAGTCACCAAAATTCACTTCATTTTCTTAAGCGAAAATAGATGGATAAAACTGTGATATTAAGCAAGTACAAAGAACAATTCAATATCTCTAAGAAGCTTCAAGATAACAACGGGTATTATTTCATAAACATTAACTTGACAGTTCAAAAGGAGAGAAAGCCATAGTTTAGAAAAAGGACAAAAACATATTTTTCTTTATTTACGAAACAATTTTTTTTCCTATTGTAAATGAATATATGGCACTATTAGTCCAATTAGGAAAAATGCGTACAGAGAAGGAAAAAAAGTTTAAAAAGATAACCAATATGCAATATTTTCCTGTAGGGAATTAGATTTGGCATTGAGATCAAGATGACCATAAACCACTTTTGTTTCTTATAAAAATGTCATAAAGTGTATTCTTAGTGAAACTCCTTCTGAAGAAATGAGGGCGCACACAGTGTTTAGTTTTGAAATGTGTTCTTTATAACATAGAATGTATTGGAAATGTAATTGGCTTTTAATTAGATTTGTATTGAATGGAAAGATGTGATTCGTATTAGAATGAGATCTACTTCATTGCAAATTGATTACTTATTGAATGTTGTATAACCATGTTTTGGAGATTAATTACCAATACAATATTTTCTTAACAGAAAATAAAGTAACTTAGAGTTTAACATCAATTTATTTTAAACTATCAGTTTGTTTTATTGAATAACTTATTTTATTTTAAGTAGACATAAAATTCAAATTATTTTTTATTAATTATTTTATTAATTTGATTCAATTTAATCTGATCATTCACATTAATTTCTTTTTTTGGATCTGTTTCTTAAATATTCAGACATGGAAAATATATTTAAAAGGAAATTATTGACAAGTTTGAAAATATATTATAGAGAAATTTGTGTGAAATGTGTTTCTTATAATACTATATCTATGAAAGGTATTGGAAATGTAATCAATTTTTAAATTGACTTCTATAGAACTGAATAATACGATTTTTGTTAGAATAATGTACAAATCATTGCAAATTGAATCTTTATTGATTGTTGCATAACCATGTATTCTTGACACATTGATTCCAATTAAAGTTTTTTCTTAAGATAAAAAGTAACTCAGAATTTAACACCAGTTTGTTTTGAATATAACCAGTTTGTTTTGTTTAATGATGAAAAGTTTCTTATTTTTAATTTTAAGTATAGGCATAAAATTCAAACAACTATTCTTATTAATCAATTTATTAATTGAATTCAATCTAATCTGATCGTTCACATTTTTTTTTGTTGTTGAAGGAATGCAAACTTTGAAAATATATTAAGAATTTTTAATGTGTTTCTTATAATACTGTATTCATGGAATGTCCTGGAAATGTAATTGATTTTTAAATTAGACTTGTATTGAATAGAATGATTTGATTCTCATTAGAATGGTGTCTGTTTCATTGCAAACTTATTCCTTATTGATTGTCACATAACCATGCTTTTGGCATTATCTTCAATTAAAGTGCATTTTCTTAACCCCTTGACTGACGAATTAAATGGAATTTGATGCGACAAAAAAAACTATTTAATTTCGCTTAATTGAACTACACCATCAATTTACACCATCATCCCCACTTTCATATAATGCATCCGGCTTATACATGTTACGGGGATTATTTATAATCTTTACTAAACTCAAATATTGGCTAGTTTAACATTCACCGTGCGAGACTTCTGCTAAACTGAACTCTTACTTTCAGTGTGCTTTTTTAAATGAGAATCGTCGAACGAGTGAAGCAACTATGTAATCTAATTGTAACTTGCACGGCGTCCGCCGAAAGAAGCGCTTGACGAGTCTGACTCGTCAAAGTCTGTGATGGCCCAGGAAATCAATGACGAGTCAGACTCGTCAAAGTCAGTCAAGGGGTTAAGAAAATGCAAAGTAACTTAGAATATAACACTAGTTTGATAACTGGATTATCAGTTTGATTTGTTGAGTAATAGTAGCTAATTATGAGTAGATATAAAATCCAAACTACTTTTATTAATTAGTTTACTAATTTGATTAAGTTTTATCTCTGATGGTTCACATAAATTATTTTGTTGACTAGTTCCTTAATAAAAGAGAAACTTTGAAAATATATTATAACGGAAAATATTTTTCTTTTATTAGGAAATTTTGCAATAGCTTTTAAATTCGGATGGCTATTTCTAGAAAAATTATTCAGCATAATTTTGCCTTGAATTGTATAATTTTCACTTTCAAGGTTGTTTCTTATGCTTCAAATTGCGATTTAATTTTTTCTTAATTTTGTTTGGCATTGAAAAAAAAATCTTAATATAATATGATGAATCTTTTTCTCTCTTAATATTTTAAGAGTTTTTTTATTTAAGAACTTCGTATAATAATCTTATACCAAATTGTTTTCAACATCATATTTTTGTAATATATTTCATGACTAGAATCACAATTAGTATCATGTTTACCATTGGGTATTTAGAATCAGATTATGTAATGGAAAGATTTAAATATAGCAAATGATCGTTCTGAAGACATACTATTCTCACACATTGAAATCTAAGATTTAATGTAGATTTCAAATTTCTCTTAGAGAATCCATGTCCATGGTAATAGGCAAATACGATAAGAGTCGAACTGAAAATCACAGTATTGATTATTCAGCTATTAGAACAATTTTTAAGAGATAATACGCATTTTTAGAATAATATGAGTAATTACGAGGCTCAGTAAAAAATTTACATACACTGCTGAAGAAAACGAAACAGGATAGACAGTTTAAAACAACTTTATTGATACCTTAAAGTTACATTGAAAACCTACTTTTCAACATAATCACTTCCGTTACTTAAGAATTTGTCGTGAAGTGGTACAAGTTTTTCGATGCTTTCTGCAAAGGAATCTCGTTCAATATCCGATAACCATTGTTGGGCTGCAGCCTA
Organism: Latrodectus elegans; assembly: GCA_030067965.1. NCBI lineage: Eukaryota > Metazoa > Arthropoda > Arachnida > Araneae > Theridiidae > Latrodectus > Latrodectus elegans. The sequence continues at coordinate 32,974,597 of CM057820.1, read as the reverse complement.
CCATGGCATCCGAATGGTAAAGTCTCTTTTAAAATTCTTATTTCGTATGACCAAACACATGATACCCTTCGGCATGAACTGTGTATGCACTACGCCTTTTCTGTCAAAAAAAAAAAAAAAGCGTCATCATCACCTTTTCTGCACATGGAACAGTTGGTTCGTATCCAGGAACTGCAATGTTTCCACTCAGGTGATCTACGTTTCATTTCACATGCGAAGTGGTGAATCCAAGTTTCAACTCTAGTCATAATGTTGTCAACAGAAACTCATTTCCTTCCGTTTGGTAGTATTGTAGAAATGCTAATTCACTTTCAAAACGCTTTCCGTAATGTTCCTTCGTTAATAGACGTGGCACCCATAGAGTACAAGCATTACAAAATTTAAGGTGATCGGCAATAATTTAATGCACACTACCATGAGAAATATCCATTTCATTTGAGATTTCTTCAATTATCATTTCGTCAATTATTTCATTTGAGATTTCATTTTGAGATTTCGTTATGCATCTGTTTGCAAGAATAAATTCATTCATGCGAGCAGCGATTTCCGAATTTGTTGCAGTTGATGATCTTATTTCAACGTCGTTAATATCTGTAAGTTCATTCTCAAACATGTTGCACCATTTCGCGACAGCTTGAGGTGAGATTGCATTTTCACCATGCGCTTCTTCCAAATGACCATAAATTTCTTTGCGGGGGTACCTATTTAAACACAAAAACGAATACACTGCACGCATTTACAATTTGGACGCTATTTGCAGTTGTCATGATTGCTCTCTACTGATTATCAGAAAAATTGAACTTGCCTCGGGAAAGCAGCTACGTCACATGATAAAGGTACATGTCTGAGTGTTGCCACGCAGTGTCATCAAAATAGTCTTAGATGGAACATATTTATGCAGTAGTGCAAAAAACTCCTTATGACTGTGACCTACGTATAGTAAACACTTCTGCGTTCTTTTAGTATTTGCCCAATTTCTATGTTTACAAAAATTGATTGGATCACATGAATGATATTTGGTCTTATTTACTAATATCTTTCCAAAATATAGTTAAAGTAATATTAAAAATATTGCATTGATAAAAAAAATACCATGACATCCATTTTATTCAGGCATCTTATTATTTATTATTAGAATGTATCATATCGTAAAATAATTATTTCTTATTATTTATATGACAACCTCTATATAAGGGATATAGCATAGGTTATTAAACTTAATGTATGGAAAATTTCCTGCTTGATGTTAGTCAAGTTAAAAAAGATACTGCTTATTATTACGTTATTTGAAATATATTTAAGATATTAAATATTTAATGATGTAGCATCTTATCTCATTATAGCTGAATTTCTCTCTTTCATTTAAAATACTTTAGTTAAATTATATTCATTTTTATAATCAAAAATATAACTTATTATTATTAATCCAGAGTACAAAAGGGTGGCAAAACCTTTTGGAAAGACGTTTCATAGTATTTCGCAAGAGGAAGGAAAATTGTAATTTGCATATTAACTTTGCATTGTCTTTCAATGAAATTTTAACAAAGAAATTACACAAATCATAGCAACATACAAATTAACGAAACAATGATCTTTTAACCTGAATGGAAGAGCAATTGAAAATATTTCTTAATAATTATTAGAACTTTTTAATAATCTATTAGATTATCTTAAGATCTATTAAATAGATGATTGTACAAATTGCAATATTGATCTAAATGTAAGTTGTTCTTTTCGGCAAAATCAAATCAACAAACTGAGAAATTTATTCTATATACCAAATCTATGAACATATAAAATGGAAGTAAATTCAAATGCTGATATACCTGCTTTTTTAGTGACTTTAAGTAATAAATGTGAATTCTAAATTCATAGCATGTCTATTTTATTGGATGTGAAGTTGAAAGGACAAGCTATAAAAATAAAGCTAGAAAACAAACCAGCTCTCTAAAAATATGCTAGAAGAAAGACTATATAATAGTAATTATTCATAGAGCTTTTCTGAAGGGCTGATCACAAAGCTGAAGTTTAAAGTGTTTCAAACGCATATTTATGCGTGATAAATTCTTAAGCGTAGTAGCACATGGAATTCGGTAAAACTCGAAGTAACAGTTTGGTAAAAATTTTATAAATCTCCTCTCCACATATTGTATCAACCAGGATAGTAAAATGCATATGTATTTTCTAAGATCTTACCAAAATGAATTTTATCCTTACATATTATAAGAGTTCAAAATGATGAAAGAAACCTTATAGCTTTATTTGTCAGAGTTGAATTTCACACTTTTTTAGTTGTTATTGTTTGTTATTCAATGATTATTTTTTATTGGCTTATTAGGGGATTCCATACCTGTATACCTAAGCCCGAAGTAGCTCTAGGACCCACGAATTTCATCTCGGAAATGGAAGGCCAAAACGTTAACCATCCGGTTGGCAGCTACATTCTCCACTGGTGTACTAGAAATTTCTTGAGCTGGATGATGCTACATAATTTCTAATCAATAGCCTATTCAGTTTTATAAGTAAGGCACTGTATTGTTTTTACCCAATAGATGTTACCCTACTGTTAGTATAGAATCAAAAAATTACCACCCATTGTTACTCAAAACGCATATATTGTAGTGGGCTTGATGAGGTCTTTATACGTTTGTTAGTCATCGTTGAATCTCTCTCTCTCTCTCCTGTCACACGATAGATAATGTAAGAAAAGTGTACTCGATCATATGTCATTGTAATAATTTAAGCTGATTCAGACATTGTTTTTGGAAGCAATTGCTCGACGAAGCTAATTCATTTAGGGACTTCTGTTTAAAACGGATTTTGAACTATTGAAAACATCAATAATAGATGTGGGAATCCAACCCATGAATAAATGAACAGATGTGGCTTTAGCGCTAATCATTCATCTTCCATTTCTCCAATCCACTAGAAAGGGAACTTAGGTAAATGCTGGAAGCTCAAACTTTTATTGCGTCTTAGAAAATTAGTTCATATATATTATACAGTATCCCGGTTCTGCGGGATACAGTATAATATATATGAGCAGTATAATATATATAATATAAAGAGCAATGCGATGTTTCATGATAAGCGAGTTAAAAGTAGCCTGATGTTATGTAAATCAGTTTTGAACACTTCTGAAACGATGTATAGTTGTATTATCATCATACCCTGGTTTTATATATATAATCCTGGGTTTTTTCTTATTTAATATAACACTTTCATTCATAATCATCTTCCAATTATTTTCATAGTCTTAAATAAGAAAAAAAAAGAAAGTTAAAATCTCAAGCTAAAACAAAATTTCGGCACTTTCATAAAAAATTTAGAAAGAAAGGAAAAGTAAAAAAGAATAAATTTTATAATGCATTAAATATTGTATTTGATGGTGTAAAAATGTTTATCTTTTTAACATATAAGATTTCTTTCAATTTTTGTTGAAAACAAGTTGAGCACCTTTACTAAAAAATCGAAAGCCATTTTTAAATCTTTATTACAATCACTAAATAATCAATTTATCTTAATCTACTTCACAATAAATTTTTCTTAATCTGCTAAAAAAATCATTTCACCTTTGTATTTTTGGGAGATAATAAAGATTTTTCAAAATTATTTTCCTTTAATTAAAGGATTTGAAGGCAACACGCTTATCTCATATTATTTATCATTTTTCGCCGTTTTATTATTGTTACTCCTGTTATTAGCAAATTTTACCAACATATTAACGTATTTTGATGAATTAAAATTAAAAACATTTTAAAAATCAAAATATTATAATAAATTTTAAAAATCATTATTATTTTTCCCTTCAGTTATGTGGAAGCTAAACAGCACACTAACACGCTAAGCAGCAAATAATCCTTTCACACTTATTTGCTTTCCTTTCATTTTTTAATTTATTGAAATAATTATTACATCTTGACTTACTAAATAAACAGTTTTAAAATGAATACCTTTTGACTTGATGTCCTTTCTTGTCCTTCATTCATAAATAAAAAAGATTTTAGGATTTGAAGTTCTTATTTAAAAAAATTTTTGAAAAGGCAAAGTGAATTGATAATTTCAATGGAAATAACGTTTAACGATATAATTTTTCAGGCAGTAAAGGTTCCTTGTAAAGACAAATATAAATTTAAGATTATCAAGAAAATTTTTCAATGTTCTGAAAAATTAAACAAAAGCTAAGAATCTTTGAATTTGTTTAGAAAACAGACATTTGACTAAACAAAAAGAAATACATTTTTGGTGGTAAAACTCCTGCATTGCTCTGACCACTCAAATTGCAACACTAAGAAAGACAAGATATCACAACAAAATTTATTTTGTAGATGGTTCGTTACAGACTGGATATGTTATGCTATGGTTCATCACGAACCATAAAACAACACATCCAGTGTCTGAGCGATCTGTCGCTGTCATTCGCACAATTTGCCTGTCATCAAGTGAAGTGGTTCGCTGAGGTGGATGCGATCGAACACGTCGATCCGTCGTACCCTCCTGCATCCAACGATTACATATCCACATTACAGTTGTTTGGCTTTGTCCAACACGACTACCGATTTCCCTGAAAGATAATCCACAATCTCGGTAGTTCTCTATCGAACACAAATACTTGATCAAAAAAATTATCTCTGTTTTCTACAAAACATAATTGATCGTTTTTTTTTTTTTTTTTTTTTTTTTTTTTTTAAATCGCAAGAAAAACATAATTGCCGGACTTGGAATCGTCGAAATCTCCAGGTCACTTTCGAAATCTCCAGGCCATTTTGAATTGGTGCCACAGCCACCATGATGTGTGTTTGCCCTGAAATTATAATCATTTGCATATTTCTCTTCCGCTAATGTATGTTGTAAATTTCATGTTATTTGCATGCTTCCTTCAGGTTATGGCATTTATGATAGCCAGCACTGTGTATAAAAACAAATGAGAGGATCGGAAATGATCATGATATGTCCCCATCGGATTGAAGAAGTTGGTACCCTTTGGTTTGACAAAAATTTGGCAAGAAAATTTAATTTCTGTAAACCCTAGTATTTTCAGATATTTGAACTAACGAAGTTTTAAGATTGCCATTTTGTTGTAAACCCTAGTATTTTCAGATATTTGAACTAACGTAGTTTTAAGATTGCCATTTTGTTATTCACATTTTGGTGCTCATGGGCTAAAAAATATAAAAGAATAATAAAATCCGAAATATCAAAGAATACCCGTAAGTTAACTTTTAACAGTACCATGGATAACAGCGAAAAGAAACTAAAAACGTACTTCTGGTTGAACAACAACAAATGCATCTAAATCTCATTTATAGCTCAAGCTCATATGCGAAAAACTTTTCTTCGCTTATTTTATTACTATGAATAATTTCCCTCCTTTATAAGCGATTACTAGACACCAATGGTCCATAGAAGGTAAGGAACGTTACCATCTATAGAATGCCTAAAAAATTAAATTTTATATCAAAGAATGGTAATAAGCAAGATAAATATCATAGTTTCATGATGAAATTCTACATCAAATCCTTTAGAAAGATGCATGGCATTATAGTGACAATGCATTTGCATTCTTAAGGGTACAGTGTGTCAGCAGAGCGGTTAACCCAAATTTACTGTTTATAGATAACAATGCTCTCCACAATTGGATAATAGAAGTGCTAGAGCTTCTAAAATTTAAACAAATGTTAAACATGGTAGATAAAAATTGAATTATGGAATAAAAAAAAGCAATAAACGAAAGCTTTTTTTAATACAATAAAAAAGGCCATTCATTACACTTTTAATTTTTTCTCATCTAGTTAAGTTTGGTTTCTCTTATGACCATACGAGATAAAAAAAAATGATCTCACAATAATTTGGAATACTGCAATGTATGATTCGAATTCAAAGATTCATCTCTACATTACTATATTTATTAAAAGTTATTTTCGTTGCTCTCTTTTTTGGGGAAGATATTTGAATGTTTGGTTTTTGTTTATATCACTTAAAAGTCTTCTATCCACTAGGGCTAATTAGACCGTGATCTACAGCTTGAAAAGGATTATGAACCACTACAAACATTCATAACCATGAAATGTTGAACAGAAAGCAAATGCGCTAACCATTTGGGTGTAAATATGAACCTTAAGTAAAAAAGAAAATTTTTCCAGGCACTTATTAGTTGAAATAACTAGAAATATAATTTTCAAAGCATCCTGTAACGGCCTATCAGACATATTAAAATCTATTTTTAGTGCAATAATATTAAAAAATTAATAAAATATTTGAATAAATAAAATTTTTACGCATATTTAATACTGACTTCCAGTGACTTTATTATACAAAACTTATCTCTCTAAGTTTTGGCTTTTTTACATTGTATCTTGAATCGGCTAACCGCTGGAAACAACTGTCAAGTTTTTATTAACAAACATAAAATTTTGACTTCAAAATTACTTCTTACATATAATAACCATTTTTTGCATATAGAAACAAAGTAATAATGGAAAATTCTGAAATGTCCACCGTGTTATATATACATTCAGAAAGTAGAAATATAAAGTCCCTTTCCTATTATATATATATATAATGGCAAAGGTCAAGAATTTTCAATTGCGAGGATCGTGGTCCTACAACATACCAGAAACAATAGTTCAAGCCATTTTAATACAATACCATACTTCTTAATTGTTTATTAAAAAGTTTTACTTTTGTTATAATGGACCTTTTAAAAAATGTCATCAATTAAAACTTATTTCTGTCTAAAGAATCAAAATTGAATAAAAAAATATTGCGTGTTCTAATACTACAAAACTAAATACTATTTTTAAGTATTACTTAAATATAGTATTTCGTTTTGTTATTTAATATTATTATAAAAGTTGAAAGTATATTACTTTTAAATTTTTTTTTAAAATTCATAATATTCATTTTTTGTGTATGTTTTCCTTACTAATTATTTCTTTGGATTATATATTTCCTTGATCTCTTGAACATTTAAATTCTTGTAGAACAAAGTGTAATCCTATTATCAAAATTTTTGCATCCAGTACTTAAAATTAACGACACTGTCACTATAATCTCGTTCATAGAGTGAGGTACCTCTTTGACTTCATCCACTTTTATATATTAGTCTTGAAAATTAACTCATTTTCATTTATGTGTAGACATGTTTTTTGTAAGAGTTTCTGTTTTGTTGAGACCACAAATGAACACCTCTAATTTATAGTTCTACTGTTTTAGAGGTCACAAAATGTTCATTCTTTCACTTATGACGTTTTGTGTAACCTTGATTCTGACAACTCTGAAGTAAAATACTTGCACTTATCGTTTTTGGTTCCTCAGGATACAAATTAAAACTTACCGGTTTCCCAGTGGTAACCTTCAACCCAAAATCCTAGTCAATTATCCGTTGCAATGATCTTTTACAAGTATCTGCTTCTTCTCTTAAAATTTTCTCTTTTACCAAATGAGAAGATTTTTGGCTTTTTCTTAAAGACTTGTTGGTTGCATTATTTTGTAAAATGCTTTAAGATTAAATGAATCTGATGTGACTAAACATTGTTTTATATGAAACCTATCGCAATTCTTTAAAAAAAAAACTGTTATTTTTCTAAATATATATTCATTAAACCTCAAAGAAGATTAAGCTAATGAATACTTTAAAAAAATTTCGTATAAAGCAAAAAATATCATTAAAAATAAAAGTGATTTATAACAAATAAAATTTTGGGTTTTGTCATTTTTGTGAAAATGGTTTTACAGTTAATATATATCTAAATTAAATTCTTTAAAGATCTTGTAAAAATGTGAGTTTTTTATATTATTTAAGAACTTTAACTTGTTTCTTATTATATGAATTACGTTTAGAATTGTGTTCTAATTTTGTATTCAATACATTTTATTTTTTTGTTTCATTTTCTTTATTTACTAACTATCCCACACACATAAAATATTCAAAGTGAAATTCGAAATGTTCACATAAAATTGGCATTATTTTCATAAGCAAGGTTAATATTTTCAAATTACTCATATAACTCGTAAATCAATTTTTGATTAAAAGACGAAAGTGGTATTTGAGTTACCATTCTTCTCTGGAAAATTTTCCATCTCTACGATGAATATCAAATAGCGGCTTATTAAGAAGTATAAACCAAAACGACACGTTTAATCATTGATTCAGTCGAGACATATTAAGCGAGATCAATTTCTCTGCTAATCAGTCTTCCCAATCTCAAGCCATGAAGCGTCAGAGGAAGCGATTGGTAACTTCTTCCGCCAATTTTGGTCGATTGCAATCAGTAAAACACATTTTTTTGTGACAGATCCATTAATGGTTCATTATGCTGCTCCTGATTTATTGTTAAGTATAAGGAAATAAAATTTTGATGTAAATATTATTCACAAAACTTCTTGAGTGAAAAAATAAGACCAATGTATTCAATGGTTTATCAGAATTCATGCTCTACATACCGAAAATCAATCCTCATTTGGAGACAAGTTCATTATCTTGAACATAATACAAAATGTCTGCCCACTTTTTACATAATTCTCTTAACAATTTTGATGTGTATAAAAATATGGTAATGGTCATAATCAATGAAGATTTTTAGGCTGTGTTTTATGCAACACATTGCTTTTGATGCAAAGAAAACCTTAAAATATTCTGCAATCAGAATTAGAAATAAAAGTTAATGTAACATCAGTAACATAAATTACATTTAAAAGTATATTAAATTTAATAAATAAATGGTTTTTAGAAGATATTATATGGGGAGTTAAAAAAACAGTACACACTACTGAGAGTGTTAAAAAGTGCTGCTGTGGCTACAAATCATAGTAAATACCCTACTGAGGATTGGCACCATATTTTCACAGATGGTTCAGCAGAGAATATTATGAAAAATGCTAGTGCGGAGTGTATTCAAAAGATTTTAGTATAAACTGCCCTGTGGGAAAATACTGCAATAATTTCGATGGCGAGCTTGCTGCTATAGCCAATGCAATTGACAAATTAAGAAGCACCCATGATCAAATGTTTTCCTTTCTGATTTACAGGCTGTTATTCTCTCACGTACTTATCTAAATTATAATAATAATGCACTAGTTCACTCTAATAATAATGCACTAGTTCACTCTAATAATAATGCACTAGTTCACTCTAATAATAATGCACTAGTTCACTCTAATAATAATGCACTAGTTCACTCTAATAATAATGCACTAGTTCACTCTAATAATAATGCACTAGTTCACTCTAATAATAATGCACTAGTTCACTCTAATAATAATGCACTAGTTCACTCTAATAATAATGCACTAGTTCACTCTAATAATAATGCACTAGTTCACTCTAATAATAATGCACTAGTTCACTCTAATAATAATGCACTAGTTCACTCTAATAATAATGTACTAGTTCACTCTAAAAATAATGCACTAGTTCACTCTTGCAAAATGAAGTTACACGAACTCATTGAAATCAAGGAACATGCTGCTCTTCAGTGAATCCCGAGCCACTGCGATGTTTTTCGAAATGATGTAGACAGATTTGGTTCTCTTATGATCCAGCCAAATTCCCCCTTTACCTTTGCGTAACATATAAAGTTTAGTCCTTAGTAAAATAAAGGATGACAGAGTTTCCTTTTATGTTGATGCAGCTATTGAAAGGCAATGGAAAACTCTACTTGATGGGAATAATAAAATCTCTGGTTCCTTATTACGAGCTGTTGGTGTCGCTTGTTTCCGGGCGACAGCTAAAACATGACTATCCACAAAGGCACCTGCATCGAATATGTGTAATGGACTCTGCTCGTCGTCCATTGTGCATTCATGATGATATGAATGCTGCTCACCACAAGAACTGCCCTGAAGTTTCAAAGTTTATGACTGACAACTCTTTTGAGGTTACTATAGGACTTTATTCTTGTTTTTATACTTGCTCATATTTTATTAGGCTGCTCGTCGATTAATGGCAGAACTGCAGAGGACGGGTGTAGGATACATATTACAAAAAATTCCATTTTGATTTAGCTTACATTTTGCGTATGTAAGCTAAACAAAATGGAAAAATTAAAAAAAAAGTTTAATTTTGTTGAGGAGAATTAATTACATCGTTATATTCAAGCTACCACGATATTCTGATTGGTGAGGACATTTTTCTCATTATTGAAAGGTAGTGAGTTCGTATCCTGAATTAACCAAAGATCAATCGTGTTCATTGAACATCAGTGGGCCACGTTGAATAAGATTTGGTCGAAATGTTCTCCAATTGAAATAATAATTTTAGGGGTGCGGGGCAAGTTTTGGGGTCTTAATTCTTAGTTCCTGTTTCATTACGAAAGCTTACACCCGACAGATTTCACTGCCTGAATCCGATTCTAATCGAGGTACAGAGAATCCTGTAAGCTCAACAGCATTCTTCAACCCACATCGTAGCTTTTGGTCCAATAGGAAATACCAATCAGAGGATTATTTATCAGCCCAAAGCTATTATAAGCATTATTATGAGTAAATTAAGTTACCTTCAGAAAATACATTTCATAAATTGGAAGTTGTCCTTACATATTGCGAAAAATGATCCAGAAGATTCAAAGGACTTGAATCATAAGATATACATACAGAAAACAGAACTATAATACCAAATTCTCCTTAGTCATTTGAGATCATGAACCAATATGGGATTCATTATGTAGATTAGCATTTGACACTATCTAATTAATTGCTTAATTCAAGATATTGAAATATCATTTGAAAGATATTATGAAGCAATTTGTAGAAAGTATTTATTGTCACCCATAACTTTTTTTTGGAATGTAATATTCAATAACTACCAAAATTCACACAGAGAAATTTTTTTTGAGAACTATAGAATTATTCAACTGTAGAAAATTTTTTCGGATTAAAATTGTTACAAGCAACTAAATAATTTATTAAGTTAATTTTATTTGTAAAAAATTTATATCTGACACATAATATTTGCTTTCTGAAATGAATTGTCTTTCTGGAACATAAGACAATAACTGATCTCTGTAAATGAAATTTTCGAAATTATTTGTTCTTTATCGAAAAATATCTGTAATGATATATTTTTAAATAATGAATCTATTGGTTTTCAGAAAGAAAAGTTGAATTTATATAATTTAATTAATAACTGATAAGTCAGTCAAGAGAGAAATAACGGATTAACATCTACGCTAAGATGGCTTCAAGCAATAAATGCTATGTAATAACTTTCATAGACATAGCGATGCTTTTAAAAACTTAAAAATTAACAGAACTAATTATTCAGCTCATCAACACAATCATAATTCAATTTTTATCCAGAAAAAGTTAACTTTTTCTGGGATTTTTGCAAATTTTGTTCCCTTTTGTAGGTATATTTTTCTTCTTTTATTATCAGGTAATACTCTTGAACTCAATTTACTCTTGGTAATTTTTTTTTACCATAAAGAGAAGGATTTTTTTTACATAAAGAATTCCAACCAAAAAGAAAATTTTCATTACAGAATCTTAATATTGCAATACACTTTTCTTCCGGAAAATTTTAATGCTTTAAAAATTTCACTTTTTATATATTACTATTTGGTAACAAAAATAAGACAAAAAATAACATCGACGATATAGTTAAATTTCCATTTTGAAATGAATCATTAAAAACCAACATATTTTCACCTTTCTAAATTCTATCAGAAAAAAATGAAAATCTTATGTAGGGAAGTTTTATTGTACTTTAAATTTAATAATTATACTTGCTTGCCATTTTTTTTTTACTTTCGTGGAAGCATATTTCCTATATAGGTCTCTCATTTATAACGATATTTAACTTCTCAATATGCAAAATTTTCTAATACCTGTCATCGAATTGAAGTATATTAAACTACTAAACTCAGTGACACCAAAATCCATATGGCGTCAAGTCCTACAATGTCATTTTTTAAAGTCATTTTTTTTATGTATATTTTCGTGACCGAGAGTCTTGGGATGCAAAGCGCAGATTAGTTAGTCAGCCTAACGCGAAACCCCCAGTGTTTAGTTCCCAACATGCTTGGTAATCAATTTTATCGAACCACTGAAGGAATGAAAGATTGAGTTGATCTTATCAAGAAAGAAGATTGAACCTCGTACCTGTGGCTTGAAAGTTACCACAACGCTGCTGGGCTTCAACTGGAGTAAATAAATTTATAAATTTTATTAGCTTAAATTTTCTTCGTATTTTTTTTTATTTCGAAAATAATAATCAAATTTAAAACGTATCTTTCTACTGGATTACATTCCCTCTTATATATTCATATATAATTAATTGAATAATAAATAACGTATTTAACTGTTAAAGAATATTATAATGCTGTGTAATATATAACTTTGCTGATAAGTATGAGTTTATATTTTAATAAAACTGCTTACTGAGCTTTATGTAAATTAAACTTTAAAAATTTAGTTTTTACATTCAACTTCCAAATAAACCAAGGTCTAAAATACAATATTAATCTTAAATAAATAAACGGACGCAGTTAGAGTTGCAAGACAATTGAAAGCATAAATTGGTCAACCACAATTTTCAACCCTTTCCGAATATTTCTCAATGATCTTTAGGGAAAACCGCAAAATCAATTACGCTTTTGTATATGCAAAGAATGTTCTCTGTTCCTTTAGAAGAAAAAAACCATTAGTTTTCTTTTCCTCACATTATATTGTGTAGAACTTTTTCTTGTGAATTTTAATGTAAAGAATGGCGTGAAAAATCTAGCTCACAGATTATCTATTCTTAGCCCCGAACAAAAAAAAATAGGAACAAGTTTAAGCTTGGCTTAGAAAAAACAAAACAGCTTATTACAAATTAATACTGAAATTCATTTTACGTAAATCATCTGCTTTAAATTTGTGAACGAAGACGGGTGAAGTGGAGTACTTCCCACTTTTACGATTCCTGACGGTCGCGCAGTCGCAGTAAACATAATTAGGCCACGGGAAATCCAAAGTAGAGAAAAAAGTAGTTTATGAAGAATCATACGTAATTGTTCTCTCACAACAGAAGAGGTTATAGAAGATCAGAGAGTTCCGACTGACCTTAACTCCATCAGTCAGTTCGTCTGGTCAGCTCGCTGCGAGGGAGAGGAAGCAGAGACGTTATCTCTGTGGTCATTCGTGTGAGACGGTCGCCTCAGAAAAGGACACAATTCCCTGGGACACTTGACTATATCCCCAGGTGAGTAAATATGGACACTATTGTGTCGTATATTTGACACACAATGTAAGAAAATTCGTATGTAATCCGTTTGTTTTGAATAACTAGTGATATCAAACTGCATACAGGTAGATATTTCATTTTATAAAGTAACTGAAATTTATAGATTTTGAATTAATTTTTTTAAAATTAAATCAAAGAATGATATACTTTGTCTAAAATTATTTGTATAAAAACTATTTTGTCTAAATAAGTCAAAAAATGATATATTTTGTTTGAAAATAAATCCAAGATGGTTATAAAATTGAAATTAAAACTGAGGGCTTCACTCTTACTTTTTTCATATTTGTATTCTTTCTTTAATATTTTTCATTATTTATATATTTGTAAAATTATTATTTTTATAATTTTCTGTATTTTTAGATTTTTCTATCGTCAAACTAATGTTTAACCTTTAAATGTCACTCATTAAAAACATTTAATAATGAATGTTATTAAAATGTATCTAATATGTCACTGTTATTATAGAAGAACATTATTTAAGATTCTTGGAAAGTAGTCTAAGATTCAAATAAAATGATTCCCCAAAGAAGGCACAGTTAAATTATCATTTTTATTTATTTATTTATTTATATTTTTTATTTATTTATTTTTGTAATGAAGAAAGATATTAAAAAAATAGCATAGTCCATAATATCATATAAAGCTTTGTTGCAGTATTTGGATAAAATAATCCGGTAAAATTACTAAACATTTTCATTTAATTTAATAGCTGATAGAGCTAAGAACCTACGGCAATTTATCTTTATTCAGCAATATATATATATATATATATATATATATATATATATATATATATATATATATATATATATATATATATATATATATATATATATATATATATATATATATATATATATATATATATATATATATATATATATATATATATATATATATATATATATATATATAGTCATAAAAAATTATATACATAATAAGCAAAATAAATACATATAATATACCTCCTTCACCATTATTTAAATCTACACCAAATTAATATTTAATGTTGGATAAATTATTTCAATCTAACTTGAAAATATGCTAGTGTGAAAGCAGCAAAAATATTAATATACGCGGAATTTTTTTTTAAAAAATAATTTACAGAAATTATTATCTATATTATTATTGATATTCGGAATATTTTGGAAAAATTGAAAAAATATGCTTACATGATTATTTTATCAGAGAAATTATTTTCTTATTCTAAACATAAGGAATCTTGCCTTCGGTTCAACGGTTCGTGGGTTCGAATTCCACCTTGGGTATGGGTGTTTGTAGTGGTTCGGAATACACTTTAAGCCATAGGTCCTGGTCTAATTAGCCCTCGTGTGCAAAAATTACCGTTAAGCGATAAACAAATCAAACCAAACCTAAATATAAGGAAATGCGTTTCTCAAAGATAATTTACTTTAGGAAAAGTTTTCAGAATAAATAAATTTTCATAATTTTAAAAAGATTAAAGTGAAGAGATAATTTAATATAAATTATAATAAAGAAAACAGTTATTGTTTTAAAAAGTTGTTGCTAATTTTTATTTTTATTTCTTTATGATCAATTTTATTAATCTACAGTTAGAAATAACAATTTGTAGCACTGATTAGCCAGCAGAGTAATTGTCTAAAATTTGTAAACAGACTAATTGTAGACAACTACTCTTAAAATTGTAACTTGTAGACAACTAGACTTTAAATTACAGTACATTTATCAATTAAATTGCTTAAGTAAATTTTATAAAAAAAACTTTTTACGACATCTACATAATATACATATCCACAAAGAAAATAAAGTCATTTTCTAGTTATTACGATTAAAATGTTTTTCATTTAAATGCGAATAAATGATATTTAAAATTTATTTGTCAAAATAAATAAAAATTATAAAGGAAAACAGTTTAGTATTTTTTCACTTATAATTATTGACATAAAGGATTCAACCCTTTTCCTATGATATTATATATGTGATATGATATTTAAATAATTTTTTGTAACATCTAATGTGATATTAATTTAAATATAAAAATTCTATTTACAATGCATATATCTTTTACTGATAATATACAGATTTGGTAACTGGAAATATTATTGAAACATTATAATTTTCATACATTTTGAAGTATAAATTTTGATTTCTTTATTAATATATGTTGACATCGCATTAAAGGTTACATTTTAAAATTCCAAACATTTGTATTCGAAAAAAAATGCGAAAGAAAGCATGTGACATTGATACTTAATTTAAGTTGAATAGCATTTAAGGAATTTAAATTCTGTGTAAACGGAATTCATATTCACTCACATTTTCATGCGTTGATTTTCAAATATGCTTTCTTAGAAAGAATTCTTTATCTTCTATTCCTGAATTTCATGCAATTCATTTATTTAAAACTGAAAAAGTGAGAAAATATGTAAAATGACCTGTAAATCCACGACCACACAATTATAGTTAATTAAAATTATCATTAATTGTGTAATTTAATAATTTTACTTAAGGAAACTGAACTTAACCGAAAATTCAATTGTAGAATTTTCAAATAATTTTAGTTGATATGTAAATTAAATAATAGGTGTATTACAAATCTTTTCAATAATTTTCAATTTCTATAATAAATTTCAAATTTGAAAAAAAAAAGAAAAAAAAAAAAAAAAAAAAAAAAACATTTTTGCAAGAAAGGAGATAGTTTCGATACTTTAAATGATTATTTTAAAAAAACTCATAATTGTCTTTTTATTATATGTTCAATGTTAAACAAAACTGAAAACTACTAAAACAGCTAAATTCTAGAACCTCGGGATTTCACGTTAATTTAATCTTGTTCTGAAATTGAGTCTTACGATCAAAGAATCCCAATAAAATGTTTAATTGCTTAGGAACAGAAAGTTTTCATTTTATTAGAATTTATATATAACGATATAAAGCCACTCAACTGAATTCATTTTAATTGCTCATAACAAGTTGCTATGAACACATAATAACTGGCAGTATTCATCACGAAAAGAAAAATGTATAAATAAATTAATGTATTACATGTGTCAAATATTTAATAACTGATACAGCACACTTAACATATTTTGTAGTTTCTTTTAAAAATAAAAATAAATTATATATTGCAAAAATAATGTATTAAAAATTTCTATTTAAAATTTTAACGCGAATCTCCAAAATTTTTGCATTAATATATATATATATATATATATATATATATATATATATATATATATATATATATATATATATATATATATATATATATATATATATATATAAAATATATATATATATATATATATATATATATATAATTAGTGTTTTGCTGCTGTATATTCATAGTAAACTAGATTTAAAGAAAGCAATATTTATAAAGTAATTTTATGTTTCATAGATTTACGTCTCTTACAGTCTGATATCTTTGTATCATGGATATAAACTTGGAAACAATTTTAAAATTTAAATTTTAAAGCTATTTTTAAATTGTACTGATAAATACCTCCCTTTCTTTCAACGTTACCTTTCGCTGTTATCAGACATGCAATAGTTTTAACATAAATGAATCTGATAATATTTTTCCTATTCGTTGCAGATAGTGCTTTTCTACGTTTTAATTTTAGTGTTCTCATGAAAGTGAACATTTACTTTTAACTATATCCACATAATTTTTGATGAAATATAGCACAAAATTTAGTGAGTCCAGTATTAAAAGTATAAACATGAGTTTATTGCTCCATAATTATTGTAATTCTCAATATACATTGAATGTCATTAAATATTCTGTAAAGCCTTATTAATCATCAGGATAATCAAATTGATGTTACCCTTGATTTATGTTGAATATATGCCACACCTTGAACTTTCTCGAATCTCTTGTAAGATATAATTAATTTTTTTTTAGTGAGTGAATTACATTAACAGAGTCATCCGATTAAATATTTAATTTTAGACCTCGCTCTATATAGGTTTTTAATTAATAGCAAATCAGCAAAACATATATGAAAATATTTTTGTGTAAATATAAATAAAAACTATTTTTGCAGTTCGCAAGATATATATCTATAGTTTTGTACTGACTGTTAGAGATATTATTATTTTTATTTATAATTTGTGTTGATAGATGTATGTTAAGCATGCAATTTTAGATGTGGAACTTATATTTAAATGATAAAATATTGTAGGTAACATAAAGATATAAACGTTTCATATATTTTAATTTTTTTTATTTTGAGCCATTGAAATTTGCTATAAACTTAATGATGATTTAATACCTAATTAATCATCAATAAATATGTTTAATTATATGCGATATAACATATAAATTGGCATTTCTCCAAATTTTAGTATTCGCATTTTCTAAATATTTCGTTTTATATTTTGACAGAGATTCTTACATTTTTAACTTTAAAATAAATATTTCCAAAAAATATATTTAATAATATAGAATTAATAACATTAGGATTAATTTCTTGCGGTATTTCTTGTAACAAAGACAACCCACTATGTGATTTTTTTTTAACTGAGAAATTAATTTTAAGTATTATTTTCTACACTGATATTATCATTATAAAGAATTAAAGCGTGCCATGTATTTGTTTATGTTTTTTTTTTTTGGTTTCATTTATAATAATCACAATTATTTCTTAAAATTTTGATTGCAATATATATTTTTAGGTAATTTTTCTACTTTTCTTGGAAAACGTAAGAATTTCCTAAATATATTCTAATCTTCTAATTATAAAAAATGACAAAGCTAACATAAAAATTAAGTACTAGGAATAATGTCAGAAATTATTATATAGATTAATTTTATGAATGACACCTTGATAATAAATTAATTTTGTTAATGATATTTAAAAATAATTGCATAATAAATGTTCCTTATGTAAAACATTAGGGTAAAAACACGGAATCAAACTCGTTTAGCTGTTTTGATATATATATATAAATTAATGACGTAAGCACTGTTTAAAATTAAAGATCTAAAATATAATTTTCATAAATTTATTCAATGCACAAATTTATTAATTATATCTGGAATACAAATTCTTATCTTGTTTGAAATTTTAATTTTTTTTAAAGAGATAATAATGAAGGGAATTGCGGTAAACAAAATAACGTAAAGTTATAGACAATGCACTTTATAAAATTTAAACATTATCATCGATTGTTTTCGTATTTCATGTATCTTCATCATATCAGAGCTACACAATGAACCCGTGATAATTTTTTGACATGCATTCTACGATGCGTCTGGGTAATGCGGTCCGTAAGTTTAAAAAGGTCATTAGGCATAATGTACTTGAAATGTCACGGTGTTCTCTATTCTTTCTACTATGTTAAAGAAGAACCATTAAAACTGTCGAAGTAAAAATTTTCTTTGGTTATGTATCTGGTTGCTGGTCATTTGCTAAGACAGAAATCAAATATTACAGAATTTCAGCCACTTTTTAAAAATATAATAAAAACAGGGTAGCATAGGGAAAAAATTCATTTAAATTTCTAATAAATATTGAATTTTTTTCACTCTTATTTTTTGTGAATGTGTGTGATAAATTAAATAAATTTATCTTCCTAATATCATTTACTTCTTTCTTTTAAAATAACCCCTTTAAAAACACTGTAAAATTATAGTATCCCTGTATAATTAGCATATGTGTATACACACAGTAAAGCTGAATGTATTTCGCTTGTTACAGTCACTCGTAAGCTTACGTGCAGTATATGTAATATTCTATTGCAACGCAGTAGAGTTAATATTAGAAAAGATATGAAGAAAAATGGCTAAAACATTTAAAAAACCAGTTCTTAAAAATTCTATTTATTGGGAGCATTTGAAATCTTTCATAGACATTTGAAAATTTTATCACATTAAAACTTAATTAAACACTAAAGATTAAAATAGCAAAATTAGAAAATTTACTCGAAATTATTTTGTTTCAGTTTCTTTTCCAAAATGCTATACAATTAAATATTTTCATACAATTAAAAATTTATCAATGAAAATCAAATTGTTTTAGTTGGTCCTGTATTTACAAAAGTTAAAAATGAATTAATTTTGACTTTTTCATCAATAAATACATTTTTATTCTTTCTAGATTTCAATTGTTACTTGTATATTATGTTAAATTCAATTTAATTGTCAAAAATATTGATTTTATACTGAAAATTTCATGAATCAGAGCAAAATTTTTCTTAATTGACGCATGTAAAGATTCACAGCTACTAATCTAGGCCAATTAAATTTGCTTGGTACACAGAAGTTTTCTGGTATACCCGTTCTAGACCAATTTTAATGTAGACTAGTACGTTGAGTGCTTAGCTTAGAAAATTTAACTCTTGAATCTATAAAAAGATAATTCATATTCATGTTTTTTAACATATTAAATTTTCGAAAGTTTTTTTGAGTTATTTTTTATATTGGTAGAGAACAAAATATCGTAATAAAGAAGAAATCATTACAAATTTCCCTGTTTGCATAAAATATATTTTTTTTCGTTTAAATATATCATTCCGTTTGAATTCAAAGAAATAGATCAAATCTAAAATACAAATATTTTATTTCATACTTATCAAATTAAAAGAAGTATATTTTAAGGTAAAGAAATTACGAAACAACCTATTTCTCTTTAGAAAATTGTTTTTGCATATACTTGTTAAAAATTGCGTACAGCTACGCTCAAGCATAATTTATATACTTTTACTCTCAAATATATATATATATATATATATATATATATATATATATATATATATATATATATATATATATATATATATATATATAAACAATATAATGGTTTTCGTTCCTTGTTGATAGCTTAGTTATAAAAGAATTCGATAAATATCAAGTTTTTACCGTTGAGTCATTTAAATTATCAGTCAAAAATCAGTTATTTGCTTCATTATATATTAAAACTATAGCTTACTTAATAATTTTCTTTGCAAATCATAGATTTCCAATAATTATTAACATCATCAGTCAAACATTACAGATAAGAGATATTGAAGAAAAAAATGGAATATTCCTTAATTGTACTTTATAAAATCACATGATAAACCTCGATTTCAAAATACATTAAGAATAAATACTTTTTAAGAATGTAGAACAGTAAACTGTAATTCCAATACAAAGGAGGAAATGATTTACCTAAATTTTTTTATACCGTATCTTTTATTCATTGCTCATTGTTTTATTGAATTGCATTATTTTTTCGGCGTTTTATCCTTTCCCTTAGCATTCTGATTCTGTTGAAGGAAAAAAAAAACATTGTAGAATTGACATATATTTTGTGTTTCTATAAAAAAGTAACATACGTTTTTGAACATCATTTGAAGTTATTTTATCTAAACTATATTAATCAGGTTGAATTGTGTTTGCAATTCAACCTGATTAATTTACTTTTTAAGTTTAACTAATACCTAAACTTAAAAGGTAAATTAAAAACTCAGAAATTAAAATTAGCAAAAAAATTCGTGTACCTGAATATGCATGATTTAGAAGACATATGTTAATTTGGTTGCAAAAAAAAAAAAAAATACTTTTCATTTTTGATCTGCTGTGTTCGTTAGTTATCACCCAACAAATTTATTTTAGTTTGTTGCTCATAACTAAAATTAATTTGTTAGGAGATACACATACATATTTTAATCAAGCAAATGAAAAATTATTTTTGGGGTAAGAAAATCATCGAAATAAATAAAAGAACTAATTAATCGAAATTGAATAAATAATTAGGAAAAATTTCAAAGAACATTTTATAAGAAAATTTTTAATGAAGAATACGATAGCACTAAATGATGACTTTTGATATGTGATTATGAAATTTTACTTGTAGATTTAAATTTTAAAATAGTAACTAAGAAATATGAGGGGTCCAATAGCATAGTAGTACCACTTCGCGCTCCAAAGTCTTAGGTTTGAGATGAGATTCTTAGGCTACACAAAAACGACTCAACCTTTCATTTCATCCGTGGGTCAATAAACTGAGTACCAAGCATGTTTGATAACTAAACACTTCGGGTTTCCACGTTAGGTTGACCATCAAACTGGAACATATGCTTCGCACCTCAGGACCTTCAGTGAGGAAATTCAATATGGGCACTATAGGCTTTGGCTTACATATGGGCTGTCGTGCCATACATTTATTTTAATTTTTTAAGAAAGAAATATTCAGTAGCATTGGTAAAGAATTTCTTTTAAAAATTAAAATGTTTCTGTTGGTTTATTTATTACATGCTGTGTGTGTGAATTTGACTTTCGACTAATAATAACAAAACATCTACGATGATTTTTTTATCATATTCATCATACACAGGAATGCAAAATTTAAGCAACAATGTGAATTTTAAATAGATAGACATGAAGCTAAAAGCTCGGTGGCTAAGTGGCAGCGTTACACCCTCCCAAAGTACAGGTCAGAGGTTCGATCCTTGGGCTGGACAAAATCGACTCTAATCCCTTCAGTGGGTCGATAAACTGAATATCAAGCATGCTTGGGAACTAAACAATGTGGTCTCTCGGTAGGCTAACCACCTAACTGGGACACATGCTTCACACTCCAGGGCCCTTAGTTATGAAAACAGTTATAGGTACTGTAGGCCTTGATCTACATGGGCTGTAATGCCATGGAGTTTAGTTTAGTCTTGAAGTTGCTAAAAGGTTTTCTTGTGATCAGTACTATGAACACAAAATACAGACAAATATGTGTATCGAAATATGAGTAACAAAATATCACAGATGACAAAAAATTACATAAAACTCAAGTGGTTGTCATACGCAGCTCAAGGCTATAATAAAAGCAAGGATGGTGACACAGTTATAAAGGCAGTCGCTTCCAGGGCAAGTGAGATTTTTTGTGAAATAGGGATAGCTAAAAATCACTTGGAGTATTTCACATTTGGAAGAATGATCGGACTGCTGGAGGAGGGGCGTAGTGTGACCAGTGTAGTTGAGAAGTTTGGAATCATCAAAAATGTCTTTTCGCATGTTTGGAGAGTCTTCCAAATCATATGTTCAACTGTTAGAAAGGCTGTTGGAGGCCGTCCCAAGATAACAACTACAGTGGATGACTAATATATCGTCCTACAGGCGAAAAAAAATCTGAAAACAGTCAGTAAGAACCATTTCTCCAAAAGGTGCAATATTGCTGCGCTTTACTGTGTCAAGATACCTTCACACAGGTGGCCTATTCACCCACCGTTCTGAAAGTCCACATCCTTTTGAAAGTTAGTCTTCGGTGAATCCATTTAGAGTAGTGCAAAGAAAACAAAAACTGGACATCTTATTAAGATAATCTTGTCCTTTTACTTATGAAAATCATTTTGGTGGCACACGTAATTATCAACACAAGTTAATTTGGAGAGAGGTTTGAAAACGATTTCATCCCAGTACAACATGGAAAGAGACAATTCCAGTGGCCCTGGATTTGTCATCTAAAGAGGTATTATTCACTGTACGAGCAGATACTGAGCTTCACTTTTTAGATAGATGTTCTATAATCTAAAAATGGTAATCCTTCCCTATATGCGTTTATTCCAAAGTACCATTACATGACAGACTTAGCTTTTATGGATTACAGTGCAAGGCCACGTCAGTTTCCTACTGTTAGCAATTATTAGAAAGGGAATATATCACTCGCATACATTGGCCAGCATACTCTGTGATTTAAATCTCATAGGACATAAGTAGATGGATGTGGACATATGTAGGTTGGTGTGGGCTTTTAGAATCAATGTATCATAGAACATCAATTCTAAAAGCCCACATCAAAGATGATCCATTGAATAAATTTACACATCGACGTATGTTGATTCTTTAGTATTAAAATCCACAACAATTTGAGGAAGCGTCCTGTTTTAAAAATTGCCATCAGTCACCAATGATCTTATTTTTCCATTTTTTTTTTTTTTTTTTTTTTTTTGTTTACACTGTTTTCTGAGATTTTATTATTCCCAGGATAGTCGAAATTTATAATCCACTAGAATGAATTTCTCACAAATGTTAAATTTCATCGTGTGTCAACTGTAACATCACGTTTAAAAACGCTTCAATCTTAATAACTTGCCATTGTTTCTGTAATAACTGATCTAACAATTAAGTTAAATAAAGCATTTTAATAAAATTCCACGGAATATATTACAGTCTTTCACTCAAAATTATCGCCATTTTATCAATAGATTTTTGGTCTCATTAAGATTATTATTCATGCTGATCCATAAAACAGAGTTTAAAAAGTGTCTGAAAATATTCTTGATTTAATTTTCAAATTTTTAAAAACAGATAAGCCGTGGGAATGAATTTTAGTGAGTAGTCATGCACATATATTTTAAATCTCTTACATTTTAAACAGTTTTTTCAAACTTCTTAATCTTATCAGTTTCAAATGTCGAGACTTAAATTTCTTTTAATTCTTTGAATAATAAAAAGTGTAAGAATAATAAAAAATAAAAGGACATTGATATTGGAATCCCAATCTTGAAATTAATCTAAAAATTATTTCAAATTATACGAGTAAAGAAATAATGTCTATGTAAATCGGAAGGATAAATTATTCAAAAGAGATTTGTTAAATATTTTGATAATCAGTGTCAAAATTATCAGGATAAATTATAAATTAGTTTTAAGAATTTTGTAAAAGGTTTTTACGAAGGTATTTTGTACATTTGGGTAGTATTTATTTACAAATGCTTAAATGCATAAATTAATAAATAATAATATTGATTGATAACGATACAAATTTTCTTAAAATTCTAAAGCGAAGAGTTAACAATTTGTGGATAAATTTCTAGTATTTTGAAGAATTATTTTCTTTCACGAGACTTTAATTGAAATAAAGATATTCAAAGCCTTTGTCTCAATTTTTTTTAAATCTTAGAAAAATTTATGTTATAAAAATAGCAATTTTTTCTGAAATCCATTTTGTACTAAAATGTTGTGAAAAAAAAGCTCACCAAATATAAACAGAGATTCGTAAAATATTTTTAAAAAAATTCAGTCAACAGTAATAATAAATTAAATTAAAATAAAAAAAGTGAGAACTAAATGCTTATTTTTAATTTTCTTATCAATACTTCAATACAACATTTAGAATTTATGTTCGCCATTTTTTCTTCAGACAAATCTCTGATGTTATTAATTAAAATTAAACAATGAAGTTCTCATACTTTATTTCAATGAAAAATATACGAAATATTCACAATCCACACACATTCTTCTCTTAACATGCTTCTTTAAATATTTTTTAAAACGTTTTCAAATTGAAAGTGTATTAATCAATGGAAATGTTCAATAAATATTTAAACTAATATCTTTTCAATCATTATAAGCCAAATAGAAGTACTTAAAAAAATGATTTACCAAAACTGATTTAGATTATTACGTAAAAAAAATTCATGGTTATGATGTGTTTAAAATGTCTTTTTCTTAATATCTTGGAAAGTTTAAGTAACAACATCTCTGTAAATTATAGTCAAAATAAATTTTAATAGGTGAGGTTTAAGATTATTCTTGCTGGTATAAGAAATTATGTAAGTTAGTGATCGAAGTGCTTAACTTCCTCTTTGAAAATTTTAAAATTCACCATGCCCATGTTACTTGGGAAGAAGGTATAAAATTTATTTCAAAAGTACATCAACAAATGAAGCATAATGCTCAGAATGAATGTTCACTTGGTGAACTTATTTAGCATTTCTCTTTTATAAAATAAGAATTTATGATGCGATGAATGCGTTGGACATTCTCTACAGGAAGATTTTTGGAGAATTTTGAATTGGAAAATAATTGATGAGCCATCAAATAACGTTTAATGCTAATTAACTTTTGGCCAAGGTACCTGTTCTTAACCTTCACAAAATTATATGATCTCTCAAGGAAACTAAACATTTTCAATTATAAATCTAGAAAAAAATTATAACGCACTGTTTAAAAGACGGAAAATGTATCAGAGAAACAAAGATTTAATAACTTATGAAAGATAGCATTTGTTTGTTTTATTGACTAAGATATACAAATTACAGAATAATAGATTAAGAATTTCCTTGAGAAATTCCCTTATTATTTTTTTCCTGTCCAATATAAAATAATGGAAAACTGTTACGGTGCAATAGAGGAGCTTGTTGCTTAGCTTTTGATGTTAGCCTTAATGTGTGACAGGGTAAGTTATTTATGAAATATAATGCAATTTTCTATTGCAGAATTTATTGAAAATCATAATTGAAATGTCGGATATTCAATTTTACTACCATCTATGTCACTTTAGGAAAATTCTTCTCATGCGTGGATTATTTAAACTTTATGTATAAATTATATAAAAGTTCAATTAGAAAATATGTTGTGAAATTGAGATCCCGGATATACACTACTGGCCATTAAAATTGTTACACCAAGAAGGCGACATGCTACAGACATGAAATTTATACGAAAGGAAGAAGGTGCTGTGATATGCAAATGATTAGCTTTTCAGCGCATTCAGAGAAAGAAGGCGCCAGTAGCGACACCTACATTGGGTTTAAATGAGGAAATTGTTCAGCCTGTTCCTCATACGCAAACTGCATTTGAACGTTGTTGCCTGGTGAAAAGTTGTTGTGATGCCTCGTGTAAGAAGGAGAAATACGTACCAGCACGTTTCTGACTTTGATAAAGGTCGAATTGTAGCGTACCGGGATTGCGGTTTATCTTATCGCAGTATTGCTGCTCGCGTCGGTCGAGATCCAATGACTGTTAGCGGAATATGGAATCGATGGGCTTAGGACGGTAATATGGAACGCCATGCGGGATCTCAACGGCCACCTATCACTAGCAGCCGAGAAGACAGGCATATTATCCGCATGGCGGTAATGGATCGTGCAACTACGTCACGAGCCGTGATTCAAGAAACGGGGTCGTTTGGAAGACAATAAGAGTCTGCACGAACAGTTCGACGACGTTTGCAGCAGCATGGACTCTCAGCTCGGAGACCATGGCTGCGACTTCCCTTGACGCTGCGTCATAGACAAGAGCGCCTTCAATGGTGTGATAAATGACGAACCTGGGCGCATGAATGGCGAGACATCATCTTTTCAGATGAATGCAGGTTCTGTGTACAGCATCATGATGGTCGCATCCATTTTTGGCAGCATCGTGATGAACGCACACTGGCAGCATGCATTCGTCATCGTCATACTGGACGATCACCTGGCGTGATGGTATGGGGTGCCATTGGATACACGTCTCGGTCACCTCTTGTTCGCATTGATGGTGCTTTGAACTGTGCACGTTACATTTCTGGTATGTTACGACCCGTGGCTCTACCCTTTATTCGAGCCCTGCGAAACCCTACGTTTCAGTAGGATAATGCCCTACCGCATGTTGCCGGTATTGTATGGACCTTCCTTGTTACGGAACATGTTTGGCTGTTGACATGGCCAGCACGTTCTTCAGATCTTTCACCAATAGAAAACGTCTGGTCAATTGTAGTGGAACGACTGGCTCGCCAATCACTACGGTTGATGAACTGTGGCATCGTGTTGAAGCTACATGGGCATCTGTACCTGTACATGCAATCCAATCTCTGTTTGACTCAATGCCCAGGCGTATAACTGCTGTTATTACTGCCAGAGGTGGTTGTTCTGGGTACTGATTTCTTAAGATCTATCCAGCCAAATTTTTTGAAAATTTAATCACTTGTTATTTCTAGTATAATTTATTTGTCCAATAAATATCATTTTGTTATCTGCATTTCTTCCTGGCGTAGCAATTTTAATGGCTGGTAGTGTATATAGCCTCATAGGAAAATGTTGTTTTGTTTCTAATTCTTTCATTATATTAAATTTAGTTTACATGAATCATAGTTGGTAAAAACAACAATTTAATGTAAGTTCTTCACAGTATTACATAGGGATACAATACATTTACCAAATAATGCATATTTCAAATGGATTTTTTTTCATAGTTTATGCAATTTAAGTGTCTTTAAAATGTATATTAGGCTTTTTTTTATTGAATATAACTTTTCTTTTTATTTCAATAAAGAGGTTTAAAAAGTGAATTGTATGTTCTTGCTTAGTTTATTCTTTATTATTCTTTCTTCTAAACACATCCAGCTTTAAATATTTCATCCTTAGAGGATGATGGCTCAGAGAGATTTGGGAATACTCAAGAATCATCAAACTATACAGCATTATTTATAATTTTTTACAAACTAATTTTGCGCATGAGGCGTTTATTTTCTTCAATTATTTTTACTTTAATTTTAAAGAAGTCTTGGAAAAAACTTTGGATTCAATTAAGGAGTATATTAGGGTTTATTTAATAACTTTTATCACAGTATCTATTGTATTAAAAAAAACGCGTTTTCATCTAGACACAATATCGTTCTTTCATATCAAATTAATTTTTTAATTTAAATTAATTTTCCTTTTGAAAGATTTCGACAAAAATTATTTGTGTTCTTATAGGAAAATTTACTACATCATATTGCTTACATTACCATCCAAAATAAAAAAAAATTGCACTCAATAATTATTTAATTGAGGATTTGTGTTTATTTATTTTTTCACGTTTTATATATTTAAGATTCTCTAATTAAAATTTTAAACATACGTATGAAGTTTGTGTCAAAATAACTTTATATTTCTCATGATTTTACAATCGATGCTTAAATAATTGTGGAAAATATTCATTGGAACAGTAGTAAATATTAGTAAATAGTAAGTATTATAATACAGGTAAAAATATTGTGCCTAGCAGTTAAATTCAATAAAAAAGAAAAACAGTTTCGCTATTCAATTATTTAAATTTGAAGAAAAAGAAATCTCACAAATGCATTGGGGACAGAAAAACTCTGAGCACGTTAAAATTGTGTATCCCCTCACCATGCATTCTTTTTCTATTGTTCTTCTGCTCCAAAAAGCAGCATCACATGCCTCTAAACAAAAGAAAGCCCTTATCTTTTGCATCGATGTCTGAAACTGGGTGGTTTGTGGAGTTGATCACTTTTATGGGGAGAATGGAGATTATGTATCCATTAAAGCTTGTTCCTGGTTGTTCTACTCACAGTAATTTCAATATTGCCAAACTTTTTTTTTTCCCTTTATTGACGGAAATAAAATTTAATACGTTTCGAAATGTTTCTGCCATTCTCATTAAATGTTTTGTTTCCGAATGGAATGAGTTATTTATTTATTGTGCAATAAAATGTGTACGGTTTTTGAATGTTTTCTTGAATTTATTTTAAAAGGATTTTTTTCTATATGAGCTACATAGTCAATTTATAAGTATTAAACAATTTTAATGATTTTAGTAAGACAATATAAATAGTATCTAAATAATTGAAATTACTTATTTAATTACATTTTATATTTAAATTTTATTCGTATATACTAATGTATTTATTGTGCATTAAATTTTTTTTTGAATTGTTATACTTGTGATCCAAAAGAAGTCATTTTTTTTTTCAAAATTACATAGACTTTTGTAAAATAAAATACATCAATCACTGATTATTTTTAGCTGATCTTTCAGTTTTTCAATTTTTATGTAAATAGATTATAAATAAAATAATTATTCTAGATTAAATACCATAAAAATATAACTACATCCTGTAACAAGAAAAGGAATTTAATTTCAAGCTTTGTTATATTTCGCTGTAAAGCATACAGAATCGCTTCTCAAATCATCATAGATTTATCCGTCTAGTATACAATTATAATGTCATCCAAAAAAAATGTAATCATTGATGTCATTTGTATAGGACATCATCTTCCCCTCAAAATTAAAACGCACGTGAATGCAATCGAACCATGAAATATACTCTAATCATCTATGCAATGAATTTTTTTACAAAAGGGTCTTTGAAAGGCATTTCAAGTTAATTGTTCTTTAAATAATTATCCAAATAATATATAAACTTTTTAATTTTAAAAACTAAACAATCGTGTATTTATTCAAGTGCTAATTACATACAGCAAATAAAATTTTAAACATGGACGTGATGGCCTAAAATAACTACTCCCACCTGCACAGAAACACATTCTCATGATGTAAAGTATCTAAAATAAACCCTAATAATTTAATGAAATTTTCCTATTAAGTTTTTGAGTCATTAATATCCACACTACTTTTACATCCATTAAGTATACAAAAGATATATATCTAATACTGGATTTTGAAACATTCGTCTACAGTTTGTTTTATTAACTTTTATAAGAACTACGATAAGAAAAAAATAAGTGGATTATTTACTTTATTTATTGATGGCATTTTGTATTTACCTCTCAAATAACACTTAAACCCTGTGAAAAATTTATAGTTTCTAAAAGTTATTACAAACTTTATGAGTTTTAAGGAAGTACATTTTACTTTTCAATCGAATTAATATATATATATATATAAATATATATATATATATATATATATATATATATATATATATATATATATATATATATATATATATATATATATATATATATATATATATATATATATATATATATATATATATATATATATATATATATATATATATATATATGTATATATATATATATATATGTATACAATTCATGTATACAATTCGAAATTGCACAATTTGTCACGCCTATATTTTCGGATAGCGTATTATTTCCAACCTCAAAGTGTCTGTATTGCAAATTGAATTCTTAGAAAAGATCTGTGTTGTTTTTAAATTCACTTTGGATATTGTGTGCGTATAGGTGTTATCCATCGTTTTTAAGCAATTTAACAAAAGGATTGCAAATAACTATATTTTCATGTCAAATATAATCTAAAATCAAATTTAGATTCCATAAAACTACCTTTATATCTCTAAACATACAATTTTTTTGTATTTATATAAATTCACAAAATCAATAAACCATCCTTTTTACGTAGTTTTCTGACTTTTATTTTCACAAAATATTAATTTTAAAAAGAGTGATATACTTCTGACTGATTATTATTTTTTTTATCATTAATCAACAATGATGAATAAAACTTCAATTTGAAGACAACATTGTTTGTTAAATCTATTTCGTTTCAAATTCAATATATATTAAAAAGTATTTGAAATTGCAAATGTTATTTAAACAATTCAAAATAAAATGAGCTTGACCCATCTCTAAAATTTCTTAAACAGTACATTTTTGTAAGAAACAAAATCTTTTCTACGTACTATGTAATAGCATAGTAAAAGAGAATTTTCTCACTTGTCATATTAATATTGTTATTATATATGTAAATAATAATTATACTATTTAATAAACGTTTTCAAAGAAAATTTTATAGTGAAATCTTTAAAAATTTACGAATATGAATTTTTATTAAAAGCTTATTCAACGCAGTTTTTAATCAAATAGCATTAGAACTCCAATCATGCTTCGACCGGCCTATAAATGAAAATTGTTAAAATCAGTCCTAATATTTTTTTGGCCTACTAAAAAAATTTCATTTTATATGTAGTGCAAGAAAAATATATTTTGTGTCAGTTTTTTTTTTTTTAATGAAACTCAGTTTAAAGATTGTTTCACAAATTCTCTTTAAAATTAAATTTTACTAGACTTAAAAATTTATTTCATTCTTTGTTTAGAGCTCAGAAATGAGTTTCGATTATTTCTCTGATATTTTATTTACAGTTAGTATATTTTGCAATCCTGGTGACCCAATTTGACCACAATTACCATCAAAAAGTTTTTAGTCTTCATAACAATTCCAATACTGATATAAGCACAAACGATCTAGACATACTAAATTGCACAAGCTTTATTTCCTTAAGACATCGTAGATCTAATTTTAGAACTAAAAATTGGTTAAAATGGTATATTCATTATCTTTTAATGATATTTACCGTTCACTTATCTTCATTCAGAATGCTGTTTTCCCCCAAAAAAGAGTCTTCCGTATAGAATAATTAAAAAAATCGAATGAAATGGAGAAATTTCCTTTAATTATAAAGTCATTAAATATTGAAAACTCAACTCTTATTTAATACGCTTTCCTATATATTTTGACCAACTGATATCAGTTTCATTCCATTTCGGGCACCCATTTTCGACTCAATCCTAGAAAAAAATATCGATCGGCAATTGAATTTTATTCTTACTGATATAAGCAATATTTCATTTCCGTGGTGGTCTCATTTTTTTAAGGTTTTCATTTTTGTTATTGGATGGCAGTAAGTTTGAATCCTATGATATCGAAGATCCGTCGTGTTCGCTAATGGTGGTTGAGGCAGGTTAAATATATTGTGGTCCCAATGCCCTTCATGAGAAAGGATACCTCTGTAGTTATCAGGCCATATCTGTGGCTCTTCTGCTTGGTTTCTGCATCTAAATTATGAAAAATTACTATTGGGTCTACGATGCCACTGACTGGATACCCCACTATTCAAGGTGCCATCATTTATACCACCACTACACAAGGTGCCATGATTTTCTTATAGTGCTAAAACGTGTATATCCTTGTAACCAGACATTATATAAGAACAATATTTCGAAACCCAACTTTTCTCAAAGTGTAAAGATTCTTGAAGTTCTACTGAATTTCCTATATTCCAGCGATAGCCAATTTCGAAGATGTTAACATCATTGACGCACAAGGCCTCAGATCTACAACCATTTGGTCTGATAGCTCATCAACTTTGCATGCGTTACTTAAACCACTACATACATCACCAATTAAACATGTCATGCAAGAAAAACTAGCAGCTGCAACTTCTCATATCAATCTAAGTTGGATTAGATAGCATCGAGATGATATTGGAAATGAGTGCGCAGACATCGTTGCGAAGGAAGCCACAAAAATTGATGAATCAGAAGCGTTAGTTATTTCGTATCCAAGATCTTCTCTTATTAAACAACTGAAGCATTTCACACTGCAGAAATGGCAGTCTCTGTGGGACAATGCAACAAAAAACAGAACGATCAACCATCTACTCACAGAAGTCTCCAGCCAGCTTACGTATGATAATCCATACCTTAACCAACTGCTAACGCTTCACTGCCCATTTCCACAGTACTTCCACAAATTTAGAAAGGCGCTTCATCCACCTGTATCTTTGGAACCCAAGGGGATCCTTTCCACTATGTCCTAGAGTGCCCAAAGCTGAGAAATACTACCTAAAAAAGAGTTCCCAGCAGATCAACTTGGAGTTCTTGAGATTTTGCATGAATGATCGTCACCGTAGATTATTCCTCAGAACGCTGATGATTCATCTCAACAAACGAGGACTAGAACTTTGTCGAGATACTGGCCACGGTCCCGTAGACAACTAGAATTTTCCACAGACGAGTCAGAAAACTATTCTTAAAGTTAACTCTTTCCACAACTAGTAATGATGTAAAAAATATTTTTTTGTGAATTATATGTTTCGAATTGCATAAAGTTCTCTAACATTATGAATTCGCTTTTGAACTTTAAAAACTTCTTGAGTCCTACACACTTTTAGAATCTTAGAAACCTTTTAAAATTCTTGAACCTAAAATACTTTTAAAAACAAAGGTGTTTATTAAGCTTATTTAAATTCATCTCCTGTGTATAGTTATCATCTTTCTTATAATGTCATATCTTTTTCTTTTCATAATTAAGTGTTCATACTATCTATAAAATTATCTTCAATTTATATAATGTATTTAATGCCATAATTACTCTACAAATTGCTGACTGTCTTATCATTGATTTTAAATAATTTATTCATTGATTGTTATATGTGTTATCACGTTAAATTTTGTTTTTAACACAAAAAAAATAATTAATACTATTGTGTGTTTATAAGGGTTTAAAGCCCCTTAAAATGCATTTTAACTTCTTGCGATAAATTTGTAAATACAATATAAAGGCCACCATGGCGGTGCCGTCTTGATTTAGTAGAGGTATGGAGGGCACTAGATGTTGGGAAGATGGCACCCGTTAACCTTCAGGTACAGTCCATGGTTTCCCCACACAGTTATGTATATGTGCACCTATACTATATAATTAAGTTTTGAATCCATAAACTGATTGTTGAGCGATATACAAATCAAACCAATTTTAGATTATGTATTAAAATAAAGATGAAACGTCTCTTATTAAGAAATACTTGCAAGATTATATTAGTGACCAGGTTATATTTGCTTATTGGTTCCAGATTTTTCACTTTGGGTCTATTAAGTATGAAAATTATTCAGTCGTCAAATATCTGAAAGAACTAAACAATATGTGAGATAAACTAAAACCGAAAAAGGCCAAATAAATTGCTCTAAATCCTAAAGAATTAATGTAAATTAAAACTATTAATAAATATACAATAAACATATATATTAAGACCTTAACTAAACCTTAAAACAAAATTTATTCTGGGGGCATGACCTTTACAATCATAAGGTTGCATTACATTAAACTCAAATTGCTGTATGTTTTGTTTTCCAATAGACTATTGACTGTTTTAAACACCATTTCAATTGCTTTGCCTTGCTTTGATTTTATATATGTCAGCATTTTCAATGACTTGTCTGACATCTTTAATTCAAACAAACAGCGTTTTATCTCTTTCTTTGGTGTTACAGACTGATGTCATTTCGTCAGTTCATTGTCATCTTTCTGTCACATATCATTCAGACATTACGTGATTACTTGTCGCACCAAAAACCTTCACTTTCCTCGTAGACTGCATGCTCCATTTAGATCTTGATCGTCACGTAAATTTTTTTTTAACCCGATGCACATATTTCTATTTTCATATTCGTGTATAGCGTTTTAAGCAATTACCGTTCTGCGTATATCATACATACTTCAGATTGCACCTGTTCATTACCATCATTTCTTTCGCGTACAGAATGGACATTGCGTTATCACTTGTAGCACGCTCAGATCTTTTATTTCTAATAGATGAACGGTTTACTTATAACTTGGCTATCTCGTTTTCCCCATGTACTTATTCTTTGCTCATATGTATTGCTTCGATTTCTCCAAATGGATAGATTACAATGAATATTGTAAGTAAAGTGTTGCATATTTGCTCTTCATTGCTGTCATTGAGTCATGTACCGACTTTACTGAACATGACATGCAACGTCCTTTGTTTTCCTGACTATAAATGTATTTCCGCTTTTACCATCACGTCTAACACATCTTTCACATTTTCTATGATCAAACACGTTATTTATATCTGGGCTCGTTGTAAATGTAAAGCATTTGAATAAATAATCATTTTAGCTCGAAAAGATTTTTCTTAAAGTAGTTTTATGATTTCCACCATTATTGAAAGTTTTCATGACGAACATATTTTTCAAGAGGTCTCCTTGAAAATAGCTTCAATATTGAAATAGACCCTAGCTTTTACATTGTTTTGGTATATGTTTTGGTGCAGCTAAATAAATTTTGCCTGCTGAGAGTTAGCTAAATTAAAAATTGAAAAAGTTAAAAGTTGCAATTTTATCTTCTGATGTTATGGTAATTATAATTTCTAACATAAATTTATACTGTTATTATTATTAGTAATAGTAATAAGAAATACTTTTTACAGGTAAATTTTGTTATTACTTCTAATAGTTTACAATAATATATCTATAATGAATCTTGGTGCAAATACTGTATGAATACATTTTCTAATTTGAAAATAAACATTATAAAATTAAACTGACAATAATATTTCAATCAAATTAAAAATAGAAATATTTAAAACTAATTTAAGATATTGAATTTTTAATTTTTTTTTAACTTGTTCTCAAGTGACTTATTTTTAAAAAAATTATGTAGTTAAATTAAAAACATTTCATATAATTTTGAAGTTATTATGATTTTGTAACAATAAATTTTTCAATCAATTAAACCATTAATTTAACGAATTTCATAAAAATTAAAACAATTTAACCATTTTTATTAATGAAATGTAGAAAATTTTAAAATTATTTTAAAACTTTTTGATAAATATAAACATCTATTACAGATTCATATAAAAATATGAAAATTCATAAATAAATTCATTTACGAATCAGTCACGAATATTTTGAATATTCATAAATAAATACTTTATAAAACATTCAACAAATTCATTTACAAATATTTCAAATATTTATAAATAAATACATTACGTATGGTTCAATAAATTCATTTACGAATAGGCCAAATATTCAGAAAAATAATAATAAATGAATAAATTACGAATTATTTAACAAATTTATTTCCCAGTATGTCAAAATATTCATTAATCAATAGATTATGTGAATCATTCAACAAATTCATTTGCAAATATATAACACAGTCACTGTATATTACAAGAACAGCATTCTCTTGATATTAAAGCTCTTGTTATTTTAATTATAACAAAACTAAATACACATTAATTTATTAATTTATGCTACCATCATTAAGACTAATTTTAAATGCAAAACAAATTTTTAATGAATGAAACTTTTATGAAAACATTTAATTAAGAAATATAAATATGCATATAATTTTTCAAAATATTAAAAAAATATAACTTTCATGAAAAAAGGCATTCATATTATAATTGTAAGTCAAAATATATATTTTTCAATAAAAATTTAAAATATTTAAAAATTAATTGGAAAAATCCAGAGTTTCGAATTCTAAAATTCTAAATGAGAATTATGAGAGTCATTAGCTAGAGTTTATTATTATTAATTTTGTTATTTTTTTATATTTTATGTGCTTTATAATGCTTGTCACTAATTTATCAATCTCAATTTTTTTAGTTAAATATTTAATAATTATTTCAGGAGAAAATGAGTCGATCTAACATTGAACTAACTGAGACTGAACGAGTGTTACTGAAACAAGTAAATATCACTTAATTTATTGCCATGATTTCATTCTCAATGAAGTATGCACACACAGATATATATATATATATATATATATATATATATATATATATATATATATATATATATATATATAATATATTATAAGTATGTATATTGTGTAAAAATGCATAAATCAAATCAAATATATTTTTATGTAATCCATGTAACATTATATATATAGATATATATATATATATATAAACATTAAATAAAATTATTTTACTTGAATAATTTATTTTTATTCACATCATATAGTAATATATTAATGTTATGTTTCCGTTATTGAAGTTTTAATTTTGGAACTTTGTTCAATTTTGAGTCTCAGTTACATTTTTTAGTTTAACCCAAAATTATTTTATGAGGCGATTTTTATCTTATACTTAATGTTGCTGTTGTTCTCGGGGCCAGCTAGGCTGGCAAATTAGAGTGCGCTGCTACACTTTTCCAACTGAACCGTATTTGGTGTGTTCCATTTCTTCAGTACACACATGCCATAGGGATTTGTTTATAGAGTAGGCAACCATTCACACCTCATTCACACACAAAGAAAGGACAAAGACAGGATAGAGTGAGAGAGAGAAAGTACATCCATGCTTAAACCAGGATTCGAACCCAGGACCTCCCTATCCGTACTCAGGCACACTAACCACTAGACAAGTTGGCCGGCATCTTATACTTATTGAATTAGATATATGTATTATGCTATGTTGGATTTATGTATTGTGTAGGATATATATATTATGATACAAGATTCTGTGACACCTTTTTTTTTATTTTGCTTCTTTATAAGCGGGAAATATGTTAGGGAATGTATTTGTTATGAAAAACTTGTTATATTTGTGGGAACATTTTATTAGTATCCGAGTCATTAAAGAAAACAGCAGCAATAATTCCTTAAAATAACTTTTATGTTTAACTTTGCCTCTTAACAAGTGTATAATTTTTCAAAAAAAAAAAAAAAAAAAAGATATAATTTAATTAACTTTGTTTTAACTGAATTAGGGATACATTTTTTCGATTTGGTTACATAAAACCCGTTTTACCATGATTGTGAAATCTTTTTATTTATTTAAATTTTTATGTCGGTTTTATAATTAATTTTTATGAAATTATACACCATTCTTAAATTATGCCTCAAATTTATGGTTCTATGTCAAAATCAAATATAAAATTTAAACTATGCACAGTAAAGTAAAAAATACACATATGTATATATATATGTGTATATCTATATATATATATATACATCTATATGTATGTATATATATATATATATATATACACACATATATATATATATATATATATATATATATATATATATATATATATATATATATATACACTACTGGCCATTAAAATTGCTACACCAAGAAGGCGACATGCTACAGACGTGAAATTTATACGAAAGGAAGAAGGTGCTGTGATATGCAAATGATTAGCTTTTCAGCGCATTCAGACAAAGCAGGCGCCAGTAGCGACACCTACATTGTGTTTAAATGAGGAAATTGTTTAGCCGGTTTCTCATACACAAATTGCATTTGAACGTTGTTGCCTGGTGAAACGTTGTTGTGATGCCTCGTGTAAGAAAGAAAAATGCGTACCAGCACGTTTCTGACTTTGAGAAAGATCGAATTGTAGCGTAACGGAATTGCGGTTTATCTTATAGCAGTATTGCTGCTCGCGTCGGTCGACATCCAATGACTGTTAGAAGAATATGGAATCGATGGGTTCAGGACGGTAATACGGAACGCCATGCGGGATCTCAACGGCCACCTATCACTAGCAGCCGAGAAGACAGGCATATTGTCCGCATGGCCGTAATTGATCGTGCAACCACGTCAAGAGCCGTGAGTCAAGAAACGGGGTCGTTTGGAAGACAACAAGTGTCTGCACGAACAGTTCGACGACATTTGCAGCAGTATGGACTCTCAGCTCGGAGACCATGGCTGCGGCTTCCCTTGACGCTGCGTCATAGACAAGAGCGCCTTCAATGGTGTGATCAACGACGAACCTGTGCGCACGAATGGCGAGACGTCATCTTTTCAGATGAATCCAGGTTCTGTGTATAGCATCATGATGGTCGCATCCGTGTTTGGCAGCATCGTGGTGAACGCACACTGGCAGCGTGCATTCATCATCGTCATACTGGCCCATCACATGGCGTGATAGTATGGAGTGCCATTGGATACACGTCTCCGTCACCTCTTGTTCGCATTGACGGTGCTTCGAACAGTGCACGTTACATTTCTGGTGTGTTACGACCCGTGGCTCTACCCTTTATTCGAGCTCTGCGAAACCCTACATTTCAGCAGGATAATGCTCGACCGCATGTTGCTGGTATTGTACGGACCTTCCTTGATAAGGAACATGTTCGGCTGTTGCCCTGGCCAGCACGTTCTCCAGATCTTTCACCAATAGAAAACGTCTTGTCAATGGTTGTCGAGCGACTTGCTCGTCACCAAACGCCAATCACTACGGTTGATGAAATGTGGCATCGTTTTGAAGCTGCATGGGCATCTGTACCTGTACATGCAATCCAATCTCTGTTTGTTTCAATGCCCAGGCGTATAACTGCTGTTATTACTGCCAAAGGTGGTTATTCTGGGTACTGATTTCTCAGGATCTATCCAGCCAAATTTTTTGAAAATTTAATCACTTGTTATTTCTAGTATAATATATTTGTCCAATAAATATCATTTTGTTATTTGCATTTCTCCCTGGTGTAGCAATTTTAATGGCCAGTAGTGTATATATATATATATATATTTATATATATATATATATATATATATATATATATATATATATATATATATATATATATATATATATATATATATATATATATATATATATATATATATATATACACTACTGGCAAGAAGTGGCACTATAGCAAGAATTTCAAATATATATTAGAAACACAAAAAAATGTGTAATTATTTTTAGTGATACACCTAGACAAAATAATTTTTTTTATGTACACTGAATCAAACAGAAAACTATAGATAATTTTTTATACAAGGTGAAAACACTCAGCATTATTTGGCAAGCTCAATTTTATTGCATACATAAATGCACCTTTACTTAAATTATCACTTCTTACTTTTAAACTTTTATCGTATCTGGTCAAAAGCTTCAGAATTCTTAAGCACTATTTTAATGCTTCTAGTTTATTAAATGCAAGTCCATTCTACATTTCGAAACACGCAATGCCGAATTCTTTTTGTTTACTGGAAAAGTGGAAATTGCTAGAAGCAAGTATTGCCAATAATTCCCTTTTAAATTGGTTCCATCAATTTTTGAAGTAAACAACAATATGTAGACAGAAAATAGTTGTTGTTGTGACTTGGATACAAGCTAGACCATGTCCAGGAGGTTGGGAACCCTCAAAAAGTCATAAAAAAAATAAAAAGTGGGGGCCCTCACACAAAAGCCGCACAAATTGGAGGAGATGTTCAGAGTCTGTGCAGAAGCGGACTTAATTTCCTCAAGGTAAGATTTCTGTCCATTAATATAAGTAAGCTCCATATATGTCAACCCATAGTTAGTTGGTTGGGTTTTATGGCGCAAAGTCCGAAAATGGACATGCTGCGCCATGTCCACCCATGAATCTGCAGATGGTGCATTGGACAGCTCTATCACTTTCAATTTTAATGGCATTACTAAAGTAGTGAAGAAGACCAGTTTCTCCAGAAGGAATTCTTCATCTCCTCTTCTAACTGTCTTGCTGATTTGTTATAGCGTTGTGTTAATAACTCTCGATTACTATTTCTCTAAAGATTTCCCTCTATCACACCGCATGGAATTCAGTGACTTTAGACACAAGTAGCAAAGCCCTTAGCATGCAAATCCTAAAATCTTACCAGATACTATATATTTTTAAATATAAAAAAATGCTTGCGTAGAAATGTAAAGGAAACTTCCTGTATGTCAGAATCATTTATATACAATAAACACAATGTTTTACTTTAATTTTAATAAATGGCTTTTATTTTTTTAAAAACCCTAGTACCTTGTTTATAAATTTATTCATTTTAAGAGTGTTCAGGAACATAATTTTCTCTTGAAGAATGTTAAGTTCTATCAATTAAAATGCACAATTAAGACAGACTTAATGATTTAAATCATCAATCATTGGCTTTATTTTTAATCTATCAATTATTAATTGCATAAAAGCATTTTTATCATTGACTATTTAGTACTAAATTTATGAAAATTAATAAGGTGAATGTGTTTCCTTCTCTAGTTTAGAAACAACCTCGCAGATGTCTTAACACCAGATCACACCGACAAAATACTTCTAAAATGGCTCCGAGGTAAGTGGCCGGTCTTGCATCTTCTGAAAGAATATTTAATTCAAACCGAAATAATGTCAGTAGGCCGGTGGAAAAGAAACTAACCTTCTCACATTCGAAGGTTAATTTTTTATTTTTTTTTATTTATTATTTATTTATTTTTTTAAATATCATGGTAATCATTCCTTTATCTGAATCCAGCCCAGGCGTTATTTCTGACTTGTTTCACCTGATCTTTCTTGAAGCCGTAAGGAATAAAAAGAAGAATTACAACATTTTCACTTTTCTTTTCTACATTTTTTTTTAAATTCCCATTAACAGCTTCAGGCAATATTCCTGGTTTTTCATGCAAGGAAGCGAATAGGTGTTATTAATTTATTTAAATCGGGTAATTTAAAATATGACAGAAATGCTGTAAATCAAAAGAAATGCAAGACTTTGAAGGTAAATTCCAAGATATTTTTTTAAAAAAAAGGAAATGTGACTTCTCAAAAAAAATATGAATTGTGTAGGAATTACTTTTTAAAAATGTCACAGCTCATAAATATTTTCCGTAAACTTCTTGTTAAAGATATATATATATATATATATATATATATATATATATATATGCATTGACTTGACTTCGACTCGACTTCTCACCAATTTAAATATATCTTAGATTACATCTGGTGTGTTATAAAATACACAATTATAAATTGTGTATGTTTCTGTATTATATCGTCACTTTCTATAAACATCGTGTCTAAATTGACACAATTATTACCAGTTTAATTTATTTGAATCTTCGTGTAATGCATGTTAACCGGTAAAAATAGTGATATTTTATTGCATTTATTTAGTTCATTTAGCGAGTACAAATTAGAAAAATATCAAATTAGGAAATTATTTTTATATACCTATAAGAAACATTTGAAGGAGAGAAATGCAAACATATATAAAAATGTAAATGTAAACATAATTGTATTAGAAATTTTAACTAAAATTATAAAAGAAGTATAATTACTAGAGTTTTTTATTCTAGAATCTGCATGTTTTAAATGCTGATTCATGTAAATAAATTGTAAAATGTCATTAGATAAGAGAATAGATAAGTATAATATGTTAAGAAAGAAATAAAAAAGAAAGTAAATGGATATTTTGACAGTTATTACACTATAAATATAATACATTGTTCAATAAATAAAAATGATAATAAAAACAAAAAATAATAAATAAATAATTACAAATGTTGTGAAATCATAGTTTTACTGGAAAGAAATATAATTTTACAAGTTTTTTATCTTCCCATCAATTCGTTTTATTGTTTATTAGCAGCTTGTAGAAACGGATTGATAAAAGTAACAAAAACTTCTCATTTTACATTTTAAAAACATATTTTATTCTGAAATGCGACATCAGTACATTAAAGGCATTCTCGTATATGGCTAAATTTTTCCATCCAGAATGTATTTAAACCTGTTGAATATAGTAATATTGAGAACTAATAACTTATGAAAAGTATTTAAAACAAATTTTTCCATCCGAATTCATTTACTTTTTATGAACGAATTACATTCATCTCTATGATTTAATGATGATATTTTTCTGTTTTTAAACTTGAATGTAAAATAATTGGGAACACAATTGTCATTTTGTTTTTTTATTCATTGGTTTCTTTTAAATTTTTTTAATGAGTTCAATTTAAAATTTCTTCAGCTTCTGGAAAGCATTTTTGATCAGATATTGATTTTTAAAACAGTGAATTTAAATTTATCTTTGTAATCTCATAAATTAACATTAT
The DNA here is from genome assembly GCA_030067965.1 of Latrodectus elegans. Taxonomy (NCBI): domain Eukaryota; kingdom Metazoa; phylum Arthropoda; class Arachnida; order Araneae; family Theridiidae; genus Latrodectus; species Latrodectus elegans. The sequence continues at coordinate 32,932,521 of CM057820.1, read as the reverse complement.
TATCAGATTGTCTAAAAATAAATTATAAACTAAGTAAGCTCTTCAAAATAAAGAAAAGCTTATAATTAAAGTATATAATATTGCCCTGTCAAATAACTTTGGTTAAATATTTTTTCAAGTTATAAGCGATTAAATTTGTGATTATATTTTATTTAAAATAACTTGATGAAAAGAGATTTCATAGTGTTTATGTTTAAAAATTTTCAATTGCTTAAATATGATGCAATAGGTTTATGCAAAATTTCTGTTTATGTTAATCCTAGTTATTCAACACATATTTTTGATTTAACTTTTGCTTTTATTTTTGCAGTTAGAAATTTTAATCTGCGGAAATGTGAACAAGTGTTTCGAGAGGTAAGTGACTTGGAATTCTATTACAGAAGATGTAGTTAGGTACTCAAAGCATATTTCCCGTAAAACTGAAATAAAAAACTTATATAACATTTATATATTAAGAAAATTTTCTATGACATAAATATTGGTACAGATGCCGTATAATCCATCATGCCAAATTCTGAGTTTGGTGATGTTTTGGGTGACACCACTAAACTCAGAATTTTAAGACAACCTGGTTTTTTATTATGTCATAGAAATGGAAACCTATAAGAATTACACAGAAATTTTATTTTTGCAACCCTAGTATTTACATCATCACTAGACTTCTGTATACCTCATCTTGGCAATATTAATTTGTCGCCAAAAGAATGCAAAATTCTGTATGCGAGATAATAAGGTAGCTGAGCCTAAATATTTCGCTTTAATTTCCTTTCCAATTCCGAGTTTCATAAAAAAAATATATAAAAATAAATAATATTCCTTTTAACTATTATCAAGGTTTCAATAATTCTTATTCAAAGAAATATTTTCTATGAATTTAATAAAATGAATGATACGTTCAAATAAATTTATTTTTTAAGTCAATATTAATTTAAATAATTGCGGATATTTGTTTTATTTTGGATTTTTTTAAAAGTGGACAAAGACGATTGATATTTTAATTAAATTTTTATTAAAATTCTATCATTTATGAAATTTTTAATTCAGAGAGTAGACTGTATAGAAAAATAATATGTATTTTTTTTTATAATATTAACTACTAATATTAATTTTAAAGTAATTTTAATAACAGTGCAAAGTTTTAAGAAAACTGTTTTTATGAGGTATTTTTAAAAGAAAATATTAAAGTGTTTTTGAATAAATAATCAGAAAATATCAACGAATTTACAAATTATTATACATTATAATAAAATTATATTAATGATTATAATATATAACTCTTTATTATAATATTTCATATTAATTTCCATGTGATAAAAAAATTTCACTGTTTATAATATTTTAAAATTAAAAATGGGAAATTTTTTGTATGAATATTTTTTATCATATAATGGTATTTTTTATACATTCCTTAAAAAGATAATGAATTGTTTTTAAAAATGTCTAATTTTAAAATTGTAATTGTTATTCATTTATTTTTTGGTATTAATTTAAATTGATTTCATTAAATGATTCAGTATTAAATTAGAAATAAAAAGTTTTTTTATTTCGATGACTTTAATATCTCTAAAATATATTTTAGTTCTAATTAAATATAGAAAATGCAGTTTAGATTTTTGAGATTAAATAAAATTGTTACTGAAATTCAGACATTTTGAAAGAATGAAACTTACAAATTATTTTTTTTATTTCTTTATTGCTCTCTATTTATTTTAGTTTTTTATTATGAAGTTAAAATAAATAAAGGTTTTTTTTTTTATTTTAAAAGATAAATTTAGCAAAATGTAAACAGCTGAAATTCTTAGGAAATATTTCAACAAGACCTATTTATACTATTCAGATTGGTTTTGAATATGCTGCATTTAAAAACAAATAACACTAAAAAATACTTTTAAATTTCCCATTCATTTTTGTCTCAAATTTGTTATTTTTAACTATAACTCAAATAATAAAATTCTTATACTTTTTAAATAAATTTTTCATTAGTTTTCATTAATTAGCATACTTATATGTCTAATGTAATTTCGCTAATTAATATACTTATATTTTTATACTATTATTGTCCCTTAATAAGCAGAATATGTTGTTTGTTAACTATTTAATTTGCAAAACTTTTTGTAAATAATAAAAAATGTATTAATAATTATTTTATAAAAATTATATTACAATTTTTAATTAATTTGCAAATGTTTTTTGTTGAGTTGCATAAATAGTAAATATTAGTAAACAAACAATACATTCTGCATTTTTAGACAAATTTTCCTTTCGGTATTGATTTCCTCATTTTATAGTTTCAGTCCTACCGCGCTATGTTTAAACTGGACACATTAGTGGAAGATTTCAAAGTACCTGAGGTAAGGTTATTATTTTATGCTTTTTCCTCAATCTGTTTCAAAAACAGTTTATTTATATCTTGAAAACCAGTGTTTGCTGGTTCTTGCCACTTCTGACTTAGTTGCTAAATTTACTTGTTAAATTAGTTACTAAAATGTCTCCATCATACCTACAGACATCCATTTTGAGTTATCAATGAAATTGGGCTCTTTAAATATAACAATTGTAAAGAAATTGTGTACTATGATAATTCGATTATATGAAATTTATATTTATTTTTATAACATAATGAATGTTTAACATATGTTACATTATATATATATATATATATAAGAAAAATTAAATGCACATCTGTGTATTCTTTGACACCATTATTAAGAGGATTTTAATGTCCTGATTCCTTAGAGATATAATTAATTGTTTTATTATTTACATGTATTTGATTTTTTTGTAATATTTCGACATAGAATGCTTATTAAATTTCTGGTTTTAATTAATAATCTATGCTATTTTGATAAATCTTTTGCGATCGTGCTATGGTTTAAAATTTTATTATTTTATAAAATAAATAAAATTTATTAAATCATGCTTGTTTAGCAATAATATAATATATTTTCCTTTACTATCTGGCCTATAGGCCAGTTAAAAAGATGATTTTTTTTATAAATATTAATATATTTAATATACATCATTACACATCATTATATAAATAAGTAAAAAATAATAATCTCTTAATAATGAAATTTTTCACTTATTTTGAAAATACTATTTCAATAACAGTTTTTTCATATTTAGAAAAACGCTTTAGTTAACTTAAAGCTCTTTTCTAAAATATTAAACAATTTTAAATATCAAGTCCAAGACTCTGTAACAATTGGATTGAGAGAAATTAATTCATAATTTCATCTCGATCTTATATTTTTATATTTTTATCTCGGTTTCTTATATTTTTATTTTTTAAGAAGACAAGTAAAAGAAAATCTGTTACAAGAAAAATTGATATATTTGCTACCATTGACTCCCTGTTTGATAACCCGGACTTTTCTGAAAAATAAAATTCCTCTACAGGTAACGCCATCTTAATTTGACTTCACAATATCAATATGCTAAAACGCGCAAAATGGCTGTCAATGGAAACAAAAAATTAAGTTTTAAAAAATTAATTTAGGCTGAGATTTTATATTATCTCTAAGTTGTCTACATCCGATTAACTATTATATTTTTTTTCTCAAAAATCAATGAAATGTTTCTAAAAATAGAAAAATAACAACATAAATAAAAATGCATACAATTTATTTTTTTTCTACTTAGGCAGCGTCGAAATATAGTTTCCAGTCATGCATCGGTGAAGCCAAAGATGGAACACCTTTGAGTTACATTGCTCTTGGACGAGGAGATCTTTATGGTCTGAAGTTTGTATAGAAATACTATACTGCCACTTGAAAATCCACTAAAAATACGTTTTAATGTCAGTTATTTTTGTATAATAAAAACCATTACTTTCCTTCTTACAGTATTTTTGTAAATTAATATTACAATCTTCATCAATTATAAATGTATGGCAACTTAATAACGTCAATGATCTGATAGACATAATTGAAATTCAAAACATGACTCAAAAATTATTTCTCTGTAACAGCTGAAATATAAAATTAAATTCATAGCGTGAAAATATTAAATAAAGAATTCATTTACTTATATTTATCAATTACAAAATCCATTTTATTATTAAATACATTAATCATATCGAAATTTAAATCGGAAAATAGTTCAAATCTCTTGTCATGAAAATGTTCAAAACAAACAAAACATTTAGCGTTTTTCAGAAGCAGGATTACTTTCATATAAAACGAGGTGTTGACTTGTGGTATGAATTGAATATTCATTAAAAATTCCTAATTTTCTATTGAATATTCTAATATTAATCAATTAATTAGTAATTATATATTCTGAACATGAAAAGTAAACAAGTATTTACTTGTTTACCTTTAATTACAATTTTTATTTCGATAATTTACTTCCACATCTTTAAGGGAGTTCATATTTCATTTGAAAGCTGCTTAGTTTTTGGATAAAATATCTAATAACCACATGTAATATTTTCTGATAATTATGTTTTATTATTCTAAAGAGAAAAAGTAATTGTTTAATTATAATTTTTTTTTCAATAATTTGCTTTCTATTTCTTTCATGGCTTCATTATTCATTCAAAAACTACTTGCTGTTTGAATAACATGTCTAATAATCAGGTAATATTTCGTAGGTACTGTAAGGTAAATGTCCAAAGTGATAACATTTAATATTTAGAATAAATCGTAATACATATAGTTAAATCATTTATATTTCAGTACTGTAATTTTATACATATAAGTAGACAGAAAAATCAACAGAAATTGCTTAATAACAGAGAAGTAATTCTACATATTATATGTACATGTAACTAAGTATGTCCAACAATATTTTTTTGTTAAAATTATATTGCAAGGACCTGGGGTACATTAAAAATGGGGAAAAGTTTTGTGAATAAAATGTTTGGCGAAATTCAGCACTATTCACAGTCTATTCTGTTCATGGATTTGAGAGACAACGCTTTAAATTTTGATAAGCACAAATTTACTTGTGGCTATTAGTAGAATATACAAATCTTGAAAATTCATGTCACTTGTATAATTGTGTTTAACGAGTAAACACAAGTGTTGCTTTAAAATTTAGTAGAGAAAATTTCGTGAATAGTTAGGAAAGTGGCCATCGCAAAAATTAGTCCTTACGAATAACACAAGCTTTCACTAAAGTAAAGAGCATGTTGGAGTGCATCTTGACTTAACAACACCTAAAATTCTTAACTTAAAATTATCCAAAAAATCATTGAACAAAGTGTCTCAGAGATCTACAGTAAGCCAGTGATTGTCCGTCAGAAAGACATCAAATGGATTGCAAGTCAAATGTATTCCATCACTTATGGGGATAAGAATATGAATTGAAGAAAATTTGTTCTTAGAATTTGTCACGTAAGCTAAATGAAAAATATTCTGGAACATCCATTGTACATTCTAGATTAAGGAGACCACGATAGCATGGTTAGAAAAGGCTACGTTTTTGTGACGGGAGGAAATGATACTATCAGCTCAATAACCAATCGAAATTACGTCGTGTTTATTAATGAAGATTGGGGCATGTAAAATAAGTCGTAGTCTTATTATAGTCGTAATCTTTCTTATTATACTTTCATTGGTTTTTTGGAAATTCGGAGGGGAAGATGTTTACTCGGTATCAATTCTATCACTTGACCATTGTTCAAAATTATGAGACGATTGGCTGCGTTTAGCAGCTTTTCACTCGGCAGAAATTAGCTGCCTGAAAAGAATAACAAATAAAAAATCTAGATTATAGAAAAGGCGTGTGCTTTTGTTTCCCACCTCATCAAACTCCTGATAGATGTACATTTTATTGTCATACAGGATTTCTGAATATGTAACCACTGCTGCTTCAAGTGTTGGCAGGAAAACATTCACTTGCAGATCACTTTTGCACTCAAAAACTCTCTCGAATGACACATATGGTTATTACTTAGAAAGATTTCAAAAGACTCTTTAGATAAAAAATTTCCAATAGCTTTAAATATGCTATTAATCGTTGAAGCTGTTAGTGACTTCTTAAAAACAATGTCAACCATTTTGTTTGTCTTCTCTTTACCTTTGCTTTCTACACCGTTCATCAATAAGAACTCCAAAGGCTCAGTAGTTTCACGCTGCTTCCCATTAAGATCAGCAAAGTGGAGCATCATTTGCCACGGAAAGTGATTGGGAAGATGAACCCATTCTTACTCAATAGGTTGCTAGAGGCTACATGTCCACGTTAATTTGTGACATCCAAAGTCTTTCCGCTGGTGTACTGTGGATGTGCTCAGGTATGACCTTATCATCTGACGCGCTTCAAAATTACGTGACGCTTGGTGGTGGGTGAATATCTCAAACCCGCTAACCTTAAGGTACAATTCGGGGCGTACTTGCACCGTTGTGTATGTATGTACCATTCATAAAGTTTCTAAGATAATTTGTAGAAACGAGTTTAGATCTTTCAAATCTTTAGAATCCACAATAAAACTTCATGAAATAATAATTTTATTAAATAATCCAATCAGCTTCATTAAGCTTAATAAGTTATAAGGGAAGTAATTTACGAATAAATTTCTCTTCTCAAGCATTTGTCATCAAAAAGTCAAAAAAGAATTTATTATAATATTCATCAATTATGATGTTCAAATACATTTATAAATTACCTTAAAATATATTTAAATATCCCTTACATATCTAAAATAAAATTGAATTATTTTAAGAATAAATTAGTTCCATAATTTTTTCCACATTATATTTCGGAAGATCTTTTACATGCAAATTATTAGTTAGTATCCCTTTCATAACATATACTGTTTGGTATCTTAAATTCTGCTTTTGTATTTATAATTACATTTCAATATTCTTTTTCAGGATTTGTGATGTCATTAACTGAATATGAAGCCATAAAATTTTGTGTTTATGAAGTTGAAAGATATGTTAGAAGGCTGAAGAAACAATCTGAAAAAGTGAGTTTGGATTTAATTTATAGATATGATCTTCAGCTCAACACAAATAATTTGTATAAAAATTTAATTATTTATTTCTTTTAACCAAACAAGATTTTAAACTTACTCATAAGTTAGATAAGATTATGTCTTAAATCTAATTTATGCAATCTTTAATGAATTGATGATCAAAATTTAGATACTGAAATTAAATAATACTTGAAAAAATTTTATTTTATGCGAAATAAAATAAAATTTCATTAATTCGAAATAAAATACAGAAGCTACATAACCAAAAAGTATGATTATGGGATAAGCTAATAATTTAATCCGTCCAAACTGGTTTATTTAAGACTAAATAATTTAGTGAATAAAACAAATTTTATCATTCTTTTCACTGATTAAAAACGATTAGAGTGAAAATTATTTTTTCTATATGATTAATTATTACTTAAATTAAAAAGTTAAAATCTTTCTCATTATCATTATTAAAAAATTTTTCATTATGAAAACTTTTCCGACGCACCAAATTTAGCTACTTTTTAACAAAATTTTCTAATATGGAATTTTTATCAGGTATTGAAAACTGAAAGAAGTAGAATTTTCTAGTTTACGAAAAATTCGAACATTAAATTAAAGTTAATGTTATGATCTATCAAATAAAAATCTATTGAATGAAAGTATCAAATAAAAATTTAGAATCTTTTATTGAACATTTGAGTAATAAATTATCAAATCTTTTGTTGAAATATCCAGAGAAAAACAAAAACAGTCTAAACTTGTAGAACCAGTCTTTGATTTTGAAGTAAATTTATTGTAAACAAAATATATGTTACGCAATACATAAGAATTACGCTATAAATCCTAGAATACTTATGTTCCATCTTATTCAATTTTATTCAGACAAATTACTTAAATCAATTTTTTGATTGAAAAATTATTAAATTTTTCAAAATTAAAACATTAAATATAGAACTACCATTTAATATTTTATTAAGTGATTTAAAATGGATATTTGTGCTCTTGACGTAAAATCAAACTCATTTCTCATTAAGTATGTTAGTAAATGCATTTTAAAATTAAAATCTATGCTAAAATTCAGTAATTCCATATTTTTTATGATTAATTAGTCTAGTAGTATAAAAGAAATATTTCTGTCCACAAATCCAGCTTTTTTCTTTTCTTTCCTTTTTTTAAAAAAAAAAATTCATTAGGACAAGCCCATGGAAAAGACTACAAAAGAAAACATTCAGTATAAGCACCAACAAAAATGTTTGCATGATTAAATATACGAAGTATGAACATAATTGAGAGCAATCCAGTGGTACAAACCCGTACCAGATTTCTTATGCATATCGGATTCACAATCATCTGAAAAAAAAACTTTAATTAATAAACTTTAATAAACTTTAATAATTAATAAAAAAAACTTTAATAAAATTTAAACAAATTCTATAATTCAGCAGACAATGTTTGCTAGTGAGAGCCTTCGAGGCTACAACTTCAAAGAATTCGAATTAATGAATTTCCATTGCATGTAAGTTACATTTCTATTTTGCGTGTTTATGATTTAAGATTAAAAAAAGTTCATCAGTAAAAATTAGAAATTTTTTAATTAAACATATTAAAAATGATTTATTGAATTAACATTTCTATGAATGCAGTAATGTTTTATAATCCCTTGTAAACTTCACATTTAATGAGAAAAACACGTTCTTCTAAGCATGAAACGATCGTAAATCTTCTTATCCTCGAAACCCGAAGTCAGATTCTCTCGGTATGATGCATTATGTAACTGCTAAACAAAGACAGGAAACGACTTTTTTCATAGGTCACACAAATACTTTTAAAAATATATTTCACACATTCTTTTCACAATAAAAGCTTTATTTAAACATTTTAGATGTGTTTGTTTTTTGTTTTTTTCTACTTGTTTTATTTGAATTATATTCAAGAATATTTAGGACACGTCCATTATTAAAGAATAAAAGTTTTAAGCACAAATTATGCAGAAATAGTTCCGCCAATCGCCTCACCCCTTGTATTTGTACCTAGAATTTTTGTAACAAATGGAAAAAATAGGTATCTCTACACTAGGAATTATTTTAAGAAGAATATTTATAATTTATTGATTTTTTGGGTAAAAAGATAAAATTCAAATTCTCGGTCATCTCAAAGAAAGTTAAATGTAAATAAAAATGAAATATTAAATTATCGAAAATATTAAATTACCTTAGAAAATATTTTGGTTTTTTCACTTTGTTTCCTTATGGACTTTTAGATATAACTAAATTAGTTAATCAATAAAATGAAACTTCAAAATTAAATAAAAATTTTATTTTAATGAAAAACGTTTTTATTTTTTTTAATTTCTGTAGCGGATAATAATTAAAAATTTTAAAAAAAATAAATCAACAGGTCTAATTTACATTTCAAAGTAAAGAAAATAATGTATTGCTATTAGATAATTTGACAGAAATAATTATAATAATAGGGACATAAAACAGAAAAAAGTGACATTAATATTTCTTTAGATTTTCGTTACCCAGAATCAATGAGTTTTCTTTAACTTGGAAAAATTTTAAATGAAATTTAACTTATAATTCATACATATTTTCATTACTTTAAATATAAACATAAAACAGTTTAAAATATTGCAATTTAATGTTTTTGATTCTTAGTAATTTTCTGACATAAATTACTGAAATAATTTGGCTTTATTCAGATAGTTAAACTAATTAACTCTGCTTAAACAATTATTTTATTATAATCTTACAGCATTTTTTGTCAGTTACATCATGATCAGTGTAAATCAGAAATAGAAGAACAAAGTTCTAACAATAAAATGCTTTAATAAATTCAGACAAACTAATGTTCTCTTTAAATAATAACCTTCATGTTAATTTAAGCATAAAAATTTTTTGAATTTGCGTCACTTTCACTTCATTTGATTAAAATTTTGGAACTGATCTGATAATCATGCGTTTTCTTTAAATATGATAAATCTCGATGAAAAAATTTAATAAATTAATGTATATAACATTACTAACCATTAGAAAGATTAAAGTAAGCAAGCAAACATAATTATATTTGTTTAAATCATGAGCATCATATGACGAAAATTCTTTGTGTTCGCTAATGGTGGTTGGAGCACATTAAATAAGCTATAGTCGCAATACCTTCCATGTGAAGTGATATCTCTGGTTGTAGCGGGCTAAGTCTGGAGGTCCTCTGCTTGGTTCTTGTTTCTAAATTATGAAGACCCACTCTCAGGACCGCGCACTACTAAAAAGTGTCATCACATCTGATTTCAAATATAGAGGAGAAAATCGTAGTTGCCAGTCGTTACTAATAAATATAAACATAAATTTCAAATATTTTTGTATTAATGTTTCTGCTTTTATCCAAAATATTCTTTTTCATTATTTTTGAAGTTTATTCTAAAAGTTCTCTTTGGACAGTCCTTAATTAAACACAATATTATTAGATTTTTTCTGTGGGATATCATTCCGTAATTATATTCATTAATACTGTGAACTGTATAAAATAAGAAAGGGTGGCTGAGAAATTATTAATGTTGCTTCCTTTTTTCTATTTCAGTATGGTAGAGAAATAAATGAAGCCACCTTCATTGTCGATATGGATTGCTTCTCACTGCGTGAAAATGTTAGATCCTGTGGTGAGACTAATATTAATCTTGTTACAATACACATACAATTAATATTGTTATATCAAGTATTTAATATTGATTTAACATATTATGGCAGTAACTTATATAATATTATGAGTTGATGTTACTGTTTTCCCATATAAGTAATAAATATATAAATTAATTTTCCAATTATAAAACAATTTGGAAACTTTTCTTTAAAATTTCATGAAATTTAATCATAATCAACATAATACTTTGTGTACGATTAAATTTCAGAAAATTTTAAGGAAAAATTACTTGTAGTACTTAAATAAGATATAATATATAATACTTGAATGATGTGTAATACTCAAAAAATACGCAATACTAAAATAATACATACATAAAATATGTAATATTATTGTAATACTTAAAAAAAAATTAAGTCTTATTAATTTAAGAGGAATATTATCATATAGTATTTTTAATAAAGGAAACCTGTCTTATTAAACTATTATAAATTTAAATTTCTAAGAACGCTTATCTTAACTAATCAAATAAATCGTATACAGTATCTAAAATAAATTCTGATGTATTTAAAGTATCAGCAAGTACCTGAATTATAGAACTGTATAAAAATTTCAAGTATCCGAAACATTTGTATTGAAAAATGTATGTATTTATATACATGAACCATATACTTTATTAATACTTATAACTAAAAATATATAAAATTAGCGTATTATTTTTGAAAAAAAAATGCTAAACAATTTTTAATTCTTTACATTTGATTATTTTTATGTAGAACAAAGAGTATAAAAAGAAACTTTAGTAAGTTCAAATTTTTCTCTATACACATAAATTAAAGTAGCTCTTCTTTTTTGTCTTGTGCCAGCTAGGCTGACAATATGGGGTGCGCTGATCCACTTTTTCGTACTGAACCATATTTGGTCTGATTTTCTCAGTACACCCACGCCATAGGGACCCGTTTTCAGGGTAGGCAACTATTCACACCTCATTTATACACAGAAAGAACAAAGACAGGATAGATAGAGAGAGAAAGAAAGTACATTCATGCCCGAACCGGGATTCGAACCCAGGACCCCCCTATCCGCAGTCAGGCACTCTGACCACTAGACCGGGAGGTTGGCAGTATCTCTCTTAAATTATTTATAAAAAGTTTAATTTTATTTAGTTTCACTTTTATTTTCATAACTCAACATTCAAGCATAGTAGAGTGATTCACATTCTAACTACAATAAATTAATGCACAAATTGAAATAAAAATCTCGAAATTATGTGGAAAAAAATTACATATTTAAAGATTAAATTAATTATTTACAGAAAATATTCACGTGACTTTCTTGATGAATTATATTGTCTCTCTTATACAGTGCATTTCTCATCGCATTTCTTATTTTTTGCAGTGATTGAAATGGGATTAGACCTGCTACGTTTACTACAAGACTCTTATCCAGAAATATGGAGAAACATATTAATTATTAATGGTAAATTCATTTTATTTTTAAGTCTTCCAGTCTCTATATCTTAAATTTTTTAAGGCAAAATTATATAACTCCTGTCTTATTTTAATATAAAAAGCCAAAAAAATCTGCTGCTTCTTCGAAAGTATAAAGTTTAAATTTGGACGGGAACTAAATGCATTATGTATTTTGCATGTCAGTGTACAGTAATATTCCCTAAAAAAAGCGCTACTCTTATAATTCATTTTCATATTACGCGATTTCATGTCCTTCGTATAACACATGTGCCCCCAACCCCCGCATAATACGTTGAATCCTCGCATAATATTTCTGTATTGTGAAATTTATAATATTTTGTACTGTTCACAATCAATTTAGCGTACGTTTGCAGTGTGTCAATTGTGTTCTTATAAAATAAAATTAAATTATATTACTCACCTTTGAACATTCTTCTAGAACTATATTTCAGATAGCTCCTACATTGAATAAACATATAATAAAACTGTTTTTGAAATTATTTAATTTATTTGAAATAAACTTTTTTTTTGAAAGTTTTATTTGTATAAGTTTTTTTTATTTAAAATATTCTGAATTTGATTTTAATAAAGCGCACACATTTCGCTCATAAAAAAGTATTTTTTCTTTTATATTTGATTTAAACCCCCTTCAATGAGAAAAGTTAAACTCGAATTATTTGTACATAACTCTTATATTAGGTCATACGAGCGCATTTTACGAGAATGCTCATACCACACTTTTTCCTATAAAGCGGATTAATACGTGTTTTAGAAAAGAAAAATTGGATTAATTGAGTTATTGTTGCGTAACTGAAAATAAGTACGATAGTGCTAAATAGCCAGCAAACTAGTACTAAACCTCAAGAGGCAGTCTTCTCAGCAAATTTCTAGCTGGTGTAAGAGCACAAAACTTCTAAATTAGCTTGCGTTCTTAAAATATGAATCTGAATACCTATTTCTACTGACCAAAACGATTAAAAACAATTAAATGCATCGTAATCTTGAACTATGACCAAATGTTGAGGTATATTCTTGAGCTGGGCTTGATATCTTTTCTACTTCACTCACACCCTCAGATAGACCTCGGAACATACTAAACTTTCCACTCGCCTAAGCACATCGTGCTCTAAGTGCTTAGACGAGTAGAAAGTTTTGGCCTTGTGAAATCAAACCGCTATTTTTCCGACATGAAAAAGATTTCTTTTCCCAGCAGGCACTTGTCAAGGTCAAAACTAATACCTTAATATGATGCAATCAATGAGCAATTTGTTCGATACATAAAATGGCAATTTTATCACCTAACTTCCAGCTGCATCAGAGTTTTATTGCGCTCATGCAAATGTGATATCTATTTCTGTTGACGAAGGACGTTAGAGGAGAACCAGATGCCTTTTATTCTTGAAGTATGGCGAAATAATAACTCTGATATTTGAGCTGGGATCGATCACAACTTCGGATAGATGTTGGATCTTACGAAACTTTAAATTTTCCATAAGCTTTCAACCAGCTTAGGTACAGAACTCGCACTTTTTGATACTTGAGCGACCTCTTTCCTCACCTAGGTAACAACAGTTCCATGAAACCTCAACTAACCAGTGCGTATAGACTTTTATAAATTTAAAAGATTTTGATATAATCGGTGATCAGATCAGATATTTCTCAGCATGAGAGTCATACTCTTACAAAAAGAAACATGAAAAATAAAAAGTGTATATCAGACAGAATTTAAAAATATTGCGACTTATCTGTGAAACAATAGAATAAAGAACAAAGCATATGTATCCACACATTGTAATTTCCTGTGATCTTAAAAATTTTAGGATATAAGAGAAAGGTTAAAAAATCTAAGATTGATAAAGAGCTGCATTATTTAAAATCTAAATGTCTTAGGGATTTTAAAACAAAAATATTTTTTATTCAATATTTTATTATAAAAAATGTAATAAAATATAATATGTTCTTTCTAGCGCCGTTTTATTTCTATCAAGCTTTTAACATCATTAGACCTATCTGCCGGTATACGTTTCTTAGATATTTCCATGTGGTTTCTAGAGGTAAGTCTGTGAAATGTGCTTATGTTTAAAATTATTATACTTTTAACATTTCCCCTATTTTTAGTTGATGGAGCAAACACGTTATATCATTGGTTAATTAATTTCAGGCTTCTTTTTTGTGACATAATCTAATCCCTATTATTAGATTTACTCCAATTAATCATCGTTGCATTTCAATAAAAACGTTGTTCTCATTATCGAAAAGTAATGAGTTCGATTCTCCACTTAACCGAATCACATCCATGGCTTTCACTAAACGCAGCTAGATCACGTTAAATAGGACTTGTTGCAATGTCCTACAGATGAATAATTCCGGAGAGACAGGTCAAGTCTTAGAGATCTTCTGCTTGATCCTTACTTTTAAATTACGAAGACTCAATCACTTTCAAATATTTCTATTAATTAAAACAATTGGTAAAAATTTCTTTTTTTTTTCATGAATGTAAGCTACAAGCACTTAATATTAAACTCCAAAATCAATATCAATTACCTACGCATCATCAGACAATTAACTGTCACCGTTACCCAATTTTTTATACAAAAATATTGTGTAGTTAGCAAAGCACAGTAAAATACCGACTTTTGTATGGGCAGTAAAATGTACGTATTCTTTATTGTTTTTCAAACAGAGTCATGTGGTGGGTAGACATAATATCGTAAGTTCTTACATCTCAATGGTATGATAAACTTGCTAGTTTCTATATTTCTGCATGAATTTTCAATGCTATTATGCGATTCATGCAACTATTTTGCATTAATTTCTCATTACAAGTTAGATTATCAAACATCCTGTGGCTTCTATTTTTATTTTCAGCATTCTTCATGAACCTTTTTAGTCTCCTCTATCCGCTATTTCTAAATAAAGAATATTTCGATAAAATGTCTGGATTTTTTTTTTTTTAGTATTTTTATTTCTCTTCAGACAAGATCAAGATGTATTGAATCTACAAATGTCAATTTTATTAATTTGATTATTAATTTGTTCGATTGTGAAACCGAGTATCTTATAAAATAATTCTAAAAAGTTTTGATATATTTACATTAAAGTCGTTGAGAAATATTTTCTTAACAGGCTAGAGAGAGAGAAATCTTTTCTTGATAAAATCTCCTTTCAAGAAGTTTTGAGTAGCTCTAACAGGTGATTAAATCCACTTTAACTGACCATTACTGCTTGTTAGTGATTGGTCAAACGATAATCATTTTTGATTTAACTATCAGTTGTAACCAGTTTCAATATTTAATTTATTAATAAAGCTTCCTATAGAAAAGTTCTCGAAGATAGAATCTTTTACTGTCATAATTATCAATTGATTTACAAAGTTAATACAAGGAAGTATATATATATTTAAGTTAATTATATTCAAACTCTTGAAGGAAATTTATACTAATTTATATCATGGAATGAAATTTTTATTAACACAAATACAAATTATGTTTCATTTCAAAAGTTTGTGTGATTACATGGTTTTTAATTAATATTTAAACTACAATAACCCTGATTTAAACCAATTATAAACATGTTCATACCATTTATTTAAAATATAAGTTTTAACTAAGATCTAATTAATTTGGCTGAAAATGCTTTACAAAAAATAATTAACAACTCATTATCATTACGCTTAGCTGGCAGCCGATTCAACAGTTTATGGATTCGAATCCCACCTAAGGCATGGATGTTTGTAGCGGTGCGGAATCCACTTTAAACCGTAGGTCCCATGTTACCCCTCGTGTGTAAAAAATGACCGCTGAGCGACAAATACACCAATGGCATTACTCTTCGTAAAATTGATTTTCTAGTTTTTATCTTTTATTACAATTTTCGAAATTTCTCTTTTTGCATAAAAGGTAAACAGTGTAACCAGCAGATATATTTACTTAGGTTAAATTTAAAATTTTTGTTCTAATATTTATATATATATATAGATATTATTAACAAATTTTCATTAAAAAAAATTACATAAAAATTTTTTTTCATATTAATTTATTCATATTAAAAGTTCAGAAACAAATTTTAAAAATATTAAAAAAAATATTATTAACATTACAAATCTTTCCATTACGATTATTTGTCCCATGTGAAAATACAAAATTTTTCTTTCAAAACTGAATGGAATCATAACAGCCATTTTTAGAAGAAACAAATGTCAAATCATCACAAAAATAAAGCAATCATACGATTGTGATATAATGCAGTTGTGAACATTCAAATTAGTTCATGATTTTCAGACTGAGAAAGTACGAATAATTTGGAGAAAAAATTCTCAAATATTGATATTAATTTAAAAATAAAATTGAGCAAATAAAGATAAACAATATAAATTTAGTGAACAAATTTCACCCAAATAAATAAAGTAATATTTACAATATAAAAATTAAATTTCTTTCTCTTGTAAAAGAGTTCTTTATAGCAGAACTACATTTTCTCTGAATTTTTATTTAAAAATGAATGAAATAATAGCAAGTATTTTCCACAGAAACAATTTTATTCTTGAAGCAGGTGTACTGCAATTATGATTTTGCATTGTGATTCTATCACACATTTAACAGCTTTACAATTAGTTTCACCATTTTTCTTAGCATAAAAATTAATGAAATGATATCATAAATATTTCTTTCTTATAGATTTTATTAGTGCACATCTAAATTTATGTATTTTGTATTTACAACTGATTCTTCATCATGACTGACCATTTGAGAAATATTATACTATAAGTAAGAAATTTAAAAAAATTTCCACTTTTCAATCACTAGAAAAAAAAAACTATTAAAGTGTCACTTGAGAAAGTTAGAATATTTCAAGAATCCAAAAATTAATTCCTAATTCTGGAATTGGTAAATCTGAATATAAAATTTTTATTGCTTCCTCGTTTAAAAAGTTCGAGTGATTTTTCTCTTGACTAAAAAATTTTCTGTTTATTTGTTTATTTTGCAGACAACTCAGCCCAGCTCCTGCTAAAATACGTTGATGCCGATCAACTTCCTGTTTTCCTAGGTGGAAATAGAGTCGATTCCAAAGGTGACCCCATGTGTGCAGAATTTGTGAGTGTGCTTCATTTTCCATATTTTTAAAAAATGTTTTCAACTTCAACAGTTCTATTTACTCAAAGGAAGATGTGTAATCTCCATGATTATTGATAATATGGTTATTCCAGAAACATGGTAATTGTAAATAATTTTGGTGAAAAATTGGAAGAGGCAATCAGTATAGTTCAGTCTCAATAATAATAAAATAAAATTTATTTAATAAGAAAAGGAAACTTTGTTTATAAATATAATACGCGTAAGAAATGGCTTTATTTGGTGTTCAAACATAAAAAAAAAAAAAAACGATTTAAATATTTTGGAAGCTGGCACTCAAACCATGACTTTTCAAATACTCAAATGATTTGCAGTAAAATTACCTTTATATTTGGGAAATTTCAATTTAATTTATATTCTCTGGAAAAACCTTTATGTCTTTTATTCAATAGAAGGGACAAATATTTCAATCTATATTAATAAAATCTTTATTCTCATTGTTTACCAAGCTGTATCGAAAGCTGCTAAACGGAATGGATTCAAATTTATTACAACACAAATACAATTTTTTTTTTCATTTCGAAAATTTCATTACACCATTTGTACTTAATTTTTGCTTTAGTAACCCTGATTTTCACCAACAAATTGTTCATGCCATGATGCACACTACTTCAGGAACTGTGCTCACTTCAATAAGAGAGATGTGAAGTTCTTTTTCTTCTTTTAAAGAGAAGTATGAGTAGCTACTGAAAATACTGAAAAAATATGTATGGCCTTGGATCTTTTTCCTTTCTGCACTCCCATTTTTAAAAAAAAAATTTATATTTTAGTTTTTATTTTTGGAAAAGAATTATGTTTTTATCAACAAAGACGAACGTATTTTTGATTTTCTTAATATACCGCCGATATTAGATGCATTGGAATGCTCTGATGAAAGTAGTACCGATTTCAACATTTAATAGATTTTCGTATCTAAATGGAATTTTTAAATATTCCATACTTCAATCGATACGTTTTTAGCTGATCTATAAACAAGATTTCATTTCGAGGGGCCAAACAGTGCTTGCTCTAATATCGTCTAAATTAAAAATAGCGTTATTTTTCCAAAATGTAATTTTTTCCCGGAATTAGTGACACTTTTTATTTTGCAATCAAAAATTCGCTTGTCGGATATATTTTTGTTTTTATAATGTGCTTTTTCCATATGTGTGTTTTACTTTTTTTTAAGAACGTTAATTGATACTTACATTTATCAAGAACATTTATTAGTGTAGAAGCGCCAACATACAATTTACTGGTACATTAGTGCGTTAATTAACATACATGGATTCTCTTCATTATAGTTAAATTAGCAGCGATTGTATACTTTTATATACCAGACTGCTGAAATGCATTATAATACCTTCAACACATATTTATTCAGTCACAACAGGCTTCGTGTTTAGGACTAATGTAGGAAAATTCTGTAAGCAAAAAGTATCATTTTTACGATAAATTTAAAATTTTATTAGATTCCCAAAATATCGCGTTTGCGATAAAACTGCAATTTAGAAAATAATTCACTGAATTTAATAAATTCATTTATACTGTCCTTCCATTATTTAATTCTAAAAATAATCAAGATTTGCTTTAGTGAGGCATTCGAATTCTAAATATTTTTGAAAATGTTCTAATATTAAATTTTAATTTTAAATCAGTTTTCTTTTTCAAATTTTTTTAGTTATTTTTATTAATTTTAAAACAAAACATAAACACCTTATACTTAAACTTCTCTTGTGTACTGGAAATCCATAATTCTTACATACAAATAGAAAAATATGGTTTTTATTTTAAAGAAACTTTTCCTTAATTTTTTACTGTTTTTGTCATTTTCGATTTTTTTTAACAATCCATTACTATCATGAATATTTTTATACAAAAATTTTAGTTTCAAGATCAAATCAAATATTTAATTCTTATTCGATTTCAATATTAAAATTGATTGCGTGTATTTTAATTCACTTCGAGAATATTTCTGATTGTGTCCCTTCAATAAAATACGTTATATTTAATATGCTTACACGGTGTACACATTTCTTTTGACAAATTATATTCCACAAAAAGAACTTTAAAATATAAAATTTTGTATAAATATTTTGAATAGAAAATTTGCACTTATCACTCATTTTGAAAATTCGTTTGTAATTCCAAAACTTATTTGTTTAAATAATAAGGTTTCAAAAAGTAAATAAAAGAAAGGAAGAAGCACGTATTATTTATTGTCAATATCTCACGTTGACAAGAAAATTTGCTGTTGACGTATGTAATAACACTTTTGCGAGCAATAAAATTGTTCTCAGAAATCAGTTGCATGTCAGTATAGCCTCAACCTCTGTTTCAGCGATCATAACTGCCAAAAAAACTAATGTATCATTTTCATGATTATTAATACGACCATCAAGGCTTTGAACGAAAGAAAAAAAAAAGAACAATTAACGGAAAGGTCATCTTAAGGCAGAAATGTTATGAATTTTTTTCTTGATTCTGGGATCGAGGTTAGCAGCACATTTTACTTTCGAAATGATTTTAGAATACTGGTTTTAATAGATATATATATATATATATATATATATATATATATATATATATATATATATATATATATATATATATATATATATATAAAAACCTTTACATTTCTTTCACTAATGATTGGAAATTCAAATTATCTTAACAAATTCTCTCTTGTAATCTTAAGAGACTTTCTTTCCTATTATTTGAGCAAAAGAAAATATAAATGATGAACATTAACGTTATTTGTTAGTTAAATATAAACCCACACACACTAATAATTATACAATAATATTTAAAGGCAAATTAACGGTACTCTCTCTCTCTTAACATATTTCTAATATTTATAACCTGTAATTATATCCTGAAGAATCATTTTTTTTTAATTTTTCTTTAACATAATTTCTAACTTTGGTAAATTTATTTAAAAAAATTATGATTTATTTATTAATTTTAATATATAATGGTTTTTTCTTCACAATCATTCTCAAATTAATATAAATAATTTTGATATTAGTTTTATTATTAGTTAACAATAAAAAATAAAAAAAATAATGAGAGAGTTTACTCATAAACTATTAAATTCATCAATTGAAAACCAAATATATCTAAAAGAGTATCCTAAATACACACCAAGATATAATGGACTAAATTCTGGATATTAAAATTCTTCGAATTCTGTAAATAATTTTACCTAGCACTTAATGTTACAATTCAAGTAAACCTTAAAAAACTTTAAATTAATTTACTATTTTAAATACATCTCTTCTATTTATGTATTTTTCATCGCTAATTATATTTTCTTTTGATCTAACGAACCATATGAAAAATTAATTCCATAATTTTATTTTAGAATGGTTCTATTTTAAAACTTATCTTGATATTCTTCGCTACTTTTTTGTGCTTTATTTATTTTTGAATCATTTATTTACTTTTTTATCTATTTTTTTGTTTATTTCTAAATAGTGATGATCTTTTTATTTATATACATTTCTTTCCTTTGATAATTTTCCTTTAATTTTTTAAACTGCGACCCTAAATTTATATATTCAACTTTTAACATTCACAAACATTCTTTATTCAGTAAAAAGTATTTGATTCATCTCTCAATTCTTCTTAATCAGTTCTAAAGTATTTATTATTAGGTAATTTTTACATTATTTTACTTCACTTATTTTGTAAATTCTTTCAAAATATTTTTTTGCGTTTCCGCTCTGCTTTCTATTTACATTTCACGTTTATTATCTTTTTATGTGTTTCTTTTTCTCTTCATTTGCCTTTTTATTTAATTTTCATATATATATCATAGTAGTCATTAGAATGCATCATTTGTATTTTCTCTGTCTATTGGATCTTAAAACAAATAATTTTGAAAAGTACTCTTATTGCCATGTATATATATATATATATATATATATATATATATATATATATATATATATATATATATATATATATATATATATATATATATATATATATATATATATATATATGTATATATATAGTGTGTATAGTATATATATAGTGTGTGTATAGTATATATATATAGTGTGTGTATAGTATAATATATAGTGTGCGTGAGAGAGAGAAAGAGAGAGAAAATATATCTAGTATGTGCAATGATTTTTTGTGCTATAAAATGCTCTATTTGTGAAATAATTCAGCTTCAAATAGTATATTATTCACTTTTATTATCCACTTGCTATCGGAAACAAAATCAGAATATAATATCAATTACAGAATTAGTATTCGTTAGTTGAGTAAATCTTTATTTGTCCTAAACTCGGTTCATTTTTAAGAAATCAAATATCAGAAAAAGTGTGCAATAAAATAAATAGAAATCTAGACATATATATATATATAATTAAACTGATATATTTAGAGCTGTATTCCTGAATCGTTTTATTTCCCTTTAGGTTAATTTTGGTGGCAAAGTTCCTGAAGAATATTACTTACGCAACAAAGCACCCCTGCAGCCCACTGATGTGGGGGTGCAAGACATCTGGATCGGACCCAGATCCTTCTTTAACTACTCAGTGGTCGTGCACCAACCTCACTCTCGGATCCAAGTCCAGATGAGATCAGAAGGAGGCTCCATCCTAGCATGTTTACTTTTCAGACCATTTGAATCTAACACCGGGTAAACGAATTGAAAACATACACTTTTCTGTGTCTCACACATTTTAATTACAGTTCAATTTAAGAATTAAAAAACCTTTTTTATAACAACTAAAACAAAACTTGAAAAATATTTCATTAAAATATATTAGTAATTCCTAATATGCATAGATTTTTTTTAACTACCAAAAAGTTTTAGTGTTGATAATTTTATTCCAAATTTTTTTAACCAATTAGTTTTTTTTTTTTTTTTTTGTCTCTAGTTACTTTTTAAACCGAGAAATAATATTTTCTATCGG
Organism: Latrodectus elegans; assembly: GCA_030067965.1. Taxonomy (NCBI): domain Eukaryota; kingdom Metazoa; phylum Arthropoda; class Arachnida; order Araneae; family Theridiidae; genus Latrodectus; species Latrodectus elegans. Next base: position 32,910,455 of record CM057820.1, on the reverse strand, counting down.
AAGATATTTCGTCTTTCCTATGAAGTTAAATGTGTTTTTATTAATTTATTTTGTCTATAAACAATTATTTTTCTAATATGCAATATAGAAATTTTCTTTTAAAAATCTATCTTGACTTGCTGGTTTTTTATTTTTTATTTTTTTTATTTTTTATTTAATGAGTTTGAAAATGTTCAAATGTGTGGTATAGAAGAAATTTTTTCCAATAATATTAATTCTTAAGCAGTATAACAAATATAATTAATTTTCATATTTATCGCTAATATTTAAGTAAAGATTTTTTTAATCATTCACTATAATATTTTTCTCTTTACTATAAATTTTATGATCTAGCTACTTTACAGAAACTTTACTTAACATATTTAAAAAGTATTCTGTTCTACCTAAAATATATTTGTTGAAGTTTTCATGCTCAAAAACAAATTCTCTTTTCAGTTCGAAATATATTCATTTGTAACATGTTAGACAAACCTCTCACTTATCTTCCCATAAAAATGGAATCGTCTACAAATGTAATAATTTTCTGATAATCAGTTCTTAGAAAAGATATAATATTTTAACAGTGGCAGAATTATATAATATGTGTTCGATATGATACCACTTTTGTCATTGATTGTATTATGTTAGCCATGTGTAAAAAAAGTGGTATGAGCGCTAACAGTTCAAATAGTGCAATAGACCTATAGTCACAGTGCTATGTTCTCCTGGAACTACCCACTCTTAAATCTAACAGTTCAATCGTATGATATTTATAATCAATTATATTGCCACACATTGTCTCACTCGCAAGGATCATTTTCCATAAAATAAATAAGGGTACCTAAGAAATACTTGCAAAATTTTGATCAGCGAAATGATTACTAGATTTATCACTGTTCGAATATTTAAGGGATTGTTTGACACTGTAAGCTGCACATTTACTCATTCTGGAGAACTATTTGGCAACTGCCATCATAAATACTTCAGAACTACCAGAAGCGGATCCTGTTTGCTATTATCACCACATATCTAACGTTCACGTTAAATGAACAATAATCAAAATCGAACATTCGGTTCAAGTAACCATAAAAGTGTGGTATTTTAAATAACTATTTAAGCCTATTATTAAAATAATTCTTCAATTGTTTATAAGTGACATCTTTTTTATTCATTAATCGATTCAAATTGTAGAATAATAAATAAGGTAACTCGAAAATATTTTTTTAAATATTTTCTTTATAACATATCAGAAAATATCCATGATCATGATAACATTATTAAAATTTAGATTAGTAATTTAATTATTTAAAAAACAAAATTTCGAACTTTATTTTACACTCTTTATCATAATATTCACTGCTGTCAAATGTTTGGTAACATAAAATGTATCTTCTGCTGATTTTCAGTAAACCTGATGTACCTGCTAAGGACGAATACTTAAGCGAACACGATGAACGATGCAACGTCAAACTGGTGAGCCCGAACGTCAAACTTCAAACTCACCTCTCACCCTTAGATGACGAATACGACACCCCCTGGGCTGGAGTGTGTAAGTATCTGATAAATTCATACTACTATATTGCATTGAAAATGTTCCGAAAATAATATCTGTTGCCATATTTAGATCATCATAAATTTAAAAAAATATTAAGATAAATTTATCATCAAAATATTATACATCAATCCGATAGTAAGTTGAATAAAATGCTTAGTTGAAAAAAAAACAGCAAAAAAACAACAAAAACCAACACTTTTTCCCAAATTTTTCTAAGAAATGAGATGTCTGTATTGTGTGTGTGTATTAGATGTACGTGTGTATACATAATATGCAACTGAATTTTATTTCCTTTTCGATCGTATTTTCCGAAATTGTGATACAGTAATTTTTATTAAAATTATAGTTAACTTTCAGCAGAATCTTTTCCAGCTTTGAACTAATTTTTGTTTCACGGTATAAGTCTAACTGATTAACAATAACAAATTAGGAAAAATTTTATAAGAATAAAATTTTAGTCGTAATATAACAGATGCTAAAGCTATTTTCTGAGTTTGAAGAATTATGGGAAATATTAAAATTTATAATAAATTCGCAATAATTATTTGATATTCACAGCCAGAGAGATAAACCGTCAAATCACATAACAAAATTGCCAAACGAAATGCAATTACTTTTAACTCATATTTGCTAAGTTTAACTCAGTTCGTGATGTCACAATATTTTTTATGATTTAAAAAATGACAAAAAATACTGAAAATTTTTAATTTATTTTAGGGTGAAGGAGATACTGTTTCGTTTTTCCAGGGAAAGTATTCATTAACCCTTAATTGAATATGATCAAACAAACATGAGAGGAAACTAAATGTAAGCAAAAATAAAAGGATGTAAAAAATTATAAACAATAAACAGCCATAGAAGTTTGGCTCAATAATATCAAGAATCGTACTCTGAGGGATTCATGTCGCGCAAATCCTGAGAGAAAAATATACCTTTTGTTGCTCTACTAAGAGGAATCGCGGGAAAAAAATCTTTACGAGAAGTTTTCACAAACTATTTACGAGTAGTCCAAACTTGGCAATAATCTTGGCGTCGTTTTATGACCTTTTAAAATCAAGTAGTACCATTATTTTTAACAGTAACTAATACAGAATGCGGCACACAAAACTGATCCGTAAATTCAACGTATAAAATGGAAAGTAATTTATTAAATATGATAAATCCCTTTCACTGTAGGTGATTAAAGTATCCACTTCTCACTTCAACACATATGTCAGCAAACTTGAAATGATTTATACATATTATTGTCAATTCTGGTTTTACGATGCTATTGATGGCATCCTGTATCCTGAGCTTGAGTTATTCATTTGTGTGCGGATTTGTTTCGTTTTCTCTTCCATTTAACAGTCTTCACAAATAAAAGTTACAAAGGAATAGGTCAAGTTGTTGTTGTTCCAACATATTTCCCTGAATTGGGCTCCATCAGTTAGATAGAAGCAGCAGGGTGGAGTCTTCGTGATTTTGAAGCAAAGACCAAACAAAATACCCTAATACTTGGCTTGCCATCCTCAGAGGTATCATTTCACTTGGAGAACATTGTGACCAAGCCCAGTTTTAACGTGCCCCAGCCACCTAAAGAGAACACAAAAGATCTTTGGTTAAGACTGGATTCGAATCCACTATCTTCCGATAATGAGAACAAAAACACCCTAACCAACCAGGCCACCGAGACCTCACATAGATCAAGTGACAGAAAGACACTGAATCTCTTTTCCGGTGTCAACACCGTCAACACCGCGGGACGATGATGATCTGATTTGTTACTTTCAGAAGGAGGGTAGCATGTTGCACTATTCTGCTGAAAATAACATAACTGAAGTTTCTCTCTTCTGGAATATTTAAATAAAACTCCTCAAGGATTTTCAAATCGAACTCACTTTCATCTCAAAGAATGTGGCCCCTAACACATTCTTATGCATAAAACGTCAGATAAGAATGTAAACAAATAATATATAACTATAAAAAACGCGATATTATAATATTATGACGGGCCGATTTTACATGCCGCACTCTGTGGTGTGCAACATTTATTTATATTTCTTTCATCCATTAAACATAGAAAAGCAAGATCCATTAAACATTCTTGAAGGGTAATAACTCTCAATATCACTTAATTTTTTCACTTACATTTTTATGAATATTTTAAGCCTATGCATAATATAAAGTGAACAGAGCTTTTTCTATTTATTTATTCTTTTTTTTTTTTTTTTTTTTTTTTTTTGCAGATATAACGAAACTCGACAACAGTTCGAACTGGATGTCATCTAGGCGAGTCATATTTAGAATTAAGGTTCTACCTCCATTGTCCTGATGAAATGATAAATATATGTTTTTTACTGTACATTTTTAACTTCAAATATTGATTTAGTATTTATCGTTAGAAGATGTACAACTCTTTAATATGAACTGTTTCTTATTTAAAAATAATATTCCTTATGTAAATAAAATATTTAAAAAATAGCACGTGTTTTTTTTATTACAATTAATTAAAAAAAAATATTACGTTGTTGAAACTGTTATTCTTGCTTCATAAGGAAGATTCGGGCAGAAAATAAATAAATATTTATTAGTCATAGTTAAGCCCAACTTACTTGTAAAGTAACTTTATCATGTTACGAATTTAAGTCATTGCGTATCATAGTTTAATGAGCTTCAATATTGGTTGCTATGATGATTACCTTCAATTTGCAGAGTATTATAAATATATATAGATAGTAAAACAAGATCAAAGTCTGAGACATAAGGTAATAAAGCTATTTCTGATCATTTCATTGTTGAGATATAATATTAACATTTTAAAAATCAGACTCAGACTATCCAATTTAAAGATGGAAATCTATCTATAAATTAAAACAAATTACGTCAGATACTACAAATTGAATGTAAAATCAAAATATACTAGGTGTTCAAACTAGTGGGAAAATATGTGTACATTTTTAGAATATTTCAGAATTATATTTGAAAATTTGAAATTATTTGAGATATTTTTAGAATTTTTTCTCCCAACATATAACAAAATTCAATTATTTTTTACCTTTTTATGTTATTAATATTTAATTATTCCTCTGAAAAGATTCGAAACTTTAACTTCAAACATCTTACTTATTCCAATCTTTTGAATAATTGAAAGATGGTATTGAAAATTTATTTGGTAGTTACACACTCTGAAATGTGATTCAGTTTAATTAACTAATCTGTGCTTTTAATTTAAATAGTTATTAATTCAATTTGAAACCACGAATATTAGTTATTATACTTATGATTTTTAATCTAATTTCAAATTTATATACTACCTATTAATAATAATTTTCTTTGAAATATATATTTCGTTTGTCTCGCTATAATAATACTGAGCAAAATATCCCAAAATCTATCCATAAGTTCGTTTCTTATTTTAAATCAGTCTCTAAAAAGTATTCGATTTAAAATTTAGGACATTTTTTAAGCTATTTATTACAATATCTATATTTTTAGTCAATCTATACTAAATAAATTTTACTACAATAGTAATATGTCCATTTATTCAACAAATTTATTTTATTATAATGGCTTCACGATATAAAGTGTAAAAATGTTGCAAATATAATGCGAATACACAATCAAGACAATTATATTTATATTTTGAATTTATCATATTGAATCGCTATATAAATGGTGTTTTCCAGAGTTATAGCATTATTTGTATAACGGATGATAGTAAGCTAAGTGGAAGGATTGTCTTCGCTTTCATTATGTTTGAAAATAAAATGAATGTGTGAAGATCCAATAAAGAATACCCGATGAGTGTTGAGTTTTCCAAGCTGAACTTCTGTGCGTAACTCTTGCTGTCAAATGTATGCAAAGTAATTATCATAAGAATAGGACTCTTGAAACAAAGTACTTTTTTTTTTACACATTTGCTGTCTTCTTTTATTTTCTTCTGGACATCTTTATAACGGTAAAATTGGTGATCAACATTCATAATATTTTATATGAATTTGGAACTTTTTTTTAATGTCCCCCATCTTCTTACATTCGAGGATACACTGGTATCCTATGTAATGAAAAAGCAGCTAATTGGCTTAAGCAAGCAACTTTTCGTAATATTGATCTCATGTCGTCTTATCTCAAATATTACTGGAAACATGTTGATCAAGAAAAAACTGGTTGAGACTGAAATATCAAAAATCTTGCTCACTCATAAAGGCCCAGTGGACTTTTTTGTCGACAACTTCGCAAAGTCTGAAATATAAATCCTTCTCATCGTATTTTAAGCTGAATCGAGTACAAATGGAATTACGGAAATTATTTCGTTTTAACATCATGGCGAGTGGATTTTGTGCTTGAAGTGACATCCTGGCAGTTGTTGAACATTTTTTGCTGATCCCAAATTAGGCTTAAGGAAATTTCGGATTCAGCTTTGGTATCTAGGTTTCGTATTTTTACAAACTTGTTATAAAGATTTTAAATTATTTTCAAAATTCATTAATGTAGTAATTTATCTTTACCCTAATAACATATTTTGTAATTTTAGCTTTTAATCAATTCGACTAGTAAAGGAAAAAAATATCTGTATTCTAAGTAGAATTTTTCATACTAATATTGTTAATATATAACCAATTAAATTACACAAGCATTTTAGGATTTATATATATTAAAATTAGTTAGAAAAAGAGAGAGAAATCCATAAATTTTCCGTTAGACGGCTTCAGTGATCAATATCCTTAAAAAAGTATTGATCAAATTTCAAATTTATGCTCATTGAAAAGGTCACTAAAAATTCTATTCTATTTTGTTTGGTCCATTCCTTTGTGTGTTAGTGCTAAAAGTGGAAGTCAACAAAGTCGAAACATTTTAGTTTTTCTTTGAAAAAAGTGAAAATGCAATCCAGGTGACTAAAATTGTAGATGATGTTTATGGAATAACAGCCAATGACGAGAAATTTTGATTTCGTCAATTCCGTTCAGATACTTTTGATGTTAAAAATTCACCTCATACACAGGTAGGTCAATCATCGAAAATGACGATAAAACCTACAGGCACCATCAAATTTGATCGGCATGTCAACAATCGTCACATCTCCGAGGAACTAAAGATCGACTTTAAAAGACAATTTTAAATTATTTACACAGAACGAATCCGAAACATGTCAAATAAAATCTTAAGTTCACGTAATTAATTTCTGTTCCCCCACTATGCAATTTTTCAATAAATTGTTCACAAAATTGATTTTTAAGAATTTGTTAAATAATTAATTCAAAATTTAAAAGAAAGCTAATGATTCATCAAATTATCGGTGACTCTTCAAATTAAACAGATCTTTTTATTGGTATTATATATTTAAGCTTGTAATTTTCTCAACAAACTTTGATTTATTTGAAAGCTGATTCACAAAATTGTGCTTTAAATAAAGGAATTTCACTGAATACATAAATCAAGTTCTTTGTGAGTGGCATGAAAATAATTTTCATTCTTGAGTTCTTTCTTATTGGCGATTTTTTAATACGTGAGCATTATATCTATGAAAAAACTCTAAACCCTAAGAATCTTATTCGGGTACTTTGAGATCATGAAAGCTTCTCTGTACATATTTTATATGTGGAAAAATGTAAGCCTTGATTAGAAACATTTATTAAGTACGTGAATTCATTCCTTTTTCCAACATTTAAAATAAGAATGAATTGATTAAATTTTTAGCACATTACGTTTATCTGTAATTAGAAAGAAAGAAGAGTTATAAGTAACTATTATGAAAGGAAATTAAAAGGAGACTTTCGATGGAAAAGGAAACTTTTTGGAAAAAGAATATTTGATTAAAGAGAGAGAGCGGAGTAACATTCAGATCAATGCTAAGGGACAAAAAATTTTATGTGATAAAGATTTAAATGTAAGAAAATAATTAAAATTGATAAAAGGCATGAAAGCGATAATTACGGTTAATATTCAGGTGAGAACTTTGCAAAAACGAGAGATACGAAACAGGTTGCAAAGGACAAAAAATAGCTAAATGAAGAAAAATTTGATGATTTTTATCGTCGCCAGAAAAAAAAAATCTTGTACTTCTCCATTTCAAATAGATTAAATCAGATGATTGATAAAACAGAATTTACATTTCATCTTTTTGATTATTTTCATAAAAAAAAATAATAAGTTGTCGAATGCTGCAAATTTAATCAGTCTTTTTACAAAACGTAAGAATAAAAATAACAGAGTAGTTACTTTATATCTTCATTGAAATAAATAGATGAAAACTTTGTTTTTAATTCACATTCCAATTTCTTATTAAATTTTTATTACAATGTTCAATCAATCTATTCAGCCAAATTTTTATTCTAATTTTTATTAATTTTAAAAATCAAGTTTTTTTTTAAAAAAAGAGTATTTTTTTAAAAAATCATCTAAAAACAAGAATTTTCAAGACACAATAAAATTTTTTGATTATAATAAAAAGGAAAAGAAGCACAATAAAATAAAAAGAAATTCCAAAAAGGTAAAAAAGGGAAAAGAATGCAATCAATTTAAATGTCTATAAAGCATTGATTCTTTAAATATTTCATTAAAATGATATTTATCAGTACATAAACTCAATATAGAAAAATGTATTTATCAATTACCAAAAATATGCTGCATGTTCATAATCAAAACAATGTCAAGATTACTCACTTTATAATAATCGGTAAAGTACAAATTATTTTAAATAAAACTAGACAATTATGAAACATTTTTTATAAATCGATTTTTATTTTCTGAATTAATTAAACAGCACCCTCGAAATAAGATGTATAATTTATCTTAGATTTAGTTTACCTCAATACATGCTTATATCTTAAATTTAATTTTAATTTGTTTCTAATTCAATAACTGAAACTTTCACTTCAACAGTAAATTCATTTCATTGGTCTAAATAAATATCGTTCTATTAATTTAAAACTCCGATATTATTTCAGACGCTATTTTACATATTTCAGCGATTTTTAACAGACAAAAAATATTATAAAATAATTAGAACATTTTTGCATCCTTTTATATTTTTAAGAATAATTCTTCCCCTTTGATGTTATGTTCAATGCAAATTTTAAAAACAATAAAACATTCTTTTTTAAAATTGTTGAGTCGATGAATTGAGAATCTTGCTCTGATCTGAAATGGACTTTGTCTTTTTCGACTGAATCTGTCTTTTTCGGATTACTGATGAGGAAGAATCCATGAATTGGGAAATATCACCTTATGTAGCTGAAACAAATCCATTTCTTCAGATAACTTGTAGATTCTACGTTGCTGGTTGACTTTTCTGAAAGAACTAAGTTTCAAGGTTTCACACATAATTTTCTTCATTTCAAGCTCGCTTCAGCGCAATTTTTTCAAGCAATTAACACATTTTCTAAGATTGTTGAGATGATGAACTGGGAACCTTGCTCGGACCCCATAGATGGAATGAATGCCTTTTAATCTGTAAATTTTCTACTACTTGATGAGAAAGAACCCATGGATTGGGAGACATCACCTCATGAAGAAACAAACCCATCTCTTCAGATAACATGTTGACTGATTTTTCTGGACAATGTTTCAAGGTTTTATACATAATTCTCTTCATTTAAAGCTCGCTTCGGCGCAATTTTCACAAACAATAAAACAATTTTTTTAAGGTTGTTGAATCGATAAAGTAGAAATCTTGCATGGAACAGAAAGAAACTGTAGCTGAATGTTTTCCTATCCGTAAATTCTAGGAATCTGATGAGGAAGAACTTATAAATTGGGAGACATCACTTCATGTAGTTGAAATAAACCCATTTTATCAGATTGCACAAAGATTCTACACCTCTGCGATTGACTTTTAAAAACAAATTAAGTACAGATAACGTATAATTCAGCATGCCAAATTCTGAGTTTGGTGATTTTTTTTGGCGGATTTTCTTATTTGTCAACCTGGTTTTTCTTAAGTCATAGAGATGGAGACCTATAAGAATTGTGTAGAAAATTCTATTTTGGCAACCACAGTATTTATGTAATCACGAAACGTCACAATACGTCATCTTGGGACACAAGTACCGTATAATCCAGAACGCAAAATTCTGACTTCGGTGATTTTTTGACAGATTTTCTTATGTATCTAGAAACCTCGCTTTTATTATGTCATAGATATGGAGACATAAGAATTATGCAGAAAATTCTATTTTGGTAACCCTAGTATTTACGTCATAGAGCACGTCACGATACGTCATCTTAGCAACATTTCTTCGTCGTTAAAAAAATTCAGAATTTGGAATCTTGTATTATACGGCACCTGTGCCCATCTTGGCAACATTTCTTCGTCGCCAGAAAAAATGGCTCACCATTCTTGGAAGATAATTTGATAAGTTTGGAACTTTGTCTCGACCCATCAATTAGATAAATACTGTCCGGGACATTAATTCCAATTTTCTTCATGGGTACATGGACTAAGAAATTTACTTAAGAATAAAGACAATGTTTGCGAAATACAATTTACTTATACAGTTTGTCTTGATTAAATACAGTTTCGTCTTTAGCTGAATCTTCTCATTTCAGAAATTTCAAACCAAAGAAAATGTTGTACAATGGAATCTTAATCCTACTATTATAGATACCTGAGGTAACACGGCTGATTTACGACATCAGCAATGTTTGGCGCGAAATGTAAGACATCAAAAAGGTAAAAGAAGAATTTTATTCTTACTTGAGCCAGTACATTTAGTGGCGAAATTACAGTGGTAAAATGTCATTGGAGGTGAAAATTTTCATTTTCACCATAAAATGTGATTATTCAGATGTAGTAGCAGACAAAGAAAAAGAATAGGGCTTGAAAATTTTCTTTTGTAAATTTGTGATTCGTAATAATAATTTGTACTATTTTACAATTGAAATTTATAAATGCTTGCTTTTTATATTGCTTGTTCATTTATGATTTGTAAGCTGTTATAATATATTTATGTATCTGCCATTTTCTTTGTCTTTGCTTGTGCCAATTCTTAGTGACAACTGTAAAGATGTCATGTCATCGTACGCAGCAATTTGGCGAAGTGTAATCGTTCTTATTTTTTTCTTGGATTCGCATCTTAATGTTGACAATTTTCTATTCACTAAATATTTCATAATTTGAATTTACTCCAGATATAAATTTGTTTCAAAAATCCTTATTATAATAAACGGAATTCCCTGTTCGTTAAGGTTAAATTAAAATAGAACAGTTAACTTATAAAATAGTTTCAAAAAATCATACGTTAAAGAAAACACTTTAGTACTTTTCCATTTCACTGGCGCAAATCTCACCAATCACCAATCAAGGCACCAGTTGGCGACAACACACAATATACACAAAAAATGTTAATGTTAGCTATAAGAATTGTTTACTTTGGAGGCATAAACATTTTAACATCGTTTTTTTTTTTATGTGAATTTTTACGATTATTATTTTTTAAGATATGTTTATAAAATCCTATTTTTTCTAGAGAGATTTTATGAAATTATTAAATTTGTATATATACCAACATAGCATAAAATTATGAAATGGAAAAAAAAAAAAAAAAAAAAAAAAAAGAAAAAGTTGAAATAAAATTATTGATAGTAAAAGGCCGTCTCATGTTTTGAAAACATAAGCAGTAAAAGGTTATCAGTGGAGATATCCCCTCTAGCGCCAATTGTATCAATTTTGGCAGCTTTATCACCTGCGCCAGGGAAATGGAAAAGTACCAAAACATTTTATTAAAGATAACGAAAAAGGTAATATAATTCTTTTGAAATTGATATTAAATTAGTATTTAATATTTGTGCTCAAAATACAAAATACTTTTAGACTATAGATATAACGCTAAATACGAAGATACGCATTATTAAACAGTGACAAAATCATTAATGATGTACAATAACTTCTAAACCTTTCTAATATTGATAAAATAAAAATACCAAAAAAACTAATCTTAAAAATATTCCCATGGGTTTTTATTTGCGTCGAAGTTTAAAACCTTATTACCAAAATAGAGCTATAATTTTTTTAATATTCAAAAGAAAACTTTAATTAAAATTTTATTTTAAATAAGGCAAACGGTACTTTTCCTGTTAGTCGGGTGCAAATGTCGCCCATTACGCTCCAAACGCAAGCCAAGTCGCCAAGCAATGCGAATGATTAAACAACCAATGGAATAAAAGTATAAGACGTTCAGCTATAAGAAAATATTAATTATAATAATAAGCAAAACGAGAGTTCAAATATAAACAAATATTCATGAATTGTAAGCAAAACAGTTTTACACAAAAAGAACGCTTGTAATTATTGGCTTTGCCGGAATACTGTGATGTCATTCAAAATTTGCTCAAATGGATCGTTCACTCCTCGTCTTCACATAAATTCAGCTAGGTATGGCTCCAATGATGGCGAGAAGTTACCCGATGTTTTTTATTTCTACATTTGATACGACTCCAAAATCATTTGATTTTCTGAGTGCTTATACCATTGCTTCTTCTGCTTTAGTTGTGCAGTAATCCTTCCAGGAATCGGAATGGACCAGTGGTCGGCAACCCATGACTCGCGAGCCACATGCGGCTCTTTGCTCCTTGGCTACGACTCTTTCCCATAATATTTAGTGCAAGCATGTAATATTACTTATTTTCTTGCCTAGTAAGAAACGAATAAAAACTTTCGAAACACAAGGCTATAAAGAAAGATACATTTATAGGAAGCAAAAATAGCACAGAGTCTAGACAAATGGCGCAAAACTTTTCAAAATCATTCTAAAAAATTCAATGATTTTGACAGTGGCACCTTTTCTTCTTCATCAGTCATTTCGAAACAGTTTTGGATAAAGTAAGGCAATATTGATGAATTCGTACTCGTAATGTTGTCATCGATTGTTTCAAAAAACATCAAATTCCATTAAAAAAAATTGTCTCTATTGCCACAGACAGAACGAACAGTACGAAAAGAGCAAGAAATGGGTTTACTGTTATTTTGAAGAAAAAATTAATCACGAGGTACTTACTTACCATTACATTATTCATCAAGCACTATGTTAAGAAATTTGTCAGAAGAAACTTCTAAAGCAATATGGAATCGGTGATTTAAGATTATTGGTTCTATCGTAGCTAAAGCTCTCTTCTATCGCCAATTCGAAGAATTTCTTACTGAAATAGAAAGTGAATATGCAGATTTGCAGCTGCATAAGAAGGTTCGTTGGTTATCGAGAGGAAACGTTTCACTTCACTCTTTACTGCAATTATAGCACTTTTTGAGAAGAATGGTCACTATGTAGAGCTAACGAATGATCCACACATCCAGAAATTATATTTTATTTGATAACCCTCATCTAAATCAGTTTAATCATAAGTTACGAGGAAAAGAAAACGCAATTTTTTTCCATGTAAGAAGGAATTTAATTGGAAAACAAATTATCGCCTTTTGCTAAAGATTTGGAAAAAGAAACCCTAATTCACTTTCCATGCCAGTTAAAATATTGTAGAGAAAGTAAGTTTAATATTAACGTTTGCAAATTTCAACCCAACACTAACAAATATGAAGGAAGATTTTCTCAGCAGATATAATAAAGGCTAAAGAAACAACAAAGTGACGTAATAAAACCTCTGAATGTCACGGTAACAGAACTTAATTTTACACTCATTAATACTGATATTGGCAAATTTAAAATGTATTTGCTTGATTTCAAAAGTAATGAGTTATGGAGATCAGAATCTAAGCATCTTTGTGTCGATTTAGATCAATTGGCTATAAATTCATGTGAACTAAGTTTCCAACACAAGTGGTCTGTTTTAGAAGAACTGGAGAGGGAAGATGTATTGGTTTTTAACACTTGGAATAGTATTCCTGACTCATATATGATCAACTGAAAAAAAAAAAAAAAAAAACTTTTGCTATTTGTTCCTTATTTGTGCCTACATTAACATGTGAACAATCATTATCAAGCATGAACATTATAATGAGTAAATTAAGAAATCGGCTTATCGATAAGAACTTGGAATCGTTACTTAAATTAAAAACTACATCGTACAATCCTGACTTACCCTTATTTTTAAGGAAATGCAAGACCAATGTTTACATTAGTGTGGAATATTTGTAGTTATTTTAAAAATCTTTTATATTATTTTTAGTGATATTTTTAAATAAATATTATACATAATTATGATACCAAGTTTATTAACCACAAAGTGGTTGTTTCTTTCGTTAAAGTTGAGATCTTGAGTACGCCACTTTATTGCGATTCTCATTGGTTTAAAATATTCATGATGTTAGATAACGTTTCATCTAGTACATCACTCGTAATTAATTACGACATCGTATTGAGACGGTGTCATAAATCCGACTTGCCGACGAATTAGATACCTGCCTTCAAATCGCATTCTTCGAATGGTAGCAATTATGGTAATGTTTATCATCGAAATCGAATACTGAGAATAGTGTCGAAGTTCATTTTGTTAATAAAACGATTTCTTATATAAGAAGCAAAGCATCGGTTTGAGAAGCCATTTTCCATTGATTCAAACCATTAACACATGGACAATAGAATAGCAAAAAAAAGCAAAATAAAAAAGAGATGACAAAACATCCACTTTACGGTTAGTTTAAATATGCAAGGATTTTAATTTTTAAAATTTTCATAAATTAATAGAATTTTAAATCAATAATTGCAATATTTGTAAGCAATCTCTTTTGAATTTTAAGGCTATTGCCCTGCTTACACCAGCATTAAAAATTTTTTTTCTATTTTTAAATAGTTTGCTTTAATTCCTAAAATAATAAATTAAAAAACTCTAATTTAAGTAAAAAAATTAATATTTCTACCATAATTTTTCTTCCAGTAAAATTTGCAGAGCATTTGAATTATTATTTAGTTTACTGTTAGCAAAACTAAGACTTGTTCAGCAAAAGTAAGCTTGAGTGTACTTATAATCCTGATTAATTCCTAAATAATATCTCCTACTAATGCGAAGCTTGTTAAAAAAAATTAGTTCTTTTTTTTTGCATAAATTTCAATTGTAAATCATACAGATTGGGCTCTTTTAAATAACAAGGTTGCCGGCCACTGGAATAGGCGATTGACTGATTCTTCTTCCATGTGATTTGCATCTAATAGCACTGTTAAAGAGTGGTTAGAAACTTTAATTCGAAAACATTTCTCCGTTTCGTGGTAAACGCCATCAAATATCCACTGCTGTAGAAGAATTCGACCGACATCTTTCGTCCACTATGTAAATTATCTTTCGTCTATCTATACTATTTTTTAGGCTACTTTTTTTGTCACTTTAAGACAATATTTCTATACAAACTTCTCATAAGCAGTTGTTCCAATCTACACCTGTATTATGATTAATATCCAGTTGCTTTTCACACCGTTTGACTGATGTCATCGCTTCGCTCCAGTCGTAAATAAATCTCAAAATTCAATATCAATCTGAACGATATGAATCACGTATCACTGCGAATGCTCTTCATCCTGGGGCATGTTGAAAGATTTCACCGCCAGTTTCATTTCATGATTCTGATCGCATGTTGCATTCTATGCCAATGTATCTTTCTCTTGGATAAAAAGAGATTGCAATTTATTCAGTTTTGAGTAAATACCAAATTTTCATCGTTTTTTTTTTTTTTTTTAAAGCAAAAATTAAGATGGAAGAAAGTAAGAAATATATACTTTGTTTTGAAAGAATTCAGAGAATAGAGCACATGACCCCAAAGAACATTTTCCTTATAGTTGTAAGAAAATTGGTGGAATTCTACATTTGATGATTTTCAACTTATGCCTGGTAAATGAAAAAAGTATCAGACAAACTTTGTATCAGTAGTTTGCGCTTGATAATAATTTCGGCTATATTATCTTAAAAGTATGGGCGCAGAAATAATATAATTGAAAATATATCAATATTTTTCTTAAATATATATAAAAAATTTTCTTAACTCTTTTTTAAAAATCAAATATCGATAGTTCTAAAAAAATATGTCAAACATAATCTTACTAAATTTACCAATTTCATGAAATAATTTCATTTATTTAAGTTATGATAAAAATAAAGGTCACTAGTTCATTCCAAAATGTTGATCGATGCAAAATCTTAAACACTGCGTCAAATTTTAGAATAAATTTAAACATGTTAAAGAAAATAAGTAAAATTCGTTGTTAGATTTGGCATACATCCTGAGAAAATTTTAAAATAACATTTCTCCAAAGATTGTACAATTTGAGTAACGTTCCAGTTTGAGGAGAAATATGTGACATTATTTTAGCCAAATCACAAAAATAAATAAATAAAAATAAAAAAAAAAACAGGCAATAAAATATTATAACTATAAAATGGCTGTTTCTTTTGTTCCAGGTGAGATTATGATTACACTACTTTATTACTATTCCTATTGGTTTAAAATATAAATGACGTCAGATAAAGTTTTTCATCTACGTCACATAGTATTCATAAGGCATCGTAAATCGTTGTGTCCTATCGACAAATTTGCTGCCTACCTTCAAATCATTCTTCAAGCTGCAGCAAACAAGGCAAAATTCACCAAAGAATGATTGAGAGTCGTCGGCGAGAAGAAAAAATCCATTTATGATTTTTATTAGTATATATATTTAATAATAAAAAAGCATTTTAATTATAATTTTTTTCCCATTGTAAAAGTTTTCAAAATCATGAAAATTACCTGTTTTAAATAATTAGTTTTCAAATTTTTAGTGATACTGCTTCCTAAATTGAACATGTTGAAAACATATCAGAAGAAAAGGCAAAATGAAAAAGGCATCTACTTTATAAGTGAATTTAAATAGAAAATGAAGATTTAAATTTTATTTTTCAGTTTTTTAAATTTATAGTTAATATAAAGGAAATATGTTATTTTGACATATCTGTGTATGGTAATAAATAATTTGTAAAACGATATCAATGAATTTATACTCACGTTCACTTCTTTTTTTTCTTTTTTGCTGCTGTGAAAGATAACTGGTCTGGAATGCACTATTTGAAATCGATTTTACACCACAATTTGAAAAATAATAAAATTATTGCGGTAGTAAAATGAGCTTATGTATATGTTAAGTAATTGATTAATTTTCGAAGGGGTTCGTTGAAGAATTGGGTATTCCTTGGTTTGGCGACAAAATTTAATTTATCTTAGTATAACTTTTGTGCAACAGCTATCTTGTTAGTCACATCTGGGTGTCAAAAAATCAGGTGGTACTTAATTGTAAACTTTTATCTTTTGAAAAGTAATTTATTACTTATTTCTTTATATAATAGTGATGATATTAAGATACAAAAATACTTTTAAGAACTGGAAATTAATAAGGAATGAAAATTTCTCTATAGAAAATAAAATATTATAAATTAAAGGAAAAAATTCTAATTGCTATGAAGCATAAATTACAATAGCATATTTGCCGGTTTTTTAGGATTTTTTTTATAAATAAAATTCTCTTATTTGTGTAATAAATCTTTTGCAAGCTACTTAATGAGCAATTTACAAACAGTGAAATAAATAGCAAGCAGCACAAATCATACGACACCAAAAATAAGGAACAGCGAAATTCGAAACATTAGTACTACATCGCGATAGAGGAATGCAATATTACTGGGAGTGTTACTTTGTCATAAGTTGGAAATAACCCACCACTAAAATGGCGATTTTTTTTAACTCACCATTGACTTGGTTAGAAACTATTTAACGACTTCCTAAAAACGAAAAAATACTGAAATTTGCAGCGGATCTCAGTAATTGTAATTTGAAATTGTCAAATAATGTATCTCATATTTCTATAACAAATTGTACTTCATAAAAATAACTTTAAATATAAATCGTCATTTGTGTTACACAAAACAAGTTACTAAGTCAATATACTCATAGGAATTTTGGTATTTTTGTATGAATCACACAATCCAATGAGTAATCGCCAGATACATCACATTTATTGGCAACTTATAATATTCTTGATATTACGGCACAAGCATGTGGTTCCACTAGATAGTTCTTTATTAGGTAATTATGTATTCGGTAAGAATTTAAATGAAAGAAACTTCAAAATCATTTTTGATTTAAATAATAAATTCTTATAGTTTCTCTCAAAATATAAGAGACAGTTTAGTATTGTAAAATTATGGTACACTACTAAAAAATCAAAATTACAAATTTTCAAATATTGAAGAACATTAAGAAAAATTGAGTTCATTTGAATTTTACCCAATGAATAAAATATATCAGTCTAATTCTTGGCCAAGAAAAATGCAATGGGTATAAATCTAAATAATGCTAAGTTTTCTCTAATTTGGAACATGTAAAAACAAGTTCACCATGCTGTAAATGATACATTCGATGTCATCATAAAGACAATCACTGTAAGCATTTTCAGATGGAAAATAATATTATTCACCAATGGATACATTTATATGAAAAATGAAAGTTTATTATCTCCATTATAATATATAAACAACAAAATGTTACTCTATAAAAGCAAATTAAAAACTTTATACAGAAAAACATTCATGCCTAAAAAAATCTTATTACTTCATCCATTGCAGAATACATAAAATGTTTTAATGTCAAAAACAATTTCAAATTGCAAAACATGACTAATGTTCAGAATAAAGTAATTTGTATTTCATTCATGTTCTATTTTTTTAATATTTAGAAGATGGAAATGTTTGAAATCATCACAAAATTTTCTTACTTTTTTTACTTGTTTAAAAACATTTGTACAAAACATTTTAAAAAAATTCTATTATGAAATATACATCATCTCTTATCATAATTCAATATGAATGTTTAGAATGTTTCCAGTTTGTTTTCTAAAAATTTCGAAAAATTAGAAAAACAGACAAAAATTTACAATGTTAATACATTTATTATTGAACTGACAGAAATAAAAAATCATTGTCACTACACAACAAAAAATTAATTAATTAAGCCAATTTACAGCAGATAAGAACATTGTACTGATCTCAAAAATTTTTCTATAAGTTAAAAATACAGATAAATGCAAATTACAGTAATTTATATTTACTGAAAGTATGAAATTAGATAACAATTACTACCTATTCCATTTCAAATTGAATAAAATTGCAATAAATGCAAATATGAACTAATAATTTGCACTTTCAGATACACTTAAAAAGGAACTGTCCAACTTCCAAAGAGAAAAAGTGATATCACCTTGATCATATTTTATTTTATAGTAGTTTTTTGTTTAGGAATTTCAAAAGTTAATATTTAATCACAATTGCTTCTTAACATAAATAATAGGAACAAGGTAGCCTAGTGTTTAGGACATCGGCTTTAAACCCAGAATGGCAGGATTTGATTCAAAATGCTGCCAAAGACCCACCAAGAACATCCAATATAAGTGCTCGTTAAATCCATGGAATTGAAAGCTCGGTGGTTGGTCATTGAGTAGTTACAATGGTTATAATGGTCTAGAGAAAATTTCCTCACCTTCAATGTCAAATTTGAAGGAGTAGAGCTTCTGGTGGTGCCACCTATCAGAGGAATCTGGTTCAAAGTCGACTACTATTACTCAACTGACTTAAATTCACATAGCCGATGGCAAAGCGAGCATGAGTTGTTCAAGTGTCATAAATAACAGATAAATAATTTTAAACAGAAACAATATGATTATAAGATAAGTTTGGATGATGAAAAAGAATTTAGTTAAGTAATCAAAATTATGTCTAAAAATTATATATATATATATATATATATATATATATATATATATATATATATATATATATATATATATATATATATATATATATATATATATATATATTGCACAACATTTCATACTATGAACTCACTAACATTTAATGATTTTTCTTATTTTTAATGTTTGAAGTGAAAATAAAAGCTTAAAAAATAGTAACACGAATTTAAAATGCTTTACTTAACATTAAAAATATTATAATCCATTGATCATTTTAATAACTTTTTTAAGTTTATCTACAGAATTTATAACATAAATATTTGTGTTTTAAATAAATATAGGTACAGCTAAAAATAAATAAATATATAAAGTTAATTTTCATGAAATCTTATCAATACATTTATTTAATTATAAAAATTAAATGTATTTAGTTCAATATTCTTTTTAGGAAATAAATTAGTATTCTTAAATGTGTAAATACAATTAGCTTTGAGAAAGATTGCAATAGAGATAAAAATGCAAATTCAGTCTAATATTAGCATAAAAATAATTCATACTCAAATAAATAAATAAATAAATTTGGATATTTACATATAAAATTATTTCACAAATATTTAATCAT
Source organism: Latrodectus elegans (assembly GCA_030067965.1). Classification (NCBI taxonomy): domain Eukaryota; kingdom Metazoa; phylum Arthropoda; class Arachnida; order Araneae; family Theridiidae; genus Latrodectus; species Latrodectus elegans. The sequence goes on along the minus strand of CM057820.1, from coordinate 32,890,669 downwards.
ATTCTTCAATAATAATTTCTTCATCAGAAAAAGTCTCAATCATTTCATTTTCTTCTGTCGCATCACCTTTCTGACCTTCCAAATCAGATAAAATAATCAAGTCCTCTTCAATTTCTTGCTGAAAACAATCTTTTTCATCTAAGATCTTGGTTGTTTGTCTATTTAAATGATATAGTTTTGTCAGTTTATTAAGAATTAAAGGTTTTAATACACATATGTGATTAAATTAAAATTAGAATATAAATTTACTCAGCATAGTTTAATATCTTATTTTGAAATCTATATTTTTTCAAGCAAATAAGCTATTTACATTATGATTATTGTTTTAAACATTAGAGAACAATTCCTAAAGCCAGACATTATGTTTCATTAAACCTAATTCTACACACAGTGAAACAACCGAATATCTCATTTGAAGACTTTTATTCTATATTTTAATTATTCATTTATATTTATATATATATATATATATATATATATATATATATATATATATATATATATATATATATATATATATATATATATATATATATGTATGTATGTATGTATGTATGTATGTATATTAAATATGATCTATCTTGAAAATTTTATCAATGCAATTTAATATTATTACTATAAATATTTTTTTTTTCCTAATAGAAAGATTTCCTCTCCCTCTAAAATTGTTTGACAGCATGTTAACAAGGCAAAACTGATTCTTAAATTAGGCACATCAACCTTTACATACTTAAAAATTTTTTAATTATAAGACCTGATGAAGGTTTTATTATGAAAAAAAGTATCAGGAAAGATTATCAAGCATTTTTAAGAATTCAAAATTTAAGAACATTACTTCAAATTACAACCAAATTTTTATAAATTACGTGTAAGTTTCTTCATTTTCAAACCATTGTGTTTCCACTAAAAGAAATGAAACTTACTTAATGAAATACTTTTTTCTCAAATATAAAAATGCAACATACTTTTGGGATTTCAAAACTATGCAAGAAACACTGAGTTCTACTTTTAGAAATTGAAATAAATATCTGCAAAAGAACTATTGTGTTAAGAAGGTTTTCTAAGAAAATTAAAAAAAGTTATGGATAACAATTACCTTGACAACCTTTTTACATTCATTTCTCCCAATTCTTTTGAAAAAGCTATTTGTGCTGCAAAATGAATATAAAATTATAGTAACATTTATTCATTCAATTATTTAAATAGTATTTTCAAAATAAGCAATATTGTTTGTTCTCTTATATACACATTGGAATAAATCAGCAGTGGATTTAATTAACTCAATTTTAACTGATAGCAATGGATAAGAATAGAATGAAAGAAAGAATAAAAAGATAAAATTGATAAAACTCAGTTTTGAAAAATTTTTTTAATTATTTACTTTTTAATTAAATTTTGATTATATCAAAAATAAAGAAATTAGATATTTAATTTTTCAATTAAACATGTAAAATACAGATTATGATAAATTAGAAACATATTTATTGATAAACTAAATAATACTATGTGATCATTAAATAAAAAAATAGTCAGGAAATTCAATATATATATTGATGTAAATATCAATTATTTATTTACATAAAAAATAACAATACATCAATTGTGTGGGAAATAAGTAAAACTCACATAAGATGATGGGTTCAAGGGAAAAGAGAATATTACAGCTTCTGAATATAAGGAGAAAGGGAATATCCAAAGGCAGAGAACTAACTTTGCTCTAACTACACTTACTAGTTTTAGGTGAGCATAATGGAATGGTCCATGCCACTCCCTCGAAACTTTGAGGTAGCCAGCAGGACTTGAGGGAGGCGAAAGTTCTCACAAAATAATACTTCTATCCTTCTTCATGAATCTCTAGTCAAAGATTAAAAAAGAAACAGCCCTTTTTTTAGGCATAACTTAGAAGCTTAATTGATGCAACTGTTGTGAGCCACTTGCTAAAAATCCATTCTTCCTGGGGTTTATTTTCACCGAGGCTTAGTCTCTTTTTCAAAGAAAAAACAAACTAATCAGATTACTCTCTCATAAATTATTAAGCTCTGGAAACACGCTATAAAACCCCCTCTAATATCTTCCAGATTTACACAGACTGCATCAAAAATGAACGTGGGAATTGATCTTTGTTAAAACATCCTCTAGTAACTATAACTTCAAAATTAGAAATCTAGACCAATGTTCTGTTTCTGCTCAGAACTAATAGTAATTGTACATGGTCTTAAGTTTACTGATTTCTGTACAGACTATAAAAATCTTTGGATTATGTGTGACTGACAATCATAATTTTATCCGCCACTTCCAAAACTGGTCTCATATTGGTAATAGACTTTTGATCTCTATTCTAGCACTGCTAAAAATTCTCTCATCTTGCTATAACATACATTTACAATAAATTCTTACACATACATTGGAAATGAAGTGGCTGATACATTGTCAAAAGAACTTTATAAAAGGAGGGAGAAAGAGAGAGATCTTAACATACCTAACTTATTATCCCATACTTTTTTGGAGATCTGCTCAAAGTCTACCATTGCTTTATCTTGGTGTTCTCCCCCACCTCATAACTGGTATGGGGTCAAACAACCAGGAGATGTTGTCAATTTTAAGAATAGCTATGTACAGATGACATCTTTATCAAGACTCATGTGTGCTGAAAGGTCTCAGAATTAATCAAGGAACAAGATCTTCCCCAAGTGTTGGGAAGTCAATATCACTCATTTTAATCCTAATCATCTGCTTTCCTGTTTAGGACATGAAAAAGAGAACTTTTTGAAGTCTTCTTCTTATTTTGGATCAGTTCATGCTTTAATGGATCTGGTTTCCATGGAACCATGAACTGATCCATTCAATTGATAACTAGATAGGATACGGAACAACAATACAAATGAATCTAATATAAATTATGCATAAAAATATTTCTTTAGAATTATAAAAAATTATCCATATTTTGTTAAATATCTACACGTACATACTTATAAAATTAGCATCATTCTTTTCAATAAGCAAAAATTTATATATTTATTAAGCAATATTTATATTAATTACAGTTTACAACAATATTTATGCTCATTATAGTTAAAAAAATGTGTCAACAAATAATATGCACATTGGAAGTATTTCTTTTTTTAATAAAAGAAAATTGCTAGATTTTTTCCTTGCAACTTTAACTTAAATGTTGACATTACTTGATTTTTAAAAATATTTTTCTCTAGACTTCCTTATGGCTTTATGGAAACACAAATGAAAGTCACATTAAGCAAAAACATATTTTTGCTGTACATAAAAAACAGTGATAGAAAAATCAAAGGACTCAACAAAGCAGAAAAAATACAATGAGGAAAATATAGGAATTTTAAAAGGGAAAACAAAAGATAGAGAAAGGAAAGAAAGATTTTTGAAAAAAGATTGCATATTTTATATAGCTTCTTCTAAATTTTGAAATGATTTATAATAATAATAATGAATGCATTATGAAACAGAAGTTCATTCATAAAATAAAAGTGCACTGTGTAACATGAAAAACATCTTGTATCTAAAAAAAATAACTCACATAAAAGATCAATGAAATAAAGAATAAACACTTTTAATATTTCTTAGAATTTCTTCCCCAAACAAAATTTTTTTTTTTCGATTATTCGCCTAGTGAGATTAATAACCTCAAAACTATTAAGTTCATATCTTTTCTCAATATTTAAATTTTTTTGATTAGAGAAGGGATTCAACAAAATGAAACTGTTTACTATATTCAGTGAGCGCCTTGTTACCATTTTTAATCATGGGCAAACTTGAATCATTAAAAGTATGTCTGCATATGCTATAAGTTGCCACATTCAGACACATCTTTCTTTTAAAAGCTTTTAATTATTGTTTTTATAGTTTTATGAATTCTTCATATAACATTAACATTCCATTATGACCTAAAAATACTTAAAGGAATAATAAATTCTGATTACACTTTTTCATTCAATTTTTATACTATTAAGCATACATTTTCATGGTCTTTTCAACCAGTTGACCAGGAGGTATTGTAGTAAAACTGTTTAATAACAGATTTTTTAAATACTGTATAACATAGCAAAGAGACATTTTTTAATTATTATTACACAAATTGGTAACTTCAGAAAGATAAGATTTTTTTTTATCACTTACAAGAAAAAGTATTCAGACAAAAGAAATACACAACATGAAAAATAGAATAAAAGTAGTATTCAAATACATATTTAGATTCCACTTTTCTTTTAATTTCATCTGTATTTCTTTTTTGATTACACCATGCATATGTTTAATCACATTTTAAAGTATATTAAAGACTACTTCTCATCTAAAAAATGAATGGAAGCAATAAATATTTCTAAGCAATACATTATATTTAAGAATGCTCCTTTTCAGCATCAATCTATGTATTAAATTATATTTTGTCTTTTGTACTAATTAACATTAAAAAACTTATCTTAAAAATATGAAGCACTGATTAAGCAAAATATTAAAAGATTTCATTGTTAAGACTAAAAATTAACTTTCAAGCAATATTTTATTAATGAGAAATAATTCTAAAATACAATTAACTAAATAAACAATTGAATTCAGTTTGCAGAGAAACTTTTAATTTTCCTCTGAAACTAAAAAAGCATTTTTTTTGGTATAAAAATTAATTGATTATAATAATAATCAATATATAACGCCAATACAAATATATTCTTAAAGCATAAGAATCAGAAATAAAGTAAACTCATCTAAAAGTATTCACTTTAAGTTGCTTCATTCCTTAATAGAATCAATCGCTAAATCCACATAAAGTGTTAAATAAATTATATTAAAAATTTAAAGAGACATATGAAATTTACAAAGGTACATTGTTTCAATAATTTTATGCACTGAAATTAAATGAAAAAATGTTAATCATTTACAACTTCTAAAAATGCAGTGTTTAAATTATTACTTCAAAAATTAATGATTTTATTTATCTTTCAAACTTATTAATTTAATGAACAAATCTGATAAGTTTCAATGACATAATTCTTTTGATAAATGCAAATACTTGACTTTACACTTTAAAAAATCTATATTTAATTCTCAAAATTAAATCATATATATTTTCAATTTGTTGCTAATTTTGCAGATAGTTTGCAAATTTGTTTGATGAACATGCGAGCACTCTTATTTATTTCAATTACTGATTTGAATATAATTTTAATGTGTACAGACTAGATCGAATTTTTTGCTTTCTGATCAATAAATAGAATATTTTGAAATTTAAAATTATTGATATAGATGAAAGTGTAAAAAAATAAAAATAACTTCAATTATTTTTATTCTATCAATTAAATAAACAAATGAATGCGGTAAAAGAATAGATCATAAAAGAATGGCTGAAAACAAATATCTTCTGCCAAACTTGATTTTTGATCTCACATGAGATCAAAAATTATTTTGACAAATTATGAAGATATAAAAGAACCTAATATTAACAGGTTGATAGCATCATGTCAGTTCAAAAGAAACAGATTATTAAACTTTATTTTAGTTATTATTTTCACATTTATTTATTGAATAATAATGTATAATTGCAATCCAATTCAAATGATAACCTCAAAATTCATTGAGAGCATAAGTTACAATATATACATAATAAACAAATGGAAAATGAATATTTTTATTCTAAAATATGTCAATTAAAATAATGGAATAAATCTAATTCATTTTCAAAATAAATTTTACAACAAATAGAAAACAATAAATTTAACAGGTGTAAGAAACTGAATACTTTAAATATGGAGTAGTAATAGAATTATAAAGCTAATACCTGAATTAAAGTTTTTCAGTTTTAATTTTGAAAGAAATGGTACTAAATCAATTTGCAATTCTCTAGAACTCAAAGTTGTACCTGCAAAATATGATAAAATATTCAAGAAAGTACATTAGATAAAATATTAAAATTACTTTAAATAAGATGAACCTTTAACAAATTATTTACATATTTTATCATATCACATGAAGTTATATAAATTTTACTTAAATTATTAATTTTTTAAAATGTATTTTCAGAATAAGAATTAACTCTGCACAATTTTTATGAAGAATAAAATAATATAGTTTGCATTAATTATTTTATTTCATATGAAATCAATAATTTCAATGGAAATAATAAAAATTTATAAACAGTAAGAGAAAAATGGAATTGAAAACATTAAACAGAAATTTTTATACATGCTGGTACCATTAATATCAGTGAACCATAAAAATTCTGAATAGAGCAATATAATTAAAGAACTTATTTCTGAAAAAATTCGCAAATAACCAAGCAGCTTCAGATTTTTTTACACTGTTTTTAATGTAAATATAGAATTCAATATGTATATCAATGATGATATACAGAGCCTATTCAAATCCTAGAATATTTCTAACTACAAATGGTAAATTGGCTTTTGTTATCAACCAAAAGTACAAAATGTATTAGGATTTCAGATAGTTTCTTAAAGGGCTGATAAAGAAAATGTTTAGAGATTATCAGGTAATTTCTTAAACATTTATTTTTATTAAAGGTTTTGGGTAGTTTCTTAAAAGACTAATAAAGAGCATATTTAGAAATTATCAGTAAAAAGTATTTTTTTATTTTGAGCAAGAAAAGAAGGTGATTATTGATTTGGATTGTTTATTAATTCAGTCACGAGTCCAAATGTTAATACTTTTTGCCCACAAGTGCTAATTTGAATAGGACTTAAAGTTTAAAATATATTCTGAACTACTATGAACATTAATAGCCAAATTTTTAACTACACCCATGAAATGTTGAACAAAAAACCAGAATGCTGACTTGATTACAGCCATTTTGTGAATAATTTTGTTGAGCATTTTCTTGTCAAAAAGTAGTTTCTGAGAAGTGTGCCATAAGATAATCAAATAACCCTAGTGTTCTACTTCCAATTTTTTTTTCTTTTTGAGTCACAGTAAATCATGCCATGAAAAGGAAGATTGAAATATATATAACTGAGACAAATCTCCTTAAAAATCAATGTTTAGAATACACAGTATTGGGTAAAATATTAAATAATAATATCTAATTTGGATTAAGGAAAATAATAAATCTATAGGAAACAAATTCTAAATGAATTCATATTACAAGAATTTCTCTCAAGTTATTTTTTCACTTGCTTATATTCTAATTTATAAGGATTATTATTACAAAGATTATAATTATAAGGATTTCATTTGTAATCACATTAAGTATTTTAGTCTTGAATCTAATTTCAAAATTTTACTGTGCACAGATGTGTTTTCTTCTTTATTTTCTTTTAATTTAGAAATTTAAATTTCAGTAAAATACCTGTTTGAATATTTTTTAAGCATTTACAAAGATGAATCTTAATATAAGAGCAAATACTTGATTTTTAGCTTTCAAAAAATATCAATATAAAATATTAAATCAAAAATTAAAATCGAAATAATTTAAAAAATCTCAAGACATCAATATTTATATTAAGCTTTTTTCAGTTACTTTTATAAAGCTTTGATTTTATTAATTATTTAAGTAATAAAGTCAAAATTTCAAATATTTTAAATTGTGATACATAAAAGATTGAAATATATTTACATTCAAAATAAAAATGTTTGTTTTAAATTTACAAAATAAAAAATACTTTTACTATACTAAATACAATTAAAAAATACTAAAATTTATATTTTACTTTCTATTTCTATTTTTCAACCATGATTAAAAGAAAATAATTTTATTTTTAAATGGATTATTCTTATTAAATAATTAAAAACAGTTTTTTTATTTATATTTTAAAATATTCAAAAAAAATTTAGAAAAGTAATTTAAAAATTTAATCTTTTGGAAAAATCAAAAGATAAAAAGATAACCACAAAATAATATATTCCGATAAATATACTATATTTTTTTTATTTATTTCAAAACTGGCTTAAAATATATAAAAATTAAAAGCTAGTTTAACAATACACAGTCTATTTTGGAACTACTAATGCAATACTAATTAAAAAATCAAAATATACTAGTATACATTTATTAAATTCATAAAATCTGATAATATTCCTATAAGTATACATTTTAACAAATATTTTTAAAAAATATGTTGAAAAGCTTATATATATATGTGTGTGTGTGTGTGTTATATACGTGTGTGAGTGCGCGTGTGTATATCTTTGTTAATGTAACATAATATAAATTAAATTAATATAAGATGAAAAAAAAAAACTATTATAAAATATCTTGAATTATTCCATACCTTTGAAGCAATGCTTTAAATTAGTCAAAAGTTTCTTTTGCTGAAAAAAAAAAGCATATTTTAACAAAGAAAATTAAGCTATCTCCATTTTTCAAATATGAAGTATTGATCAAATACTTTTGCATTATTTTCATAAAACTGAGGTTTATGCAATGGTCGCCATTTTTTTCCTGTACTTGAAGGTGTGAGATTAAACATAAGGCCTCTTGCTGCAAGTGAAACCATGTAGTCATTCATTATGTCCCGATTCTGAAAAGAAATTTTATGTTGAATTATGAAAAAAATTATACAAACCTTATATTTTTAAATATGCTTATAAGTCTTTATATTACTGTATCAGAAATAATTAATCAAACATATAATTTATTTGTCTTCAGATATATTCGTTCATATTTTCCAGAGCTATCAATTTTTTAAAATTTTTAAATTTTCCTGTACCCTGATTTCTTTGATTCAAGATTTTTGAAAATAGAGATTTTCCCTTAAAAAAGCTCCAGTAAATCTATTAATTGTTCAAAGACAACTGAAAGATTTTATAGTTAAAAAGTACATCCTGTATTTTTTTATTGGTTCCGTTAAGCTGTCAAACACAGAACTCTTAGAAGCATTCCTTTTTTTTCTATTTATATCAACAAGTTGAATTTATAACACGTCAATAATTTGTAATGAAAGAATTCTATATTATACATAATTAAAATAAATGTTTTTGAAGACTTCAAAAAATTTAAAACTGAGACTTACACTCCAAGAAGCAGACAATACGTCAGCTTCACTTAACCAGATAGAACAATCAGAAATAACATTCACATCTGCAACAAAATCCAAATAATTTTCTTGGAGAAACAGAGTAAAAGCTTCAGCAGATATGGATGTCTTATCATATACTTCCTGAAAAAAAATTTTTTTTTAATTATGATAAATATAAGAGACAATGAAGCAAAATTGTATAATAACTGAAAAAAAAATTCAGTAAGAAATATTAATGAAAAATTTTTATTATATAAAAAATTATTAACTTACAATAGTGTTAGGATAAATAGTGAATTCATGCCAATATTTAATTGATAGTTATACACAGCACACTTATGATGAAGCATAAAAAAATGTATAAGCCAGAATAATGTGTGCACAGTTAAAAGTCGTATAACTAATAAATCTAACAATTTATTCATTATATTATGGTATTGAATAATTAAAAAGCAATTATAATCCATTTAGCACAGACATTGCATTTAAAACAGAAAAGGAAACAGGTTTTGATAAGGGCAATCCAAACAAATAATATAATGTGTTTACATTAAGGTGATAAATAGAAATTCTAATGCTATTATCTCCACTTCATTGCAGTTAAAAATTACAAAGCAAAAGACCATCTAAAAGATTATAAAATATATTCCCGATTGTGTACCCAATAACCTAATCACTTTGAGTTTATATATGTATATATAATATACAAAAATACTCTATTTCAATAATATTAACTAAAAATGATTTAATTTAAAAGTTTGTGTGTAAAAATTATGTAACCATATTAAATAAGTTAAAAAATAATGGCCAAAAATACACTTATTATTTATAATAAGAGATAAATAATACATAATATATATATATGGTTATTCTAAAATGTTTCTTCAAACTAAAAGGATTAGTAGTAATTATCCAGGTGAGCAGTAATTACCTATGAACATAGGCACACATTCCACACCCAAAAGAATAAAAGGAATATTATAATTCCAATCTGAACTTACATTAGAGTTGGGAAAGCAAATGAATACATTAAGTTGTATAATCAAATTTTACAGATTAATGAAAAACTGGCAAATCCTCTTGAAGATTCCCCATGTTATGATAATTTCATCCATGACAACAATATTCACCACAAGATTCTCAGTTCATGTAAGGGTTTAACATATAATCATCAAGGATACAAGCATAGGCATTTCTTACATTGAGGACTTCATGTGCCCAAGAAAAAAATCCAGAGGGTGTTGGTTCTGTAAACAAAGAGGTTATGCCATGGTTATGCATTGTCTGGAGTATATAGCATTTAAAAGTAAGATGAAGGTCATGATTGAAGAATGCAGTGTAGCTCAATCATGGGTAAAGTACACGTTTCTTTGAATGGAAAATGGAACAGCCTGCAATAAACTGGAAACCACTTGTTTCAAGAAGATACAATATGTTGCTCCAGTCAAACAGTTTTGAGTTAGGTTCTGGATGCTCACTGAAATTTTCTGCAGGTGTTTTTAAGGTACAGTACTGTGGAGATTGCTATCAAACCAAATATGTTGAAAGCTTTCTCTGATGAATGTTTCTCACCACTAAAATGTACTAATGAAGGAGACCGTTATTCTCTATCCTCAGCATCTACTGCATAAAATATGCTTGGCAGAGTTAATCATCAATTGCACATGGTAGAAGTACATGCATTTCACATGTAAAATACAGTAAATCATTTGATGAGAAACATCAATTTCATATGTCACTACTCATGAACTTGTAGAATTAGCTGCTTCAAATCCAGTCAAAACTTGCTCTTCCCCTCTCATTTTTGTGTATTTTATGAACATACTGCATTGTTGCATGAACTGATAAACTGATACCCATATTCATCAATTAACACTGGAAGAGATCCTATAACTTAGAGTATGATAAGTGAGACTGTGGATTGTTATTTTTCATCCACTGCGTAAAGTCTGCTAGACAAGGTTTATCGTTTGTAGTACAACCTTCATACTTCAGGTTCATTCTCTTGTGCTTCACCATATGTAAGGTGAATATCTGTCAATTACTTGTATGTTTACAATGCCAAAGCATTTAAAAGCAATTTTGATAGAAGTTATCAAGATATTAATTGAAGCACTTATATTGTTCTACTTTTAAAAAAAGTTTGCTTTGCTTTGGCTTTCTTTGGTACCAACTGAGAGCAAAATGCTGTGTTTTCTTAGTACAAACTAGCATATCCTAAATTCTTTATAGTCTTATTGTTTGTTTGTCGCTCAATGGTCATTTTTTGCCCATGAGGGCTAGTTAGACCGGGACCTACAGTTTAAAGTCGATTTCGAACAACTACAAGCATCCATGCCCAAGGTGGGATTCAAACCCATGAACTGTTGAACCGAAGGCAAGAGCGCTAACAATCTTTATAGTCTTAGGATATGTAGAAAGGTATAAAAAAGTGTAGTAATAATTTGTATTTCTCCATCAAGCAGGATCCACTTTATAATCAAGAAATCAATCAATTTGCTTCGAGAAATTGACAAGCGTAAAGAATATTCAGTAAGAATTGAACCAATAACTTTGTGAACAACATACTGCCAGCAATGGAGAGTGCATACTGTGGACCTCAACCAACAAAGTCCTTTGTTCTTGCTTAATGCATTTCAACTTTCTTCTGTTCTGCCTCTCAGAGTCAAATACAATCTTAAGTTCGGTTTCAACTATTGCTTGTTGGGATGGGTATTATCATCCCTCTTAATTTGTATAAACAATTTAAAATCACCATGCATGCATATATATATATATAGTTGGCTGTCATATATATATATATATATATATATATATATATATATATATATATGCCAGCTAACTAGGCTACTGGTCAGCGTGCTTGACTATAGATAGGGAGGTCCTGGTTTCAAATCCCGGTTCAGGCATGGATGTACTTTCTCACTCTCTATCCTGTCTTTATCCTTTCCTTGGGTGTGAGTGAGGTATGAATGGTGCCTACCCCATAATCAGGTCCCAATGGCATGTGTGAGGGTTTGATGGTGGCCCAAACCCTCTGGTGAACTCGGGGCAACGGCTCGGCATGAAAGAGGTTGCTCTTACTGGCCCATTCCTTGTGTATATAAGGAGACAATACACCCTGACCATTGTAATATATATATATATGAATAATTTATATTAACATAAAATAGAAGATTGAAATTAAAATTTTACTCTTATTTCCTTTATTATATAATAAAATTTTAAAAAAGTTGTAATTAACTGAGATGCATAAAAATGTAATGAGAATAAATAAAATAACTCCTGATTTCAGAATTCACCATTCGTTTTCCATATTAAAATATTTAATATCTGAATATAAAATAAAAATTTACACAAATTGCTTATTCCAGTGACATATATATTAAAAAGTAAAAAGTTAAAAATGTACAAAGCAAAAATCCTACTTCTGGATTTGATATTAAAGGATCTTTTTCAAACTGTTTTAAATTAACAGGAAGAATATCACTTTCAGTTTTTAAGGAAGCGTCACCTAAATAAAATAAAACTAATGTTAAGCTATTTAATAATACGAAAAGTGACACATAAATTCATCTTAATATATATCTTACGTTTGCAATACAGAATTTTCCCTAGAGCATGGAATAGGAAAAGGGAATTATCTCTTTTAATAGAACAATTTGTATGTGCCTGTTGTTTACCAGGTACTGAAATTGTCAGAGGTTTCTTGAAATCTAAAATGATGTAAGGTTTTTAAGATAACCAATCAATAAATATAATTAAAAATACTTTAAACCTAATAAAATATAATACTATTGATTTATCATAATTTCACAAGCTTGAAAATAATTACAGAAAATATTTAATCATTAAGTAATTTTTATAAAACTCTTAAAACTTGCTCTATTTTTTATATTGAAATTGATTATAGTTTAACCTAATTTTTAACATAAATAAATTAAACAAAACACTAACGAAAACACAAACTCTGGATGCATATTTAAGCCATTTTAAATAATTATTTATTAAGGATTCTATGGGTACAATTTCAATAATTAATATTGGAAAAGTATAAATAAAAATATATAATATTATTTCTTACGACTCATGCAAAAAAATTGCAAAGAATTAATTGCATTTCTAATATCCCCATTACTGCCTGAAGCTATATTTTCAAGTTCCGATTTGCTTAACTGCATATAACTTGTTTGAACCTATGAATGTAATTTACATTATTAAATGTAACCTATCTATGTAATTTACATTACTAAAAATTATCAGAATACATAATACCTTTGAAGAACTATTGATTCTAGTTAATACTTTCATTAACATAGTTGGTGCAATTGGATTAAAGCTGAAAATAATATTTTATATAAATGAAAGCAATTTGATATTATAAAATGTAAGCATATATTAAAAAATTTGTAAACAAATTTTAAGTAATTTTTAAACTAAAAACAATGAAAAATGTAAAAATATTATTAAAAATATAACCTCATCACTTAAAAATATAACCTCATCTATTTTGTAAGAAAGATAATTTTTATCAAAAAATATAAATAAAATTCCTTACAGAAAATATCAATGCAAGTAGGATTAAATATGTTATCAGATACAGGACCAAATAAAAAACAAAAATACAGCACTCAGAAATGTTAACATTTTATTATAAAAAGTAACTCAAAATAGTTTATATTTATGAATACATAATAATTGAACAATTGCTACATATAAAACAATTACATCAAAAATAGCTAAAATTAAAGGATTCAATCAATTTTGCTCAATTTATATATTTAGAGAGAAAGAGATAGACAGATTTTATTTTCATATTTGGACATGTTATGACATTGTTTTAATGAAATTTCATCCGTGTTAACATTGATAAAGAATAAATATAACATATTTACCAAAGTATTTAATTATAATGATAACTCTCTATTTCAATTTGATTTTAGATTTCATGACCATTGTATTATTTTACTTAATTTCCAATCCAACACTAGAACTTTACAAAAACACTTCTAAATAAAAATAATAAATGAAAGAAAGAAAAAGTGATAATAAGAACTTTTGCTAATATTTCTACAATAGTGAAAAAATATTCTTTACCTTATATTTGATATATTTAAAGATAATTGTAAATCTTTCGGGAACAAACGACTTTCAATGCTTTCACCTCTTGTACTATCACTTATGATGAAAATAATAGGACATTGACCATAACAGGAATATTTTCTAAAAAATAATTTTAATTAGAAAAATTCAATTTAAAAAAATTTAAATTATCAAACTTGATAGCAAATTTATTAATAATAATAACATAAAACTGCTAAATTTTAGAATATCTATTCAAGGTATAGTAGCTGAGCTGGTAGCCGAATGGTTAGCGCTCTTACCTTCGGTTCAACAGTTTGTGGGTTCGAATCCCACCTTGGGCATGGTTGTTTATAGTGGTTCGGAATCCACTTTAAGCTGTAGGTCTCGGTCTAATTAACCCTCGTGTGCAAAAAATGACTGTTGAGTGACAAACAAACAAATCAAGTAGTACTTAGTATTTTAGTTACAGACTAAATAAAATCATTGATAAGTTTAGTTGGTATACTCTCCTCTTCCTAGATGTTAAATTAAATTTTAAATAGCAAGAAAAACTTTGGAGTTTCATTATTTTCAATTGAAAGCAAATGAATAAAATAGTTTTAATGCTCTCTTCATTTGCCTTTCTAAACTCTACTGGGCTGCTGCCTCAGACTAATGACAGTCATGCCAAAATCAGGTGTAGAATCAAAGGTTTATGTGATCTTGGAATGCTTGCACTTAACTGTCAATAAAAGCAACAATCATTGACGTTAATAAAAACTGCTATTTTCGGAATTATTAATACAGAACCACATGCAATCATAAAATACTAGTCAACTTATCTAGACATGCATAACGATGTTAAGATTAAGATTCTTTTAGAATTGCTTGATTTCAAATTATGAACTGAGTCCTTTTTATATTGGAATACATCATTAGAACTTGGTTTTTCAATTCTTAGATATTTATCATAAATAATCAATTATTCTAGTTCACTAAAGTTTATTTGGTTAGTATAGTTCCATTAATGTTACAATTTTTTTTTTTTTAAAAAAAAGCTCTAAGCTTTAATAAAATATTCTGAATGGAAAAAAAAATGGAAGAACACAATATAAAGGAATAAAAAATTATTGGGCTGCTTTTATAAAACCAAATTAGGAAAATATGACAAAAATGTTTTATCTAAAAAATTATAAATATTTTGAATTTTTAAAAGCATATTATTACACAATTAAAAGCATGAATAATCTAATAAAAACAAAGAAATAATTAGTGAAATGGATGAAAGAAATGTTTTTTAAATGTTCAGCAGCTCTTTAGAATTTAATCACATTCAGCACTACAAGGGGCAAAAGTGATGACAATTTTTACAGTGGAGCACCCAGTGGGTATATCATCTTTGCCCTAAAAGTGAAAGGATAAAGTAACAGAGAGTGAGAAAGGAACATCCATAATCAAACCAGGATTAAAACAATATTTTATTTAACTTTATAAAAAGAAAAATACTGGTTATATTTATATTATTTTTACATCTAAATTTATATTAAAAGCTGACCAAAATGTATTCCTCTAAATTTTCTAGAAATTTTCAAGAAAGAGTTCTTTACTTTAACAAATTTTTGAATTTTCACATATACTAAATTAAATTATTTATGAAAACTTTTTTTTAATTATAGTCTACTTTGATTGGAATAGCTAAGAATGTAAAAACTGTTTACAATATTTATGATTCATTGTTTAAGAACTTAACATTTGAATTTGAAAACAAAGAATCAATGTTTCATTATTTTAAGATAAAGTAAAAATTGATTAGGCCAAATATTTAAGACATTTATAGCTGACAAAAATTTTAAAACATTCAAGAGCTGTAAATGTTAAGAATCAATTACCAAACAAATTAATTGAACAATCATTAATAACATTTATTCTGAATGTTTTGGGGTAAGAATTTAAGGAACAATATGAAATGACATTAATCAACAAAGAACTTCCAGAAGTAATATTTTTTTTCTTCAAATTGTTTGAAAGTAGTATCAAATTATGTTCCAAAAAAAAAAAATAATAATAATCCAAGTCAAGAATTAGCTAATCAAACTTAAGAGTTAATAAGATATGGCCTTTAAAACAAAAGCAACACTTATAAAGATTATAAATGTAAAGAGACATAATCTGGAATAAATTCCTTCTTATTAATTTCAAAAGACAATACGTATTTAACTTATTTGTTTAATAATTGCCATCATATATCACTAAATCATCAAATATTTTAAATTTGGTGCTTTCATAAGCATATGATAATATGAAAATATGAAGACTTTACTTAAATTGCTTGAATAATCTTATTTAATATAAGTCTAATATAAATTTTTTATTCCTTTCAAAAATAGTATTCCCTTTTACACAGAAATACAAATAACTTTCAATACCATTTGTAAACATCTGAAAGAAGTTTTAATGTCTTCTGCCATGGAGCAAATTTATAAAAAAAATCCTCATTTGGAATTGCATTCTTTAAGCAACATCAATACTAGGGATGTAAAAAAGAAATAAAAAAATCTTTTCTCTGCATAGTAAGTTTTTTCAAAAATATTTAGAGATAATATTTATACTTATCAAACAATGCAATATTCAGTCACAGTTGATTGATTTTTGTGAGGTTTACTGTGGCTGGTCCAATATTGGACACATTTCTGCACCATACAATACTTAAAACTAAAAGTAAAAATCCTTTGATAAAAATACTGGTCAAATGTATAAGAGAGAATGTATTAAAAATTCAAGAAAACATACATAAGAGATTTTAAATGGATAAAAATTTAAATAATATTTATAATAACAATTGTACATAAAAATGAAAATTAATTTCTGTGTGGTTTAAACCTAATTAAGTCTGATAAAACTAAATTTGTGGTATTAAAAAACACTAAGTGCAATCACTGAAATTAGGATTCACAATTAAAATGTGATGTACTGTATATGGTACATTACATATGTTACAAATTAGAGCACTCTGAGACAAGAATAAGTGCTTCTATGTAAATCTAGTATGTCCAATGTGAAGGCACGTGAGCTTTACATTAACTCTTCGCATGGGAGCAACTGGGAATGGAAGTTTAGTTTAGCTTGTCAGTCACTCAATGATCATTTTTTGCACATGAGGGCTAATTATACATCAATTATCTTTATCAAAAGATTTTTTTGTACTTTTCTCTGACTCCATCTCCTTACCTTTTTGATTTCAAACTTTGTTTGATGCATTGCCCACTCACATCAGAATTTTTAGCTATTACTGGGATGTTGAAAAGTGGTAGTTTTTCCGAATATTCACAATTTCCATTTTAACTATAACATAAAAATATTTTAAAAGAGAATCCCACATATCAACGAGTTTTTGAAAACATTTTTGCATTGAAAATCAACAGGTGCAAACATATTTAAGAATTTTCTAAGTGTCTCTGACACACGATTCTTGAAATTTTTTTCTCAACTATGATTTAAATAACGATATAAATTATGATTTCATAAAACTTTAACTGCAGCACCTTTCTCAAATGACAAGAACAACCTTGTTTCTCTTTAAATAGATAATCACACCTTTCTTTCCTTGTATTACTGCTACATTATCAGTACCAAATTCTATGCTATGCTGTGTTTAAAAGGGACATTTAATCATTGGAATTTATTTAAAGTGCTTACATTTTCACTCATTTTTTTATTAGCTGTAATTACTGACAGTTTACTATACTTTACAAGTAATTTTTATTCGGTTTTCAGCTTTCTTAATATAAAATAGAACATATAGGGAAAATATAAGCAAAAATAAGCTTTTAATTATTAAATCAGTGCAAATATAATTCTCTCAACATTTATAATATATTTACATCAGTTATTTGAAATGACAGCTACAAAGTACAAATAATTCACAAACATGGATGAGTACAAATGTAAATTTCAAAGTTTTTTGCATATTTGCTAATTGCTTTACTGTCCAGAACCTTTGCAAATTTATATTCATTTTAAAAAAAATTGTACAAAGTAACTGGAATGCTCTAAAGAAAAATACTTGATATTTATGTTTTTTTTTTTTTTTTTAATTAGTGGACATTTCTGTCCTCCACTTTACTTAGAATGTCATTTTAAATTAAGCTTGCAAATTAAGTCGTCTAATGCATATCTTAATGCAATTCCACATAAATTGGGGTCATTTTTGCTTACTTGTAAACTTACTAGTATTATGAGAAATAGATCAAAATTTTGTGACTGATATTAACTGTGAGGCTAACTCAGAACCTTTAACTTAATAACCAGTTTTTACATTAACAAAAATTTCTGTAAAGTTTTAAATTTTTTAAGAAATTTAAGTCGCATGCTAATGCCCTCTTTTTCAGAAATTATGGAAATCAACAGAAAAATAAAAGTAGATTAATATTTAAAATTAGAATACAATAAATGAAAGAGTTTAATTTACTGTATTTATTTCAAACAATCTACTTATCCAAGTTATATATTTTTTA
This sequence comes from Latrodectus elegans, assembly GCA_030067965.1. NCBI lineage: Eukaryota > Metazoa > Arthropoda > Arachnida > Araneae > Theridiidae > Latrodectus > Latrodectus elegans. The sequence goes on along the minus strand of CM057820.1, from coordinate 32,872,101 downwards.
CAAAATACAAGTAATTTATTAAATGAATTTTAAAAAATAGAATCAGGTGGAAATATATAGCTTCTGCATTTTGTTAAAGAATAGCAAACTTTGATCAATTTTTCAAATTATTTATAAAATTTACAAATAAGTGATGCTGTTAGAAATCGTGTTCTCTGATTATACTATGATTGCTGCAAATAGTGATCATTTTGAAAACACCATTTTTTTATTCTTATTATTAAAAACATAATTAATAGAACTTCAAAACTAATTTTAAAAATTCACATGATAAAAATTTCGGTTTATTTAAGCAGAATACAGCAAATGTTATATTAGTTATTTTCTGTTCATTTTAAAAAATTATTTTCAAGTTTGATGGTTATTTTGAGGCATGTAATACAAATAGAATTTAAATTACCTTGTACATTTTTTTAATTCATGCATGGGCAAATAATATACAAAATTTCCTAAATTCACAAACATAAAATTGAATTAAAAAATTTACTACTGTGTATCAAAATACTGATTGAAAGAACTCATTAAAAAATCATTACCTAATTATGCTATGAAATTCTGTTGGGTTTCTGAGAAAAGCATTTGGAAATTCCTGTTTAATAAAAAACATCGATATATAAGTTTTATTTAAAATATTATTATTCTCAAATAAAATTTGTGTAACAAAATTAATGTGGATAAGAATTACATAATTTAGGATGAAAAATGAATACAAATAATTTATATTTTATAGTAGAAAATTTATATACAACTCTCTCAGCAAACACTAATTACATATTTTCTTTATGACTTGAATTTTCATTAAGATTTTCATAACTTATTATCGTGAAAATATTAAAAATAATTAAGAAATACGTGTACAAATAATTAAATTGTTGAGTAATTCATTGTGATCAAAAATGGAGTGTATTATTTTACTTTATTTGTTCATATATTATATTACTTCTTTAAATGTAGTTTTCAAAAAAACAATTTAAACCAAAATTGTGCATGGCTAAACTTGTAATTATACAATATTTTAAAGTTTACATATTACATAAAAACAAAATTAAAATAATTTGCTTATTTAACATTGCTACATAATTAGTAATAAAATACTTTTAATTAACTATCAAAAATTATAACTTTGTGTGTAGCTAAAAATGACAGTGAAATATTACCTATAACTCTAAACACAATCTAAAATAAATGTAAAAAAATTCAGAAATTTTATTATTGCTCTAAATTATTTTTATTATGAAAAAACTTATTAACAAACACAAAGCCAAAAATTAACAAATCACAAACTTGTGTAAAAACCTTAGCCTTGAATAATTAATCAATATCATTGTTAAGCAAAGAACTACACAATATCACATACACAATGCAGCATTAAAATTTATAATAGTTACAATGTAAGAAATCAATGTTAAGTAATATATGAAAAATTATATTTTGCATTTAATAATTTTTAATTTGAATGTTTAAAATAAGTAGGTTGGAAGATCATAAAATCTATGTTTCATAAAAGATACAAATATAAAAAATATTATTAACAAAAAATATGGCATATAGGTGATTCAGAACTTGACGAATGTTTTTATACATTATTGAAAAAGAAGTATTTATTTAATCATTCCTTTAACAGATAAAGACATGTATATTAAAGTGGTAAAAAATAAGAATGTTCTCACATATTGAATAACTTCTATATTCAAAAGAATTCAAATTGTCAAATTATTTTAGAATATTATGTATTTAAAATAGAATTATTTCCCTAAATAAAAATAATTCATTAATGTTTCATATAAATTAAACAACATATGATGTAATAATTTAAAAAAATATTAAAATTTGAAATTTATTTATGATAGTACATACAGTCAAATTTTCTCATACTAAAATTTTTACTACAATTAAAAGTTGTTACAATTCAATGATTAAGAAACGTTAAAATTTCAAAAAAAACTATCATTATACTGAAATTTTCATTACATTTCATTGACATAAGAATGAAGATGTAATAATATATCTCAGTATATATATATATATAAAAGCAAAATCATCAAAAGATACAATATTTAAGAAGTAAATATACAGGGTAATAGTGACTTGCAATTTGAAAACAACAAATGAAAAAAGAACAAAGTTAAAATTTTACCTCAACAATGATAATTCTTTTTGAATTTAAATACAATGAGTATTTTGTTGATTGTAAAATAAACCTGCTAAATGCTGAAGCTTGATTTTCTCTTAGAATACTCCAATCTTTTGAACTTACGAATATATCTAAATAGTAAAGTTGAATTTCAAATAAAAATGAATATATATAAAACTAAAAAGTGATAAAGGAAAATAATAAAATGCAAAATAACTAACAATAAAATAACACTGATAGAAAGTTAACTAAAAATTTTTTTTCTACACAAAAATATTTAAACTTTCTTAAAATTTAAAGCCAAAATGTGCTTGTTCTATTAAATACTAAACAAAGCACCAACAGTTTTATTTTTATACATTTGTATTTACAAAGAAATTCCACATAGAAGAATAACTGTTGTTCTAAATTATATATATATATATATATATATATATATATATATATATATATATATATATATATATATATATATATATATATATATATATCACTTTAAAATTACTCTTCATTACATTAAACATATATGCTTATTTTTTTATTATTTTTTCCCCCTTTTCTTCAGTCACTCCTTTTATATTGTGAAATATTTTTTTTAATTAAAGAAATAAAAACAATTGCATGGTGTAGTGGTCTGATGATTAAGTGGCTTGGATCAAAACACATACTATTATTTTATTTCTGATTTAACACTTATTTCAATGATTTTCCTTAATCTTAAATACTCTCTTAAAAAATGCAGATAGAGTAGCCAAGCTTTAATTATCTATCAGCAGGTCTTCAAATTGAAATGTACTTATGTGTACGGTATTCCTCAAATTATATAGTAAGCAAACTTACAGAACAAGAATTTTATAGTAAACAGGTAATAATTTCTTGAACTGAAATTCTTTACATATTATCAGGGAAATTCAGATTTTTCCCATCATTTTTTCATAATATTTCCAAAAAAGTAATGTTCAATATCTCAACAGTTTTTACAGTATTTTTTTCAAGAAAGATACCAATAGTTTTACATTTATATACTATTTATATAAATCCTCTATCACATAAACCAAATGGCATGTAAAGCTGATTTGTAAAAAAGTTATTATAATATGAATATTTTCTGTGAAAAACCATAAGATGAACTGAACTTGAAAATAATTACTCAACACATATAAAGAAATTAAATGCATATTAAAAGCAATATTCCATTAGTTAATATTTTTTATATGTTTTTAACTCATTAAAAAAAAATTTAAGCAAGTAACTTCTAAGAAATATTTCTCAACTACCTTCACTAATCCATGCTTTTTCTTGATGATTATTACACCAAATGAACATTTCTATTCCCAAATTATAACAGATAACTTCAACTGTTGCTGTTTTGCCAGTTCCTGTAGGTCCAGTAAGTATTAAAATGTTGTATTTCTGTTCAAAAATAAATATAAAAATAAATTACAAAATGGTATGCAAATTAGGGGAACAAGAATAAATATGATAAATAAAAATAAACTATCAATTACATACATTCATGCAAGCTATAAAAAATTTACTATGGAGAACAATCAGTAGTTAATATGAATTGCAGCTAATTTTCTATAATTTAATTCTATTTAAAATTATACAAGTTTTTTTAATTGTTAAGCTGATTATTGTATGAAAAATAAATTTTCCAAAATGAACTAGTTTTTAACATTAACATATAACGCACTTCAAAGCAGCCTAAAATAGTATCGACAGGACAGAGCTACTCAATGTGCTTGTTGAATTTAAAGTTCCATTAAAGCTAATTAAGCTCACTCTCACATTAACCTTCTCTGTGGTACAAGTCCAGGTAGAAACATCTACCCCTTTGATGCAATGGAGTTAGGCAAGAGGATGCATTAGCTTGACTCCTCTTTAATACAGTGCTTAAGAAAGTGATAAAAAATGATGAAATTAATACAAGAGGCACTATATTCAACAAATTGGTACAAATTCTAGCATATGCGTTGATGACAACAACATAATTTCAAGACCTGAAACTGACCTGATGACAGCCTTTTTGGCATTGGAAAAAGCAGCAAGGAAGATGAAGCTCAAAGTAAACATGGAAAAGGCAAAACATATGTTTTGTGGTAAAAAAGAATACCAGTCTGAAACTTTTATGATTGGCACATTTGAGTTTCAATCTGTGAGAAACTTCAGCTATTTGAGCTCGGAGATTGACTACCAAAATGACATAACCCCTGAAATCAGAGAGAGGACCATTGCGCAAACTGTTGTTTCTTTGGTCTAAGACTTTTTTTAAAATCCCACCTAATCAGGAGAAGGACAAAAATAATGTTATACAAGACATTGGTTAAACCAGTTCTAACCTACGCCTCAGAGATATATACCTTGACGATGAATGAAGAGAAAACATTGGTGATTTTTTAGAGAAAGGTCCTAAGAGTTATTGTTGGTGCTGTTCTGGAAAATAACACCTTGTGAAAAAGGTATAACTTTGAATTGTACAAAATCTATGGACAAGAAGACATCATTAAATCAATAAAACTATCTAGAATGATATGGGCAGGCCACCTCATGAGAATGAGTACAGAGAGAATACCAATAAAGGTCTTCACCACCACTTTCTGCAGTAGACCAAGAAGAAGACCCAAAAAGAGATGGAAGGACTGCATGGAAGGAAACTTTAACATACTTAAAGTCAAGAACTGGAGGTCAAATTCTAGAAAAGGGCAGAATGGCAGAGACTTCTGAAGAAGGCCAAGGCCCACAAAGGGCTGTCATGCCAATGCTGCTGATGATGATAAAGCATTTCAAATCCTTTTTTTCTTTATAAATTTTAAAAGATCAGAAAAATTCATTATAAACCTTATTATTGAATTATCATCTGCCGTGTAATTTATTAATAAAAATGTAAAAAATTTTTGTCATGTTTACATTTTTTCTCAACAGGGATAGGAAAACTCAATTAAAAACTTTACCATTCAAGAACTAAAGAGGTGTTTTGATAACTGAATAAATAAACTTACTTTAGTTTTCTTATTAGATAAAAATGAACTTTGAATCCAATCTTGAACTTCAGAAATTTTTTTCTTGTGAACTGCTAAATCTTCCTGTAAATAACAGGAGTAATATATATTTAATGAAAATTAACTCACATTATAGTTTTTTTTTTCAAAAATTAAGTTAAATGGGAATTAAAAGTGATAAAAGTCTTAGTAGGATAAATAAGTAACTATATACAACATGCATAATATTCTTACATCAGTATAAAACAGAAAAAACAAGTTACACAATCATTCAAGTTTTTTACACACATTTTAATTAAAACTTTCCACAATACTTTTTTAATTTTATACTATTTATTATTATAACAATTGCATCCAAGCTCCTATAAACTACATTTCACTTACATTTTATATATAATATCCACAGTTATTTTTTACATACACCATATGGTCAGTAAGAAATATTTCTAGGTATAATTGTAGAATGTATTGTATTTGGTTTCTTTTTATATTGTAATTAAAATAACTTCTTACATTGTGATTAACACAATAATTAACATTTCGACGTTGCAGGTGGACCACCTACTCGTGAAGTAAGTGTAAGGCAATAAATGTCCTATGTGAAGTGATTAACATTTATAATTATGTCCCTTAAGAAATGAAAATGTTGACTATTTTATAAAAACATTAATACCATTCTTCTTAAAAAATTCTAATTTATATTTACTAATTTAATTCAAATTTTTGTCATTCAAAATATTCAGTTCCAAAAATACTAAAGTTATTATGTACTGTAAACATACTGTATCATGTAAGACAATAGCATCTGTTTTGACACCTTTATTTTGCTTTATATTTAAAAATATAGAATGGCTAATTTTTCACCATTAAAATATTTAAATTAAATAATTTTTACAGTCATTTTTTTTATTATTTTATAATGAATGTTTGAAAAATAAAATTATTATTACATGCTTATAAAAATGATTTGTGAAATTGCAAATCAATAATATAATCAAAAACTGAAATTACTATATATTACAATTGGATAAAATAGAAATATAAAATATATATATATATATATATATATATATATATATATATATATATATATATATATATATATATATATATATATATATGAATAATGAATTGCAAAGTAAAGAATCAAAACATTTGAGATCAACCTAGAATAAATTATTATAATAGATAGAAAACTTATCATAATCTGACCTTATATCATACAAATATGTCATCATTTGTCATAAAATGCAAAAATGTTTTTTAAATGTGATTGTAAAATGAATTCTTGTAAATATTAAAAACAAAATAACTGCAGCAGATAATATCAAATCATTACATTAATAAGTTGCATATCAATAATTTGAAAAGCTCAATAGAATGTAAAAGTTTCATTGAGAAAATAAATGATAATAGCATTTAGTATAAAATGTTGAACAAGAAAATTATTACTAATCAGTGTATATTAGGAAAGTATGTAAGATATTTTGACTAAAGTGAACATTACAGTCACAGCTGGGTAAAAGCAAAAAACAACCAAATGTGGTAAAATTTTTAAATATTCTTTTTTTCTTTTTGGTTGTTAAATAAATTTACCAAAAGTATGTTGATGCTGGAGCATCATAAAAGTTAACTCATGCAAGATAACTAAACAAATTCTAATTTCTGTCATTTGAATTTTTTCTTTTAATGCTTGAAAATTTTGGTTTGAAAATTAAAGCTTACTTAATATCACATATTGAGATGGATATAAATTATACAGCAATAAATCCCATCCATTAAAACCTTGTTTTTTTTTTTTTGCAGAAATGCTTGACATGACGATATGTATGCATCTTTTTTGTTATATAATAGTTAAATGAACTTTGAAAAAAATATTTTTGCAATTTTAATAATTTGTAGAATTTTATCAAATAATTAGAAATAGTTTTAGTGTTGTTTAACCAAAAAAATTTTACTAAACATCTGGAAATATAAATTTATTTAGCAAATCTAAAATTCTTTATTTTATTTATTTTTAAGTAGTTATCAAGTGTAATTTAAATTAAGTAAATTTGATTTTTTATAATTACACTTAATTTTTGTCATTTTAATTTGTCTTGCAGCATATTTCCTTCAACATTTGACTATTAAATAAATAATTTTAATATCATTACCATATCCTTATATATCATTAGGAAAAGTGATTTAAAATTGCTACTGTCAAAATCTTCATTTCTTATGAGGTAGCTATCCTTTACAAATAACCATTTGACACACTTTAGGATTGCTAAATAAACTCCAATACTTACATTATTCACAACTTGCCAAGAAAATAATTACCAAATGTCGTTACTTTGATCATAACATCTACTATTATCAATTTCTTTAATATTGCAATAAAAACTTGCAATAACATTTTAAATAAGAGTTTCAATATGATTTTTCCTTATATTGAACTGAAGTATATTTTGCATTTTTAACATCATTAAATTATATTATCTTAATTAGCTAATTAGCTGTATCTCATATGGATAAACGTTTTTTTTTTTTCCCCTTCTATTTCACTATTTTTGCTTCTATAACAATTCTTACTCCTTCAATACTTTTAAATTATCATTGAAACATGTATCAGATATTCTGAAGTTTGCACATTATTTTGTTGAGTCTATTCCTTATTTTATTTGCTAACAGTATTTGCTTCTGATAATTTAAAAATCAATCACTGCCAGTATTGGGCTACATAATGCTTGATAAATAATCTATTTAATTATTTTCATGGCTTTCCAAAAAAATTTTATAAAAATTAATATCTATATTACTCAACAAGGTGGCTTTGACACTACGTAATTATTAATTTAATTTTCATTGAATTTCGTTCCCTATCTCTTCGCATATTTTGCATTTCTCGAGGGCTTATTATTTTGCTTAAAATCGTCGGTAAATTTGAGTTGACAACAAATACTTAATTTCTTTTACAACTCTTAAATGTATTGTATCTGTATTGCATAAATCTGTATTAAATGAAAAAAAAACAAGAAAATATTCATCAGTTTTTAATTCCAAAAATAATTCAATAAGAAAATACTATTTTGTAAAATGTAATGAGTAAAGTTCTAGCTCACAATATTGAGAGGTTTGAAGTCTTCAACCCATGGAACTAATTCTTGAGAATTTTTTCTTATTTTTAAGGCATCTGGGCGTTTTCTCTTAGAAGAATATGCCCTTTTAGACATTTTGATTCTTGTCACAAATTATCTTACAGAAAATTTTTTAATGGTAATATATATCTCAGAGCTTAAAATTAATAGATTCAAGTCTTAGCGCTTTTGTTTGTTTATTTTAGATTTAGATTCTAATTTCAAGTTGCCATTAATAAGGAAGGAATGAAAATATAAACTGAATTTTGCTTTTTATAAAAATAATTATTTACTTCAAAACAAAAAAATTTTTCATTTATTGAAGTTTATATAATTTTAATGTAATCCCTACACATTAATATGTTCAAAGTATTAAAGTGATATAAATTTAATTATTATTTAGCTCTTCGATACCTTGAATCATTATCGAAATCCATTGTGTAGGTGTCGGCTGTCGGCTGCAAATTGTTTACAATGCTATACATTCCACTTTAATTAATGGTTCTGTATTCGTTTGTGTGCATTATTGTCTCCATTTAATCTTTGAAGTAAGTATTATTCAAAAGAATTTCAAACCCGATAGTAAACTCTTAAATTTCACAACTAAACTAGATATTACTTGCAATGCTTAAGTACATTGACTTCTTAGGATTGTCAATGATTGTTTAATGTTAAACAAGCGTATATTGTTAGTTCCTGTTAATGACGGATTAATTTGATTTTTTAAGTGATCTTTCAAAAGCAAAAATTGAAAATTTATATAATCTGATTGCTTTTCCACTGATTTTTATTATTTTTATTTTCATGTTTGTACTATTATGATGAATATGTAATAGCGATGTATACTATTTAACATATTTCTGAAAATCTTCCCTATGAGTAATATGAAGATTGATATCCTAATGTTATTAATTCTAAGAATAAAGGAAACTATTTAAATACTGTCATTTTTTTGTCGTTAAAAATATAGTTAATAATTATTTGTTAATTTCATTGCAAAATGCTAGTGCGATCATAGTAATTTTTGTGTATTTTTAAAGCTTGGCTTGTAAATCTGAAAAATAAATTAAATTTTAAAAAAAAATTCTAACATTAAATAAAATAAAATGTGTTTGCATGAATTAGATTGTGCTATTGTAGAATAGATTTATGCTTATAATTAAGCAAGACATAACTAGTAGGATATAAACCCCATTGCAGCTTTTTTTGTCACTAAGCAATTCTAATGCTGTTGTTACTTTAAAAAAACACTGTATATATGACATAAAAGTGACATAAAACATATTTATATATTAGAAAAACCGAACCTTGCAACAAAAATATCCCAAAAAAGCAACAAATTCAAATTGGCAATGCCAAAGTGAAAACCAGAAACATAGTAGTCAAAACAAAGGGTGGCAGATTTGGCTAGAAATTTATTGGTTAGAGATATCATACTTATATCAGGATGGCACAAGTGACAGCTGTATATCAAGTCATTAATTGTTAACTCTTGAATTATTTTCAAGTATATAGTTTGTTAGTTTTTAACTATTATGCTTCATGTGATTATAATTTTTTTTTAATAATAGTATTTGTAAAATTTTATGTCTTAGTGCTATTTTTGCACAATTTTCAATTTTCTTACCAGTTGAAAGTTGCATTTTAGATTCCATATATTATAAATATAGATTTTTCCTTTTATTTCTGTAAAAATTTTCATTGTTATATGGAAAAGTTTATGCATTTTATTAAAATATATGCAAAATATAACAATACAAATTATGATATAAATGAAAAAAACAATTTGTGCTACTACTATGCTGGTTGGATCCTCATCACCAAGAGAAATAAACCTGAGAGGAAGGGATGCAATCTATCGACAAGAGTAATAATACTGAAAACCTTCTTGTTATACATGTTTTATTTAGTTTCCTTCTACAGCCGATTGCCGGCCAAGGCTTTCTCAGTCATCTTATGCCATCTTGATCACTGGCAATGACTTTCCAATTATTGACTCCTACGTCCCTTAGCCATTCTTCCACTCTATCTATCCATCTAGTTCTTGGTCTTCCTCTTTCCCTTTGGAGTTTTAAAAGTTATTTGCCTGACAGGGTTTTTATTGTTTTATTGGTATACATGTCCCAACCACCTTATCTGTGAAATTTTGATTATTTTAACTATGTTGGATTCTCTGCATTTCAATTGGAGCTCATGGTTATACCGTATTCTCCATATACCATTCTCTTTTACTGCTCCAAAGATCTTTCTCAATATTTTTCTCTCAAAAGTCGTTAGTCTCATCTCATCGACTTTGTTAATTGTCCAGCATTCGCTGCCATTTACAATGATTGGTCTTATCAGGGTCTTATACAGCTGTATTTTTGTTTTGTTACTTATGTATTTAGAATTAAACTAATTTCGTAATCCAAAATAGCATCTGTTAGCCATCATGATTCTGTTTTTGATCTCGATTTTAATGTCGTTATTAGTATTCACAGTTGTACCTAAGTATTTAAATTGGTCCACTTGCTCAAACTGGAATTCGTTAATTTTTAATGGTTGTAGATTAATCATTTTTTGTTAGTTACCACCATGAATTTAGTTTTTTCTTCATTAACTGTCAATCCTAAGTTTTTTGCTGTTGTTTCGAGTGCACTGAAAGCCTCAACAACAGCAGCCCTAGTCCTTCCCACTATATCAATATCATCTGCAAATGCTAACAGTTGAATGGATTTAACAAAAATTGTTTTCCGAGTTTGTATGCAGCGTTTCGAATTGCTTTCTCTAGCGCTAGATTAAACAAATGACATGACAAGGAATCTCCTTGTTGCAATCCTTTCTCGGTATGATATGTATCCGATGAGTAATTATTTAATTTTTAATAATTTTTAAATAATACTATTTGTATTAAAAATAAATATTTTTACTGTTTTAACAAAGTATAGGGAATATTAAAATTGTTGTTCTTTAAATGTTGTTCACGTTTTGTGTTTGCTTTACATTAGTATACTAATTGCCATTTGATTTGATTAATTTTATTTGGCCAATTTGTGAACCAAAATAAGATTTTACTTTTCATTCTTGATCAATAACAATTATACCCCTTTTTTTATAATACAGTTAATTCTTGAATTTAAAAATCTATATTTTATCTGCTTTATAGCTTATCTACAATTTCTAAATTCTAGAAAAATGCAATCCCTAATAAATAAGCTTTTATATATAATTCTTAATAAGTAGTGTTTCTGCAGAAAGATGCAAATTTTTAAAGGTTTTTTTTAAATAAATCTATAATTTATTAGAATAGAAGGATTTATTTTTTGTAATATATATATATGGTCTATATAAATTTTTTAAATGCATATTTGTCAGTTTCCTCCCTTTATTCATATTTATATGGAATTATTTATGAAACTGGCTAATTTACAATAGATGCATTTTAACTAATCAAACAATGTTGTACACATTAAAAAAACATCCTGTGTAATGTTACGGAATAGGACAATAATGTATACTTTTAGCTTTTAAAAACCTTCCTATATATTACTATTGGGTAGTGGGTCAGCAGCCAGCCAGTGGTATAAAAAATGAGGAAAAATAACATATATACTCATTTGTACCTTTGGGATATTAATTGTATTGCATTTTGCTTATAATTAATCAACACTAGACATGATACAATGCTTGTATTTTGAACCAAATTTTATATAAAATTATTAGTATATTCATCAATTAAATATTTTCATCAAATAAAATTAAATACTTTCATCAGAAAGAAATTTCTATATATTTACAAAAAAAATCTTAATTTCTAAACTTACAATTAATAATTTGAACTCCAAAATAAAACCTGGGCTTAACATTTTTTTAGTTTATTTTATTTTTTTACATTAAATTCAAACTTTAAAAAAACTTAATAATATTAACAAATTACATCCCATGAGGTGTAAAGAAAGAAGATGAAAAAAGCTGATGACCTTTGAGAGAATGATTTTAAGAAAATTTAGAGCAATTAGAGAAAATGGAATATGGAGAATAAGATATAACCACAAAAACTCCAGTTGAAATACAAAAAGCCCAACGTTGTCAAAGTTATCAAAGGCTTCCTAAATAAGATGGCTAGGGCACATCTATCAGTATGGCAATAAAAACCTGTTAGAAAAGTAATTTTCCAAACACTAGAGGGAAAGTGAAAGAGAAGATGGCCAAGAACCACATGGAGAGATGGTTATTAGACTTGAGAGTAAACCGTTGGGGGAACTTGGCATCTAATCTAGATGGAAGAAGCTGACAGAGACAACCTTGGCTGGTAACCAGCTGTAAAGTTTATGAAGAAGAGGTGTAAGGGTTATAATTACTGCTATTAATTTTCACACTTATTAGAAATTCTCAGAGTGTCTATCATTTATGTACATAGCAATGCATAATCTTACATTGAAATATTATGCATAATCATATCTATCAGTGTAGTTGTCAGATGAGGTTGATCGCTTGCTAATTGTCCCTGAACATTTATTTCTTTGTATAAAAAGTTTCAGTCTGCATTGAAAATTTAGTATTGTATTTCTTTTTTATAGGATACAGTTAATTAAAACTGAGTATTTTAAGTATAGCATTTGGTGTTTATTGTTTAAACATAGCTCATTGTTAATTTTGAACAACATTTTTCATTTTAAAGAATGATTTTTTTCCTGCCACTAAAAGTATAGAATATTTGTTATTTTCATGAAGAATTTTCCACTTGAAATTTTTATTTTGCATTTTTGAAAGGTTTTGATGTGAATGTTTCATGCATCAGAATTTATATATTCTGTTTATTTTGTTATGTGAAATTTATTATTAAATATACTATATTGTTTTTTTAAACTAAAATTTTATATTTGTATCTTAAAGTTTTATTTTCATAATCTTTAAAATTTTTATCTTTCCTAGATGTCTTTCCGAATTGTAAGGAATAGTCGCTTCCGCCATGTATTTGCCCAACCTTCTAAAAGGGATAATTGTTATGATAATATAAAAATTACTAAAAGTTCTTGGGATTCTAATTTTTGTGCTGTAAATCCAAAATTTGTAGCTATTGTAATTGAAGCTGCTGGAGGTGGTGCATTTTTAGTTATCCCTTTGCAAAAAGTAAGTACAAATTTGGAAAAAGAATTTAAAAAGGTTTTTTTATGTATTGTTTTTTAAACCTTGGGATATAAAGAAAATTGTATTTCAAAAGCTAGTAAATGAATTTTTTGATAAAATTACTCAAGTACAGTTTGTAATTATTTTATCACTTGAATAAAATATTTAATATTTGTAGTATTTTTCATTCCTGTTGCAAAATACATTAATTTTCTTGATTTAATAAAGGATATTTAAAATAAATTTTATATAAATAAGTTTCATGATAAATGTTATCTATTTATTCATCATGTAAATTTTTCATAAAATAAAGAAATATTGATTTCTATTGTTATAAAAATAATTTATTTAAGACTTTAATACTATTAAATTTGATATGTCTTTTCATTTATTTAATATATAAGTATAATAGCATAGAAAATAGCTGACACCTATTGTCACATTTATAATTTTCTTTGTTTTATTTAACATGCAATTTTGAAAGTCCTGTGCTTCATATCTAATAAAATGTTGAATCGAAAAACATGATTTGTTCAAGAAATGCTAAATTAGTATCAATTAAATAAGTATGAGATAGAATTCCTCCCATAATTTATTATATTAGAGAGACAGTTAACTATCTAAATTAATTTTTGTTTGAGGACTTCTTTATATTTATAATTTTCGAAATATATGTATTGTGTACTTTTTAAATATTACCTTTCTTTTTGATTTTTATGTAAAATTTTATTAACAGGTTCATATTTTATCTTTCTATTAGACTGGACGTGTTGATGTAAATTATCCTCTAGTAACTGGTCACAAGGGTGCTGTTCTGGATATTGCATGGTGTCCTTTCAATGACAATGTCATTGCCAGTGCAAGTGAAGATGGGATTGTGAGAGTTTGGTGCATTCCTGAAGGTGGTCTTACTCGATCATTAGTTGAGCCTGCTGTTGAGCTTTGTGGTCACCAGAGAAGAGCTGGTATAGTTCTCTGGCATCCATCTGCCAATAATATTCTTCTTAGTGCTGGTAATTCATCTGACAGTTTCCTCTCCAATGTTACTTGTTGTACTAACAAGTAATGATTTATAATATTTTATTAAATTTGTATCACATATTAACTATTTAGATAAAATAGGAACAATATAAGCATACCATATAAACGTATCATTAGATTATTTATGTACTCAAGGTAAAAATTTTAAAATAATGACTATAATTTTGTATCTTTTATTAAATTTGAAGGAGCTGATTGCAAAGTAAGAATATGGAATGTTGGTACAGGTGAAGCTATTTCTCAAATGGATCATCCTGATGCTATTTTCCATTGCTGCTGGAATTGGAATGGCTCTCGTCTTGTCACTACTTGCAAAGATAAAAAAATAAGAATATTTGAACCCCGCACTGGCAAATTGAAAGTTGTGAGTATTTGATATTTTTGCATCATCATGTAAATATTGGTTTTCGATGAAAATATAATGTGTTAGAAACTTTTTATTAATAGTATGCTTTCAGATAATGCACTCATTTCTCTTCACTATTCTATTTCTTTCAGTTTAATATTTAGAGGATTCTTTTTATATTCTAAATAATTATTGCCATGTTGGCAGCCAAATAGTTGAAATTCTGTCCTTCAAGAATTTGTGGGTTGGAATCCCATCTTGGCCATGGATGTTTGTAGTGATTCAAAATCAAATTGAAAAAAATTTTAAATAATAGCTTCCAGGCTAATTAGCCATTATGTGCAGTTAAATGACCACTGAGAACAAATCTAAATAGTGATAAATTTATTTTATATTATATAGTTATAACTTTATTTTATTATTATATTATAACATTTTTCAATTAAAACATGTATTACCTCGATAGAAATGTTAATTTACGTAAATACAAATTGCAGGCAATAAAATGAATTAATTATTATTGAGTGTAATAGAATTTAATATTAACATGTAGATACTATTAAAGAAAAAAATCATAGTGGTTTATTGAGTACATTGTAAACTAAATTTTAAAAAATTAATAAATTGAAGTTATACAAAGTACTAATGTATTTTTTAAATCTAGTGCTGTATATGCATCAATTGTAAATTAATTAGGTCAAGTAGCTTATATACATGTATCTAGCAATTATGTTGACACCTAACTCCCTGGTACCATGCATGTTTGACCATGGCTGTCATAACAATTTGACTCCACTTTGACTGTTTTGTGCCTTAGCTTTCCACTTTGTTATTTTCGAATTCTCAAGATTCTTTTCAAGCTCCTCAAACCATCTTTTTCCTGGTTTTTCTCAAATTCACTGACTTTTTAAATTTTTTTTATAGTATATTGGTTATCATTCATTCCCTCCATGTATCCCAACCATTGAATTCTGTTTGATTTTATAATGGTTTATTATATCTTTAAACAGTTCTTGAATTTCATAGTTATATCATTTCTTCCAAGCATCACCATCTCAGACTGATCTAAATATGGCTCTTGAAATCTTCCTCTCCCAGGCTATTAGCATCTTTCCATGTTGTTGAGTTAAAGTCCAAATCTCTGAGCTATAAGTAACATTTGGTTTAACTAGTTTTACATGCCAGTAGTATCATTTTCCATGTTATTGCCTTAGATCTTAGTTTCTGCAATGCAAAAAGAAAGCTGTGATTACCTGCATTAATTCTTTGTTTGGTTTCTGGCATCATATAATTTCTGTGATATTTAAACTCTAACTCTTTCAAACATAATTTCTACATTTATCTTAAGTTCAGTTTCTGTATTGGTTTCTTCACAATGCATTTATTATATACTTTATCATTTTTATATTGATTTCTAACAGAAACATCAACATCCCAAATTTATTAAATAATTGAATCTAGGTTATTAAAATTACACCATTTGCAACTTCTGTCATCTGTTGAAAATGTACTGTCTCTTTTTGATACTGTGTTGCACATAATTTTCTCCAGGTATATGTTAAACAAAAATATAAATAATATGTCTCTCTGTCTGAATCCAGTCACTATATTGAATTTTCTTGACAGTTTATTTTGAACCTTCACTTTTTTTTAATTAATGCAATTGTCATTTTTAATAATTAAACCCAGTGTTTCTCAACCGCTGATACTCAGACCGACACCAGTCTGCAAAAAATATTTGCTTGTCTGTGAAATATCCAGCTATGTGTCCAAAGTACAAAGTGTCATCACCCAACAACCAATATTAAAACATCACCTACATTATTATAACAATAGTTTATTAGTTTAGAAAATAATATGATCGATAATGAAAAGTATGACATACTGGCAACTATGTACCTAATCGCCTTTCATAAATTGACTTGTCATGCGCTTAGTAACTCGTTAATGTGCTCCTGTCTGCCTTGAGTATCGCTAATTATTTGAATGATGAATATCTGTCATAATAATTCATAAAATTATTTTTCTTTAAAAATTGTCTTTGTCTTCATAATTTATTTATGTAAAAAATTTTGTCAATGATTCAAATTATTAAACTTACTGGTCTATGAGAACGTACCGAAAAATTTTACCTGTCCTTGGAGTAAATCCAATTGAGAAACAGTGATCTAATAAATTCGTGAGGAATATTAAATCCTGCCAAGTTTTTTAGCATCTCTACTCTATTTATTGAATCATAAGTTTGCCTAAAATCAATAAAAAGTTGTTATGTATTTATATTCTTTTCCATAATATTTTTTAGGATAATTTTTATCCAGGATATGTTATCGAAAGTTTATCTATTTTGTCCTGACAGTTTAGAATTTGCAAATTACAGATGGTGGGCTTGTAGTCTATTGATTCTTTTTTAATCAATGGCTTGAGTCTATTAGCTGTAATCTTCATAAAGATTTTTATATTGATACCTAGAAAACGTTATAAAATATTGACAATAAATCTCAAAAGTAATAAAGATATTTTGCTTGAATTTTACTTTCCTAGCTTAACCAAGAAAAAGAGCTTTACTTATATTGTATAATGCTTGTTTGCATAACTATTATAATAAATCATTACAATTTTGTATGTTAATTACAAGGGAGCAATTTCAATTTTTGTTAATTAAATACTATACATTCTCTTTAAATAGGAAATAAGCCATTTTTTTGTTTCATTTCATGTATTTAAATTTATTCTCGTTCCTATTTAAACAAAAAGTTCAATATTGTTTTTCCCAATAGCTTATTGTATATATATATATATATATATATATATATATATATATATATATATATAAAATTCCTTTTCTTTGCTTAATTTTAAACTAAATCAGTTATTAAATTTTCCCAATGCAGGAAGCTGTTGGTCATGAAGGAGCTAAACCACAAAAAGCCATATATTTGAGGAATGGTCATTTACTAACTGTTGGGTTTTCAAGGATGAGTGAAAGACAGTATGCTCTCAGAAAAGAGGTATGTTTAAGGATCTAAAGTTAAATTTCTTCTGTGACATTTTTTGTTACGTTTTTATCTGTTTGCATATTTTTAGTTACAAATATTATATTTGTAATTTAAGATTTTTTTATCTTAAATTACAATATTAATATTAGATGTGTCTTCAATATACAATATTAGATGTGTTTAATCATGGCAGTTATAAATCTTAATTATCACTTATGTGCAAAAAAATTATTATTTTTTATGTGCAAAAAAATTATTATGTACTAAAAAGAGGTTTGGAAATTGAGATATATTGTGTTAAATAGTATTTACACAATATCTCATTATTAAGATCTAATTAATATTTCATTGTAAAATTTTTGTTTCATATAGCATTATTTAAAAATCAATCCATTTAAATAATATAATTCACTGCATAAGGGTACAGAAAATATAATAAAACAAAAAATATAAGACAATTTATAAAATGAAAAATAAACAATTGAAATGTAATAAAGACAGTTTAAAAGAAGCAAGCTAAATTAAGAATCAATAATTGTTGGTAGTTCATCTGAGTTCTTGCTTCTCTATATAATTTGATGTTCCAATTTTCTGGTACTCTCAGTTTAAATCGTTACAAATGAGAGGATTTGTTCAGAAATATTAGAAATTGGACATTTTTGGAGTACAATGATTTCACATCATATAGATATTCTTCTAAACAGTCATGTACATAAGAGTATAATATTTACTACTGCCTCTTTCCTTGTTTTGTTACCAAAAGATTTTTATCTGTCTTTTATGTTTTCCCATAATTTTTCCTTTTGATAAATTATTCAAATCTTTGTAATTTATTTTATTATTTTATTCAATACCCATTATGTAAAATTTAAGTAGGGAAAATTATCTTGATAAATATTTCTACAAAATAGTAAATATATATAAAGTTTTACCAGTCCATAAGGATAAATAACGTGTAACATTTTGATTGAATTAAATGAACAATCTACTTGATAATGAATTATTTTATATATATCATTGTTGTCAGAATATTAGATTAATTTGTGATTTTTCTGTAAATTAAAACATTTCTGGTTACATATTAATCATCTCATTAGATTAACCACAGTACTATTTCATTAACATTATGATTTCCAAGATTGTTCATAATGATATTTGACTATTTTGATTAAGTTTTTTTTTTCAATTTTATTCAGTGTATATTTATAAATTTCAGAATAATTTTTTTTAAAAGATTAAAATTATGTAAATAGCAATTATATAAATTCCTTAAAAGAGAAGTTGAAAGAGTAACTCCCACTTTAGACTGAATGATATATTGTTATTTTATTTGTGTGGAATATATATTATTGGTAAAATTAGTTTTGTAATATTTCTGTAGTAAATAATTATAATGGGATGTCAAAAGTGTTAGTATTTGAAATCTAAAATATTGAAAGATTGCAATGCTTAAAGTTTGAGTTTGAAGGTCATCAGGATTTAAAAAAAACTGTATGTTGCACTAGGTGATGTAATTCAGGTTAACAGGTAATTGTGCAGCACTTTACGCTAAAAATTTGAAATTGCGCGAAATCTATACTAACTTGTATGATTTTATCAAAAATTACTGTTTTTCAATCATAGGTGAATATTATTACTTTGATGTTCTGAATTTTTATTGTTAATTGCCAACTGTTTTAATGAATAAAAATTTATGTTTAAATAAATTAATGAAAACAATCTCAATCAAGACAATGTTTTTCTCAATTGACTTTCCCTGATTCCTTTAATTCCTCAGGCTAACTTATGGTTAACAGTCCTTAACTTATTTCTATGATTGAAAAATGTATTTTATGGTGTAATTTCACAGTAACATAATTAGTTTAACAGGTTGTTGGTTTGATCACCTTGGGCATGAATGTTTTTAGTTGTTCAGAATTCATTTTAAACTGCAAGTCCACATCTAGTTATCTCTTGTGTGCAAAAAGTGGCCATTGAGCGACAGTTAAACAAAACCATTATAGTAATTAAGCAGATGTTGTGTGTAACAGAAATTTAATATAAATTTAAACAATTGTTTATTCCATTATCAAACTAAATTTCTATCATAAAATTTGTTAATGGTATTTATTGTAACTTGTTATTAACTTTTTCAGTCCACCCTAGCCGATCCAATTATATTGGAAACATTAGATACCTCAAATGGTGTCCTGTACCCATTCTATGATCCTGATGTGAACCTGTTATATTTATGTGCCAAGGTATAAAAATTTTTCTTTTTTCAAGAAAAATAATATTAATAATAAATAAATAAATCTCTACTTTTGATATCTTATTTTATGAAATGTATATTTCCAGGGTGATAGTAATATTCGTTATTTTGAAATTACCGAAGAAGCTCCATATATACATTATATAAGTACATATCAATCTAGTGAACCTCAAAGAGGAATGGGTATGATGCCAAAGAGAGGGTGTGATGTTAGAAACTGTGAGATAGCTAAGTAAGAGCTTTTGTTTTAAAAGCAAAATAATTCTTGTAATTCTCTTCTGTTATACAACTGTCATTACTGCTGAATTCAATTCATGTGTAGTAAAATGCAGTACTTTATTTAGATTCAAATTTAACAAAATTTATTAAAACAAATATAAATTAAACTTAATGCTATTTCAGAAAAGATTATTCATAAATATATAACCGAACATATCAAATTTATATATTTTTTAAATTGCATTTATACTTTTAATATATATTTTTCTAAGTAAAAAAAAAATGCCAGAAAAGCTCCATAGTCTTTTTTTATATTGCATCATTAAATTCAAGTTTTATATTTTACATCCATAAAATTTTACATCAAATGTTACAACTCTGAAAAATATAAGAAAATCAAGGTTGAAATAACTTCTTTTAGAATTTTGACTTAGGTAAAAAATAGCTTTATTTATAAAATTTGTTTTTTAGAAGTCTCTTAAATTTAAAGAGCTTTTAAAAACTTGAACTTAACTTTTTTATCAAAAAACAAATTTATAATTTAATAATAATTAAATTGTATTTTTATCATTATTTTTGTTGTGCATGAAATAAAGTGTATGAAAAAAGTGAAAATGTTTATACTTCATATAAAAGATATGTCTCACATTTCTTGGGCAAAAGATTTTTCACTAGTATGGCAAAATACAATATTTCTTCTTAGTAACTTAAAAATGTAAGTGATAAGATCATACCTGATCATCATCATAGTGACCTAATTTATAAGATCGTGTACTGTAAAAACACTCATATTTTCTCTGATTTAAATTAGAATTGTATTTGCATGTTTACTTTATTTTCATACATAAGTGTTTTAAAATAATCATTTTTAAAATTCCAATTTAATAATATTTTAAAGATAAAACCAAAAATTTTAAGCAAACATTTATTTACATTGAGTATTTAATACAAATCTTTTCCCCCAAAAAAATGTTTTTAATTGCAAATATTGTGTTTTTATAGTCAGTATAAGGTAGTAACATAATAAAAAAACTAACTACAAAAAAATGTCTAAAGTAAATTTATAAATATTTTTCATTAACCCCTTGACTGACGAATTAAATGGAATTTGATGCGACAAAAAAAAACTATTTAATTTCGCTTAATTGAACTACACCATCAATTTACACCATCATCCCCACTTTCATATAATGCATCCAATACATGTTACGGGATTATTTATAATCTTTACTAAACTCAAATATTGGCTAGTATAACATTCACCGTGCGAGACTTCTGCTAAACTGAACTCTTACTTTCAGTGTGCTTTTTAAATGAGAATCGTCGACGAGTGAAGCAACTATGTAATCTAGTTGTAACTTTTGCACGGCCCGCCGAAGAAGCGCTTGACGAGTCTGACTCACAAAGTCTGTGATGGCCCAGGAAATCAATGACGAGTCAGACTCGTCAAAGTCAGTCAAGGGGTTAAAAAAGAAACGAACATATGTGGGCTACATTATAAATAAATTAATGAGTAGCATCAATTTTGATGAAGAATTTGATATAAATAACCTATAAAAATTACTGCATATTCCTAGCATACTTAGGTTTAGTTTTTATTTACTTTTTTATTTTTCAGATTTTATAAGCTGCATTCTCGGGGCCTTTGTGAAGTTATTCCTTTCACTGTGCCAAGAAAAGTAATTGATTATCTTTTATTTAAATTTATTTATTATTAAATATGTAATTAAAGGATGGAACTCTAGATATCAGTAGATATAAAATTTTATTAAAATTTATAAAAAATTAAATGTTTCTTTTTTTAAACATTTAATTTTATTGAAATTTACCTTTTATTTAAAAAAAAACAATATTTTTGTCTTATTAATATGTATGATTACCTCAGATTCAACCTAGTGTAAATTAAAAAATTTTAAAACAATGGGATAAAATTTTTTTTTATTTTAATTACACAAATGAGCATTTATAATTTCTTTTTCAGTCTGACCTCTTCCAAGATGATTTATACCCAGATACATTGGCAGATACTCCCGCTATTTCTGCTGAAGAATGGATTAGTGGAAAAGATGCTGATCCAGTTTTGGTAAACGTGTTTGTAGTTAAACTATCACGCTTTTATAAATAATATAAACTTATGAATATTCTTGAAATTACATACTTGTTTTTGACAAATATTATGTATATTAAAATAAAACTTTTAATGTAATTTAATTGTAGCAAATGCCTAATATTTATAAATATTTAACAAATTAAAAGTATCAATTGAAAGTATTACAAAAAGAGTTCTGGCTTCTTATATAAATGCAATTTCTGTATAAACAGGTAGTTTCGATAAATCTAACTTAAAAAAGGTAGCACTTCGATCATACTCTTGTTATATGTTCAAATATTATTTGTGATAATTTTTTGAAATTTGCAGATGATGTTTTAAATAGTTTATGTTCTTTTGGATTCTAAATCAAAAGAATAATGTGTTTCCTTTGATTATGAGAAAAAATGAATTTGATATACTGAAAAAGAGCATTTTTTAAACAGAAAAAAATAAGCAAAATATAAAAAATGTTATCAGGATTTTTCTACATCACCTGATTTGATTCACAAGTGTTTTACAAAATTTTGCTGTGGTTATATTAGCAAAACATGCGCAAAATATTCTGGGCATTCAATTGTTGTTGTGGCAGAAGAAATCGAAATCAAAATTCATGATATGTCAAATTACTATGATATAAAAGTGTGAGAAAAGTTTAAGAAGAAAAAAATCAAACAAATATGGATTCAATGTTTTTAGAATTTGGGTGTGTAAAATTCAACATTTGGATATATAATCAGTTTTTAACATTTGGAAATGAAAACTATCAACAAGATAGATGTAGGAATTGCTAACAGGGAATCATAAGTGGACTGTTGTAACCATTTCATAGTTTAAACAAGTTTGAGGACAATCCAAGTTAATTTTTACTGCATTATGTTCAGTTGATAAAACTTGAATGTATTACTACTCACCAGAAATGATTAAGGAGCAGCCTAAATAGTGGACTTCTAATGATCTTCCATTGAAAAAGGAAGAAACAGTTCTATCAGTTGGAGATATTGACTTCAATTATATGGGATTGAATGAACATAATTACTATTAGGGCTTAATCAATACTAGGGAGAAAAACTGACAGTATTATATAGATCAGGATAGTTTGTCACAAGTGATGGTTATGGTGATTGTATTAGACCATTTAAAAAAATTGAAAGAAAAGTAGCCCTATTTGTGTCCAAGAAAATATCACCATAATGCACCATCTCATTTGCTGTAATGGCAGCTACTTAATTTGTAAAATTGCAATATGAATTGCTACATCATCCACCATACTCTCCTGACTTGATTCCCAGTGTTTTTTTATGAATTTTAAAAAATGCTTAAGTATAAAGAATTTCTTCCAATTTTGAAATCGCTAATCCCACAGATTGTTATTTTAATGAAGAAAGCAAAAGTTAGAACATTGTTGAAAAAAGGGTATCATTATGCAAAATGATTATATCAAGAAATAAAATTCATTTTGGTATGCATATTTTTTCATTTAAAGGTCATTGATTTATCAAACTGCCTTATATGTAGTGTAATTCAACTATGCCATTTGTTTCATTATCTTCTAAATTTTATGCTTCTTTGTTCTACAGAAACTGACATTATTTATGACGCAAATCTCATTATTTCCTCATATATTTCATAAAAACTGTATTTCTGCAAGTATTTTTTTACTTGCTAAAATATTTTAACAAACTCTTACAGTACACATTTATTTAAATTAATATAATTAAATTCTTATTTTACATCAAATTGTTAAGTAAACAATAATTGCTTATTTAAATAAAATTTTCAGTTATGTTAATTCATTAAATTTTTTATATGCATGCTTATTTACAAATTATTAATTTCTTCCTTATCTTTCTCCTCTTATTACTTGATGTTGAAAGTTTCACTTTCACAAGACTCCATAGAGGCTCATTTTTCCCTTTTAAGCTTTTAAGTTTCATTTGTTAGATTTGTTGATTCAGTCTTTATATATATATATATATATATATATATATATATATATATATATATATATATATATATATATATATTATAAGAAATTTCTTTTGACTCATATTAGCACAGCAATCGTTTTAATTTGAAAAATTACAAAAAAATTTTTAATTGATCTTTGCATTTCTTTTTTGTAGTCAAATTCTTTCAATAAATATAGATCCTTTTTTAAAATGTATTTGCAACCTATACTTATAAAAAATTTTCATTAAGTTATTGTAGTTAATATAAAAATCATAATTTTAATTTAAAAAAAAACAACAATTTTATAGTTATTTTTCTTATTAACTTGTCATTTGACTGCTTTAAAATGTTGGATTTCTTTACTATTATAAATTAAATTTTTCTAATATCTACTAAATTTAAGGATTATAGACTTACATTCATCTTTTAATTTAGGCTAAAATTGCTATATAATTTTGAATGATTGCTTTAAGATGAATTTCTCAAAATTATGTGAGTTTAATTTGGTTCATTGTTTGAAAATTTAAACAAATTTTAAAATAATCAGAATGTGCTGTCAATCAACTAGTAATTTAATTTAATAGATATTAAATCAATTCTTTATTATTTTAATTTAAAATTTAATGCATAATAACTATATTATATAAAAAAAACATGAAAATCCTATCAATTACTTGAAAAGTTAAATAATTAATTTCAGTTGTAAACTAAAATGATGGTGATTCCTAATAATTTAAGAATGTAACTGAAGCCTGGGGAAAATTATTGGAAGTATTTGGTGCAAGCTTGCAGAAGTTGGTTTGAAAATTTTTAAAAAGTTGATTTTGGTTTCTTTAATGTCATTCTGGACAACCATTGTAATAGAATCAAATCATAAAATATTAATTAAACATAATGAAAATATGATAGTTCTTCTTTTATGTGGCGTAAAATCTTGTTTCTTTAGAAACCAATAACTGTTACCCTTCATTGCTGGTTCTCAACGACTTTGATATCGAGTTTCTAGCATTCTAATGTCCTAGAATCTTTCCTGTTGCTTATCACTAACCATGCTAAGATTTTCAGGAAAAAAATCCAAGTGTGATTGTTAAAAGTTATTTTTAGTGACATTCAATACCTAATGCTTGGTAGGACTGAAAAAACTTTTTATTACTTTCACTAGTGGTTTCCAAGCTGCTAATTCCTTTTGATTTAACTTTCCTTCAAAAGCAGAGTCACAAATCACTTTCAAATTTAGGCCTGATAAAAATGCCTTCTTTAAGTTTAGCTTCACTTAATTGTAAAAAAATTCTTTTTAAATATTTAAATTCTATACCTTCTTTATCCATAGACTTCACAAACATTTTTACAAGTTCTAACTTAATGTGAAGTGGAGGAAGAACCTTTTCTGATTCAATAAGTGAAGTATACTTAATGTTGTTACTTCCAGACTGCAAATATAGTCTATTTGACTTTTTTTTTTTTTTTTTAAATGATGTTCTGTTGCATGGCTATCTCACAAACATAAAAACCAATATTTTGTAAACCCACTTTGAAGACCCATTAATATGGTTGTGTTCTTTAAATCTCCACAAATTTGCCAATTGAATTGTTTATTCATTATTGTATTTAGAATAGTTACCATGTTTGCATAACTTTCTTTCAGAGAAGCTGAATAAGCAACTGGTATGGATGGTTTCTTGTTTCCATAATGGAGTAATACAGGTTTTAAGCTATATTTAGTAGAATATATAAAGTTGCCATTCTTATGTGGTTCATGCTCAATATCTAGTTTCTTCAAAAACCCATCTATATCAAAACAAACACAAACTGAACTTTCCATTGCATGAAACTCTGAGTAAATCATATTTCTTTTTCCAAAATATGTAATACTTGTTCCTGCTGCCAACATATTCCACACTTGTAATCTAGAAACCATAAGTTCTGCCATTTGTTTCAATAGGCCCAGATCCCACACCAAATCATTGAGTTCATTTTGATGAATAAAACGAGATTTGCTCTAAATTTAGGGTCAAAATTATCTTCAGCTATATCTGGTTCATGTGTGTCTTCAGTGTCACTCACCTCTTGACTGTCAATATCTTTCCAATTCAATAATGGAGTTGGTATTGGTAAGTCTTTGCCTTGAAGAACAGGTCTTAGTGCAGATGATATATTAAGATATTCAGTTTTACGTATCTGCTTTTTTTAATGCTCTTCTGAGATTGTTTGATGGAAATAGAAATTATCATTGATTTGAACCAACACGCCACACCATAGGGACCACAAATGGCATAGAGCTTCTATTGCCTTTCATCCACTGAACAAGAACCACATTACAACTTACACCGCACATGTCAGGAGCCCAACTTTTATCTTGGTCACCAACTTTGCGTCCAAAATACAGAAAATAAGCTTCTTTCTTTTCTTATGATAATGGGCTGCCTTGTGATTTTAATATAAAGCGTCCACAAATGTAACAAAATTTATCAGGCATGGTTTTGCGACATCTACATTGAGAACTTGCCATTTTTGTTATGAACTAATATAAAAAGCACACAACCACACTTAACAAAGGATTTTACGATTCTGAGAATCCAAAATGACCAGGGGAGGGGTTATAGTGTTACCATCAGGGGTTGATGCGAAATCATGGAAAATAATGGATGATTCCATTTTATGTTATACAAAAATGAGATGTAGTGATGCTTTTTTACTTGCTGTTATTTAAATAACAGTATGAATTAATTATAAAAATAATAATTTGGTTGTTAGCCAACCATTTTAGACCTGTGTTATTTTGTATGAAAAGTGGATTACTTATGAAAACATGATAAACAAAAGACCATGTTGTGAAACCAGAGAATCTGCTACCTCCATTTTTTAGTCAAAGTAGAGTGTGAATTAAAGAATGTTATTGGGGGTGTCAAGAACTAAAACATTTTGAGTGGTTGACATCAAATGAAAAGTTAAATTTGGAGTTGTATAGTGGCAACTGACTAAATAGAAAATCATTTCCAGAAAAAAGGTTGTCAATGTTTTGTAGAAAAGAAAACTCATTGTTTCAAGATAATGCTAGATCACATGCTTATTTTGGGATTAATTAGAAACACCCATTCAACCATTTATAGCCTTCATTATCCTGTCCACACCTATCAGATTTTACTCAGAATATTTCTTGTTTTTGTCCTTAAATTTTTTTTTTTTTTTTTTTTTTTTTTTTTTTTGCTAGGCTTAAAAATTTTAAAAAAATCAAGAAATTAGGCAAACAGTCATTCAATTTTTTGTCTCTAGAGGCAAGAATTCTTAAATTGCCATTACTCTGGCTAGTAATATATAATGACAATTATATTTTAAAGTTTATTCACACACACAAGATGTGTGTCGAAAATTATTATGTGTTTTATTCTAAACTCAACCAGAATTTTCTGATAAACTTAATACTTTTAGGCTAATATCTCTAAAGTTAATTTTAGTGAATATTTCATTTCTGTCTTGTGTGTTTGAAATCATTATTAATGTAATTAAAAATGCCATTTTACCTATATTTTATATTAATATTTAAAAAAATCAAAAACTATAAATTTTGGGGGAATCTTAATTTTATTAGTTTTTATGCTAATGTTAGAATTTAAAATTTCTTTGATCTTTGCTGCTAGTATAACAATTCTGTTTCTGAAACAAGTATTTTATGTAAATTCGAAAAAAAAATGTGAATGAAAGAGTAATTATTTTAATCGTTCTTATTTTTTTATTTCATTTTTCCAAATTTCTGTTTAGTATTGGTACTTCTGTAAATTCTGATGTTGTTTTGATAAGCAGCATGAAATTATTTTTTATTTTAGATGTCTTTGAAGGATGGATATGTGCCTTCAAAAAAACAGGAACTAAAAACTGTTTTAAAGCCTAACATTCTTGATAACATGCCGAAGAAAAATAGTAACAGCCCTGCATCACAGCCTTCGGTTTGTTAATTTGATTACATTAATTGATTTTACTTAAATAGTATATATTAATAAAAATAATTCACATTAAATGATAAATGAAACTAAAATTCTAATAACTTATAAGGAATTGATTAATAGTTTAATTTACATGTTGCTTGTGTTTATTTAATTATATTCTTGTGTCATTTATATTGTGAAAAAATCTATAGGATTTAAATTCATGGTTTGAAAATTAAAGATTTCTGTGATTAATATGTAAAGCATATAAGTTAATGATATTGTAATGTGTGAATATTCTTTTTTGTGTGAAGAAAAAAATTTCAATAGTTAAAAATTGTTTCACAGTATTTATTTCATTATTTTATGCCAGAGTTTTCAAAGCTGCACATAAATTCATGCAAGCTAATGAATTTAAAAAAAAAAAAAAGATAACATGATTTCTATCATATATTGAATTTTTGTATTTATAAGAATGTTTCATTTCTTATGTTCATAAATATTTAACCATTTTGTCTTTTGCCAAGTTATTTTTTTAATTAAACTTTTGTCCTAAAATTAATCATAAAGTAAACATTTAATTAAATCTGGTTTTTTTTAATAACTTACCTGCAAGTGCATTAAATATGAATTCCAATGTATTAAGTATTTTATAATTCAAATCATTTTCATTAAATTAAGTACTTAAAAATCTATTATCATGTCTGAATTATTGCTTTCAAAGAAATAGAGTTTTTATCATTGAATATTGTTTCAAAATAATAATTGAAAATTATATCAGCTTAAAATTATAAATTTGTATGGGGAATTTTGTCTAATTAAAATTATAAGCTTTTTAAACTGTTTCATTGAATTTTTTATGTAATATTTTCCTGCATTTTTTAGTTCTGTTGCATAATTACATCAATTAGTGTAAATCCTTTTCTGTTTTAATTTTTACTAAAGCCTAATTACAAATGTTTGTGTTAATAATGTTTTACCTAAATATTCACTTATTATTAATAGCAAATAATGAATAAAATAGCAAACTAAAACAATAGTATAAACAACTTCAGTCTCTTAAAAAAAATATTATAATTTGATTATTATCAAATTATAATTTTAACTTCAAGTCATATAATTATTTAAAATTCTATGAAAAATCCTATTGCATTAAAAGAGCATTAGACTATTTTTAATAACTGTTTCAGATGAAAAAAATTTTATTGTAATTATAAAAATTACTTTTTCCATTTAATTAATTTTTATATTATAACGAATATATATATAAGTAAAAGTGAATTTCAAAAGACTGGTGACTAAGAATGAAAGATTACAGAAGTGAAAATTGTTTTACCATAGTTTTTTAATGAATAGATACTATTCAAGAAACAAAGGTAAAAAGGATCACTTACATTTTGTAGTTGCAAAAATTTTCACGGTCATGACACAAATTGCAATAATAAAGCTTTATTATATTAGAATGTTGGACTATACTAAATTGCATTTTGAATCTGATACTTATCTATATTAATGGTCATTAAAATGAATATACCTATTAAAGAACATGTTCTTTTCTGTTTTTATTGAAACTATTTTACTTTAATATTATTTATCTTTATACCTTAAATAATAAATGTCTCTCTTTTTAGAAGCAAACTGTGGAGGAACTCCTGGAAGAAGTAAAGAAATTGAAATTGACCATTCAAAAACATGAAGTCCGTATCTTTGAACTTGAAAAGAAATTTGAGAATAGAATGGGGCAGATGAATATTTTAAAAAAAGCTCACACTAACAATCATGGAGAGAAACATTTAATGCCTGATGAAGTTTGATATGACTTTGTTTCTGATTCATTCCATTAGTATATTATGAGCATATTTCATTTGATTTTTTGAACAATTTTATGTACAGCTTCCATTGAGATGGAATTGTGTTTTACCTTCCATTTTTAGAATGCTCAGTGCACTGGTGTTGCTCTGAAAAAAAATTTTCTACATTACTGCCTTGATGTGCAGATTAGTGTGAATTCCAGTTTATATATTGATTGTAGAATGCAATTTTACTTATTACTACAGCTTAAGAATATTGAATGAAAGTTTACTTTAATTTGAAGTTTGTCAAAGCTTCAATAATATTTCTTTCAATTTGAGAGAATGTTGATGCATAGCTAATTTTTTTACTGTTGTTTTGAAATCTGATTTGGTAATATTTTTAAACAAAGAAATTGCTCTAATTATTCTGGTATTTTGTTTTAATTAGAAATCTTTTATTAATTTAAATTTGCTGTTTTCGTAGGGTTAAAATACGTGATGCATTTTCTGTTAGATCAACTCATTTGGAACACTTCACTGAATGAATCTCAGCTGTGAAAAGTCAAAAAAGCACTTTTGATGTATATGGTATTGCCTTTTTATCTTGTGTAAATTGACATTTTTTTAAATGAACATTCATTTTAAAATATTTTGTGACATTCTCTTATATCTTTGATAAAAAAAAAAAAAAGATTATATAAATAGGATTCTCAATGCTCATTTTTGACATCGTATGGATATGTAGATATTTAAATTAAAGTGACAATATAGTTATTTTATTTCAAGTGGAAAGTTTTAATCTTTTCAAACAGGCATAGAATTGCCAGAAATGTGTGTAAGAAATTATTTCTTGCATTTCATATTGATCTCTCAAATAATAATATAAAATGTTTAAACATGATTTTGTATCAAATATAAATATGGTATATTTTAATTGATATTATGTGATTCTTTAAAATGCTTACATTATTATACTATGTTTAAATTATTTATTGCTACATTTTTTGTAAAAAAATGTCGTAAATAATATATATATATATATATATATATATATATATATAATTAAATTTTTGCTATTTTATTGTATTGTATTGTTTAATTTGTATAATAAGTGCCTTTTATAAAAAAATAAATTGGAAATATGATATTTTATTCATGTATGTTTCACTTTATATATGACAAATATTTTTATGTTATCATGTACTGAAATTGCATGTACTTCATTTATATTATTTGATTTTTTTTAAAGTTTTTACACGTATCTATATATATATATATATGTAAATCAATATTTATCAAGGCTTATTAATAGATGCTTAACTGTAAGATTAAATTATCACATTGAGCAGATTTTAAACTCATTTATAAATGAATAGTAATTTTAAGTTATTAAAGAGAAAATTTTTACAGTTGATTATTTATTCATCGAAAAACATTTTTCCAGTATTATGTTATTTATAAAAATTTATTTTGATGACAATTTCAACCATGTGTCTTTATATGTGGTTATCCCTCAAAATAATAGAAACCTCATAAAATGTAGGAAAGTCTAAAAAAGATATGTGGCCATTATATGTATGGAAAATTTCTTTTATAAATAATATAGAGATTATAGATTCCATTAAAAATTTCTAAATTGTTTATTTTAGGAACTTACAAAAAAATCCTAGTTGTAAATTGGCAGTGAATTTGTTTCATGCATGTTATGAGCACTGAGTGCAGTTCTTTTAAATTGGCTAAAATAATTCAACAATACTGAATATTATGATAGCCATGGGTATTTTTACATTTTACATGCTTTTTAATGTCTTTTACATTTATTTAATTGTACAAACTATCACAATAACCTTATAAAAATGCGTCTTTTGAAAGATGATATAAGAATTGCTAAAATGTCTATGTAACTTGCTGTGAGTTCCTTTATATACTAAGTCATTCAGTATGAGATAAATGTTCTAATTGGAAGAAATATATGCTTTTTATTTAGGAAAAAGCAACGTAGCTGATAGACTTTGGAAAGCTTTCTCCTAACATAAGCTTGTCCAATTATAAGTAACAATGTGAAGGAAAATTAATCAAACAAAATTATTTCTTTATTGGTCTTTATTTACTTTGATTGGAAATAATTTCTCATTTTATATGTTTCTTGTTATTTTATCTTCATTTTAATCATAGTTATTAACAAAGAAATCTACTGATGTGTGTTGAATTTTACAATTATCTCTTGCATTCCTTTTATTGATAATCAGAATTTTCTATATTCTGTATATAGAAAACCATTCACAAATTTGGTTTGATTACAAACTCTCAATCTAGTTTGCCTTCTTTAAGGTCCAAATCTAAATTTTTCAAAATAACTGTCATGAAACATTTTACTGGCTTTATGAAACATTTTACTTCACTATGAAAGAATATGTTTATTATTTGCTTGTAAAAAAATCTAATTATTAAACTGTAAATCACATAATATGAAATATTCACTGATTTCATACATTGATAACCACGTATATAATCATTCATGATGAAATTTGGTTATTTTTACATTATTAAAAATTAATTTCTTGCATTAATTATTTGTCGAAATATTCCAATCAAGTTATTTGAAAGCATTAATTTGTTCCTTTTTAAGTTATGAAGTAAAAGATATTTTCTTACTTTTTATAAATGTATATAAATATATAAAGCAATCTTATTTAGCATGTATGTGTAATCTTGTATTAAATAAGACATGTATTCTTATGAAAATCACTTAATCCAGGTAATATTTGTGAAATTAAATTGTATTCTGTTTGTCATATTTGTTCCCTTTTTAGTCTTGCTTAAATTGTAATTAATTTCAGAAGTAAAGTTAGCTACTATAAAAATGAGCTTTAAATTGATTTCCAAATTTTGGAAGCAGTCAAGATGCAAAAAGATAAAAATATTTTTATTCTTTCATTTCACAGTTAAATACTTTAAAAATTATTTTCATTTGAACCTAGCTCTTACTTTTTTATGTACTGAGTTTTATAAATTTTATTAATGCCAAGATAAAAATTTGTGTATCTTGTTTTTCTTAGAAAAAAGTAAAAGAAAATATTATGAGTATGCAAAATAATTTGTTTAGTTTTAAATTTGGTTATTATTTATACTAAATAAACCAAACCAAAATTTATTTAAGAATAATTCCAAATAATGCTACATATAAAAAAAAAATTGGTTATTTTTTGTCTTGATAAAAATTATTCTGATTTTTACATTCCAACATCATAAATTACTATTTTTCTTTTTATAGATAATTTTAAAAACATTAAATTTTAAATTGAAGTTCTACTTTGATACAGGTGTGATTCTTTACAAAATGTTTATTTTAATTTTGTTATAAATATTATATGTGTATATATAAATATGTACATTCCTTTTTTTTTTATAAAAATCATTCTGTTAATAAGATTTTGAAATTTAAAAATTTATATGAAATATGGTTCATGTAGATGATAAAAAGTAATTCCTTAGATTAAGAATAAATATGAAAGAGTAATATTTTAAAAATAAAATATGAGTAGTAAGTTATTTTTTTCATTTAGTTAATATAAAAAGCTTACTTTTTAAGATGGTTTTAATTATAACCAGTATTATGTAAATATTAGTCAGACTTTCCATAAAGCTGTTTATTAAAGTTTAAATGTATCGAAGATATTTCTTGACATTGTGTTGTGTTATTTTGTTATTGTCATTAATATGCGTGTCTTTATTCTGAAATAATTAATAATAGTTATATTTGAAATCCTAATATGAGGCACATTATAGTGATAAATTAGGAAACTAAAGTTATATTATTTTTGCATTTTATCGAAATGTAAATACTAGTCTTGTTCATATTTAATGCCTCTAGCAGAAATGTTTTGCTCAAATAAAGATCTTAGGATTGTTTCGTGACATTTAGCTTACTTTATAATTACTAAAAGCTTCTTTTTAATATTTTAAATCACCATAAAAACTGTGCCAATGAAAAAAAAATTTATTATTAAAGTAATAATTTATTTTGTCAGATTTTAAAAAAATTTTGGTATATCTTCCTTTTGAAATATCTTCTAGTAATTTGTTACTATAAAAATCTTAAACTGTATAATAATATGAAAATGGTACAAAGTTAGTGAATTGTGTGCTCTGTGATAAGGTTATCATACATATGCTTAATCTAACATGTTGTGTAATACTTGTTATTTTATTATTTTGAATTTGTTTCATGACATTTTGTATTATAAAATACTGTATGTTCAAATATTTAGCTGTTTTATACTTTGTAGGTATAAATATATATATATCATGATTTTTAAATGCATTATTAACAAGCTGGAATTTATTTATTCAACAAATTTGTCTTAGAATTACATGTAGTTTATTTTTAAAGAAACATCTTTCACAAATGATTTTTGTTTTAATATAAAATAATTGATACATCTTGTGTTATAATTATATGAATAATGTGTAATTTTGCTTGTATTTTATGTGAATAACATTTTTGTTTTCCATTTTCTTATTTTGAGAGAAGCATTTATGTGATTTGGTTTTTAATTAACATGAATTCAAAATAATACCAAATTCCCTACAATAGTCATTACTATGAATATTCAGTAATTCTTTGAATTAATATCTGAAAGTTCATTTTTTCCTTTTTTTAATATTTTGTCTGGAACTAAAATTATTATGTAATTTAATTTCCATAATTTATTTCATTATGGGGAAAACTTATTATAGCCTTATTAATATACTAGTATAAAATTCTGTAATTTTTTTTTTACTTATTTGCTTATTGAAACTTCTAATACATGCATATGCTAAAAAAGCAATATAAATTAATCCTTTAATATTTAAAATATATCAATAAATTTTAAAATCTTCATTGCAAATGTAGCCTATCCATGAAAGAGAAAACTTGAATTGCACTCCAGTTCTTTGTAATAGTGGGTATTAAGAATTGTAGAATTATATATAATATTTTAGGAATTTCTATATTAATTTTCTAAATGTTGTGTGTTTTATGTGTTTTTCCCATTTTTCTATGTATTTTTGTGCATTCAAGCATGCATTTATTACATAAAACTTAGTGAAAAAAGAAGTGAATAAGGATTTTTCCAAAAATAAAATTTTTACTCACTAACTTAAGATTTAAAACAAAATTTTCCGCAGTTGCAAGGCAAGAATTTTAATATTATATTGCTTGCAGTTTGACAAGCTTGTCCCATTTTGGATCTTGTGCCGTAAAACCCAACCACCAAGTTGCTTGAAGAATTTTATTAAAAACTTATGAAATAAAAATTAATATTTTTTCTATAGTTTTAATATAACTTGAAATCTTAGTATCATGGATAGGCTATAATTTGAACTTCTATTTTATGTTGATTTATATTTTCATTAAAATTTATTTAAATAACACACTTGTATGTTCATAATTTTTGATTACTCTATGATATTGCAATTTTCATACTTTTGTATATAAAGTTTTAATTTACCAATTTAGAGAATTTTTTGTTTGTGAAATTTTTTTTGTATTATCATCCTAACTATCTGCTCAATGAGATTTTTAAAATTATATCCTCTATGTAAAACCAGAAAAAAATAAATGGAGTAAAATTTGCTTATGAAAACCATGTTTTTATTTTATATTCATTTGCAATTCTTGTTGCAATTTGTTTTTAATTAATATAATCCTGTAAAATCCAGTTATTATCATCAATGCTTTCCAAGGATTGCATAACTACACAAATAAGTTTGAGCTTGCAATAATTTACTTTAATTCCTTTTAGTGTTTTTTGTGTGTACTTGTTCCTAATATTAAAAATAATATTTATAAAATAATTATAATCTCCGAGTTCTAAAATTAAAAAAATGGCAAAATTTTTTCTTCATAAAGCACTTTAATTAATTAATATTATTTATATTTAATTAATGTCCAGGATTTTTAACTTCATACTGGTGTTAATTATTTATCAGTTCAGAAATAATTCATATAACCCATTCGTTCATTTAGTATTTTTAAAACTGATGTGTGTAGCTGGTAATCTAAAAAAATGTGTCCGAAATCTGAGGAAAATTTCTATTTATGTAAAAAAACTTTTTAAATTTTTAATTTTTTTATTTGTTTTTTGTAATGAATTTAAAAGCCTTGAAAAAAGTTTTATTCAATTTTTTTTTTTTTTTTTTTTTTTTTGTACTTTTGAAATATTATATAGTTGAGGAACTGATGCAATATTTCCTTCATAAATCTAAAAATACTTATTTTCTTCTGCGAATTTTTATGGAATCCCTGAAAGTTCAAATTTGTTTCAAATCTCATTTTTATGTTAAATTTTAACAAAATATGATTAACTTTTTTTTTTTAACTTGATATAAATTTCTGTACAGCTTAATTTTCTATTGCTGCTTAAAAATTGGAGAAGTTATTTAAAAAGTACATATAGAGAGAATAATGTTCATTAAAAATCCCATCATTTCATTTGTAATTTAAATAAGGTTCATCATTTGAGCTATTTTTACCTAGTAAGGTAAAGTGTTTTTTGTGTGTACTTGTTCCTTTTTATGCTTGACAATCTTAATATTAATAATAAATTTTAACTTCTGTTAGTTCTCTGAATATCATGATTAAGTGAATTTGTGTTTGAAATTTAAATTGTTACAATTTTTTTTAATTTAATGTTTAATTGCATTAAAACTATTTGAGATGTTAAATGATCTTATGTGAATGAATTTGATGGAACTTGATAAGTTTTGATGAATATATATTGAATAAGTTCTCAGGTATTTGTTAATAATTTTTCATCGTTGAAAGTTTAAAATTATTATAACATTTTATTTCTTATATTTTTTATTATTAAGTATTAAATATATTTTGTTTTCATTCGTTCTGATTTTATGAATAATATCATTTTATGTAATATGAATAATCTAGAAATTAATATTTATATATGTATATTGTAAATCAGATCTCTCTTATGAAACAAATGATAAAAAGTATCTACTATGTAATATTTTCCATCTAATATTTTTTGTTTTATGTTTCTATAACTTTTTGTTATTTTATATTATAAAGTATAATAAATTAAAGGCTTTTCTTTTATTTTTATTGTTTTATAATTTTATAATATTCTTTTTATTAAATTTTCACTTTTTTATTTATCTGGAAATTTATAAATTAATAAAGGAACTCTGTATTCTACAATCTGTCATCAAATCAATGGAAGAATATTTATAAACAGAAATCTATATGGCTAAGTTATTATTCTGTATAATAAAAGTAAAATTATGATTGTGAAAGTAAAATGGATAAAATTTACTCTTTCCAATAATGCATGTTCAGCAATTTGTACAGTTTATCAAAATTATAACAATTGTATAAGTTGCTCCCTTGTTAGATACATAAATTAATTTAATAAATATTAATAATTTTAGGACTTTATTTAAATGTTGGAAATGAATTCAGTCATATATTCAAACTTTGATAAATTAAATTATGTCTATATAAATTTTTCTTGCATGTAAAATTATTTAAATTTGATGCATTCTTAAGAGTATATATAAAAAAAACACTTTGCACTTTTTTTTTTTTTCTTTCCATGATTTTCTTCTTCTTATTATTATAGGTTATTGAATTTTTTATTTTCGAAATTTTGATGTAAAAATTATTACTTACAGCATATAAAACAAATGTATTTTGTTTTTAGGCATTTAAATAAAAAAAATTTATTTCATATTTCATTTTGAAAGATGCATTTACTTCTGCATCTTATTTTAAACTTTCAGTAAAATATCAATATTATCTGCTGTATATAATAGGAGAATACTTTATTAAAATATTTATTTTGTATGCATCAAATTTTCGGAAAAACTGTTGGTAAATGGAAACTCATATGCCAAAAAAGAATATAAAGAAAAAAAAATTATTAGAAGTTATTTATAAGTTTTTATAATTAATATTATTTTTCCATATGTAGGATTATTATAAATAAAATTCCAGTAAAAACTGTAATTTGCTATATTAAATCTGTTATTCAAACTATCACCAAATGTGATATGAGGACTTTACATAATATTTGAGAAATTGCCATAACAATTTTTTAAATCCAAAATGTTTAATATATAAAAAAAGGCAATGTTTATAATTAATGTGCATAAATAATTTTAACGTATAATCTAAAGTAATATTTCTCTATATTTTTAACTTCTCAATTTATTGTGAAAAATTTTACAATCTTATTACACTTATATATAAAATATTGCTATATATTATATTTAAGTAAAATATTTTTACACTTCAAAATAATAATAATAATAGTTTCATTCACGGGAAAATATTAAAATAATAGTTTTGAGTGCTTTTATTTCAATTAGGTAGTAATGAAAATTCAGCCTGAAATGCAGGGAAAATGATCAGTTAAGAGAAAATTGAAATTGTGTCATATATCTAAATCAGTTTTTATTGGCTCGTAAATTTCAGCTAATCTCTTTAAGTAAAGCTGAGATATTCCATTTAAATTACTAAAATATGATGCATTGGTATATTTAATATCACTTCTAAATTTTTGAAATTATGAAAACTAATATTTTTGAAATGAGCAATATCTTTTACTTCCGTACCAAATATAACTTAAATCAGTATTTTAGGTACTTGTATAAGATTGCTTCAATACCTTTTTGATTATATCAAAATTCCATTGGGAATTAGCAGCTTTAAGCCATGGAAATGAACAAATTAATATTTTTCTAAAGAAACGTAATTAAATAGTTCCAATCTTAAAAAATAGTTGGTTATTAAAGGATTATTGTTTCATAATTACCCTTTACCAGTTTCCATCAATCCAAAACTGTTTCACGAATTTTAATTTTTAAACAAATATTGATGTGTCAGATTTAAACCTTGGTTACGTTTTTATTACGACAAGAAATTAGTAATAAAAAAATTTGCATTAGTCCAAATTTTTTGATCTTCTAAATATCTGACTCATAGTGTATCTCAATAATATACACACACTTCCAAAAGTTAAGCACGAAGATATGAAATGCAAAAAAATCAACAAATACTGTTTTGATTGACACAAAAGTGGGCAAGA
Organism: Latrodectus elegans; assembly: GCA_030067965.1. Lineage (NCBI taxonomy): Eukaryota > Metazoa > Arthropoda > Arachnida > Araneae > Theridiidae > Latrodectus > Latrodectus elegans. The sequence goes on along the minus strand of CM057820.1, from coordinate 32,833,037 downwards.
AAGTAGCATATATGTTTATGCATAAAATCAATAATTATATACAGAAATGGAAACAATATTTGTAAGTTATTAATTTTGTAAGTTATCAAGTAATGACATACTAGAGATTTAAACAGAATAATGTATAAAGTGAAAATAAGCAGCATAAAATGAAAAAAAGGAGATGAATAGGGTATGTGAGATCCCTTCATCTGTATGAAGTTTACAACTTGTGACCATGCTTTCAATTAGGTGGTCAACCACAATTGAACTAAGCAATTGCTATTCTTGTATAGCAGTTTCAAGCTCAGTAAGAGTGGCTGGAGGTGGGAAATGTGAAGAGTCAGCACAGCCGAGAGCATCCCAAAGATTTTCAATGTGATTAAGGTCGGGTAATATGCAGTTCATCGAGACGATGTCAGCTCTATAGGGTCGCGTGTCATCGTCCATTAAAACAAAAGTAGAGCCAACTACTACAGTGTACAATCTCATTATGGGTTCTAGGACTTCATCTGGATACCGGACAGACATCACAAAACCCCGTTTAAAGATGTGCAGGTCGGTGCGGTATCCTAATGAAGTCCCTGCCCACACACCATAATGCTTTCGCCAGCGAATGCGTGATGTTTTGAGACTGGTTGCGTGTTCCTTGTTCAAGCCATATCCTTATACGCTTGTCATCTGCCTCCAGAGCAAATCTTGACTCATCAGTAAACATGACATTACCACAGTCAGACAGTGCAATTGACATGTTCCCGGCACCACTTTATTTGTGCCGCTCTTGGTTGGACGGATAGACAAACTCGAGGTATCCGAGCGTACAGTCTACTCAGATGTAATCTTCGGCATACATTAATTGCCGATATCACCTTACCAATGGAAGCTTTAACTATAGTTGTCACACGTGTGGAGGTTGCTTTGCGATTCCGCTTGGCTATAAAATCGCAATATATCTATCTTCCACGGAGTTTGTAACCATTGTGCGACCGGCTACGGGCTTTCGAATAACTGCCTGTATGGTTTGTAATTGTTTTCATAAACATGAAATTACGGAATGATGAATGCCGAAGAAAAGAGCAATATCTGAGATCGACTGTCCTGTTTCAATGAGCCCAACAGCACACCAGCTCTCAAAATCTTCCATTCGTCTTCTGGGAGTCATAGAAACACGTATGTCTTGAAAACAAATTGTACGAAAGTTTTAAGCACCTATCAGCACTTACAATCAAGTTCTGTAACCCTTCATAAAGTTGGTATTTTATGAGACTACCCTTTTTATATATTTCTTGACATAAATGTGCGATTGGCTTTTACCTGACATATTTGAATATACTTCCATCTACCTCTGCAGCGATTTGAATCCTTTTCAATTTTGATTGGCTTCCGGAAATTAGCAATTTTTTCTCCGTGTTTAACTTTTGGAATTGAATGTATTAATTTGCAATAATTATTATGCACAATGTATTATTCAGTGAAGAAGTTTTTAAGATGTAAGTTGTAATGTCTGTGTGTGTGTGTTACTGTAATCGAAAACATTTCATGGTATTTTTTGGCAAATATAAATAAAGAAAATACCACAAAAAATGGAGTTCGTTTTCACGCAATATAACGAAAGGAAACACAATTTTCTGCTTATTTAAGTAAATTTTTCCGTTTTGTAAAACACTGTGTTTAAGTGATTGGAAGAGTTTAGGTGAATCGTAATAAAAAAAGCAGAGCTACTCCTAGATTGAAAAACTGGTCGGTATTTGTAGCTGAGATTTTCAAATGGTTACTTAAAAGGGGAAATATTTTACTTTGAGGGGAAAAGGCAGAACTTTTATATAGGCAGACTCGTTACGGCTGGCAAGTATTGGGTAAGGGTAACGCTAGTAATTAACAAAAATAGTTTGAAAAGATATTCGAAATGCTGGTAAATCTAAAAGATTAATAATTATCTTTTTATGAACAATGTTTATGGAATTTAATGCAGTGTTCTATAGAATACAATAAAGATTGATGTTAATCATTTTATCCAAAACAGTTCTCACTGGCTATAAAAAATAAGCAACTATTTCGATTCTATTTGACATTTTAAAATGGTTTATCATATGACATTTCCAATTCTGCATCCCATTATCAGTTATTCATCCGCAGTACTATTTAAACTGAAATACTGAGCACAAAAACTTGATTTTTAATCATTTTTATTGTTTTTAATATTTTTCGAATCCAACTGACAAAACGATGGATGTGTGATTTCCCCTCATTCTCAGTTGAAAACACTTCCGTGATTGTGATATGTTCAAGGCAAAGCCAGTTACCCTGGGTTTCCGCATCAATGGGGTCCCTAAATTGAATCAAAAATTTGTTTTCGATAGAATAGAAATTTTATTTTTAGGAAGTAAATGGAGTCCCAATTAGGCTAATTTGATGTATGATGAGATAGTCTGAGAGAAAACAAACAAGCACACTAAGGTTGAACATAATTCTGCACTCATACTGTCTGCCACAAGAATAATTTCTAAAATGTTCTAATTAATTAATGGCGGTTACTCTCTTAACCGTTTCAAATGAGATTAAGGGTATTATAGGACTGTTTAAGGTGATCAGGTTATTTTAAACGCACCCAGAGTAGGCCTAAATTGGTGCCTTTTATTCTGGCTCTTTCTGTCGAAAATGGAAAGTAGAAGCAATTTATTTAGTATTAGGCTATGGTAGATATTAGCTAGGCAACTTCATCATCCGAAGCGATAGTAATTCTACAATTCGGGTAATAGATAACCCAGAGAATACTTTACCTTTAATACATAAAATCCGAGATGTTCTAATAAAATAAAATCCTAGAAATAGATCAATGCCCATGAGAACTATAAAGAAAAAAGGTGGGCATACTTTCTTTCAAAACAAGCAACAATTGTATCCATTAATTGAAATCCCATGTCTGAAATCTCATCTGAAACGTCTTAAAAACATGCGCTAAATCAATGTCAAATTTATTGACAGTAGAACAAGGGTGATGGACTTACACACTTCTTCCTAAAGTTTCTACCAATTATTTTGCTAGTAATCCATATTTCAATCGTCATTTCCCGCCATATTTCATTCGCCTCCTATTATAAATGATTCAATAGATGTTAAATCCCCATATGGTAAGGTTCATGTGGTAAGGTTTGCCCATGTGGTAGAGAAAGTTCACCAATACATTGCATCTTCGATTGCACCATTACAGCCAACAACAACCTAAGATCTCCATCAGACATTCCTCCAATTCAGCATCTTTAGTTTTGTATCAGACCTAGAGCCTCTCAACATTACAAAACCAGTTTAATGAGGACCCTCAAGGACTTGGACTTGAACGTGTGCCAACCGATTTCTTAGTCCTGATCTGATTACTTAACGGACTCCATGTAACGTCATTTTTTTATTCTTTTACAGTTGAAGAGGAATGATATATGCTTGCTAACCCTTGGTACACATTAATCGCCTTCCTTCACGTCTCTCTGCATACTGTTGAAAATTGAATGTGTTTTGTTCCCATAAAAACAGACAAGTTGACTGGAACTTTTTTCAAAGTTTACACTATATCAAAAGATATACCGTCTACTACGAGGGAAAAAAAAAGCTTTGATGATGGTGATTTTGTTCACCTAAGTAATAGCACAGATTAATAGATTCATGCAATTTATTAAAGATTATGCAAGCATACCAATTAATTAGTTTGTGTAAAACAGAAAATTTGATTTTGTCGCAATACACACAATTAAAAGATACTTAAATAATTATTGATATATTTTATTTAAGCCAAAAGAAAAAAAGCAAATACAATTTTGACTCGCATAACATTTAATGCATATGATATCTATATCTATTTACATACATGCAGATAGTTCATATATATATTTCAGATATATAAGATAGCGCTTTTAGTTATATTTTGGATGGTGCTAAAAATATGGAAATTAATGTATTGTAATGCGAAAGTTCTGTTAACTTTTATTTAATTAATATGAACAGTTGTTCTTTATTCTGAGATGACACGTTTTATGTATATTGTTTTTGAAGATGGTGTTCGTGTTTCCTTGGGCTCATCCATCTAAACCTACTACTTCAACTTCTTATGATAATTTTTGGTTCTGGATGCTTGGGTATCTCTTCAAAAGAGGTTGTCCTCCATGGTCTATCCTCCATCATTTCGGCAACTCGCTTCTTAAGCTTCCCTTCTGTTTTTGGTTTAGGTTTTGTCGAGAGTTTTTTATCTTCTGGCTTGGGTTTTTGATCTTGTGGTTTAGGTTTTTGATCTTCTGTCTTGGGTTTTTGGTCTTCTGGTTTGGGTTCATGATCTTCTGGCTTGGGTTTGTGATCTTCCATCTTAGGTTTCTCAATGGAAGGTCCAGGTGCATCTTTCTTCGATTCTGACAATAGTTTATCCGTGTCCTCTTGATCTGAAATGCCAGCTTGAGCCAGCTGTATTCTTAATTCAGTTTCTGAAGACCTTTCCGGGTGTAACAATGCCTCCGGTTCTTCATATGACTTGGGGTGGAAGAATGCTGGGTCATTCCATTTCTGAACTTCGCTGGAACCGAAAACTAAGAAGATGATGGCAGCAGTTATGGCAATAACTGCAGATATATAAAATAAGATATCCCATTCTTCTGTAGTTCTCTGCAAAGTCAAAACGTTTTTCTAATTGTCAATGGTATTCATAAAATTATGTGTTAATATTAAAATTCGTAAAAGTACTGAAATATTGCTTAAATATTTTTATGTTTATATATATTGGAAAGAAAGTTAATATAAAGGAATATCTCTTTTTAGGTTCTGCTTAAATTTTATTTGAAATTATATTTTAGTAAATAATTCATATTTTAAATACAAAGGGTATTGACACATTTTTAGAACGATTTCGCGGTTGCTTAATTAATGTTTAAAATGTAAAGATTATTTTTTTAAATGTTCGATCTCATAGCCTTTTTTCTGGACTATATGTCTGCATCGTGATTTCCATGATAGAAGAGCTTTACACAATATTTCCAGGGGTATATATATACAATATTTCCATTCCTCTTCCACTACTTTCCAGAGTCTATCTATCGTGGTGGGTTTGCGTTTAGAAAGAGCCTTTTTTAACAGATCAAAGGCACAATTGTCCATAGGTAAAACGTCAGGAGACTTCGCAGGGATATGTTGAAAATGTATACTTGCAATACCTGCATTAGTAATCATTTTTTCAAGGAATGCAGTGGTAGTTTTCGAAGTATGACTTTTAGCTTTGTCATGATGAAGTTCTTCTCTTTGAATGTCAATGGTTTAAAAAAGTGGAATTTCTTTTGTAAATATTGGGCGTAAAACTTTCTCCTGATAGTACGATGAGTTGATTTTAACATTTCTTTCCACTCTTTTTATTTTTAATTTCCCATTGTTGGAGAAACTTGCGACAATCATAAGCCCCTTACTGAAACTTTCTTCACATTGACGGAAACGGGTTTGTACATTTTTTCTCCTCATTTTCTATAGTAAAAAGACTTTTTCTTGTTACAGTCATTTAGGTAAACCCATACTTCATCAAGGGTCACAATGTTTTCCCGTTTATCTCCTGCTAAGTGGTTTTCATACAGGATTGTACAAAATGTTTTGAGTTGAGCCACATGTCTCAGCAAAAGCTGGTGAGCATTATGTTTTTTAGCATTTTTAAGTTGTAAATACTTGTTTATTATTTTATTTATTGTTGCTACAGATGTATCTAAAGACTTTGCAATTGATTTCTGAATTATCGGAATTTTCTTGTTGCCAGCGATTTCCCTTTAGAAATATTTGAAACTGTGCGTACCTTTTACGGATATTCGTTTGGAGTCTTCTTTCTATGTAAAAATAATGATTGACTGTTTTTACCTGTCCGATTAATAATATTACTTATTTTGCACTTAGAAATTTTAACACCATACATTTCACAACATTTTTTAATTCTGGAATAAGGACGTTTATCTTCGGAAAGCGCAAAAACATATCCTTCAGTTCACAGCATGTTTATATGTGACATTTTGAAAGAAGAATAAATTTAAAAGTAGCAGACGATATTTCTCATTTCAAATAATAAGCTGTTGCCAAAAATTTTTATTATAAAACATTTTTATTTTAAAATTAATTATCGAAATCATTCTAAAAATGTGTTAATACCCTCTGTAATTTCATTAGTGGGTGTGAGGGATTATGTTATCTGATTCACAGTTGTCAATCAAATGTTAAAATTCTCTCTAATATGCAATTGCTTCTCAATTTATTATAATGTCCATCTTAATGAACTACCATCTTAATGTATTGAATGTACAAATCTCACTGCGTATCGGTTGGAGTATTTTGTGCTTTAATACAATTTGTCTTATTTAGCAAGATTGCAACACCACTAACTATTTGAGTTAAGGCCTTCAGATCAAAACTCTTTGGGTTTAACTCTCACCTAAAACATGGATGTGGATAGTTCTAAATCTATTTTAAGCTCAATCCTAGTCAAATTTTTCCTCATACGAATAATAACAGAGTTATGTACCAATCCAAATCTCGGTACATGAATTTATTAATTGGTTGAATACAGCAAATGACGATTGTGAAACAAGAACATTAAAAAAAGTATTGCTTTCTATCTAACAAAATCTATATTTAGAATAATCAAATAAATAAAATTTATTTCTATTATATTTCTACACTGGAATATATATGTAGATGATTAAAATTTCAGTTAGTTTTAAAAAATTAGTTTCCTTCAATCCTTTATTATATCCTGTTATTGTAACACGTTATTTCTAAATGCCTAATTCTCATAGTCAATGTTACTAAATATAGCCAACACTTTCGTGGTTTTGAATCACGGTCAAATAACGAAATAAACTCCTGAAGTAGCATCTTTTTTCCATAATAAGGAATGACATCGGATCTAATCAATTTTTTTATCACGCATAAATTTTCGCAGCATGATGGTTTTCGACTAAGTTAGGATTCAAAACCACTACCTTTCAGACACCAGAGCAACAATTTTCTGCATTAGTTTATTTACTCTTTGCTTTTGTGCACTAATAGTCATGATTTCCAAGTTTTGTAAAATTTTGTGTGCAATTTGAAACCCCTTGTCATAATTTAGTTTGAAGCCAATTTTTGGATTATTGTGATGTTGAAAAATTTAAAGTCCTTTCATTCCTTATAATTAATAGTATTGTTTTCTGTGTTTCAAAATAAATGATCAAACATTCAAAAAACGAGTTTAGGAGAACGTCTATTTTGTTTTCAGTTGAACTGCTCCAACATCAACTGGATATTTGCAACGCATGTGGGAAGCACAACTTATTGACCATCATACTAATCATATGCATTATTAAATTTTGATAAAAGAGACATCTTTTACAATCACTCCAGGGAAAATAAACTCGTAGTTTTATGAATATTATCTAAAACTAAACCATGTGGCGCGATAACCCACGTGGGCCAAGACCTACATTACCCATCTCTATTTTCCTGATCGAAATGCTTTGGGGAATGAAGCATATGTCGCGATTAGATGATCGACCTAACGCGAAACTCCCAGTGTTCAGTTCGTAAGCATGCTTGGTGTTCTGATTATCGACCCACTGAATGTATGAAAGGCTGAGTCGACCTGGCCCAGCTCGAGGATCAGACCTCGGACATGTGGCTAGGGATCATGAAACAGTGCCACCAGGCTTCACGAATGTTATCATGCATGCATAATCTTTCCTTTTCTTAAAAGGGCGTTGTGTGTTTGTTTTGCTTTTGAGCAATTATTTTTGCAAACAAACAATACCCTTAATTTATAGAAATAAGTGCAATTTAAATAGTATTAAAATACACTTACTATTTCTCTTGTTAAATATCCAATAAAGGTAGGAATTATTATTCCTGCAGTTGCTGCAAATGTATTTGTAATTCCTGATACGGTACCTGTAAAAAATATGTATTTTGCATTAAGTTTTTACGATTAACATTTTTCTTCAAGATAAGAATTTTGTAATTTTTAATTACTGATTAAAAAATGGTTTTTACATTTACAACATTCCCAAATATTTGAAAGAAAAAGGATCTTAAATTTAATATAGGTTTTAAGTGAGATTTAAAAGTATATTCTGCGAAATAAATTTAAAAAAAATTATTTCCTTAATAAAGGCTAAACGAAACACATTAAAGAAATAATTAATGGCAAAACGAAACAAATAGTTGAGGTTATTAAATTAATAAATTAATATATTTCTGGAATTTGGAAAGCGAGATTTCCACTGGTGAAGAGTGAAAATAAGTAATATGTATGTGTGTATGTATATGTATTTAGAAACAGTCTAAAATAGAGTGTTAAGGTAGTGAATGCAAGACACGGATACACTCCAAATAACATTTATTTAAAGAAATGATGAAATAAAGTTTAATTGTCCATCTGCAATCTAAAAATGACTTTTATCATGGTTAGAAGATCATGGTATGAAGACAGAGAACTGAAAGGGGTCTATACAGGGGATGCTACGGGATTGTAAAATGTATAAAAAAGGTCATAAAAATTCACTACATCTGTGTTTTACGACCTCAGTGTAGGGGTGACATACGGGAACATTCATAAATTTAGAATAGTATATTAAATAGTTATATATATATATATATATATATATATATATATATATATATATATATATATATATATATATATATATATATATATATATATATATATATATATATATAATTGTAAATATGTGTAAGATAAACTTTTGAAATAAACCTCGCGTTTCTGTTCAAAACTTTATTTCCATCAATAAGATATCTGAGATATTGATGTTAGGACAATCCATATTAAATAACGAAGACATTTTTGAATAAGACACTTTGGATGTTTTGTGGAAGAAAGCTAGTTTTCAGGGTAACGGTATAAAGAAAGCTCAGAAGAAAGGAAAAATAATTGTTTTACTAATTCTAATTTTATCGATGAATTTCACATTGCTTAAACACGGGGTAAATTTGACAAAAAGAAATAAAAGTAGCAAACATATGTTAGTGAATTTAAAATATACATATTTGAATTTTAATCAGTATAAAATGTAACTTCAAGATTTTGTATACATTTGCTCTAATTGTGTAAGATAAATGTGAGTGTTGGGAAGTTTGAAATCTAAGTTGAAAATTCAAATATTTGTTCTAACTCAATTTTATTTGTTAAAGGTCTATAAAGTTAGATTTATTTTGGAAAATGGGACAACTACGGATGCTAAGATGGATGCCATATTTAACAAGATGCATTATTGGCAAATAGTTTTTCAATTTAAAATCTGAACCTGCAGAAATAACACACATCGAACATAAAATATCGGTTTCGAGCAAGAAAAGGTTTACTAAGCTTTCGCCCCTAGAATAAAGAATATTAAAACGCATTTCTTTTTCATCAATATAGGAAAACGCATTTCTTTTTCATCAATATAGGAATTCTGTACGCATTTTAAACACGATATTTTAAGATAAATAAGTTCTACGTTTGGATTCCAAAGTAAGAAATTGTTCGTTGCAACGAAATCACTCTGACCTTAAGAAATGACAAAACTCTGAAATGAATGGAAGTCTTACACCGCCCTAACTTTTTTAACAATTTATATTATTTATCTTCCTTTCTAATATAAGAGAGTATATTTGAAGGCTGCCCAAAGAGAATTTAAGGACATGATTTAAGTTTTCTTGTGTGTGTGTATGTTTTGCCCAGTGAATGTATCACAATGATTTCTTTTATTTTCTTTTGTGACATGTAAATATGAGATGAATAAGTATATGAGGATATTATGATCAGAATGAATGGGTTTTTTTCCCCATTGCTCACTTTTAAAATTATGAATTACTATGTGAGATGAGAAATCAAAATCATGAGCGTTTGGCAAATCCTTTCACAAAGAAAACATGATTTAAGAAGTAATTAAATAATTTCAAATATAGTTATTAGAATAAATTTATCTTAAGATATACTTATAAATACATTTATATAAGCCTAAATAATGAATATTTTTCTCAGATAACTTTTTAAAGTGGAATGAAGTGAACAATATAGTGTTCATCTGTTGAAAAATATTTAATGTCATACCTACCAGCATAACTTGGTGACATCTCTATTGGTATCACTGAAGTCGATGAAATGGACATTCCACACATTCCTAATCCGAGTGTCAATGTAAGAATTGTGAACAATCTGTTGCATGTTGTAAATGTAAGTGTTATCATGCTCATTGCAAAACCGGACAATCCTAGAAAGAAACCACAAAAAAGTCATTTTATTTCGTAAATTTTTCGCTTCAACTTAATTATGTATATTCAATATTTATCTTTCGAAACTGAATGCAATTAACTTTGTTATCTTCAAGCTAATCAGTTTGATTTAATTTCTTTTAAGTGTGGAAATAAAGTTTCTGATGAAGTAGATTTTACAGAACAATGAAAATGTACAAATTATAAATCTCACCATGTTTCTGAAAAATAAATTTTACAAAACATTTTTACATTTATACATTGCATAATATTTTTGAAAGATTTTTTTTTTTTGCTATTTACTGATATTTATTATTTATGGATATGACCATATTCTATAGATTATTTAAGCAGATGGTATTTTTTCCTCACTTCAAAGAGTGCTAGAAATTACACTTTTTCATTTGACTTACCTGCACCTATGAATATTTTGTGAATCACTATGGGTCTTATTCTTTCCTTTTCATTGAGTTTTCTGTTAAGTATGCAGGTGCTTATGTAAATTAGAGCTTCTAATAAATAAGGGAAAGAGGATACGATGCCATTCTGAAATATGGTTATAAAAAAAGATCAGTGCTGAAAAATATTTGAGTCCTTATACTATGTTGATAATCAATTAAGTAACAAATAGTTATTTAATTTATCGAATGTGTGATATTAGTATAGGCATACAAACAAAATGAGTGATATTCCTAGATATTATAAATATGATTTAGATCAATCACAAATATAGTATGCTTGAAAAATTTTATGTTTTCTATTACAAAACTGTTGCAATAGAAAAATAATGAAAAAATGATAAATAAGGACAATATTATTAAAAATTAAATTTCAAAAACAAAAATATCATATGGAAGAAGAAATCTGAAAATTACATTCAGATTCAATAAGCCTCACATAAACTCTGTTGCAAAAATAAGATCTAAAATTCAATGTTTCGTTGGAAGATAAGATTGCAAACTTTAAGAAATTGAGTATTTCTTAAAAGAAAAATATATTCAGCAAGACATTCCTAAGAAAGAATCACTTATTGATTAGGTAAGAATATTTTAACTATTTCAACTTCAGACACCAAGATCACGAGAGAATGTGCTAATTATATATATATATATATATATATATATATATATATATATATATATATATATATATATATATATATATATATATATATATATATATATATATATATATATATAATACACTTTAAATAATTGTGTATGTTTTCTCTGTTGATAATAAAATATTTTAATAATTCTTATTGAATTCGTAATAGATAAATAAATGTAAGAACTTCCAACATATCGTTTCGTAAGTTAATTATTGGTAAATCAGTTTTATATTTGTTTTGAGTAAAAATTAGTTTTACTTTCCTCAATTTTATGGATTTGCTATCGTAACAGCATAGATATTAAAAAATATTTGACTTTGAGATAAAATCTTCTATTCCTCTCAAAGAAATGACATCTGGTTTTGCAATTGTTGTTGTAGTTATCAAAATAGTAGATTAGATTCACTGGATCGTTGAGCAGAAAAGAGTGGACGAACAAATTCCAATATAAACTCTGCGACAGAAAATAAACATATTTTGCAATTTGTTAGTGACTTATAAGTGTCAATTACCATCTGTTTTGTTTGCCACGAATCACGTCATAACAAATTTAGTAATCGTCCATAATTAGGAAAACACAATAAATCCAAAATTACATGCAAACAAAATTTTAATTAATTCAAAAATAAGGGGAAAAAAACTAAATCAAAATAGTAATATCTAAAAAGGTATTATGAAATTCATTGATTGAATAACACAATAAAATATGCTTTTTTTTTAAATCGTGAGGTAGAGAGTAATAAGAAACCGTTTTACCATTTCAATACCGAACTTCAAAATGGTAGCCATGAAGATAGGAATTACAGTAATATATATACAAACAGCCCAATAACATGCGAATGCTACTGCAACATATGCCCAAACAGGTCCAGATTCTAAAATGTGCCTTATTGGAACGGCGAACTTCTAGAAGAAAAAATAAACATGTGAAAGATATTCGATATAAATTCTCAAGAAAAAACATATGAAATCTGACTAATAACTCTTATACATTAGTGACGGATTCTTTAAAGACCTTAACTTAAAATAAATTGAGTAAAATATATAGATTTTTTTAAACTGCGATCATATTAAAAATGTTTTTTTCTAGTTTTAATCAAAAAATAATAAATAAATAATTATTAATCTACTTTTTGCGATAAGCTGGGTGAGATTTTGTTTCATCAGATTTAGAAAATTATGTCTTAGAAACTCCAACATCATCTAAAATAACTGATTGGAGTCAACATCAATATAAGACAAAGAATTATCATCTTCGTAATCAGTATTACCTCAAAACCAAGTCATCATATGCGTTAAGTTTAAAATAAATAACTAATTTTATTGGATCATCATATTAACTTTAACATCGTGCATTTTTCACTTCTTTTATTTCAGAATTTTACGAAATAAAATAAATTTCAACGCATGCAATAAAACAAAGTTTTTTTTTTATTTTAATGCTAAATTTAAGTCTTCTGCACAGTTCCTTGACTTTTAATCGCTTAGATTTTTATACGAAATATATGGCTGAAAAGCACAAATTTATTAAGCTTGAGTTTAGTACTGTAAAATTAAAAAAAAAAAAAAAACTAATAAATTACACACACACGCATATATATATATATATATATATATATATATATATATATATATATATATATATATATATATATATATATTGATGAAAAATTAGAGGAGGAATTGTAGAAAATCATTCTGAATTAAACTTATATGCAATAGAATAGTAGAATAGTTTATGACGGTCCGGTTGTTTGTAGCTATACTGACACCTTTTTATAACACTGAACTAATTTGATCGGGATCTACAATTTTAAAAATGACTTCAAAAATAGACAAATTCAAAAAGAGATTCGACCTTACGATTTGTTGAACAGAAAATTATATTTAAAAAAAAGCTCGGCCTGTTTTAAATGGTTCTTTAGACTTACCATTGAGTAAGACGTGTAATTAGACTAAATAAATGTATTAGTTCAGCGACATTAACTAGATTTCAGGTTCTGTAAGGCCAATCAGTAAAACCTTTTTTTTGAGTTTAAATGTTCTGGGTTTGATCCTCTATTGGAAGATAGGAAATAGATAACACTTTTCTACTATCCGCATTTATCGCAAGTGCATTTATCGGAGTGCGTCCTTTAACACTGCGAAATGGCCTAAATATTGCTATAAGATATTTTAATGTCTACCTCGTAAACTGTCTTTCGAGAGGTTTTATTTCCATAATAAGGGATCATATTCACTTGTCGCAAAGGAGTAAAGCCGGAAAATTTTGAAACATCCACCTGACAGATGTGCATGCATAAGACAGAAATATGTATCTCCTGTTGTTCATCAGTAACAGCGACCTATCAGAAGTGGCTACAGAAATGATCTCGGAAGGCAAAACTACTGTAGACTTTATTAAAATCTTTGACCAATAAGCAGATGGTTTTATTATTCGTTATTACTTACTTGAGACAGTTTGGGAATGCCTTGTAATATTCGTTGAAGTTCTTGATGAGTAATGAATGGATGTGTCAGAGGTGATTCGTATATCAAGATAATCCAAAAAAGGCACCAAACGAGTCCAACACCTCCTAAAATAATAAAAATATAAGCGTTATGAAATAGTTTTATTAAAGTCATTTCAAAAACAGAACCTTATGTAAAAGTAACTTTTTTGTATTAAACTGTAAATATGTTTGGTGATATCAGTAAAATAGTAGGGTAATTACTAAATCCATCCAAATATGTTGTAAGCTTAAACGTTTAATTGTAATTTAAACAAGAAGTTATGTTTTAAAAGTAAAATTATTGTAAATTTAAAATTAGTAATATTTTACATATAGATTGTAATAAGTTCCCATTAATATAAATAAATTTAAATTAGAAAACAGAATAGATTATAAAGAGATAAGAAAGAAAGAAATTAAGTAAAATGGAATACAAATAAATATAAGTAAGGAATAAAAAATATAGGAAGTAATATGGTTAGAGAAAAAAAAATTAAACACACACAATTACAAAATGTTAATAAGTTTCCTTTTAAATGCAGAATGAAGCAATTTTTGCCACATTTGAAGATATAAAATACAAAGAAATGTGAGTGAAATAGAGTTTACATTTAATATTTTGAATAATATTTCTTTTTAGGATAAAATATATATAGGAGTAGATAACCCAAATTCAAGGGACCAATAAAACGGTACTGAAATGAAATCAGAACTATATATGTGATAGCAATTTATACGAATTATTTCTCTTAAACACACAATATATTTTAACTGTACTTACAAAAATTAGGTAAAGAAATAAAGAACATTAAAAGAAATATCATTAAAAATCATAAACTTAATGAGTATGTGACTGGAAGAACAGCATTACTATGCAGATGTCTTTGGATATATCTTTGGTTGTCTCAGGTTGTAATTAGAAACGGGAATAACCATTAAAATCTGTCAATCACTAATCAGTTTCTTATTGACAGAAACCGATATTATTGTAATCAGACTTAAAAGCGCGCGGATGTAAAATTTAAGTGGAATAACAATTGCCATGAAAGTAAATTCTTCTCTCACGTCAATTGCAAATAGTCATGCTTATGTTTGAGTAACACGTTGGACATTTGTTCACGACAAATCCATTGTTGTGGCAGCTCCTTTAAAAGTTGTTCAACTGTATCATTGTATCGGGATTCTAAATAATTCGATGTCAATCTAAAGATGACCTCTAGAGCTTCTTTAGTTTGTTATTGCAGTTGCGGCTAGTTTTGCGAACATTATTTATCCTAACATTGTTGTGATCTAGTTAAGCGATATTTTGGTTATACAGACACAGAGCCGCGATTCCTATGTGGAGTGACTAATTGCTTTGTTCAATTAGTTTCTTTAAAATTTTAATAAATATATATACACATAAAGCAAATGACTTTACCATATATATAGAACACATATTCCCATCCAAGACTATCAGCTTTGCAAATGACTCCAGCAATGGAGACGCCAAAGACACCTCCAAGAGGTATTCCACTGCCAATCAAGCACATGGAAAACGGTCTTTCATTCTTCGGAATCCATTTTCCCATTAATACACTAAATGAAGGTATAATGAAACCCTAGAAATATATGTAAAAGTGTGTAAATTTGAATTTTATGAAATCCATCAAAGTTATATTTTACAATTACGAGGTATAATTAATTTTTTAACAGCCATTAAGATAAAAATAGAAAATAGGCATATAGAATATATTTTTTTTAAGGTAATTTTACATATAATTGATAAATGTACACTGAGTTCAATCAACATTGAAAAACAAGAAATGATCAACTGATATTAAGTATTACCACTGAGAAATACATTAACAGATTGGTGTCAAACAACAATATTTAGAAATGAATAATATATTCATTTCACACACACAATTTATGTACCTTTACAAGGGAAAACAGAAAACTGATATAAAATAGTCTATAAACTTCATGACAACGTACAGAAAAGGGAAGAAACAAGGAAAGAACAGATATTGCTCATATAAATCTCGTACTGAATAGAAGAAGGAATTGTTTCGCAATTTCATATAAAACAGTAGAAAAAAGAAATGTATGTTGTATGGCATCATTTAAAAGTATTGATTTTAAAATCGTAAATTTAAGGAATTTCTCAGGAGTAAGAGTTATTTCTTTTCTTTCCAAAGTAAGCTTATGAAATTTTGAATGATTAATTTTCCTTGAGAAAAGGAATTATTCAAAATTAAATTCGTTGCTAAGAAAAATTACTTTGTTTTAGAACTTACAAATACATGCATGTGAAATTGAAAACAAGAATGGTTATCAACCATAAATGAATCATTAAAAATATTTAAATATGGGTTCAACATTATTCATTTCATATTCGCTATCTAATAATTCATATATTAAAGATGTTTTAGAATTTAGTTATGATTCTAAATGAAATCCTTATCTATATTTTGAAAAGTTTTCTTAAAGTAAGAATTACAGAAGTACCAACGAAAATGTAAATCAATTTTTTTTATGTAAGTCATAGCTTTTTTTTCAAATAGATCTAATTTTTTATGGCATGGAAAAGAGATAACTAGGAGACCTGTTCCATATATTTAATTTTCAATTGAAGTAATATTATATTTAATCAATCTTTAAATAGTAGTTCTCCTTTTTCAGAAAATTTCCCCAATTGAATTAACACCAGATTTAATCAATTCGTTAAGCAATAGTTTTGATTTTTTATCAAATTATTTTTATGCTACTAAAAATGGAATGCTTCTATCAAAAATGCTAACTATCAAAATGGAATATTTCACATAAATGACACAAAGTCTTATATGTATTTATTTCTTAATATTCTGCTGCAATTTTATTTTTACACAGAAAGAAAACAAAGTGAACACATGTCCATAAATTCAGGATAAGTCAAAAGAACATGAAAATCATATGCGAAAGGAAAAATGCCACCTGAAAAAATATCACTCAGATGGCCAAGTGTTATATGCAAATTACAGGAAGGCACTTGATGACACCGAGCACATGCCACAATGAAGAGGGCGTAAGAGAGAAGTATATAAAGACTTGTGCGAAAGAAAGAAATGTATTCACAACCGGTTCATATGGAGCTCAATGCTACGACCGCACTCGTAAGATAGAGAGAACTCGTGTGAATGATGATTTACGTGCTGGACTTATCAGTCATATGAAATCGTACGCAGAGGGTAGATAACGAGAAACTCAGAATCATCCAAACTTTCTTCTCTTGGCTGTGGCAAAGATTCCAAGATGTGCAAATGTCAGTAGAAGTCACAGAACAGTCACCCTCAAGTGATAACAACAAATAACCAGGATCCGACTTAGTTTAATTGGGACCTCTCTCTACTTCACTAAAACAAACTTTCTATTTCATATGGTAAGCGATTTTATTTGATTGGTATTGTAAAATGAACTTTCTATTTGTCTTGAAAGCCATCTGATTAAAGCCAACTACTCCGGCCAACTATCCTGTATGTCCCTACCTTGCTCTGCAAACGACGATCGGTATTTGGCAGCAACAGCCAAAAGAAACAGGAAGAAACAAAAGGAGATCACAGTAGCGAACCTTTCAGCTAACGTAGCCACGTAATGACCGTTTCATAGCACATCATGTTTGGGTCAGTTTGGTCTATATGCTCGCAGACCCGTCAATTGTTCTGCTCACGGCGATTCACTGTCACCAGTCGTCACCTTGAAGTGGAGAACATACATTGTGGATATTGTCACAGTGGTCTTTTTTTATGTTTTTCGATGAATCAAGATTTAGCTTGCAATCCGATTCACATCGAACGTTAATATGTAGAATGTGACAGGTACCCAGAACAACCAAGACAACATCATTGAACGCCGATTTTTCGGTGATCAAGAGTGTTCGTTTGAGGAGGTATAATATTGGGCTCTAGAACAGATCTGCATATTCAAATAGGAAAAATGACTGCCAACATTTATTGGGAAATTATTCCGGTACAACATATCCGTTTGCTTAGAAATGGTGTGGGCAAGGACTTATAAAAATGCCCAACCTCATCGTTCAACCATCGTCAACGACTGTCTTCAGTCGGAGGATATCACTTGTATGCAATGGCCAGCATTGCCACCAGACAGAAATTCGATAGAGCAGGAATGGGACACGCTTAACCGATGAATCGTAAGCCATAAACACGCCTTACATCCGTACCGAAACTTCGGAGTGCATTGCTTGTTGATTGAAATTCTCTACTCCAAGTAAAAATTGATAATTTGATCCTCAGCATGCCTCAGAGTTGTACGGACTGTATTTCTTCGTATGTGAGACGTACAATGTATCAACAACGTACTCTCTTGTTGTTGCATGAGCAATATGTGTAAATGCTACTGTGAACTATAATCGTGGTTTGTATGCATGGTATCATACCTATACTACCTTTTTTCTTCCATTTGTTTAATGCATTGGCTTTTTGGATAAATCAGATTTGTTTTGTTTCTGCACCTTTAGTTGCCAATGCCGGCATTATCCTTAATTTATGGACATGTGTGTATTTGCAAGAATAGCATTTTATATGTCAGTATTAAGAGAGATAACTTCAAACTAAAACTACTTACTTGCCCAATTCCTTTTATAAGCTGCAAGAACAATATGGTGTAACCGTGATTGGTTATTGTTACGGGAATGAGCAGTGTCGCCACCGAAGACAATATTGTACCCAATAAGAGAGTATATTTGGCATTCATTTTCTCGGCTAGTCGCACCCCGAGATATTGTGTCACAAATAAGCCATAAAAATAGCAAGCAAGTATATGACCCTGAAGAGGGGTGTCCCATGGAAACGGACCATCCTGAAAACTCATTATATTAGACAAATTTAAACAGATGAAGTTAATGGAAAATATAAACATAAAATTGTAAAGAACAAAACAAAAGCTTAATTTGTGGAAGGTAAAAAATTGAAACAAATATAAACAACTCATTACTATTCGAATTATTTGTGAATATTTTTATTTTTGATTATATAAGCAATTATTAATTTAATTACGTGTAGAAGAAATTACATCTTTTCAACTAATTTCATTTTCCTTAGATATGATCCAATGACACAAAAAAATAAAAGATAATGTATATGATATTAAACGTCTGATAAGGTTTAACACCCGTTTAATAGCAAATCGTCAAATGATAAGTGTGACAGTATCGAAAAATATTTTGAGATCATCAGTTTAAATGTCTAGAGAAACACTTGTGTTCCAATCATATTACAGAATTATATGCTGGTGGAAAATGGTAAACGATAAAAGTGCATAACCAAGTACATCTGCGATAAGGGGACAGAAACAAAAATAGTGTAAATGTAATTGCTAAAAAGTGGTGGAGTTAATTAGTCGCATAATAAAATAATTGTGTTGCATATAGAAGAAATAAAAAGCAATTTCATTATCGTTTCTGTATCCCATTACAGAGCCCCATCGGTTCTGTAGCTTCATGCTACAGAACCTGTGGGACTCTGATCGTGGCCAGTGATGCTTCACTTTCCATTGTGATTAGCGAAATGAAGCATCGCTTGCCGTGAGAAGTTATGGGGAAAACAATTACATTCTTTCTCATTGGGTTGCTAGAACTCCGTTGGTTGTGTGTCGGAACTAACTGTTTTAATCTGTAAAGTTAAAAGTCTTTCCGCTGGTGTTGCGGAGATGTGGAATGGAAAGTATCGATTTAGGTATGACCACGTCACTTAACTGTGATTCAAAATTATGAAGATCTTGGAGATAGCCGAGTATTAAAACTCGTTAACCTTAAAATAAAATTCAAGGCTCGTAGGCACCACTATCAATATCTCTAATTACATGTGCATATCTGTAACTTCAATGTATATCTTTAATCACGCTATATATATATATATATAGTTACGACTGGATTCAGTGATCATGTCTAATTTCAGAAATCACCAGTAGCTGTCACCTGAAAAAGTCAAGCAAAAATTCGAAAGTACCTATCAACCAAAAAATTTATAATATTTAAGAGATATGCATTGTTATTTATACTTATTACGACTTTGTGCATACAAGGAAAAACTTTCAACAACAGCTAAGCCTCATAACACAGGACATGCTTCTTTTAATAATTTAACAAATATTGTTGTTGTTTCTAATACCAGATGGTGCAGCTAAGCTAAACCATCTCCATAAAATCAAAAATCATTATAAAGTCTAAAAATAAAATAGGATTCTCTAAAACTGAGTTCACAGTAAAATTCAGACAGTCAAGAATATGTCTCGGGGAGGCCTTAACAAATACTAAATTTTACAAAACCGCTTCCAAAGTTTTAATTTAATTCTGAAATTTGTTTAGTCTGTATTCATCATCTTTCAGTGAACATACTTTGAAGATATCCATAAAAAAAAAAGTAAAATACTAATGCAACTGTTATGAAACAGATGTATTCTTATAAATATGTTCATTGAATAATCATTTCTAGATGGTAAGGTATTCCAACGTTAATTAATACGAAACTAATCACATGTGCATTTATCTGATAATATCTCCGAGCGTAAATGGTTTATTCCTTTTAACATTATTTTAAAAAAGAAATTCATCTGCGCTACGATACATAACCCATTACTAGTTTGAATTAGTATTGCTTATCTTTAATGGTCTTAATTCATTGATTATTATATGAGTTGCAAAATATGATTATAACAAAATTATAAAAGAAGTACCAGCCACTTTATTTAACTTCTAGAATCTGATTTATAATTGCACGTGATAAATACAGAAGCTGTCCAAAATAATAGAGAATTCATTCAAAAAGAAATATTTGGTACTTATGATGATTTTTTAATCGTTAGAAAATATATGCATGTTTAGTTTATCTGGAATACACCATTTAAAAGAATACTAAATATTTTTGTATTATTTTTAATTCACATCGGATTTTGCTTGGTAATCATGTTAATGTGGTTATGCTTTGTTTGGAAAATAAAATAACAAAAAAATATTGAAAAGCAAATAAATGAAAAAGAATTAATATGTTTATATAATAATCCCTGATAAGTAATAAATTACTGAATTAGATTACTGAACTAATACATAAGTAACTGAAAATTCTTATATTTATCATAAAAAACAGTTTAGTGTAAACGTGAAAAATATTTTATAGTTCTCTCCAAAAAATATTAATTTTTTTAATGCTAAGAATAATAGTTGTATTCATGTGCTTGGAAAAAGATGCAAATACACTCCATATTACGACGCATGTGTGTTGATGAAATCTTATGAAAAAGCTTTTTAAATATACTCCCCGTTATAGAAAAAATCATCGGAAAGAAATCGTAAAATAATCGAAGAATTCTTGTAGTTATTCTGATTAATAATGAAAAAAATTAATTTATATCTACAACAAACTCAAAAACAAGTAATTTGTTAATAATGCATAAAAGTACACTTCTATATTTTTCACATTGCTACTATTTTACTCCGAGTTCCTTAATTTTTCTTTGTATATGACTTTATCCCATTTTGTAATTTTGATAAATCTGTCATTCAAAGTTAAATAATTATCATTTAAAATTTGATTGAAGCCATATTGTACGCATCAAGTTATTCATAAATACCAAGAGAGTAAATTTGTGATTATGATAACTTAATGATCTCTAATTCTTATTCAGCAGACAAGAAGTCCTGTCATTCATTCATTATTAATTGATTTTACCTAAGACTCGTCTGTCGAATGACAACTAAACTCGATCTTGTTTTGTTTAAGAGTGTTTTTTGGAGTTTCAGTTTTAGAATTAATTTCCTGTTACTGTTTAAAATATCCGTTTGCAATGAAGAGTGCTCATAAATTACATTCAAACCTCATCCTCTGGTCGTGTGTAGTTGCACGTAAGGTTCGAAGACCTGCTGGTGATATTCTTCCAGTTCACCATTGCTACTATCGCAACACTCATGCTCACCCTCAGTACATTGAAAATGGCATAACATAGGAAACCCATGATGGTCAGCACATACCGTATTTGAACATTTCCTGAAATGATAAAAATGCACAAGTGAACATAGTCAATTATGAAAAATTGAATGGATAAAAATCGATGGATAGAAAAAAATGTTTTTTTTAGGTTTTATTTAATATATGTGAAAGGAAACGCGGAAACACTTTCATAATTTAAAAAATAAATATTTATTTATCCTGCTAAATGAAATGAATTAAATAATATATTTTCTTCTAAATATAGAAGAAGAATTTCGAATATTGAATCGAATATCGTTGTTAGGATTAAAAGAAACAGGCTTTCTAGATAATGATCTAATTTCAGATATTTATAATTTCAAAATATTATTGAACATTATGACATTAGATAAAAATATTATTAAATATTGTTGCTCAAAGTTATAGTCCACTTTGCTTCCTTGATTGAATGTGGTAAAGCATCATAAAGCACCTCTTCAGTGGTCAGGTGTTCCAATTTCCATTCAGACAACAAGGAATTTTAATTCAAACTGCCTTTAATGCAAATTCTATATATTAATATTGTTACAAATTTATAAATAATTATTGTATATGTCTTAAAATATCTCAGACAGATCGGAAATACTCACATTTTGGGCAAAAATTGCGGTATTTAGACGTGTTATACGTTAAAAGCGGGTTTTCTATCGATTTGGTGACTTGGCGTTGCTTTGGCGAGAAAACTTGGCAAGTTGGTGACATTGTTGGCGACTTGGCGAGAAATGGATATTTCTGGAAGCATCCATCACCTAAGCTCTAGGACCAATATTTAGCGAGATAGCCTAGAAGCTTCCAGAACCTTGGCGAAATTAGTAGATTTCTCCGCCAAGTCAGGTATAAATACCGTAGCCCAACATAGTTAGGCAAGGTTTTGTATAGACAGTCAATGAGTGAAGACGATTAGCAGTGACTGCTAGTTTAGAGAAGCTGTTCTCTGCCTGAGGTATTTGAGACCTGCGATTGGAAGCTGTTACTTATTGTATCCGACGAATTGTAGCTGTATAATTGTGATTATTGCAGCTGGTATTTCTAATGTAATTTTTTACAAATAAAAGTCTTTTGTTCATCGAGTAGTTGCTTTCTTCAAACTCTCAATCCACATGAACCCCGAAGCTCGGTACAACTGGTGTTAGAAGAGGGGTTGAAGAGTGAATGCAGCGTGTCACAAGAAAAATAGATATCGATTTAATGAAAAGTCTTCTCGGAAAATTAACGGAGCAGATGGCTGAGATGAAAGCTGGACAAGAAAAAATGAAAGCTGAGATGAAAGCTGGACAATAAGAGATGAAAGAAGAGATGAATGCTGGACAAGAAGAGATGAAAGCTGTACAAGAAGAGATGAAAGCTGGACAAGAAGAGATGAAAGCTGGACAAGAAGAGATGAAAGCTGGACAAGAAGAGATGAAAGCTGGACAAGAAGAGTTGAAAGCTGGACAAGAAGAGATGAAAGCTGGACAAGAAGAGATGAAAGAAGAGATGAAAGCTGGACAAGAAGAGATGAAAGAAGAGATGAAAGCTGGACAAGAGGAGATGAAAGAAGAGATGAAAGCTGGACAAGAAGAGATGAAAGCTGGACAAAAAGAGATTAAAACCGAGATGACGAAAGAGATAAAATCTGGACAGGAGGAGCTTAAGAAGGACATTGTAGGTGTTAAAGAAGAATTCGACAATATCATTCAGGAGAAGATGAATGCAATGGAAGTTAAGGTAACTTCAGTTGAAACTAAGGTTTTGGAGATCGAAGAAAACTTTGAAGAAGCATTAGACAATATGAATAAGGAGATTGAAAGCTTGAAGAAATAGATGTCAAACAGACATGAGGAACACAATGTGGCAGTTATGCCTTCCCTGGCCACGATTAAACTTTCAACATTCGATGGAAAATCATCATGGCAGGTATACAAGAACCAGTTTATGATGGTAGCGGAAGCTAATGGATGGAATCCCCGGGCCCAAGCTTTTCACCTGGCGGCTTCTTTAAGAGGGGACGCGGCCGATATCCTCGAGACACTTCCGGAAGAGCAAAGGCACGATTTCCATGCCCTATCGAGTGCTCTTGAGCTGCGGTTTGGAGAAAAGTGCAATAAGGAATATAGCAGATTACAGTTAAAATCCCGCTATCAAAAAGCGGGTGAATGTCTGCAAGAATTGGCTGCCGATATTCAGCGACTTTCCCATTTAGCATTTTCGGACTGCCCAGCTGAAACACGTCAAGATCTGATTCTCCATCACTTCATTGATAGTGTGCGGGATCCGGAGATACAGAAAGCACTTAGACTCGCCGATGTCAAAGATATCGGATCTACTCTAGTCTACGCACTTAAGATAGAGGATGCCCAGCAAGCCGCGCGTAAAGACCGGCACTCAATCAGAGCCGTCTCTGCTACTGATACAGACTATGATATAAGAAAAGAAATTGAAGATCTGCGGCGAAAATTCCGTAGCTTAGAACTGAGTAAAGGTGGCAGAAACACGAAAATTCAGTGTTGGACTTGCGGTGCAGTCGTACACGTCCGTAGAGACTGCCCGAAACCAAAAGATGGTGGAAATGATCTTCCACCACAGTAGAGAAACTGCTGTGAAGCCATCTCGCGGGGCGGAGATGTCCAGAGAGTCAGAAGCCCCATTTTAAATTGTTTTACGTTTCTTCCGTAAGTGGCGGAGACAACGGATTTTTCGTTATGGGACATGTCAACGAAGTTCCCTGCAGAATGATAATCGATACTGGAGCCAACGTAACCATCATTAGGACAGATCTGGCTTGCAAACTTGATGAGAAACTCATCTGGACGCCGCCCTGCATTACCCTCGAAACTGTGACACGATTAAAGTGCATGGAAAAGTCAATCTAAACATTGCATTTGGTAATGCCGTGTACCATCATATGGCATATGTCGCTGATATAAATGAATTTATTCTCGGATTGGATTTCCTCAAAGAAAACCATTTCAAGTTATATTTTAAAAATAATGAACTACACTCGTGTTCTGAAGACATAGCGATTTTTAAGACAAAATATTCAGATATTAAAACAGTCCATCATATAACTGCAAAGAGTGAAACAACATTACCACTAAGAACTGAGATAATAGTTTTCGGAGCTATTTCAGAAGATAATAATTTTCACTATGGATTGATTGAATATCCAGATTCTGACAATAGCGTTAAAGGAGTACAAGTGGCTTCTTCACTCGTCGACCTTTCACGGAATGCAATCCCGGTAAGAGTTGCTAATCTAAGCGATAAGGCAAAACTAATAAAAGAAGGCGAAGTGCTGGCGACTTGTACTACAGTGACTTGTATTGACAGAAATTGTCAAGCCACACTATCTGAGCCTCCTGACACTCTAATTAATGAACTCCTTCAAAATGCCGAGTTAGATGATAAACAGAGGAATGCTGCAAGAAATCTATTATTAGATTTCGGAGATCTCTTTTCCAAGAAATCAGATGATGTTGGGCGAACCAAAATAACGCAGCACCGAATAGATACAGGAAATCATCCACCCATTAAACAATATCCGAGAAGACTACCATTCGCTAAGCAGGAAGAGGTGGATAATCTTCTGATGGAAATGCAACAGAATGACATTATTGAGCCATCAGAGAGTCCATGGGCTTCACCTATTGTTTTGGTTCGGAAGAAAGATGGTTCCACCCGATTCTGCGTTGACTATCGTCGATTAAACAACATCACTAAAAAAAGATAGTTACCCTCTTCCTAGGATTGACGATACACTTGATGCTTTATCCGGAAATCAATGGTTTTCGACTTTGGATCTCAAGAGTGATTACTGGCAAGTAGAGATACATCCTGAGGTTCGGGAAAAGACTGCGTTCACCACACTACAAGGACTTTGGCAGTTCAAGGTTATGGCATTTGGGCTTTGCAATGCACCTGCAACGTTTGAACGTCTGATGGAGACAGTATTACGAGGACTTTCACACGAAGCCTGCTTGGTATATTTGGATGATATCATCATTGTAGGGCGCATATTTGAAGACCATCTAAGAAACATCCGAAAGGTGCTGGAAAAATTAAAAATGGCCAACCTGAAGCTGAATCCTTGCAAATGTAATTTATTTCGACGTGAAGTAAGCTATCTGGGACACATTATCTCTGCTGAAGGTGTAAGAACAGATCCTGAAAAGATCTCTGCAGTTAAGGACTGGAGTCATCCAGAAGATGTGCACCAATTAAGAAGTTTTCTTGGGCTATGCACGTATTACAGGAAATTTGTTAAGGGTTTTTCAAGTATTGCCAGACCCCTTCACAAGTTAACAGAAGTTAAACAGAGATTTCTATGGACAGATGAATGTGAGAAAGCTTTTAAACAACTGAAGGAGGCGTTGACATCTTTGCCCGTTCTTGCATATCCCCAGCCCGGAAAATTATTCATTTTAGACACAGATGCCAGCAACGAAAATATAAGAGCTGTTTTGTCGCAGGAGATCGATGATAAAGAATATGTCATTGCTAATTGGAGCAAATGTTTGTCGAAATCGGAGCGAAATTATTGTACAACCAGGAAGGAATTGCTAGCAATCGTTAAAGCCATAGAACATTTCCACCATTATCCCTATGGAAGAAAGTTCTTGCTTCGGACAGATCACGCATCCTTAACCTGGCTTTTAAATTTTAAAAATCCAGAAGGACAGGTAGCCAGATGGATTCAACGAATCCAGGAGTTTGACTTTGAAATACGTCATCGCAAAGGCACTCTTCATGGAAATGCTGACGCTTTATCAAGGAGACCGTCTAATGGAAGCTGCCGATATTGTTCTAGAGCAGAGAAGAATTATCAATTAGTAAATCCTTCGGTACGCCAAGTTACTGTTTCTCCGCCATCGAAACCAGACCCATAGAGTGATGAAGGACTTAGAGAAGCCCAAAAAGAAGACCCCGATATAAATCCAATTTTTGAATTTAAAGAATCTTCCAGTATGAGACCAAGTTGGCAGGACATCTCCACTTACAGTCCTGCTACTAAACAATATTGGGCTCTTTGGGACTCACTCCATATTAGAAATGGCGTGTTATACAGGAAATGGGAGTCCGATGATAGACGTAATTTCAAATGGCAGCTTGTTCTTCCAAAATCAAGAATTTCAGATGTTTTGAAAGAATTGCACAGTAGCTCAACTGGAGGCCACTTCGGAGTAATGAAGACTCTACAGAAAGTTCGAGAACGCTTCTATTGGAGCAAAACTAGACAAGTAGAGAAATGATGCCAATCTTGTGATGAGTATGCGGCACGTAAGGGACCACAGAAACGTAGCCGATGAAGGCTGCAGCGGTATAATGTAGGAGCACCTTTTGAGCGGATAGCATTGGACATTTTGGGTCCTTTACCACGATCTTCAAATGGCAACAAATACATCCTTGTTGTCATGGACTACTTTACTAAGTGGCCTGAAGCATTTTCAATCCCTGATCGAGAAGCGACTACAGTAGCCGAGGTTCTAGTGCAGCAATGGGTTTCCAGATTTGGCACACCCTTACAAATTCATTCAGATTAAGGGACAAATTTCACGTCTGCTGTGTTTAAAATAATGTGTCAAATTCTCGGAATAGACAAGACGCAGACCACGCCATTACACCCCCAATCGGACGGCATGGTAGATAGGTTTAACCGAACCATCTTAAATAATCTCTCACTTATGGTTTCCAGAAATCAGCAAGATTGGGATTTGAAGCTACCACTGTTTCTGCTTGCATATCGCAGTGCAGTCCATGAGACTACCGGATACACCCCATCACAAATGCTCTTCGGTTGCGAACTTCATCTCCCTTGTGATCTTCAGTTTGGTCGTCCACCGGATACATCTTCATCGCCAGAGGAATACCTTCGAGACCTTCAGGCACGTCTTGAAGATGTCCATAACTTTGCTCGAGACCGAATCAACCTGACGATCGAAAGAATGAAGACGAGGTATGACACAAGAGCGACAGGACATGAATTTCAAGAAAGTGATAAAGTTTGGTTATGGAACCCCCGATTCGACGTAAAGGACTTTCTCCAAAGTTGCAAGCCAACTGGGAAGGTCCCTACACAGTCCTAAAAAGACTGAATGACGTCGTGGTTCGTATAAGGAAATCATCTTATTCAAAACCAAAGGTAGTTCATTATGATAGATTAGCTCCTTATCGTAATGTAAAGTAAAAATTAATATACCATAGTATCTTTGTAAATAGTATAAATAATTTTAATATTTTATCTTTTTTTTGTATTTGTATTTTTAATTGTTTGTGTAGGTAATGTGTTCTGTATCCTCTTGAAATGTAAATTCTTTTATATTAAATTTGGCCTCCTATCAGGGGATTGTACTGCCCGGGACGTGCAGTCCTTGAGAGGGGGGCAATGTTACAAATTTATAAATAATTATTGTATATGTCTTAAAATATCTCAGACAGATCGGAAATATACACATTTTGGGCAAAAATTGCGGTATTTAGACGTGTTATACGTTAAAAGCGGGTTTTCTAACGATTTGGTGACTTGGCGATGCTTTGGCGAGAAAACTTGGTGAGTTGGTGACATTGTTGGCGACTTGGCGAGAAATGGATATTTCTGGAAGCATCCATCACCTAAGCTCTAGGACCAATATTTAGCGAGATAACCTAGAAGCTTCCAGAACCTTGGCGAAATTAGTAGATTTCTCCATCAAGTCAGGTATAAATACCGCAGCCCAACATAGTTAGGCAAGGTTTTGTATAGACAGTCAGTGAGTGAAGACGATTAGCCGTGACTGCTAGTTTAGAGAAGCTGTTCTCTGCCTGAGGTATTTGAGACCTGCGATTGGAAGCTGTTACTTATTGCATCCGACGAATTGTAGCTGTATAATTGTGATTATTACAGCTGGTATTTCTAGTGGAATGTTTTACAAATAAAAGTCTTTTGTTCATCGAGTAGTTGCTTTCTTCAACTCTCAATCCACACGAACCCCGAAGCTCGGTACAATATTGTGCTTTTTGCTCTACTCGAACAGTGTGCGAGAACTTTTCACCCCTCTGTATAAAAGAACTTGTAACTCAGTGTTTTAATATTGACTTGGTTCTATTAATCAAACGCTAAGACATTAATAAAGAACTTTGAATTTATATTTTATCTATTATCTGTTCCATGAAAATCTATGTTACAATGCAATCAGTCATATACATGAATGTTAAGTGAGAATTTACGGTTCATTTAAAAATGTTAGATCAGCCACACACACACACACACAATCTCTCTTAAGGATGCAAACACATGCTCTGTGCTGCAAATTTTCGTGAAAAAGCGTTTACCATTATTACCCATACTTTGAATCCAGTTTTGGGAAGACTTTCGTTTAGATAGTCATCATAATCATAACAAGCCATTAAAAGCTGAATAATTTTTTTTAATAACATGCTAGGTCATATAATTTCTTTTACATTTTTCAAAATCTGTCACAGATCCTGTGTAAATAAAAATTAATATTGCAATATTATTGAAATAAAAATTGATATATATATTAAATTAAAAACAACTGCTATCATTAAATTTTTTAAATAAATTAATTACAGATTAATATTTGTACTACAAATCCAACACTGCGGCTAAAAAATATGGAATACTTTTCCTTTGTTACATGGATCATTGATTATTGACAATTATTGCTTTGAAGGAACACGTTTTTTTTTTTAATCAATGATTCATTTATACTGTTTACGTGATCTTATATTTCAGATTTTTGTATTATGCTTCACATAAGTATAGGTTTTAAAAGTTTTAGTTTATTTTCTTAAAAGTTAAAGTAATAGGTTGTAAAATTTATTTGCACATGCAAAAAAAAAAAAAAAAAAAAAAAACAACTTTTTTCTTGGGGCATAAACTTACGAAAATTAGTCTGTTTCACGTAATGCATGTTGACCCCACCACAGAGAAATAAACGCACCCATCTCAAAATTATATATAATTCCAATACATATTTTCCTTTTGAAATGGCTCTTAGTGAATTCCGATTTGCGATTACTTTGACTGAGATTAATGACATGAAATTAGGAGTTTTAAATGAATATGAAAAACTCTAATTGAAGTGAATAATCTGAATGTGAAAATAGTGTTATAGAAATTGAACGCCACATTGAATCCTGTTAAAACGTAATGGAAAATTATCTTCGAAATACAGGAACTTACCTAAAACTAAAATTTATCGGAAAAATATGAATAGAGATCAAAGCAGGATATAAATTTTATCTTTTGATTTTATCGAATCATTTTCTAATTATGTTATTTTATATGACACTAGATTAAACATCAGAGATCATATTTGAATTATTTGCTTTTAAATTGTGTTCAGGGATGAAAAGAGGTATATATATATATATATATATATATATATATATATATATATATTTCAGAATTCTCTCTCTCTCTCTCATGCGTCATATCAGGGCATATTTAAATGAAATTTTTTTCTAATGAAAATTTCTGTAGTGTTTCTCATGAACGATCATTTTTTACACGAAAGCTAACTAGATTGGCACCCACAATTTTAAGATGATTTCGAGCCCTAAAAATCATTTAAGCTGAAGTGGTTTTTGAATTTACGAATTGCAGAACATAAAACCCGAGCACATTGGTATCAGCTTGGTAAACTATTAGCTTAACCTATTCATTTATCAACAAAACTGTTTCATAATTCATTTTGACAACAGCTTTAAGAGGGATTTACTATTGAAAAAGAAGATGTTTCAGCGTGATCATTGTCTGCATTGCCTACACACAATGAGAAATGTTAGGGAATTCATATTACGCTACATAATTGTGTATAACTAATATTATGGTTATTTAATTTGTCATTGCGATCAATGCATTTTTATTATATATCGTTATTTAGGAATCTATAATCATAGATTTTTTGTACGATTTTATTCTTTGTATTTTGCTTGTATTTGTTTGAATACTAAAAATGGTTATTAATTTCATAAATATACTTCTTCCTGTATGATTATTAACAGTCTCTAATGGAGATATACTTATGTTAAGCTGTGTATACTATTCTTTTCTATGCTTTCTCTCTTTGTAACTTTATTTGATAATGAAAATAAACAAAATGGCTTTACAATTTTTCAATTTAATTACAAGAATACTATTTTTTACAATTTTATTATTCTCATAAAAATGAATTCATGACAGTTAATTTCAAGATAATACGATAAGAAAAAAAATTAAAGTAATTTAATCTTCAATAATTTAATAAAATATATGTACTCTGTTTATATTGGTTCATTATTAGAACTAAAGTCGTTCACATATAATATAAATAAATTTTTTTCGCAGAATATAGATTTCAAGTTTTTAAACATCAATTTTGCATGCTATAATTCAGACATAAAAAATTAATTCTCAATTCATAAATACCCAAATATCTTTTCCTTGCTTTCAAAATTTTTAAAATATGAAGAATTTTATGAGTATAGTTTGTTGTAAGTTGAAACTTCACCATCTAAATATATTTTCAAATGAATAGACACCATTTATTTCCAAAGAAAATTCCAAAGTTCTGTGAACATTTACTTTTGGAGTTCTATTAATCACATCAAATCATCAAACAAATGTATTCTTCCAGATTTGCCAGTGGTCACTTGTGGGGATTTTATTTCTGTAGGGGTCAGAAGATTTTTCCAACATGCAACAATTGCGCTTTAGAAAATGCTTCCCTGGAAACACATTTTAGACTGGCTTCAACTCTCCCGCGCCGACTTAATTGGAAATCTTTTGATGTTTTTGGAATTTTATAGGATTAATTTTCTCCCTGATCTCTAGCAGTCAATAGGCATAGAGGATATGAAACAATAAATGTTTTCGTAAGTTTCGCTTTCCTACATGCATTGAAAAAAAAGGGTGATTCAAACAAAAAATTATTTAAATAGGGATAATGAATTAAACTTTAATAAATTAAAAAAATGTTCCGATAATCATTATACGTAAAAGCAGATAATTATAAATTAAAGATAAAGAATTTTTACTATAATATTTTTAATAGAATCCTGTTAGTGGCCGTTTCGCCCTGCTTTTTATATTACATTCTAATTATATTTAATTAAAATGTACTAAGCATTAAGAGACCGAAATGATATAATTATAAGTGGCTTAATATTTTAATTTTTCTTAGGTTAGCTAATTATTCTTTAAACTTAATAATTTTGCAACGAAGACACAATGAATTGTTGAAAAACTCTGAGATTCATAGCATATATTATAGCTAAATTATTAAAAATGATTTTACTTCTAATGAAACTGAGTTCTTCCTCATCATCAATCATTTCTTCGCTTTCACTTGATCTTGGTGGTAGTTCTGAAAACGGAACATTTTTTTTTCTTAAAATATGTCTTATATGGTATCTTTTTTATCTTTAAAATACTATATAGTGAACACAATCTGTGTTTACGAATAATTAAATAATATTTTTTACATCTTAATGTAATATGTTGATAAACCTTCTTTGAAATAATTAATTCAGTAGACGTTCGTTTCTACAAACTTGTAGGGACCTGTAAAACAGTTTGTAAAATAGAAAAATGATGTATTAGATTATCAAAATCTGATGTTTTTCCCCTTTAAGTACAGTAC
Source organism: Latrodectus elegans (assembly GCA_030067965.1). NCBI lineage: Eukaryota > Metazoa > Arthropoda > Arachnida > Araneae > Theridiidae > Latrodectus > Latrodectus elegans. Next base: position 32,800,597 of record CM057820.1, on the reverse strand, counting down.
TATATATTGGAAAAAGCTATTTAGAAAGCACTATAAGGAACATATGTAAAATAAGATTCATACTTTAAAATAATACTCGCTTTCACTCCATTGATAAAAAAAGGCAAAATAATCATTTATTTTTTCTGTTTAAAAACTTCATTTATAAAAATACTTTATATAAAAATACAAATTTCAATGTATGAAAGCATATTTTTCCCAAACTACTTTTTAACTTTTAAGTACAGTACTATATATTGGAAAAAGCTATTTAGAAAGCCCTATAAGAAACATATGTAAAATAAGATTCATATTTAAAAATAATACTCGTTTTCACTCCATTGATATAAAAAAACCAGGCAAAATAATCATTTATCTTTTCTGTTTAAAAACTTAATTTATAAAATACTTTATTTATTACCTAAAAATATAAATTTCAATGTATGAAAGCATTTCACTGCTTTTTCCTCAAAAAACTACTTTAGTCCTGTTAGGCATTCAGTTACTTCCTTTGCGGACGGATTTTGCAGCATATTATTTTCTTCTTGTACAAAATCTGCGCATGAAAGTTCTTTTTCCTTCTCATTCATTCTCAATGATTTCACCATTTAACATTTCTGTTCATATCATATCGGAGTCTACATTAAGAAAAATCCTCAAAAGAAATTACATGTAGAAAAAAGGAATTTTTGTTTGAGTTCATGCATAAGTGAGACTTATCCTCGTTCAAGTCATCAGGTATATTACCTTTGATTCCTTTTGTTACCATCATTTCCTTAATTCATCCGACATGTTGAGATTTTCTTTCCTTCAACATCATTCCAAACATTGGTTGATTAATACATTGCTAACTAGAAAGACAATTTCATAAGACCGCTTCAGACCCAGTCTCATAATCACTCTTGGCAAAGGTACCCTACAATCTTGAAGCTGTTGATTATGCCCTAATCTGTGGGCTATATGATTGGAATATAGGTAATGAGAGGAACTCCACACAAATCGATTCAAAATCTGAGATTTTAACGTGAACAGAGAGTACAGTTATCTACCGTTAAAAGAGCTTTACTATCCTCCGATAATAAACGTCGATCTAAATCTCATAGCCAATTTTCATAAATGCTTCAAATAACCAAGATTTAATGTTAGTATGATATGTAGCTAGTAGTTTTTGTACTTTTTAAACACCTAGGCCTTAAATATCTTTCTATGACAAGCAGAAACATTTTTTCTGTTTCATTTATGTTGTTTGCTAACAAGACTGTAAATCCGTGAGTGCTTCGCTTTTTTATCCTTATTCTGATCCTTATCGTCTTTAAAATTAAGTGTTTTTTTTCGGGTAAGAGCTTTAAAAACAAACCTATCTCGTCCGCCTTGCGAATATCCTTTGGGCAATACTCAGAAAATAAGGATAGCCATACTCGTTCTTTCCATTCAATTTCTGAAATTTTATTCTTAGTTTCACTTTTATCATACAGTTTTCTAAATCTCCAATCGTGTCTTGCTTTAAGCTTTCGGAAGTCTCATGCTTTGAAATTTTTTACGTTCCGCTTCATAGCAAAACACAGAGGGATTTCACTTTAATGAGATTAACATCAAATGAGAGGAATGTTCATTTCTCTTTCTCTCATTTTTCTCTGCAAATGGTTTTCCAGTTTAGGTAAATTTGCTTCTCTACAATATTTTCTTTTCTTTGCTGGTACTGTTCCCTTTTTCTAGAAATTTTTTTTTTATGTTTTTAAAATTATCGAGAGGCTGTTCATATTTTTTGGCAATTTTTGTCTTATTTAATATTTTTCGTCTACTTCTTTTTAAAAAATTTCCTTTTTTACTTCGACTGATAAACACGTTTGTTTCTCCAACTTCAATAAGTCTTCAATAGAAGATATTCAATCTCTTTCTCAACAAAAAACTTCCTAAATTGAAGTGTTTAAATGAAACGCGTCAACTTCAGCACAACAGAGCTCAAACTCTTAAAGAGTTATTTCCTCCTTTCTATGTAATCACTCACCGGGATTTTTTCCCTTTCAATATTCTTACGTAATGGAAGGACAGGAGTTTAATGCGTAATCACAACTCACTTTCAATAAAGTGTCTGTTCCCACAATGTCTGAAATACCAAAGGCTCGATTAAGCCTGGTTGGGAAGTGGGGCAAAAATTTCTTTAAGGGTTCCTTCTTCTTCACTGAAACAAACATTTTGTTCTATTTTGCAAACGATTCTATTCGAATAATAAAATAAACGTTCTATTTGATTTGGGGCTCTTTCTAACGTGGGACCCAGGGGGGCTGTCCCGTTTTCCTTTGCCTCAGTCAGAGTCTAGGAATGCCTCCTAGCGCCTCTTCGTTGTTCAAGAAACAATTAAACTTTCATGCGTTGAATATAAAAATAAGAAATCAAATAAAATGATTGAAAAAATATCAAATCATAGAAAAATAAAACCGAAACTTAAAACTATTTGTAAGAAGAAATTTTTCAAAATTTTGGTTCGAAAATGAGAGTTAAAATTATTGTGTTTACGGGGTCAGAGTATGCACCATACAATCGTTAGTATAAACGTCTGTGTTCGTAAGTTAGAGAGAGGTTCGTAAAAATGAGCGTCTACTGTATTTGTATTTGCCATTTATTTATTTCATCTTTTTTAAACAAGTTGGCTTATAATTTAAAAGTGCATTTTAGAATTTCTTTTTTGTGGTGTAGCTCTTTTCTACTAAGATGTTGAACGATTTTGTTTAAAGTCCTTGTAAGTTAAACATCCTTGTCAGCAGTTAAATGTGATAATAAAAGATTTCAGTATGAAATACAGATTTCAAGTATGAAATCTGATACAGATATATATTTCTAGTACGAAATCTGTAATTTCATAGCATTTAGAATTATATTTCATGTTTTATAAAAATTTAAATATGAAACGTGTAAAAATTATTACCTAGTTTTAAATTCAAAATTTCAAAAACTGTTCCAATAATGTATTACATTAAAAATCTTTTATTATTATATTCTGTTAACAATTAAAAAATATATTTAAAATGAGATTTTATGTACTATTTTGTTCAAGAAAGAGGTTAATTTCGGCAAAATGTTATTTTTTTCGAGCAAAACTTGTCTTAGATGATGCCGATATATGAGAGACATTTACTTCAGAGGTAATTTCAAAATTATAAAATTTAAGTCAAATAATAATAAAAAATATATTTACGTATATATCTCTCATAGCGAGAAAATATTCATATGAATCAGTACATTTTTTAAGATTCGAACTTATCTTATAAAATGATGCTTGATTTATCATAATTATTTCAACAGCTGTGGAATTAACAATAATACATGTCACCTTTGAGATTTTTTTCATTGAAAAAAGTAATATCAAATTTTGTAGATTTCAAATTGCTAAATTTGTCATGAACATATCCTACATAATCATTATACGTTTTCTTGACTCAGTCACGCTCAATATTTTCTTTTACTGATAATTTTCTTATAAATTATAATGTCTTTGAAAGGGAATTTTCAGTAGAAAAAGTCCCTAAGAAATGTTATACAGGAACGTATTTTTATTAAGCAAAATTCAGCCTTGCATCTATAATTTACAATCCTGAATCAAATTATGTGACTAAGATAACTTACCAGACATTTTTGTTTCGCCTGATATTTTCTTCTACTTTACCAGGAAAGTTCTTTTCCAAAAATACTCTATAATAAAAAAAAGGAATAAAAAATATGGCAACAGACTATTAATCCATAACGAAGCAATAGGTTAAAAAACAAGATACTGTACTTCACATCAACGCTTATTCTAAAATTTTCTGTAAATGATAAATGAACAAATTATATATTCAAATATAATTTCTTTCAAAAATGAGGTAAATTTTAAAAGGCTTCTTTAATTCTGTAAATTTTGATAGAGGTTAATCAAAGAAAATTTTACTAAAGATTTTTTGTCATCTTAGGATCTTTTTAAGATTAGCATCATTAACTTATTAAATATTTCTGAAAAAATGCACGTTCAAATTTATTTCTAACGAGTTTTTTTCCTATATTCAACAGCATTTTCATGGCATAATTTTTTTACAAAGGAAAGATTAATATTTGACGATTGCACCGTCATCTTAATATCACACCAGACAAGATTGTGTATTTTATCAGTTATATAATAGTTTATGGTCATAATTAACTGCGAAAGTCTAGAAAATTAGTATAAAAAGTATTTTAAAGTATTAGAAAACGAAATTTTTTAGGTCTAAATTGCATTTTAATTGAACTTATTTCTACCTGTATAATTAAGGATCGAATATTTTCTTTGCATAATGTTCTGTTGTTGTGTTCTTACTTATGATATTTGGACAAGCCAAGCTCACTATGCCTTGGCTATGCGAATTTAAGTCAGTAGGGTGCGTCTTTCGTTCAATCAGAGCATTTCGAAGGGGAAAGTATGACTTTGCTCTTCAAATCCTCCGATAAATGGCACCACCAGAGGATCCATTCCCTCTATTTTCCTCATGGTTCTCAAGGGAGAGGAAATTATCTCCAGACCATTTCACCCATGGTAACTGCTCAACTACCGACCACAGGAATTTCGATTCCACTGATTTAACGAGCATGTTCTTGGTGGGTCTTTGACAGCATTGGGAATAGAAACCTGCAATTCTAGATGGAAGACAGACACCCTAACCACTAGGCTACCACGGCCCTCATAATGTTCCAAATATACCTAATGCTGATAGAGTTTATCTGCTCACTGATTTTTATTTGAATCATTTTGCATCTTGATCAGTGAATTAATAATTTATATCTGACCACATGCTTAATTTACTTTAATTTTACTAAGGAAAAACATGTACCAAGCTTTTAGGTATCCAACCTAGTTATAAAATCAAAATACAAGCATTAAATGAATTCAGTGAAAATAGAAGCAGAACATGCCTTTTTTAGATATTTTTTATGTGTGTATAAACAGTATTCCAAGATGAACAAAACCCTGAAATATGGGAAAAAATCACATGTATTTGAATTTTCAGTTTAAAAGTGCAGCGTGAATGTACACATTAGAAAATAGTTTGATGAACAACTCCACTCTAAACGATGATTTACCCACGAAGTGAAGTCTCATCTAAAAATTACCTAGAGACAAACAGAATGCGATATATAATGGTGGAAAACACTTTACATCTACTTTCTTCGGGTTTTTCTTCGTTTTTTAATGTATTTTTGACTCGTGATGGGAAAGGTGGAAACACATTCATTGAAGAAGGCAAAAACGATATTTTTAAAAATCGAAAAAATCAATAAATAAAAAGTTACAATATGGTAATGTTAAAAGGAAGGGGGAGTGATCGAATACTATTAATATTTTCTCACAACTCTCAGCTGCACCTCATAGAGGAGAAATTTAAAAAGAGGGGGAAAAACAGTTGCTTTTTTCTTGAAGTCAAAAAAATCCAGGAAAAGAATGGCGCATTTATTGAATTAATTTTTATCTTAGTATACATAACTTTGCCGGCAGTTCGAGAGAGCTTTAATTACATTTTAAACTCATTACAAGTGCAATAATCAAAATTTAAGAAAAATATTTTATTTTAATTTAGCGATTTACAGATATTTTTATTCGTTTTAACAATTTCATGCAGATATTCTCAACTCAACTTCCAATAACAATTCTGAGAACAAACAGAATAAGAATTTTATTTATAAAGAGGACTTTTACTTGTGTGACGATGAAGATACAATGAGAGATACTGTGTTCAAATTTCATGCCTATAGAACATAAATTGTAAATCTTATTTTGCAAACGATTAAGTTCATCATTACAAAAAAACATAATTCCACATTCGATTATATACCTACATATTTAAAATATATACGTTCTATCATAATATTTCTGAATATAAGTAATAGACTTTCTATTTTGATAATTTTGGTAAATATATATATATATATATATATATATATATATATATATATATATATATATATATATATATATATATATATATATATATATATATATATATATATATATATATATATATATATATATATATATATATATATATATATATATATATATATATATATATATATATATATATATATAAGAGATAAATTGAGGATATGCTGGGATTGTTAAATATATATATATATATATAGGACGCTTTTTCTCGTTATCGGAAGGTAGTGAGTTAGAATCAAAGATTCGTGGTGTTTGCTAATGGTGGCTGGGCACGTTAAATATATCGTGGTCGCAATGTCCTCCAAGAGAAATTTGGAGTCCTTGGGAATCCTTGGGAGTAGCAGGTCAAGCATTGTGATCTTCTGTTTGGTACCTGTTTCTAAATTATGAAGAACTAATTTTGAGGCTTCGATGGCACACCTACTGTGTGCTGAGGTCCCATCACTTCTGCCCCTGTGCTGAAAGGCTGAAATCCTATTACTCACATATTATACAACAACAGTAACAGATATGATTTCGTAAAAAACAGTTCGTCATGTTTCGCGCCCATCACTTAGAATGCTTCTACGAAGATGGTGTTATTTAGATAATTTCCTATTCTTGAGTAATAAGAAAAACGAATTTTTTTTATCAGATGAATTCATCGGTAAGAGATCATTCTTTGCATATACCTTATGTTCACCTAAAACACACTAGTGAAAAGAATTATCTTTTCTTTTATTTTAATCTTCTGGAAATTACGAGACATTTTTTTTTAAAAAAAAGTGTAAGCGCATTATTAAAGCAATTAAGATACCATCAGTGAATAATCATGGTTAATATAAAATGAGTAAGAAATGTTCTTTAGGGCTTCCATTACATTTTTTTCGGCGATAAATATTTTTAAAATTAAAGAAAAATGCTATTAAAAACATAAGCTCTGAGTATTATGATAGTAAAAACATAGTTTGAAAATTTTTTATATAAAACTCTAATCATACTACATAATAGGAAAAGGAAAAATTTACAGGTTCACTTTTAATCACACAAAACAGAAATTTCTCTACAATAAAATAAATTGAAAGAAAAACTGTAGAATAAACATTGAGAAATTATGCATCTCGAATTCTCAAGCAGTTAAGCAAATCTGTTTTAAAATTTTCTATCATACTTATTTAATTTGTATTAAAATGTCTTTTAAGTACTATTTTTTTATTTAAAAATATACTGTTTTTTATGACTGAACATACATCATTTTTAACTTCTCATTCGACATTTGCTAGTAATTAAATGTTATCTCGTCAACCATTTCTGCGAAAAAATTTATGGTTCGATGATGTGATTTAACATCATATAAATTAAACAAATAAAGTTTTATTTATTTGCGATAATGAAGATAAAAGTAAACTGTGTTTTGGTTTTTCTTCACAATTAGAAAATAATTATTCTTCGCACAATTCGCACAATTCGACAATACTTCGCACAATTCGACGACATATTTTTATGGCGAAAAAGTGGAAAAATAAGTAACTATTTGTTCGGTGAAAATGTGCTTTGGGTCCCCTGCTTGGCGCATTTTTAAAAAGTCACCAACTGGCGCGTTTTTGCATGTTGTCACGTGGAGTTTAATGTTCCGAGAGACACTACTCAAAAACGGCGTTTCTATGGCGACGAAACCGATATCCGTGTTTTTAAATAATTTCACCGTTGGTATGGCGGGTTTTTTTTTACGAATTGTATAACAAAAAAAATATTAATTATATAACAAAAAATAATATAATTATATAACAAAAAAGACAGGATTACCACAAGGAGTGCATTTAGGATGAAATAGTCAGTGTTACCATGCTTTGCGCGTCTATCGTCCATTTGGCGAGAAAGGGGTACTCAAACCACAGATTAACCATTTGTTCACTAAGAAAGAAAATTCACTGTCGAATAAACGTTAAAAAATATAAATTACTTGAACCTAAACATATTTTGTGTACATAGAATGTTTTAAAGCAATTTAAAAAGGCGGTGATGAAATTCTATGAAATTGGTTTGCAATCTATGATTTTTCTAATTTATAGAAATGTCTTATGAGATTATTTCGGAATATTTTTTAACAAGATTATTTGATAATTTTAAAAAATGATCGTAAATTCATGGTTAATTATTTTTTACGACACTTTGTTTTGATACAATTTTTTTATACTGCTAATTATTATACAAAAACAGATATATAATGTAAATATTAATTTATAAAGAATAAAATCATTTATGCTTACTAAGATTTCAACAAAAATCAATGCTTCTTATTCCGGATGTCCATTTCCTATTAATTCCATTTATATAATATTCTCTATATAAAATAAATACAAACTATTTTTTGATTAGTCATTTAACGAGGATTTATAAGAAAGTTTCGCTGACGCCAGCATTAAAATTTACGATTTTCCAAATAACTTCTATAACTTTTGTTTCTTTTTCTTCAAATCCCCAGCAAAGAAATCTTAAATCAAATTTTTAAAATTACAATCAAGCTATGACGTTATGACACGAGTTCTATCTGAATACCAAAATCCAAGAGTATTAATCAGAGAACGTGGAATATCTACTTGTTTTCTTATAGTCAAGGAAATTGAAAAAATATATTAAATTCAAGTATTTCTCTGCGTTGTGTAATGTAAGAAGAAAGATTTTGGTAAAATCTTAGTATACGTAACGCGCTTAGCGCGGTTTTCAAAAATATCGCCAAAGACATTCATAACCATCAGCATACGCGAGCATTTGATCATCAAATAAATTGTGATTCTCAAAATGGCAATACATGAACATACAATCCGAACCTTAATGACGCCAAATACATCGTGTTATGTATACAAGGATTAAGCCAAGATTTTTATTCCAATGTTGACTTGATTATTTGGTAATAATTCAAAATTGTGAAGCGGATATTTGTGTTTAGCGGCTTTAATTAAAATGAAATGATTCACTGTATATGTAATCAAATATCATGCAGTGGAGACTGGATTTAATATAAATTTTTTCCATAATTTTTCGTTCAGCTACTGAATTATTATCTACTTTCCTTTGGCGGAGTGATTTGTTTCCCAAACTAACATCAACAATCAATAAGACATCAATCAAATATCGTTCAATCAATGCCCTTCGAATTATTTTTGTTTTTCTCTTTATTTTTCAATAATGTAATCTATAAGCATTTTTTAAAATGTAATTTTGAAAGTATCTACCATTTCTTAGCAATTTACCTACCGAATGATTATTTTGGCGTGATTTTGTATTTGGCGAATATTTCTCGATTTCTACCTTATTCTAATATAATTCGGCGTTTCAAAATGATTGAGAATTACTACTTTTAAAGGATAATTTTTTACTACTTTTATATATAATTTTGGCAAATAAAAAGTAGAAAAAAATATCCATAGTATTCAAATATTCTACTTTAGTTAATATTTCCATTTTTACTTGAATTATTATAAAAGTAATTCGAATGAATTTTGTAACTTGATCGAGTATTCAAATTTTCAGGTTCTTTCTATTATTTTTCTTCTGTTTTTATATGACATTTCTATTGATTTTTAATGCTAATATTTTTATTTTACATATTTTTATTTATAATTAATTCTGACTAAATATTATGACAAATATAAGCGTATATAATTTTACTTAATTAAGTTTAATGGAAAGTTTTCATTTGGTAATTCGTTTACATTTTCACAGATTTACTTGTTGATTCGAACATGGTTTTGTCTTTTTTTTTTCCCCTTTTTTTTGATATAAAATCTTAATATCTTAATTTATATTTTCATTTTTATAATTGACAATAATTTTTTATTTTGGACATTTATGGTATCTTTTTTCAAATTTATATTTATCCGTTTGGTATCCTATAAGTTTGTCGACTTTTGTTTGATCGACAACGAAATCAGGTGAAGAAGAATTATATAGCATTTGTTCTTCCTTAAATGAAAGATCAATGAATAAGATAATTAATGTGTTGTTCTAATCCATATTTCTCTTCCTTTTTTCCCTCATAAAATTAATCAAATTTTTATAATGTCGTAGAATATATTACTTTTTGAGAGGATATAGAACAACTTTGATAATTTTTTTTTTACTTTTTAAAGTAATTGTACAAAGCAAATGACTTTCTTGAATATAATTTTAAATACAATTTTATAAAACGCTTATAATGTACAGAAAGAGAATAAAATTCTTAATTAAATATTTTATTTTGTAATAAATTATCGTCCTCTGAAAAATAATTAATCTTAGAATTTTTTATACAAATTATATATAGCTTTATTACTTACTTGCTATATAATTGATTAAAGTTAATGAGAATATCTGCTTGTTACATTTAACTATTTCTTTATTCAATAATGTTGTTATTTGATAACTTTAAATTTTTAGAAACTTTTTTTAAGGAATTGCGAGGATTTTACAGAATGATCACATGTTTTCTGTTTTGGAACTTTATTCCTTAGCTTTACAGATTCAAATCATCAGAAGAGAAAACGTTGTACTTGAACAATTTTCAGTAATTTTGAGAGTCTGAATTTCTAGAAACTGAAACAAGATAGAGAAAAAACTTTTGATAACATTATAATATTTACTGTTCTTACTGCGTTGTTTACTACTGAATAATTATAACATTTAAAAAGTTATATATTTATAATGATGAGCCAAAATCAGTTTTGTTTCGAGTCCATTTTTAGCTATGAGTTCCATCTTAGTGGAAAAGTATGGTTCAAGATAATTTTTTATAATACAGAGAGCGAAAGAGAAAGAATGAGAATATTGAAATGATTTATTTTCCTGAAGTTGATTGCAAATGTAATTAAGCACTTAAAACACGACATAAATATTTTAAAAAAGCGAGACTTTTCAAAATTATATTTTAAGCACTAAATGGAAAAAAAAAAGAAAAAGATTGTTTCTAAAAAATAAGCGTATCATTTAGCATGCTTAACTCTCGATTAATATTTATAATATGAGGTACATAATTTTCAATTAATATTAACATAATTAACTAAATTTTGAAACATCAGTTTGACAATTTCGTATAATTTGGAATTTATGTTAATAAAAACCAGAATTATTTTTTAGAATGTTTGATTCCACATTTGGAAAAACTGCTCTTTTCACTTGCCACAAAAAATTTAGTTTTCTGCCAATAGTTAAACATAAAGAATTTTTCCAATATCAATAATATTCTTTTAGAAAATTCTCCTTATTTCTCTGATCGATAGCTTGATCATAGAATAAATAAAGTACCCTAGTTACTCAGTAAATGTTAAACTAGAGCAAAAAAATCTTTGAGTAAAATGTATTTCTCAAACATCTGAAAATCCTAAATATCAATACAAAAATATTCTTAATGGCATTTAGGAATTTAAGACATTTGATAGATATATTTAAAATGTAAGATGAAATGCATTCAGACGTAAATAGCACAATTATCAGAGCATGCATTTCAAATATAACACAAACCAAATAGTAGTTTTTTAAAAGTCTCATGAATAATTTAATGTATAATATTTGCCTGAAAGAGGAATACTTGAATGAAATTTTTTATAGCATAAATATGTATATTTTCATATACTAAACGTGCATCAAATCATATCGTTGTGTGGTTTTATAAGATAGGGATCTTATACTGAGAACTATTGTCTTCCAATATGAACTGGATCTATGAAGTCTTAATCTGAAGGTCGAATAGCATTCAGTAACATCCAAGATTTTTTTTTTTTTAAAAAAACATACTCCAAAATAAATTATATATAAAAGAACGAGAACTACAAAAGGAGAGAACAGAACTACACTACTAAATTCATCGCCATACATTTCATCGATAGATAAATCAAACATATTCTTAATTAATACAATTATAAAAAAAATTGTTATTCAGAAAATTAGGAACTTCATTCATCAATTTAAAAAAGAGAGACAAAAATACACTTTGAAGCATGATTCAGTGCAAATTTAGAATATTTTCGTAGTTTTAGGAGATCATATTTTAGGTAATTTTTAGTACGGTTACAACATAAAAGTGCAATATAAAAAAACCATGATTTTACAGACGCATTTCTATTAGGTCAGCTTGACTTGTACATACTATCTTTAGAGACACTTTCTGAGTAATTGGTGTGAACAGTAGCACAGTAATATTTTTGCCAAAATATTGTGTCATATTTTGCACAAATCAAGCATGTTGAACCCAATATATATTGGCTGCTTATAGTAATAGCAGTACAAAAGTCTCCAATACTTTAATTTGTGAAAAAAATAGTTAAATGCACATAACTGCAATAGTTTTATACTAGATGAGATTCTTCACAAAGAGTTTGTCATCAAAATCCAACAGTAGAAAGCAATACTTTTCAAGCTTATATAGTAGTAGATTAATTTATTAAATATTATGAGGAATAAATATCTGAACTTGATTTATTTCTTTTCAACTTCATTATCTAGAAACAACTTAATAACAAGGTTCAAATGCGACAAGTTAAATTTTGACATGTGATATCAGAATGATTTTAAAGTTAAGAAATTTATTCCTTGATTGTTTTCCCCCCTTCTCAGAATTCATTTTTATAAAAAATATCTATAAAAAAATAATTTATAAAATCATATTTTCATGCACATCTTTCATTAAAATTAATAGAATCTCAGCTTTATACAAGAATAAACATTTCTGGTACACTTTAGTTACACTTTAGTAAATAAACCTCATATTTCATAATGAAATAATTTATGGATCCCATATTTCATTCTCGGTAGTAAGACCTCCAAAGTTCTAAATTTTCTTTCAGTGCCTTAGCAATATCTTTTAAGGTGGGAAATACTTTTACAAGTAATTGAATAATTGGCTGTACCACATTATTCAAAAAAACAATTTGATATTTTGGAATTTCTTCAGCGTTCATTCGCATCATTTGTGGGGGAGAATCTATCCCGAAACCCATTTCTCTATCACCTTGTTTGAAGAATTCCTTATAAAGACTCCAAACGGTGTTCTTATGTTCAGGCCATCTCTTCCAGGCTGCACACAAGTCACAAGCCATCATCATTATAGCTTTGACAGCGTTTCGAACGTCCTTCTTTTCCAGATCAAGTTGAGAGCTAATGAACTGACGCATCGTTTCACATTGACTCTTATACATATTAATGTCTGTCGCTCGAATTGCGAATCGGATTTCTCGAAGAACTTGTTTATAGTCACCATATTCTAAATCACAAAAAATGTTACAGTTGATGTCTTGCAGGATTAAAAAGCAAATCTGAACGTGATGGTTTTCTAAAAGGGGTGTGTGATACATTCTCTCAAAGCCACTACCGACATTCTTCAAGTATCGCTCATTGAGACCTGGATGTCCCACATCATGCGCAATGCTAGCAATCATTAAAGCTTTCATTTCTAGTTCCGTGAATACGCCAGGATTATTTTTCAACATCCAGAACATTGACTGTGTATGACTAAGAGCATGACTGTAATTATGATACTCTACGTTAAAGTAGTTGACTCTCAGTGTCGAGAGAAAATAACATAATTCAGTCATAGGAAAAGCATGTCTCCCAAAAAGATTTGTCACCATTTGAATGAAAACACGGTTGATATCTTCGGTATAGATCTCAGTATAAGGAAAAGTATGACTATCCAGATCAGGAAAATTACTGGAAGAATAAGGGCGTGCGATTAAGTTGCCAAACTCTTCTAGTTTGTATCGGAACGGAAACGACAGATAGTTTCGGGTAACAACCAGTATTTTCCGCTGCCTTAAACTTCGTTCAGCTATTTCAGCAGCAAATACACTCTCTCGAGTAGATCTTCTTTCATTATCAGTTGCATGCATTCTTTCTACAGTTTCGTCTGTGGATTCTTTCAACCAAGCTCTTACTCGATCTTGAGATATATATTGTTTGATGAGATCGTCAAGAAAAGATGGGTTACTGATGACAAACTCCTTTACAGATATAGGATTCAATTCAGGCCTTTCAACTTCAGTCTCTACTTCCTTTTCTTCGTCAAAAATCTGAGGCCGCTTTTGAGTGGTAAGTATAGTTCTGAATCGATTAGTCGTTTCCCTCCTTATCTCACGGAGGTAACCTTTAGGTGGCATTTTAAAGCCACTTTCAGAATTTCCCATTAAGATATGTCACCATCGTTATTATAAATTATTGAATAATAATTCATTGTATTGTCTGTGAATGCTAGTAACTGAGTACCTCAGTTAGAAAATATTTGCGAAAAAGTAAACAAAATTACATTATTTAGATTGTTGCACGTGATATGTGAATAATATAATTTATTGTGGGGAAAATAATTTCTCTTGTGAGGCAGATAATTAGCTTATTTTTGAGAAAATAAAAGCGAATAAGAAGTGAGCTAGCAAGAATGAATTTAATCAGTTTTAAAATATGTTTCAGTGTAAATGATAAAAATAGCATTTCTAATACTCATTAACACGTTAACAAACTAAATGAACTATTAATATTATTAAATTGAAAGCGGAAGCCTAGAACTTTAAATTTGGCAAACTTAAACTTATGTCATCTGCTTAGAGAGCTTAAAAATATGTAATACTAGTAATAAAGAATGGCGTTGTTACGCATTCAAATTTAACAAATCTTAAATAGCTAGAAATTGTGTTTGTCTATCCATTAGTAATAAGTATATGATATCAAAAGTTTTCAATTTGTAGTTAACTGAACATCAAAAATTAAGTGTTTGCTCAATTTCTCCAAATGATTTTGCAAAGTATCGATAAAAGAAAGTCCTTTTGAAAGATTTCATCACGGCAGTGTATTCAATTTCAGCTCATATATAGAAGAAACTACAAAGAATATTGGCATTTTATTAGAAGTACGCAATTAGTTAATAATTAAAGTCAGAAGTTAAATAAAAAAACTTTTAATGATAAGAAAATATGAACCAAACTGTGTGTTTAATTCATAATTACGAGTATAACACTGATTCATGCCCCAAGTTTGTTCCCAAAAATAGCAGAAGAAAAAAACAAGACGATTGACAAAAATCCACAATGAAATATTGCACTTAAATGAAATATTAGTATACTAACAAATCAACGTTGAAAATTGTGAACAAAATTTAAATCACGCAAAATTGATAATAAATGGAAGTTAAATTATAGAGGGTTCTAAGGATTAAGGCAACAATGCAGATGGTGCATCTTTTGGTTTGTAATCGAGATGATAATAGATTTAAACTTAAGTAATTGGTGTTATATAATTCGCTTTCCTTTTGAAATATGTATTAAAATCAAAGGCTTAATCCTAGAATCCGTCATGCGAGGGATTTGGTGATATTAATATTAGGATTATATGTTTATGTATTGCCATTTTGAGATTCACAATGTTTTTCATTATGAAATTCTAGCGTATGCTGATGGTTATAAATCGCAAGAATTTTGCCATTGGTGACATTTTTGAAAACCACGCCAAACGTGTTACGTATAACTAGGATTTTACCAAATCAAACTGTAGTCAATTTATCGTAGTTTATCTATAGCACAATTACTTATCCACGATTTAATGATTGATTTGTACTTTAAACTGTATCGTAATAGCAGAGCATTCATGCTGTCGGTTTTTAAGAAATCACAACAAATCGAGTTTTGTTTTACTGATAATCATATCAGTGAAATTATTAACATTTTTCTACTCTTAGTAATAGTCATGACTGAAATCATGAGCTTAGAAAAGCATTTTCTTTAGAAAATAAGATTTTTTATTTCTATCCAGCTGTAGTTCTCGAGTTTTGTTTTTAAATGAATGCGATGATACTATAATCTCTGTTTTCCGGAGATAAAGAAACCGAAAAGTTGGTACCGCTGGAAAAGGTAACAACTTTTCGGTTTCTCATGCCTCCGGTATTTGCAAGGGAATGCAGTAGCTGTAGTGAACACATTTTAACCTGCACCTAACAAATCATTAACATAGAAAGTTGTTAATAATTATTTATTTAATTGTAATTTATAGAAATCATATAAATTAAAATAATGCAAATTCTAGTTTCGATTTCACGAGGTTTGAAAATACCCATGGTTTCCTAGTTGGTTGAGGCATCTAGAAAACCAAGTAATCGGAAGGTAGTGTGCTTGAATCTTGGCTTAATCGAAGATCTATCGTGTTCGCTAATAGCAGCTGGGGCACTTTAAATAAGTGGGTGTCAGGACAAGTATTGGAGAATCTTTTGCTTGTTCCCTGCTTCTAAATTACGAGGACACCCATCCAGCTGCTTCTATCTATTTGGTAAAGCCCAACTCAGGGCTTGGTACAGGGAAGCATATTGGTGCAACAATATATGACAACTGTATATGAGAATGATTCCTGAAATTGATAGTTTCTCTATGCATAAAAAGCTTTCATACTGTAATCTCTACTATTTTAATATTCATATTTTGTGATTTTTATAGCATTTTAAGCGCATTAAAATTTTAGAGCATTTTATATGTATAAGATTTTTATCACATTTATTTTTATAGCTTTGATAGATGTTTATTCCTGTCATTTTTATCAAATATTGTCACTATTGACACCAAAAAACGAATGGGTATATTGAAGGCATTTTTTAAAATCTATTTTGATGTTAGGTTGAAATACATAATATTCTCTCTTATTGTTTTATTAATAAAGATATATACCGGATTCAAATACAGAGGCTTATTGTATATATCTTCGGTATAACATTTCAATAATAACTAAATCCCTTTTGTCATTCGATTTATTTTGAAATCGACAAATGGGGAATAAAATGAATCACATGCACGACTTATGATGGCATTACATTTTTTCCAGATAACAATTTTACTACTTTGTTGGTCATAAATTGTTCATATACTCTGCTTGACATTTGAAAGGCCACACCAATAAGGAACTGCCAGAAAATTTTACAAATTTCAGGGTAGTTGCACCTGACCAAGGTTATGCAAATGATGTAATATGCACACCTCTGCAGAAAACATAGGATAAGATATAAGGTGAGAAACCTGCAGAGTGAGCAATATTCTCGCCGTTATTGCTGCTTGGAAAATAATCGTTGAAAGTTTGCTCTTGTCACAGAGGACCTTGTATAAGCAGAGAATTTCAGGCCATCGTCGATGGACACGTTTACGAGGTGCATCGTGATCGGACTGACAAGAGCAGGTTAGTCCTTACAGCAAATCGCAGCTGACAGACAGCTGGACGTGTCCACAATGCACATGCTGTGGTGAAGACGGTTGGAACAAGGAACTGTGGAACGTTTGTGGGGTACTAGGGTAGCTAGAGTTGTGTAGCACGTGTGGATCGACGCATCCGACGAGAGGAAGTAGCGGCCCCACAAAGCATGTCTACTGAAATTCAGCAGCAAATGCAAGAAACCCTGGATGCCTCAATATCAAGAAGAACCATTTACCATCGATTGGTTGCTACTGGCTTGCCCTTATAACGTCTGTTAAGAAGATTGCTATTAACCTCACAGCATAGACGCTAACGACTGGAATGGTGTTGGATATGAGCGATGTGGATAATAGAGTGTCCCAGGATCGTCTTAGATGAGTCTCGCTTCTGTTTCTTTAGTGATAGTCACCACGTTCAAGTAGACCTTTGACAAAGAGATAGGTCCAATCCTGCAACAGTTGTGCCATACCCCAACACGTCAGAGAGTGGCATCAGGTTTTGAGATACCATTGCGTACGATTTTAGGTCATCTCTAATTCTTATTGACGGCACTATGACTGTCCAATGTTATGTGGATGATGTGCTGCTGCCGGCAACACTCCCTTTCCTTCAGGAGATGGTCAATACTCTTCATCAACAGGATAAAGCCTGGCCGCACATTGCTCGCATCAGCCAATATGCCTTGCATGGTGTGCAACTGCTTCTCTGACCATCGTGTTCGACATATCTCTCACCAATCGAACACGTTTGAGATATGATTGAATGCCATTTGCATAACCTTCCACTGCCTCCGTCAATGGATGCACTTTGGCAAATGATCGACAAGGAATGGAGAGCCATTCCTCAGGACTCTATTCTTTGATTCTGTGCCTAGACGTTTTGCTGCGTGTATCGCCGTCCACTGTGTCCCTACGACCTAATGACCCGACCCTATTTTCGCACTATATTATGCATATCATTTCAAAATATAGATAACTTATTGTTCGTTGCTGTCTCTCTGTTTGCCGAGTTTTGTCACTTTCTTCGAACTTTTTCTTGGTGTTGCATTTTCAATGTCGGGCAGTGTAACTTGAATGATATAAAAATTCTCAACTTTTAAAACCACTTTAAAGACCTGATAAGCGTTTTAATAAAGATGCATTTCAGAAAAATTTCACATCGGTTGATAGAAAAGGTATGTTGTTGTTGTTGTCTTGTGCCAGCCGATCTGATATATGGAGTGCGCTGCTCCACTTTTCCAACTGAACTGTAATTTGGTGATAGAAAATGTATAATAGGACAATAATATTAATTCCTCAACACCCTTATGTAACCTTAAGTAAAATACTTAAAGCTAATATCTAAGTTAATATATTTTCTATGAATTTAAGTCTAAACAGCACTGAAAGCAACATATTCAGCTAGTGGCTATTCAACAATTGCACATTTTCCTAACTTAATGATAATATTAGAAAAAGTATTATATTTTTGAAAAGTATACTCTTGCCCGGATTATGTTTGCCATATTTCCTGTAGCCTATTTCTGACAGCTGAAATGTCGCCAACAAACCAATCGCCTTATAGCTTTGAATCACACCAAATAATGAGGTAGCCTCTTCAGCCAACACCTACTCAATTGTGTCATTGTATAATTTTGTACTGTATTTCAATTACATTATTGTATAATATGTTGTTTTCAATAAAATTATTTTCGCGTGTATTTGCATGTTTATTTACTGTGCAAAATATTAAATACAATTTTATCTTGTTTTCATTATTAAAGCATTTTCAAAATATGTTAAGGGAATGCATAGATCTGAGAAATATTTATCAGGATATGAGAAACACAATTAATAATTTAAATCTTCAAACATTATCTGTTTTTATCAAAAAAATTACGTTTGTCTATATATCTGTTTTTGTCAAAAAATTATGTTTGTCTATATGTATATATATAAATGTCTATTTATAGTTATTACCGTTCTTTTATATATACTTATTAAATGTTAAATGCTGCCTATATTTGGCTAGCTTTTAATATATACCTAATTTTAGAAAGATTAATGTATATAGTTTTATAAATAACTACAAATCCTTATTTAAAATTATTTTTATGTAAGTGTTATTAATAGAATAAAAAGCATCACTTTATTTATAATGAAAAAATTATATATGACTTTATAAAATTCTAAATAAATGTCGAATAAATAAATTATTTCAAACTTCTGGAAGAAAATTATTAGTTAATATTTTAGTCGCTATTAATACACTATAAAAGTAATGCCACTACTTTTTTATACAAATTCATATGAATTTACAAAATTTCTAAAACTGATAACTTTATAGCTGAAAAGTCTGAATCATAATCATAAGTTTAATGTCTTCAAATTCTTTTTATGAACGAAAAAATTGCTCTTATACAGTAAATTAATTTTTCAACGTCTCTGGTACAGTATATTCTCTAGGTTTCTATTTATAAAAATATGCTTCTCAATGTTTTAAGTAGAATTTTTTAAAAAAAGTGAAAATCTTTTCGAAAATAGTTTTTTTCACTTAAGTGAATGGAAAACTCTTTAAGAAGAGTAAAAGAATTTCGATTCCGACACTAGAATATGACTCTAAGTTACATTGTAATAGCTTTATTATATTGTTCATACTTTATTATTATTATTATTTATACTTAAGGAGGTGTGCGTTGCTAGCAACCTTCTCTGCATAAAATGGTACAATATACTAGTAGACGCATTGCGATCGTATAACAGTAATCGTATAACAATATAAAATCGTATAACAATAATCGAAAATACTGAATTTTTAATGTAGATAAATGCATAACTTAACATTTTAGTCAATATTTTCTTTTGTAGAGAAGATCATTTATGTGACATAATTATTATTAACTCATTACATGATAAAGCTAGGAACAAATAATATTCACCAAATTATAAAGTATAAACATATAGTTTAATGTAAATATTTTCTAAAATCATTAATATTATATAAATTAACTTTTAATCAAAACTATTATGCATTTAAATACACTTACACACACATATGTACTATGAACCTATTTTTGAACTTTCTTTTACATTTTCTTTATTTGTTAATGAACAAAAATATATTTACATTTTATATTTCCCACTCTTCTGAAATTTGATTGGTTTTTATTCAAATAGGAATATTAAAATTACTCAATCAATATATCTGAATGTAAAATTAAGTAAATACAAGATCAATTGGATATTTTTGTAACAAAATAAAATAGAATTATTGCAAAAATTATTAATAGTCAAAATTAAAGATAATAGATAATATTTTAATAAATGAAAAAGTATCTATTTTATTGCTTACTAAGCTATCAAATTTCCAACAAAATTATTCATATCTCAAAAACTGTTGATGCGGATGTAATGATAATTAAAACCGCATGAATAAGATTTGAACTACGTGGAGTATATATAATTCTGTATCGTGATTCATTATCTTATGATAAGGCAAAACGAAGAAAGATTAAATAATTTCGATTCCATATATAATTGAAAATGAATGCTCGCTTTTATCCTTTATTTACGTCATTGACTAGGCAGACATTTGTATGTTTCAAAATATACTTTTTGCATTTAATTTTCTCGTGAGCAATCAATTTATTCAAAAATAAAAATTATGCTCATTGAAGAAGAAATCTTTTTATAATAACTAATGTAAGCATAAACATTTATCATTAATGTAACTTTTAGAATTATTAATTAAAGCCCAAATTTTAAAATTTTTATACCATGCTTAAATTAATTAAATTAGCGACTGAAATAAATATGTAAATGTCTAACTCAATTTAATGTAAATATTAATTCTTATAAGACATTTACTAATCCCTTTAATATAAGCGAAATGATGATTAACGAAAGCGTAAAGAAATCAATGGACATTTAAGATGGTATCACACATAACCACTAATACATATACGTTCACATGTGTACATACAAACATTTCTTAAACTTTTACACCAGCAGAGAGGTCCCTAGTGCATTGAACAATGCAAGCCAAAAACAATGTTACTAAATTTCAGGCAATTATGGCCCTTTTGTCTCTATCTAAAGAATAGCTCCTGCCAAAAAGTGACGCTTGCTGTCGGAACAAGAGCTGTCCATTTTAAATGGGGGCACCAGGTGTTATAAATAGAGCAGTACCTCATGTTATTCTCAAAGCTAAAACTGAGTAAGCTAAATTGAATAATTTTCTTCAGGCTCCTTATGTGGAAAATGAAATGCGTCTTTTTACCAAGGTAACAAACAGGCATAGACAAACTGACGAGAACTATTTTTATTATAAACAGACGGTGCAAAGATAAAACTGCCATCTTATATCGATACTGATTCCTGTCAAAACACCAAATTCAAATATCGTTTTATGGAAATGGAATTCATTTGTGCCACTTCTTATTCCACTTTTTTGCTACTAAGTACTTTGCTACTAAGTGGATTTCTCAAATCCAGATTGGTAAACCAAAGTGACCTCATTTTATATTCCTTGACTCAACTGAAAACTTCTTTTTCCAAGAGAATCTAGTTATTTTATATATTCGCATTGCTTAATTATTTTTTCCACCACTTTGATGTGAAGAAAAGCTTTTTCAACTCAAATGTCTACTTCATCAATTGTCCAGAGACCAAAATTATTCGAAGTTCTGGAGCTGTTTAACTGTTAACTAATATTGATGCAATTTCAATCAGTTAACACTTAAACTGTTAACTAATTGATGCGGTTTGGTATCCTTCCACATTTTTATCCTTATAGCAATATTATTTATTAATTATTATAGCAATATATTTTTATCCTAATATAGCAAAATTGGTCTAATGACTACTTACTCCCGATTTAAAACATTCATGCTAAACATTGCAATTAATTAGATCCTCTTAACTTGCAATTCGTAATTTAGTTCTGCGAAATTCATATTAGTTGGAAAAAAAGCTTATCTGGTTTGAGTTTACTTGATTCAGAGATTGTTGTTTTGATGTACTATATGTTAATGAATAATTGTAGAGAGTTATGCCGCTTTTCCAACATGATGTAACGAACAACTCTGATGTACACTTCGTTATTTTACCTTGATTCAAAATAGCAAGTGGAAAATTAAGTGCTAGTGAGATTTTAAACTTAAGCCGATTATTAATCAATAATTGCAATCCAAACTACCAACACATTCCCTTTTTATTTGTTATCGTGTTCCTAATATTCCATTATTTTTCAAACTTCTTATAATTTTCTAAAATTAAATTATCAAAACTATCTTGTAAACTTTAAAAATTTACGATTCTATAAAGCTAAAAACAAAATCTAAGCCCACGCTAACTTATTGGGTGAAGGCCGTCGTTGTCGTAACCGAGAAATTTTATGAATGATCCCTGATCAAACCGAAGATTATCTATCTAAATGAGCCTCTGGACGTTAAAGGTTCCATAGAATGTAATGACTTTCAGCTGGTATAGAATGAAATGGAAATGAAAATGGGCAATTTAGATTTTAACCCCGTAATTTAACCATGATTCAAAAGTATAAAATGGTTGGCCGTGTTTAACAACTTCAAGTGACACAAATAAATAGTTGTAATTTTTATAACTAAACCAAGCAAAATATCAGATACTCGTTGGTTGGTTGGCTGTGTTTAACAACGTTGTCGTTGGTTAATCGTAATGGTTGGCTGTGTTTAACAACTTCAAGTGACAAAAATAAACAGTTGTAATTTTTATAACCAAACCAAGCAAAATATCAGTTCCTCGTATTTTGGATAAATATATTTCTATTTATTACTGTTAACAATAATAAATAGAAATAAATCGTCCCCTATGCTTTAAATTTTATTACGTATAACTTTTATTTGCGAAACGATTGTTTCCTTACTTTAAAAAATTAATTTTAATACTTTGTTTAGAAACAAAGATGAAAAAGAAATAATCTGTTACTTATGTCCGTGAAAGTTAACGTTATTGTTAAATTTAAAACTAAAACTAAATATATCACACGACACCCAATGTGTGCCAAGGCCTACAGTGTTCATATCAGTTTTCTTAACCAAGGACCCTGGGGTGGGAAGCACATGTCTCGGTTAGGTGGTCAATTCAACGCAAAACCCTCAGTGTTTAATTCGCAAGCGTGTTTGGTACTCAGTTTATCAACCCACTGAAGGGATGAAAGGCTTAGTAGGTCTTGCCCAACCAGCGGATCGAATTTTAAACCTGGCCCTTGATTGTTAAAGTAATTCCTTTCTTAAATAAGTTAAAGTGACTGCAAACTTCATCTATTTAACTATACAGAGTACACATTATCCAAGTATATTACTTAATTTGTTTAATTTATCTGTATAATATAGTCTTCATTTCTTCTATGTGTCTGTAAACATTTGTCCATCGTTGAATTAAGAGAGAATAGTTGCATAGAATGGAATGAAATTTATACCAGGATATTTATCTCTTGCTAACTTAAAACACATATTATATTTAATTTCCAAATTTTAATTGAAGCTTCTGTAATTAAATATTACCATGAATGACGCTTATTGGAATTCACTGTAAAATTGGTTATGATGCGACACCAATGTTTCAGAACTTTGCTCATTTAAAGAGCAGTAAAGTGTGATATTCGTTCATCTTTCTTTAAAATTGCTATCTATGCTGCAGGTTGAGAGAAATGTATATACCATCAGATTTCCCATTCTATCAACATTCCTTCTTTCTATGTTCTTAATAAATAAATTATGATATTTACTACGTTTTCGGTATTTGAAAAAGAATTGTTTTGGCTCACTGGAGTGAATATATTCGTCTTTTCCAATATGTCTTATCATCTGAAATGATTTAGAGTGAAGATGTAAGAGATTTCCAATATTTAATAGCTTTGTAAATTATACATATTAGCTTTCTAAAGAAAATTTTCTGGTATTCCACTTTTCAATCAATTTGATTTAACTGATCCGTTTTTAGCTTCATCGTACAATGCAATCTTGTGTGAACAAATAACAATATTCATAATTTATTTAGGGCTGATGGTAGTCTAATGGTAAAAGCATCAATTTTCATTCTGGAAGGGCTGGGTTTGATTCCCAATGTCACCAAAGACCCACTGAGTATATGCGATATACATGCTCGTTTATGTATGTATATATGTGTGTGTGTATATATATATATAATCAAATTTACGTAAAATAATAATAAGAAAGATTTTGTTCATGTTTACAGTAGAAAAAACTTTTAAAATGGTAATTATTCCAATAATGTTGCGAAAAATTTCAGCTTGAACATTTCAAATTATAATTATTCTACAAATAAAATAAAGACACAAAAACGGTAATTGTGTAAAAATTCTTTTTTCTAGGAATATGTCCCAATTTCTGGTAGTTTATCTTATCCGAATATAAAAAATTTTATCAGCAAGCAATATAATTTAAGTAAAAAGGAAATGAATTTTTTTCTAATTTTATCGTTATTTTATCAATTTTAGTTAATAAAATATAAAAGGAAAATCAATTGAGAATAAATTAAATATATTATCTACATAAATATTCTTAATCCATAATAAATGTATATAACATCATCGCTTTGGGGCTTTACATATGACTTTTTTTCTCAAAGGTCATTATTCTATGCGAAGGGAATATATAATTAGAAACGAATTTATAATTTAAAGTGGATTCCAAATCACACACACTGTTACCATGCATGCCTAAGAAAGAAATCGAACACAAGAATACTGAAGATCAGAGGGATAATATATTTTAATTTGTTTTTGCTTGATCTGTGATCACTTTTCACTTTTTAGAGTTAATTCAAAAGGAACCCAGAACTTATAAGATAAATTTCGAACCGCTATAAATATCCATATCAGTGATGAGAACTGAGCCCAAAAATTATTAAACTAGAGATCAGAGGACTAACCATTCAGCTGTAACCTTCTCTGTCACACGGGAAATAACACTTTCCAAGAAATATACATTTTCTTACAAAATTATGCTAATTAGAATTCATTCAAAAATTATAACAGCCGAATTTACGGGAGAACTTTAATGCAATTCAAATTTTTATATGTTATGCTCTTAAAAAAATTTGTAAATATAATTATTTTTTCAAAATGCGCGCAACTTTAAATAATTAATGAGACAGGAAGTTAACAGTTTTAGAAACCGTCGCCAAAAGGTCGCATTTTGGTGTAATCACGTTCCTGTCAGCTATTTAGATAAGAGGACAAAGACAGCTTCGCTTTTATTTGATGCATATTTTCTAAATCAGGACTATAGTCAACCCAAATATCAGCCTCGAGACTTTGACCGTGAGTCAAAAATATGGAGCAGTTGGTTGTACATAATGACCTTGTCAACCTAAATTTACACTCCGAAACATATCGAAAAAACTTTTTGTGTGTGAACTTCTTTATTTCATGCTCTTCGATTTTTATATTTTTTCTAACCATAAATTAGTTTTATAGCATCAAGTAATGGAATCTTGATTTTTTATCATGAAATCTTGAATTATCTACCAAAGAGTGGAAAAAAAGAAAACCCTGCTTGACTACTGCTAATCTAATTAGTTACATCAATATTTTCAATGTATGCAAATCATGTTTTTTTTCTTCAATGCTTTGGACAATGTTGGATGAAATTAAAATTTAAAAATGACTAATTGTTTACACACATTTTGTCATACGTATATTTATAATTGTACTGGATTTACGCAAACAATATATCATTTCAACAAAGATATATTGTTGAAAAACTATTGAAAAATCCTCAACTATTATT
This sequence comes from Latrodectus elegans, assembly GCA_030067965.1. Taxonomy (NCBI): domain Eukaryota; kingdom Metazoa; phylum Arthropoda; class Arachnida; order Araneae; family Theridiidae; genus Latrodectus; species Latrodectus elegans. The sequence continues at coordinate 32,774,732 of CM057820.1, read as the reverse complement.
TAAAATATACAACTTCTATGAAAAAAATAACAGTAATGAGAAAATCATAGCTTTTTTTCTTTTTTTTTGTGCCAGCTAGGCTGACAATACGGGGTACGCTGCTCCACTTTTTCATACTGAACCATATTTGGTGTGGAGTCCGACTGCTTCAATACACAAGCCATAGAGACCCGTTTATAGGGTAGGCAACAATTCACACCTCACTCATACACAGAAAGAACAAATAAAGGACAGATAGAGAGAGAAAGTACATCCATGACTGAACCAGGATTCGAGCCCAGGACCTCCCTATCCGCAGTCAGGCACTCTGACCACTAGACAGGGTGGTCGGCAATCAAAGCTTTAGAGAGCTAAATTGTGTCCCAAAATAACGAACCCTATTAGATTTTCATTCTTAAAATACAACTTTAAAAGAAATGTTGCAAGGCAATTGATGGCTGAGAGGTTAGCGTCCCTCGTCTCCAAGCAAAGTACTGGGTTCGAGTCTTGGATCCGGCATGGATGTTTCTTTGTGTTTGCCATTCCTTATCACTTCATTTTCGGTGCAAAAATGACACACCCATTGGGTGTCCCACTATATGAGACTCCATTATAGAGCTGAATAGGGCAAAGGCTTAAGGGCAGCAAGGGCGTTAGAAATAAAAAACAATGCAGCAATACTATTTTCATTTGATGATATCTTGTAAATTAAATTATAAATTAATATTATATGGATAAATTTCAAGCTTTACCAAATAGAAATAACTTAAGAAGAGAATCGAAATTTGTATTTTTAATAAAAACAACAATCATTGGCTTCCCAAGTCACAAACATGCAAAATCTAGTCATGTACAGGATGCTGTGGCTCAACTCACACAACCACTCTGTAAAATAAAAAAAAAATAAAATAGGCACACAGTAAATAAAATTTAAAAATCTAATGTTTTAAGAAATTAAATATTTTTCTTTAATTCGAATTCAAAATGTCATTTCTAAAAATATCATTTTTTCTATTAATATATTATAAATATTTAAAATATTGCATTATACATTATTATATATAAGATTAAAAAATTTCCATTAAATTTTTGACTGTTAAGAATTGGATAGCAATATGCAATACATAATTTCAATAAACGTAATTTCTTATTTATTTCATAATGAATAGATACGAAATATTCGTTTTTATGAGTGATTCCATACAATTCTATTCAGCTTTTAACTCGTAATAATATTGACAATTGAACGGTTATCAATTAGATTTTCCGTTCAACAGCACGTAGGTTCGATTCTCTGCAAGGCCGTACATATTCGTAATGGTAGAAAGTCCTCTTTAAATTATAAATATTGCTCCATGATAAAAGGATCGTAATCCAAGAGTGACAAAGAGTGATAAGAGTGACCATAAAACGAACCCAATAAGCATTACGAACTTACTTCTCATCTAAAGAAATTAGAAGTATTCATATATTACATTTTACCTCGGAAATCAAGGGATAATTTTTTCAAAATTTATCGCAACCTATTTTGACGTTGTCTATATTGTACTAGGAATAGTATATGCTTTCGACTTAATTTTTTTTTAGCATTTTTTTAAGAAATAAAATTTTATTCAATGAAATAAATAATGTTGCTATACAATTATATATATATATATATATATATATATATTATATATATATATATAAATATACATACATATATATATATATATATGTATATATATATATATATATATATATATATATATATATATATATATTATATATATATATATACATATACATACATATATATAAAAAGCATTTATGCAAAAAAAATAACCCAAATTTTGCACATTATTTTGCATCATTTAATATCTTATTCTTTATTATATAGCACACTTAGTAAGTTTTTATAATATTATTTTTCATTTGAAATAATTGTTAGCTTAATTAAACAGACAGTTTTTTAATATATTAAATGAATTCAAGAGAATCAAGAATTCATATTTAAATTTCTAATTTAAAAATAATTGATTTCGATCATTAAAAAATGACAATCTCTAGTGTTGAGGAGAAAGGATGCAAAAGTTAATAATACAATAAGGGGCTTCGATTAATAATAAAAATTCATGGAACATCATCATATTTTATTCGTCAAATCGATACCATTATTATAATAGTTTCAAAGTCTGATATTTTGTATTTGATATATCTCAAAGTTTTGATAGGAAAGTTATATCATTCGCGCGCGCGCGCGAGTTTTGTTTCATTGATAAGATAAATGCGGAATTTTTAAGATAAGATTCTTACTGTTCTTTTAAAAGCATTGTCTTACTGTTCTCCGATTTGAAGTATAATTTAAGAAATCTAAATTTTATTTTATGTTTTGCTGCTGTCAATAATTGCCTAAAAAAGGACTTTTTAATTTACTTTGTGCATTAAATGATCTATCTTTTTTATTAATATTAACAACGCATGTAGCAAGTGCTTTATTTAAACCAAATGTTTCAAAAACTGTTTCATTGCTTACATTCCGTGCTAGTCATGAAATACATAATCTTATTATATTTCAAATTGAAAAGTTCTTGTGCGAAAATAATTAATCCATAATAAAGAGAATTTTACTACTTTTTTGATAAAGCGTTGTTATATATATATATATATATATATATATATATATATATATATATATATATATATATATATATATATATATATATATATATATATATATATATATATATATATATATATATATATATATATATATATATATATATATATATATATATATATATATATATATATATATATATATATATATATATATATATATAGTTTTTATTATTGTGTGAATATATTTCAGAGCATAGGACCAAAAATTGTTAATTTGAGTGAAAAATCAAGCTTCAAGGAAAGATTGATTACCGAAAAAATATCATTCATAACACAAATATAATAAATTGAAATAACGTACACTAAAAATATCCTTTTGCAATTTACTAGATCATGTTCTGACAAATAGTAATATAAAATAGGTTCTATGCAAATATGAACGTATCAGTCAATTTCATTTTTAACTGCGCTGGTAGTAAATCAAGCTTCAAGGAAAGATTGATTACCGAAAAAATATCATTCATAACACAAATATAATAAATTGAAATAACGTACACTAAAAATATCCTTTTGCAATTTACTAGATCATATTCTGACAAATAGTAATATAAAATAGGTTCTATGCAAATATGAAACGTATCAGTCAATTTCAGTTTTAACTGCGCGGGTAGTAAGGAAACTCAGAAATTTTCCAAGAACTTACGCCAAAGAAGTGCGAAAGAAAAAAGAAATATCACACTTATTTCCAATCGCGTAGTAAAGAATAATATCTGATTTGAGACATGAACAACTAGACTTGTGGAACTACCCAGGTGGAAACAACTAGTTGGCGGTGGCTGAGACATTTTTCTCCGTAGAGTGTAGTTTTACAACTAAGCTTCGGTAAACCTAATTCAAATATGATTCCATGTAAATAATATATTGACTGCTGGAGGCTGTTGTAAGGCCTCCATGATGAATAACAAGGACATATTATTTTATAGGTAGTGGACTATATTCACATGTCCCTAGGGAGGAAACCCAGGAAACTTTCAAACACTTACAACAATAACTATACGTCTAGGAAGAAAAAATTTTCCATTATTCAACAGTGTTTGAGATTGAACTCAGGACATTCCCTCCTAAAAAGCGTGTCCAACCAATTATTGGAATTTTGAGTCCTAGACTCGTTTAGAGCCTAGCCACTGTTGACCTTCCAATTAGTGTTAAATAGAAATATCATTCGCTATTTTTAAGTATTGATCAATCAGTTATTAGGTAAACAAAAAAAGTTCTTGCTGTTTTCGCGTTGCCATTGAATGAAGTGAGAATAAGTATGCAAATTAGTGTATGACGTGATTGAGACACCGGTCAGTTGAGAGTAGCAATATCAGTCGCTATAAAAGCAGGTTCACCATTCACATTCATCAATCGTAACTCGTACAGTAGCGAAAAGAAAGGGACGTCTCGAAGGAGATCGTTCGGTGTTGTTTGTTTTAAGACTTCATAGTGGGTTATCAGCTGCTGCATCAAATTGCCGAATATGTCACGAGTTTGGGTATAGTGCTGCGAATGAACGTACGACAAGGCATTGGTTTCACAAAACAAAGTGAATTGGTTGGTAGATTTTGTATCCCCCCTTTCATACTTACTGACCTGGCACCATCAGATTACCACCTCTTCTATTCCTTGAATAGTCATTTTCATAATAATTCCTTCACCAATGAAGCAGACTTGCGCTATGCACTCACAGACTTCTTTGTGTTTAAAACCCCAGAGTTTTATCGCAAGAGAATTGCACATCTAAAGACATATTGTCCAAAGGTGCTGGAAGCTGATTACTTCTGTACTAATAATTGGCAACACTTTCTGTAGGTCATGTTTTTTTGGGTCAATGAGAACGACAAGAACGTTCTTGTTTTCTTCGTACATAAACATTCTTGTTTACCTTGTATATCAAAACAGAAACTATGTTCTTTTATTTATCTGTGCATTAAATTTAATAACACGTGAATGCTTAAAAATATTGTATCTCATTAAGTTAAATATATAAAGTACAATTTCTTGAATATAAATAAGACTATTTATATGTTAAAAGGGTATTCAAAATATAAAAATCAGATTTAAAAAAAATACCTAATTTTAATTTTATTGCAGTTATGTCGAAAGAAAATTATGAACATGTATAATGTAGCCCAGCATTTCATTGAGTTAAGAATATATTTCGTTAATATCTCAAGCAGAGATTTTCAAACTAATGAGGAGTAGATCGATTACTCTATATTTCAAAGACGTTATCTCTTTTGTCTTCGAAACAAAATAGGATTCTGACATTAAATGTTCGTTTATTTAAGTAAAGCTTCCGTTTATATAAGAAAGCGGTTAAAAGGGTACTAACCAAATAGTTTTGATTTTGTTCCAAGAAATTATAGCGAAATTGGATTGACCTCTGTTACTTTGCACATTTTGTAAAATTTTATTGAATTTAATGATTCCGAATTTTAATTCATCTTGAAAAGAAATATTGGTTATTAAATATACTGAACCGAATTGAAGTAAATGCTCAACTAATCAAATCAACCTATGACACAAATGAATGAAAGAATGGTTGAACGCATAAAATAAATTACGATTCAACCAATATATTTAATTTGATTGCTTAAAAAGCATATGAAAGATTTTCACTTGCTTAGATACGTAATTTCTACAGTTTCTGTAAAAACTCTAATTTGGTCTGACTTTCATTTTTGATGCATTCTGTCCAGAGAATGTAAATTATCAATAGTAACAGGAAACTATTCGTTGAAACTTACAGAAATTAAGCACAGAGGAGTAGTTTCTAATTAAAAGATAACCATGTAAAAAACGATAATACCTTCTTTGAGGGATTTTTAACCCATGAATTAATTTCTTTGTTTATAACTGTAATAATAACTTATTCCAAAAGCTCTGTAACAAGCAGTAATTTAACAAAACATGATATGTTAAATCAATTAAAGAATAGTAAGCAAGATTATAAAATTAGCAATTTAATAAACCACTCTCAGAAGGGATGATACATGCATATTTCTCCAGTTACATAATGCTTATATAAGCATTTAAAGTAATTTAATGGGATTCTAATCTATTTTAGACCTTAACTTTTAACCTTTCCTTCGAATTTTATATTATAAATTATCAACAAATTTTTTTTTAGGATATAAGCTTATTTTTATGTTTTCTTAGCTGCAAAAACATTTTAAATCATATTTATTCGAATACAATATATTAAAGCTACCATATTATTTGATAGCAAAACGGTTGACCTTGGATTCTGTTTTTCTTTCATGCTTATCATGATTTTGTCTTCGGAGGAAGCTGGATAGCTATGCTAGACGCTGGATCCTGTTCGTAAACAGTCCATTTCCTCAGTGGCTTTCCATTTGTATTTAATATTCACTGAGCTGTATATAGTATACCTTAGTGACAATAATATCATATATATTAGAAAAACAATTCATTAATTGGATTACAAGGTGCATTTAGTCATAGAACTGGGATTTTCCTTTCTTCTTTAAGCATTTAGAGATTTTTTCTGCAGAATAAGCATGGTAATTTATGAAAACCGGTTAAACTTACTTTTAACTGTATTTGTGATGAAATTACAGCTGATTGTTAGTTTACTATCAACTCAACTCATCCGTGTAATTTTTGTAAGATTATTATTTTAATAAGTTGTCTGCTTAGTGTCAATAAACTGTTTCTAAGAAAATGGGCTTGTTTATTAATTAAGTAAGAGTCAAAAGTTCCTTCTGTTCTATTCTCAAATTAAAATACCTCGAAATTTATTTGTGATTATTTTGTATTTGTAAAATAAACACTTGTTTCATTATGCAAATCATATATGGATAATCACTGTGTAAATAAAGAAAACTAAAGTTTTCCCTAAGTTCTTGATTTTTATATTTTAAAATATTATTCCTAGTATCACGTAATAAATTAAGTAAATTAAATTTTTAGAAATTGTTGATGATTTTCTTATTAGAATTTATGATTTAAAATCAAATAATGATTTTTAAATATTTTGATGAGACAGACTATCTTGTAATTGATGAATACAGAGTTAGAAAGTTTTCAGTGATAAATGTTAACTAGTTTTTTTAATAGCAATATTTTATTTTTTACATATTTTGTTAGAAAAATTAAAGCTATTAAATATTTAAGCAACTATTTTATTATATTTTCAAAAGAGTGATTACATGAATAACTAAATAATTTTAAAATTTTATATAAGAGTGAGAATTTTAATCTTAAATAGAAAAATACATAAAATTATTAAGAACTGTAAGATGACATACAACACAAATAATACTTTTACTGTCTTAGAATGAAAAATAATTTTTATTAGTATTAGATGAAGGTTTATGATAAATCTTAAAGTTGTTGCTTAATGATTTTGAATTTCTTTCTATAAAAAAAGGAGCATAGATCTTGAACATTTTCTTTTACTATAATTTTCGTACAAATAATGTATAATATTTATATTGATATTGGTCTGAGAGGAAAATTTTTTTGTAGCATTTGTTGACAGATATTGAATATTGGGCAGAATAAATGAAATAATATGTAAAATTATGTTTAAAATAATTTATTTTTAGATAAATTTGAAAAATTAAAACTTGTTTTTTCATTTATTTGGTATATGTTCAGTGGATATTTTAAATTCACATATGTATCAAGTTAATTAGTAATCTATGGTTAACTTATAAATTTTTTGTATTTTACATTCAAATATCTTTAAGCGTTAAAAATGATATGTATTTATAAAAACAGTATTCATTTATATATCTCAAAATTTATTTACTGATATTTTATTCCATATTATGACTTAAGGTAATGGAATTTACATCGTGTTAAAAATATTGTTTTAAAAATTCAGTGTCATTGTTTTATCCAATATCACAATTTTACAGTACTTTCATTTTAGTATCTTAAGAGTTTGATTTCCACTTTACAGTGCCTTAGGTGTAAATATTTGTTGTGATTTGAAATCCATTTTAATCTTAATTTATTATTGAATTAACCTCCTAAATGTTTAAAATGTTACATAAAATATTTCCAGCAGAGCAGTATTTCTTGAGCTACTTTTTACACAATTATTATCAAGTATAGTCTATAGCTGTGGCACACCCGGAAAAGTATGAATTGATAAGTGGAAGGGATTTGCGTGATCAGTCTATTCACATCATTAACTCTTGCCTACAATAGGATGGAAACACGGGTGGAGGACATCCATACATTCATATGATCATGATTGTCGCGCTCCAACTTTCAAGTATAGAGGTGGATATGTCACAGTATGGGTTGTTGTGTCATGGTTTTCTGTTGGTCTAATCATAACACTGAAAGAAAGATTCACTAGGAGAAGTATTAAGGAATTTTAGCTAACTGGTTCATTCTATTATACAAACTTCTATTTTATTTGTCTACTTAATCAAGCACATTGTTCACTTTACAGCTTCTTCAATCGATGGTGCCACTGGCTCATTAATGTGAATTATGTGGTTTGAGGAGATAAAGTGCTATTCTGTAACATATTTCTTAACTCATGGATAATGATACAGAATTACCATCCTCAACATTCCATCTCTCACAGAAACTTCATTTTCTGTGAGAGATGGAATGTTCAGGATGGTAATTCTTCTGGTTGTGCAGTGATGCTTGTCAAATCATAGTTAAATTAATACAAAGGTGATAGAATTGAGCTGACTCACCGTACAGCGAAAATACAAAGGTAAAGTGAAACAATTTCATAAGCTCACAAAAACCCATGTTCTTAATATAATGGACCCATTATAGTTTATTTTAAAATGTACAATCTGGTACCAATATCTTCCATTGGCATTTCTGTCAAAATATTTTCAATATCTCTGTGAAGATTCTACAATATTCCTCTAAAAACTTAAATTACTTGCATGATTACATTTCCTGATAAATTTAATTGATATTTCATGTTAAAGGCAGTTTTACATACAAATAATAAAAAGCTCATAAATTTAAAATATTTCCATTTTTGACTTGTATATGTGTAATCATAGATCAGTACTGAAATTCACCATACTACAAGTTATTAAGATATGCTAAATATTTTCAAGTATTCCATTAAAATTGTCTTTAGACTGAAAAAGAAAAGGAAAAAAATATATAGATATTGTATCATATAAAGAATAATTAGGAGAAATATTTTAAAAATACAAATGCTAAAAAAATAAAAGTTTTTTTATTTTTATTTTATTTATTTATTTTTTTTTACAACACTTTAAGTGATATTATTTTAATCAAATGTGTACAGTTATAAAATCATAAATACAATTATAAAATTTCACACGTCTTTCAATTTATATTAATATTACTTGTAATATTTATATATCTGGTTTTCAAATTTTTTCCTTACTATTAATTTTATTAAGAAAATTTTTTTAATAAATTTTGTGTATTTTCTTTTATGTAACTGAATATAATATTAATAATTTACATTTTGAATTACAGTTGTTTAATGTGCCCACAAAAAATAATAGCACATCATGGCTGGATCAGTTAGTACTTTAGAACGAATGAAAAGAATTAATGAAATTCAATCAAATTGTTTGCTTACATCAAACAAATCACCCGAAGGTGCTGAAAGGTATGTTTTTGAAATTATATTAATGTTTACTATTAAAGCATGTGAAAATGTAAATATTGGAAAATTATAAATATAGGTTTGTATTTTATAGAATCATATTCAATCCGTAACTTGGCTAAGAAAGGAAATAGTTGTACTAATAATGCTATTAAATGCATTATATAGATAGTTTTTTTCTTCAAAATATTTATTTATTCAGTTACGCATTTTTTTACTTTCTGTTATATTGTAGAAAAGATAAAATTTTATTCATCTGAAATCCTCTAAAAACAAATTATATTTTCAATTTGCTCCACTGATGCATTTATCCAACTGAGATTAACTTTGGGTAATTTTTCATGGCATATTACCACATGTGATAGAATTTTACTTTTTTTTTAGATTTTACTCAATCAATGCAATTTTCTTCCCAACTAAATTCCAAAATTACATGCTTCTATGTGATTTTTAAATTTTTGAATTTCATGATAATTTATTTGTAAACCACAACAAAAACTTGATGGCAAAATGCTTGAAAAGTAATTTTGGACAATTTATAAGAATATATATTGGAGACTATAATAAAAGTTAAACATTTGTAAGAAAAATGTTATTAATTACAATTAATAACATAAATGTGATGATTTTTATAATATTTTTGATTGATTGAGTAATAACACACATGTTTTAAAATGTTATTTTACTTGAGATTAGCACTAAATTAATAATGTGAATAAAATCACTTATTATGATAATTTACTTTGAATTAATCAGCAGAGAAATTTTATGTTTGAAATTATAGCACAATTTCTAATTAACTTGTAAGATACTTTAATATATGAAATACTTATGGCATATTTAAATGCACTCATATATAAAAGGTAAATATATTCATTTTACTTGTTATCTCTGTCTAATATTGCTGGAGCTTTTTTAACATTAATAAAATCCGGTTAAATTGTTTTTGCAAAATGAAAAATAATGCAAATTAAATTTTTTTTTTCATTTTCCTTTCTTTCATTTTTCTTATTTTCTTTTATGAATATTAAGAAATTTAATTTCTCTAATTATCATTTTCAATTTAATAATTAGAATCTGCAAATAAAATTGATTATAAAAGTTTCATTTTCATATTCTTTAAACTGGAGCAATTAATGCAATATTCAAATTCAATCCATAAGATTAAATAATATATTACAATTTTTTAACTTTCAATTAAGAATAAATATTAATGAAATGTATCCAGTTGTAAGAATAGTCAGAACTGTCATCAACTGCTTTGCATATAAGAATATATAACAGAATCACAGTCATCTCCACTCACAGATAAAGTTCATCATTTGAAAGAGTCCATTTTGCTACAGTAATTACTGATTTAATTCACAAATTTGGCATTCTCCATGATTGGTAAAATTTTAGTTTTAAATTTGTTATTGTGTTACGCAATAATAAATATTCGCATCAAGTTAAAATAGCATCAGTTGTCAGTGTCAATTTATTATTGTAAAGGTCATAAGTATATCACAAGAAAAAAAAAAACTTGACTGGTTGAACTGTTTTGTTTTGGACATTCAACTGACTTATTATGTAACTTATACTATTCCATTAAATTCTCAAATGTACTTGAAGGTTGCCTTCCCTTATCAATTCCTCCTTGTATGTTGCATTTTGTGTTTGAACATATATGCACCAGAAAGATCCTTGATTTCTTAAAAAAAAATATTCAGTATACATTTTGAAATATTCTATAATTTATAACATTTTGAAATATTCTTTAATTATATACATTTTGAAATATTCTTTAATTATATACATTTTGAAATATTCTATAATTTCCCCAATAAAAATGTAGCTTCTATAATTTATTGGGGAAACAGTCAGTTACAAAGCACTTATTAATTTATAAATAATGTTTCTTTAAATTCAATTCTCAATGTCTTGTTCCCCTCCAAAATATTTTTAATGTCCATATACAAAACAAAGTTAGTGAAGCAAAGTGATTTTGATTGTATTTCATTATGGAAAATTAAGGTTAGAATTCCAGTCTGATTTATAAATTTTAGATGGTGATGTGAATTTATATGTGATCCCATCATTTTATTTTATTTTATACAAATCTTCTCTATTTATCTACTTAGAAGTTAAAAAATGTTTCAATTTTTTTAAAGATTTCTTTTTAAATGTGCGCAGATTTTTAAAATATTTTTTGTATTTATCATACTTAAATTTTATATTCATTTATATCACGATACTTTCAAATAAACATTAATATTTGATGTCAAATGATGAATCATTAATAGAATTAAATGAACTGCTCTGAATCATTTTTGGCTGAGCTGGTAGCCAAATAGTTAGTGCTCTTGTTTTTAGTTCAATAGTTTGTGGGTTCAAATCCAACCTCGGTCATAGATGTTTTTAGTGGTTTGGAATCCACTTTAAAGTATAGGTACTGGTCTTATTAACTTTCATGTGCAAAAAATTACCCTTGAACAACAAGCATACCAAACTAAACCTGAATCATATTTTAAATTATGATTTAAATTATAAGTAATTCTTTTTTAGCTATTAAATTTAGTCTGTTACTTAATTGGTAACTAATTTTTTCTTCTGTCAAAATACTCTTTCTTTTATGGTGCAAAACTACTTTTAGAAAGTAACTCTTTATTTTGAAAATTGATTATATGTATTACTATGTATTCAATCAAAAATGTCATTTGAATATGTTAATTCAATGAAAACAAGTTTAAGTTTGAATTATATTCTTGTATTTGTAAAATTGTCATGTAAGTATAATCAGTTCAAATACATCAAATCTCTTTCTTGATAAGAATTGACAATGAAATTAATGTCCACTGAAATTTAGGCAAAAGGAAATGTGGGTAAAATGAATTAATTTTGATGCATTTTCAATTAATAGTTCATTTTACCTTATTATTATATTTAGCTATTGTTTTTTGATTTCATAACCTTTTTTGATAGTCATGAAAAGATGTGTAAATTTATTGATTATTTGCCTTTTTTAAATCTGGTTAATATTACTCATTCATTTTTGTAGCTCTGTTGGAGATAATGACTCTTTTGACTCTGTATACAGACCCACAACAGTTGCTTTTAAGTATGAGAGTCAGCCAGGTATCAAGCGTTATGTTCATTCCCTCAAACATTTACTACCTGTTAGAGTCAAAACAGGGTTAGTATTTTAAGAGTCAAATAAAATTTTTTTCTAAAAATGCATTGATTTGAAATTTTTAAGTTTAAGTAACTAATTTTCATATGATTTTTTTAAGTCCTGGAACGTATATGCCTGTGGATATGACAGGATGTTGTGCTTTTACATTCTTTTCATGGTTAACACCTTTGATATGGCGGACATTTAGACGAGGCCTTGTACAGACTGATATTTATCATTGCTCCCCTACTGATAGTTGCCATATTAATGGAGCTAGGTGAGTTATGTATTTTTATTTCAAACACAAGTTTTATTAGGTGTTATTAAATTAATCAGTCATTCTGATATGTGTAATATCAGCAAATAATGTTTTTGCTACTATCAATATTAATATTCTTTATAATTGCAATTGTATGTTTCTATATTTGTCAACATGTATTTCTTGTCTATATAATGTATAACTTTTTTGTTCAATCATAAAATTGAACAGATATACTGTTTTTTAATAAAATATTTAATTAAAAAAGTTTCTCTATAAAAATAATTTTACTATCATGATAATGATAGGTGATCTTGTTATAGTATTTATATGATAATAAAAAATCTGGTAAAATTTTTGTTCACTTCTTTAACTTGTAATTTCTGGGTCATAAATGAGTGAATCTCTGATAATACCATTTTATGATATTCCTACATGAAATAGGAATACATACTCATAATTACTCTTCAAGTTATTTTTTTAAAGTTGCTTAGCGTTTAATTGCTTTATCTGAAAAATTGATAGATCTCTTGTGCTTTTGGAAAGCTTGGAATTGTAAGGGAAAATATCATTCATATCAAAATCTAATTTGCTCAAAGTTTAGGAATTGTAAGAGAATTTTTTTATTGCTGATACTGCTGAGTAATTACTTTTCTCTTTAGAATGCATCATCAATGTGCAAGTACTTATTTATTGCAAAGCTTGCTTTGTGATAATTTAATTAGAATAAAAGACTTAAATTTGATATGTATTTGGTAGTGTTACTGAATTATTTTGATTTTTCATATTTTTGCTTTTATTAGCTAACACGTGTAATCTGAAAAGATCTGATGTAATCTGAGATAAGTTTGTGAATGCAATCAAATATCAAATTATTATTATATATATATTACATCCCTACGTTGGCTCTTTCGAGCATAATAAGTCTTGCAGTCCAATAAAGAAATAAAGTATCTCCAGGAGTGGAGAGCGTCTTGAAATGTGAAGAAGCACGGGCTTCCTGGAGGAATTTATATGTGTATATTTATCTATATATGTGTGTGTAATGATAGTGAAGGTGTACTTCTTATTTGAAAGAAGAAGATAATTATTTTTATAACATAATTATTATATATCCAAACAAAACATTTCTATTTTTATAATTTTACTTTTTAATATAGGTGATTTATTTATAAAATAGTACATTTTTTAATGTACTACTGCAAAATGTTTTCATCAAAAAGTGTGTTTGCAAGGCAAATTTTTTTAAACCTCATTTATTAATTTTGATAAATTTGTTATTAAATTTGAACTCTTTTCTTTAACTTTTTTGAAAAAGATATCTTTGATGTTACTGACTGAGCTTTATTTCATGCCTTCTCTGACTTAAAATACCATTAAAGTGTACTTGCATTTCTTTTAGATGTGACCGTGCTGAAAATTAGAAACTTAAAATTTAAACTAAGCTTAGTTTTAAATAATTGTATTTGTTAAATAGCATTTAAAATTATATCTTTGTAAGACTTCTGAGATATTATAGTGATATTTGACACTAATCTATTGCACAAACATTTTTTATAATGAAATTTAAAACATTGCTGAATTAATTTTGATAAGTCTGCATGCACATATTTTGATTGTTTGCAATAGTTTATTGAAATGGTTGTTAATAAAATGTTTCCAATCTATTGTAAAGCAATTAAATTGAATAACTGTGATAACACTAAAAATGTTTTTTTAATATAAGGCATTTTTGAACATAAACAATTTTTTGCTCAAAATAAAATATAATTTTGTTACTAAAAATACAATGCTTAATACATATTAAATTAAGCTTTTAATGATAATCAGTCTTTAATACTTTAAGGAAGTAATTTTTTTCGTTAGATTGCTTAATATTCAGTTATCTTTTTTCAAGGTTATGTTTTTATTCTCAGATTTTCAGCTTTATGGTCCAGGGAAACCAAAAAATATGGTCTGCAGAAAACTTCACTTTCACAAACATTATTTCTTTTTTTGAAGACTCGTTACATTATATCATGTTTAATGTATATTCTTTGTCTTGCATTTGGCTTTATTGGACCTGTAAGTATTCAAATAGTTATTTTAAGATTAATAAGTTTAAGTAATTAAAAAAAAACTGAAATGCTTCATATTAATTCATAAATTGATGAAGCCAAAAATGCTCAATCATTGTTGAAACCAAAATTCAGAACTTTGATATTTTCTCACACTTTGTTATAAGCAAAATCAACATTTTGCAATAATGAATCTGTAAAACATTAACAATTATTAAATTTTTTTTATCTTTTTATCAGATCATTTTAATTCAAAACAATGATTAAAAGTTATTATAAATCTTATCTTGTAATATTTAAACAAGCTAAAATGAAAAGTCAGGTTTGGTATTCATATTATTAGGACATAATAATTACAGCATTAGAATTTTGTTTATATACATTTTCTTTAAAATTTCTTTATTAAATATTTTTAAATTTAAAAGAACTTTTAAATATTCAACTTAATTTATTTTGCACTGAATTTATATATATATATATATATATATATATATATATATATATATATATATATATATATATATATATATTAAAAAAAACTACATTTTATTAATGATAATTTCTGGTCTTGTATGCAAAATTACGCTCTAATTCAGTATTACTTCTAAAATAGTTTACATAATTTAAAATCAATAGTTCAAAATTGTTTCTTTATTGAAGAATAAGTAATTATTAATTTTCTGAGAACATAATTTTTCAGTTTATAAATAGAAAAAGAAATTTTATAATCAAAAAATACTAACCAAAATATTTTACTTTAAAACATTAAATGTTAGAAGATGGACATGTTAGAGAAATTTTTGGTCTTACTTTTCATATTATTGAATAGATTTGTATTCTCATTCTGAATTCTGGTAGTAAACTCCATATATCAATATATTCATATTTGCCTCAATCTTTATTATTTAAATACATTAAGTTAAGTTCAAAAGAATTCTATAAAATGCAAACTCATGGTGATAAATTATCTGATTTCTGCATTTTTTGAAGTGAAAAAGAATTAAAGAACTGTTTAGAAAATGACAATGAATCATAACTATGAGGGAAAAAAGTAATATTTTACACTTCAAAAGTATAATTTTGAACTTATTCTTTCAATGAATTATTTTCATATTTAACTAGTTCATTTAAAATATTTTATTAGAAAGTTTTCTTACATGTTTACTCTTAATGCTCTTTAATATAATAATGTAAGATATTTTTATTTATTGCAAAGAGTATTCTCAACTTTCAATTCTAGACAACAGTGTGCGTTTCTATTTGCTGTTTTTTGAATGATAATCTTTGTATATTTTGACATATATTAAGCCCATTTAACCCAAAAAATTAGATAAAAAATTAATATCTGCATTATACAATGGGGTTGAAAATGATTGTATTAAAAATAAATAAAATGCTGTCAAGAAAATTAAATTTGCATATATCTAAATAAAATTACTATCCTTTTCCCTTTTGTTAATGGTTTTTTTTTTTAAATATTTATATATTTTACTGTCATTTTAAATTTGCTTTAAAAATTTCATATCCGAAACTAAATGAATCAGATGTTTTTAAAGTGATTTGGATGCTTTTGCCAAATACTTTTTGTCCATTATTTTCATTCTTCTATCTTTTTTCATGCATATGAATGAAAGTATCTTTCAAGAAATTAGATTTCAACACTAATTTTTTCTTTAAAAATAACCACAAATTTAAATTTTGCATCATTTAAAAATAACCACAAGACAGCACTGCTATGAAGTGAAGTTTTTTGCAAATATTGCAATTTGTATTATGCAAATTATCATCATTATGTGAATTCTTTCTATACCTATTAACTGTTTTTTCTTATATCAAACTTTATTGGAGCTTATTATTTTCTGTATATGATCATAAGTATTTTGTGTCTTTTTGAGTTATACATTATTTTTTTAAATTTATTAATTTGTAATCCAAAATTTTAAGTCCCTGTGAAATATTTTTTTCCTTGCAGAATTAAATTATATCATTCGACAAATCATCTACATCAGTTCAAAATTATTTTTAAATGTTCACTTTTATTACATTTTTATGACTAATTAACATATTTTTTTACTCATTATTATTTGATCTGTTCTATTTATTGGATCTGAAACACAATTTACAGCACATTCTAAAATTGGTTGTTTTATTACTTCTTTAAGAAAAGCATGTTTATGTTTTGACATATAAATGATAAAAAATTGATTTTTCTACTCAGATATGAAGTATTTACCAGTGACAGTGATCTTTGCTGTATTACTTTGTATTTTCTTTTGCAAATTGAATCACTTTGATTCTGAAACCAGTATTGTTTTTACTGCATTTTTGGTAGGCTTATATGTACTAATTGAAAAAAAAATGATTTACTTGAAATTTGTTGCAAAAACCTTAAAAAGTCTTTCTCACATTCTAATTTATTCTAAGGTAAATTGCTCACCTAATATATCGCATGAAATTGTGATAGGAAATAAATTTTCTAGAAATCCATAATAAGTCCTATATTATGACACCAAATTTGTTGCCCTTTCCTTTCTTATGCTTTAGGGTTGCAGTTGTAGAAGTATATCATTTTTCAGAAGCTTGTGATAATCATTTGAATAAATGTCATAAAAAATAAAAGGCTTGCATGTGTTGATTTCAAATTTATTTGCAATACACATTATAAAGGGAATTTTAAAAATGTAGTTTGAAAGTATAAGATATGCACTGGAATATATGGCATTCATTTGCACCTTTGTTTTAAATTATGGTGAAAAAAGGACATTATAGTGAGAGTTAAAGCTTAAGAAACAGGAAACTGAAGTTTAAGTTACTGAGCAACCATTGAAAAAATTTTATAATTGCTTATGGTGTTATATAATATTGTCAATATTTTTTATCTTATATAATTACAAAAATAATATTTAAAGAAGAGAGGAAATGTCTTCTTTATCAAATTCTGTATTTTATTAACATTTTCTTTTTTCTCTTAAAAAAGGCGCTGTTATGGACAGTGTTGAAAATATGAGTTGCTGAAGTTGATTTTTAATACTCTGATTTGAGAATTTTTCAAATAGTGTAGACAAAATAAATGAGACTTTGTTTTGTTTCTTGTAAGAAATGATGAGAGCAAATGGTAGTCCAAAATATATTTGAATTTCTGATGTTTTGCTGTTCATGTTCACTGTATTTGACTGCAGTGCAAAATTTGAACAAAATTTTAGTTTAATCGAAATGAACAAAATACAAGTGTATTCTTCTATCTTAATCAAAACTATATTTTGATCATTAAATATGAAGAAGCTAAGAATTGTTATTATCAGAAATTTACTAATTCTTTTCTTATAAAAAAAAAGACAAATTGCCAATTTGTTAAAGTAAACTAATTATATTTTTTAGATCATTTTCATGTTAATAATGTTTGTTAATATGAGTTCTTATAA
The DNA here is from genome assembly GCA_030067965.1 of Latrodectus elegans. Taxonomy (NCBI): domain Eukaryota; kingdom Metazoa; phylum Arthropoda; class Arachnida; order Araneae; family Theridiidae; genus Latrodectus; species Latrodectus elegans. The sequence continues at coordinate 32,756,623 of CM057820.1, read as the reverse complement.
GATGTATACTTTTGTTTATAAACTAAACACTGTGGCACGATAGCCCATGTGGGCCAAGGCATACAGTGCTCATCTCTGTTTTCTTGACTAAGAGTCCCTGGAGTAGGAAGCATATGTCCCAATTAGGCAGCCTCTCTAACACAAAACTCCCAGTTTAGTTTCCAAGTATGCTTGAACCTCAGACTTGTGCCTTGGGAGTTGGAAAGGCTACCACTAAGCCACAATGCCTCATTTTCGTTTATACTTATTTTAAAGTATCAGGGGGGGGGGGGTTCAGATTTTTATTTTTGGAATTTTCTGAATTCTTGTCTTGAAAGTTGACAAATATGCTGGTTATATCATTAGTTTTTCATTACTTTGCATAAGCTCTTTTATTTTTTTCTAATGATTTTTGTCATTTACTTTCTATCATGCTAGAGGATAAATATTGAGTAATATTTTAAGGATTGTTTGCAACTAGGGTGAAAGAGTTCTTTTCTTTATATATATAAAGAAGGGTATCTCTTAGTTTTTTAAAGGTAGATAGCTACTCATAAAAGATCAAAGATTAATTAACAAAATAATATATTTCCCCCTCTCCTATAAAATTTATGATTTCACATGATTTGACTTATTAAATTAAGCTGAATTTCATTTCCTGAAAATTTGTTATTTCTTTAGAATATGATCCATATGGTAGTACTGCTATTTAAAAGTCTCGGTTTTGTGATTATTTGCAGGGTCTCCCAAAGGAATGGTAAAATTATACTGAATTTTAAAAATATTAATTTTATGTTATTTTCTAAGAATCATTACATGATAATATTAAAAGTATATATTTAAAACAAAAATAAATTTCACTTAACTTATATTTTAAAATTTCTCAAAATATTCTTTAATTTTGCAGACTGTTTTCATGAGACTGTTGTTGGAATATATTCAATCGCCAAATGGTGATGAGTTTGAAGGTATTACTTGGATGCTAGGACTTGTATTCTGTGAAGCCTTACGAATTTCTTGTTTGTCACTTATGTGGGCAATCAATATACGAACTGCAATGAGAGCTTCGTCTGCTGTTTCAGCCCTTTTGTATAAAAAAATAACTTCTTTACGATTTGTGTCCAATACATCATCTGGTGAGGTATGCCTTTTCATATGCAGTTTTTTCAGAAATATTAAATGTCATAGATATGTTATATGCAGAGAAAAGTGGTTATTTTTAATTATTTTGATCAAAGTTTTAAGTCTGTTGACCATCAAAAAATAGTCCATTTTTAAATTCATTAAAAAGTAGTCCATTGTTAAATTCATATAAAATTTAGCTGTTTTAAATTTCGTGAAGTCTTATTTGGTCCATTTTATTTTTATTGCTTTTTTATTGACATTGTGATTTATAAATGTTCATTAAAGAAATATATATTTTATTAAATATTAAAATTTTAAAATGTTAATTCTTTACTGCAATTTGCGTATGAAAAGCTGTTTTTAATTGCAATATTGTCATAAATTTTATATTAATGAGGAATTGAAATGGAAAGGGTTTAAATAAATAATTTTATGTGAAATGTATGGACAAAGCATAGGAAATTATACATTATAGTTTAAATATCTAATTTCAGTAATATGCATTTTTTTTAAATATTTTTCTTTTTTGTTTTTGATTAAATAATCAAGTAATAGTTATCTTTTACAACGAAATCAGTTTAAATGTAACCTGTGAATAAGATTCCATTTGATTTCAAACAAGACTAACTGAAACAGATTACCTATCATTTTTCTTTGAGCCAATATAACCTATATGACCATTGTGTATATAACCAATTGTAAAAAATTGTGATATGAGATTTGAATAATTATAATATAATGACCAAATGTTATTGCCAGAAAATCATAGATTTACAAACATTTTTTTATTTTACATACATACAAACTAGTAAAATGGAGCTCATTTCTTGCCTGAATAAGTGTAATAAATTGAAATACTTGATGGGCATTTATGTAGAATTTTAATTTATGGGGAAATATTCTGTCTTGTAACATTTGTTCTTTTTAGTGGAGAAAAGAGTTTTAGGAAAATTTCACCGTATAAAAAATTTCTTTAATTCCACAACAATCCATTATAGATTTAAGCTGTCTTAACAACTTTTCTCCAGTGGACTTGATTGGGTGTTACAGTTTATCAGCGATTAATTTTTAACGTTTTTAGATTTACTTCTATGCAATCAAACCATCTATGGTGAGGTCTTTCTTTTTCCTGGTACCCTATACATTTATGAATACCACCTTTTAATGTAGTCTAAGTTATCATTGATCAATATGCTCAAGCTATCAGATGCCATAAGATTTAATGACTTGGACAATATTTTTGGTTTATATTTTCTATAAATTTCATGGTTAAACAAAATTTTCAATCTGATATATTCTTTAGTTGGGCCAGAAAATTTTCAAAATATTTTTCTTTCAAAAATTAAAAGTCATGTTTTTTTGTTAGTGACCAGTATTCACTACCATATAATATGATAGGTCTCTTAAAAGTTATATTGAGATTAATAATAATAACAGAAATCATTAAACAAGTATAATTATAAAAAAATAGTTGTTAATTTTAAATGAAATGTGCATAATCAAAAGTTTTTGAATGAATAAAGAAAAAAAAATGTAAAGTTTTGGATACGTATAGACTTTGAAAAGGATTGCTCAGTACCAATCTTTTTAAGTTATTTTTATTTTCTAATTTTGAATACAATAGATTTCTTTTGTCTCAGTAGTAGACTTTGTGAGACGGTTTAATATCTTTAAATTTGTTTTATAAATTTGACAAAAGCCTCTGGAGGTGACAGGTCAAGTATCAGAGGATCTTCTGGTTGTTCCCTACTTCTAAATTACAGAGACTCCCATTTTTCCTAACTAGACTCTTCCAGTTAGGTGCAGCATCCACCTAAACAGAATAGGCCAACTTGCAACTTTGGAAATATCCTGATGCTGACACAATATTAAGTGTGAATGCTGGTATAAAAGCAAAATCTTATTCAATATTAGAACGTGTCCAGTGTTATGATGAACTTAAGCATTTATATATTTTAAAAGAAATTCAATGAGCAATTTGTGATATTATAGCCGAAAAAATGGGCATAGTAATGGAATAACAATAAATGTTTTATAAAATATTTCAAATAAATCTATACCAAAGTGGCTTATTAAAAGACTAGTTGCATTTATTGTCTCAATATAATATTTGAATCAATTAAATTTAAATTTCTGTTGAATAAATTATTGGAAATAAACAAATTTGTTTCTTTAATAAATATAATTTTTAATGTTGTATTCAGTTGTTAAGTGTTCAAGTTAATTAAAGAATTTTATGTTTTCAGTCTATGTAATTACTTTTGCAATATACTTATTTTTTGTTATTTATAATTAAAATTTCATTCTGAAAATAATTTTAATAAATTTTCAAAAATTTTTGTGAAGCAGTGTTGTCTGTTTATGTAGTCACTATAAATGAATGAAACACATTGTAATAGTATTCATTTATATGCGATATATATATTTTTCAGTTGATTTAAATTTTTTTATGGTATTTTGTTTCAAAATTTTATTAGATTTTTAAATTTAAATAAATTATTTATAAGTTCTTCTATATTAATCAAAATTGTCTTTTGAAATTTATAACTTAATATTAAAATTATTACATTTTCCTAACTATTTATTTTAACAAGCTTATAGGAGCTTTTTGAATTTTAAAAATTTTTCTATTAATTTAACCATCATTTCTGCAAAATTATATGTAAATATAATTTTATTTCTTGTTTTACAGCTTGTGAATTTGTTTTCAAATGATTGTAGGAAACTATTCATGATGGTTTATAATTTTCCTTTAATCATTGGAGGACCTCTTGTTGTGGTTGGTGCAATTATATTTACATGGTGGTTGCTTGGACCTTTTTGTTTTGTTGGAGTGGCAGTTTTTGCAATTACTTATATTCTTGAGGTAAAGTTAAATTTCTTAATCTTAGGACTAAGTTAAGAAATTCAATTTGAATGAATTTTACAACATTGTTATCTACATTATTTATAAAATTGTAAACTTTTCTTAAAAAAAAGCAGAAATAAACTAAATATACTTAATAATAACAAATGTTTTTATATATTATTAAAGTTTAAGAATTCACTCTTGGAATAAGACTGCACATTCTATGAAATGCTCAGTATCAAAAATTGTGTTTTAAATTTTATAATTAAGTTTTTCTTTAAAAGTTAAAACATTTTTTAAAATTTCTTTTAATTTTTATTTTATTAATTTTATGAGTTTTTGTAAAATTGCTTTGCTTTAATTTAAACCCTATTTATTATTTTCTTTTTATTTCTTTCATAAATTCCTTCATATTTTTTTTCAATCCTAAAATGAATTTATAAATTAACAATTTGTTAATATCGTTAAAAGCATCTATTTACTTATTTTCAAATTTATTAAAGTATAATCATGACTTGCTTGATTGTAAATCAAAATAACATCTGAAGTAATTAATTTATTCTTAATTTAAATTATTGATAAAATTTATTAAATTAATGTTTATTAATTATTTTTGTAATATAATTTACTATCAAAATAATTAATAATTTAATTTTTCTTTTCTAAATAGTTTTTCATATCTACCATTAATGTTCGATACCAAAAAAAAGCTATGACTGCTACTGATGAACGGGTAAATATTGTTAATATTTTTGTATTAATTTTAGTTGTATAAGTTATAGTTTTACCTTTTTCTTATATTAACTCAATTATAATTGTTATTATTGCTTGAAATATTTTCATAGGTATCTGTTATGTCAGAATTCTTATCTAATGTAAAATTGATTAAGTTATATGCTTGGGAAAAACATCTTATTGAAAATGTTAGGGGTAAGGTTACATTTTGCATTTTCTTACCAGTTAATATAATTCTCATTTTATGTAATTTAATGAATGTTCATGAAATTATATAATTGAGTTAATTTTATTCCACATATTTATTTTTTTATTTATGTATGGTTGTTATTAAAATAAGAAATCAATTTTATTCTTATTTTCTCTAATTGTGGGATTTTTTTGAAATTTTAAGAACATGTTATGCATTAGCTTTTCAAATATTGATGTCTATTTACATTTTTTTTAGATGCTAAATTATTAAAAAAACCTTTATAGTTGCAATTTTAATTTAGTTTGTAAAATTTGTTAATTACAGTATTATAATTACCATGAGCAACAAAATGAATAATCATACATGTAATGTAATTAATTTACATACTTGTGTTTATCATATATCATGTTATATCATCAATAAAATAGAGATAAATTTATTGATTTAAAATTTGTGTTTTGAGAGATGTATCTAGAATTTTTTTGATTCATCATAGTTAATATAAGTTGAGAAAAATAAAAATAAATTAATTGATAATTATGAAAAATATTATATGTTCTGCACAATTTTAAAAATCATCTTGCTTTAATGTATTAAAATTAAAAAATTAGAATAAAACTGTTAAAAGCAAGATCATTCTTTATGTACCTACTCCCTTTTTGTTAGAGTCTAGACTCCAGTAAATAATATGCAATTAATAATTTTTTTTTTGTTTTGAGTCAATGTCTACGATATTATGCATATTTTTGCACAAAACTCTCATGCTCTGAATAAATACTTGAATTATTTTTGTATCATCATTTTTGTGTTATAATCAAAAGGCACATGAGTAACAATGTTTATTGTAAACTATGTTGCAATAAACTTTAAATTTTGTTACAGCTATTAAATAATTAAGAGGCAGAATTTCATGTAAAGTGTAGCAATATTTAAATTTAAAATATTCTTTTATTTACTGAATAGAAACTCACTGAATATAAAACTGCATTGCTTTAAAGAGACGTTAGAATTTTATGATAAAAAATTTTATTAATTTTTAAAAAGTTTATGAAATTTAGTGCTATATTCTTTGATCAGTACAAATTTTTATCAAATTTTCTTTAACTGTGCAGTGTGGAGAGAAATGTTTTTTAAAAGTTATATTTAAATATATGTATAAAATATGCTGTGACTATTCTCCTTGTTACAAAACTGAGATAGAATAAAGCACAATCTTTTTAAAAATTCAACATCTTGTAAGAAAGACTTTTTTGAGTGAGAAATAAGATTATCTAAGAGCTATGTTTGTAATTTGGAGCTACAAATTAAAATCCAGTTACAATTTATGCTTATCGGAAAAGAAAATGTTAAATTAGGATTTGCAAATAACAAATATTGTTTTTCATGTATATGAGCCTATTTATATAATTTTAGGATTTGCATTCTTTAAAGAGTATAAAATCCTGTTGAGAAAAGCAGTTTTATTTTTGTTGAATTAACTACTAAAATAATTTATAAAGATTAAATATTTATTGTTTAAAAAAATCTTTATTATTTTCTGTTAACTGATCAACTAGTTGATATTTTTTTAAAATATACACTAAAAAGGTTTCAGTTAAAAAAAAAAAAAAAGTGGCTAATACATTATGTGTTCAATACAAAATACTGATTTTCTGGAGTCCTTGTTATTGCATCATTTTTGTAGCTATATATAAAATTGAAAAAGTGAAACATTTTACATGAACTAGATTTTATTATTTGTTTGCTGGACATCTTCATATACATAATACATTTTTTCATAATTAGTGTATAAAATTATGAATATGATCCCCGTTATCTTCTTTCTTTTGTTTTTTTTTTTATTATTTATGTATAATTTAAATTACACTTGAAGTTTCACTTTGGAAAACCTTCTCTAGATAAGAAATGAAGATTAGATATTTTTGTCCAGTTTAATTTTTATTATTACTGAGTTTTAAAATAAATATTCTCATTCTACTGAGTTTATCCAAATTAAACTTTAAAATGCTATGTAGATTATGCTATCATGGTTTTTATCAAAAAAAATTTGAATTCATGCCTGTATATGGGACTATATTTCTTGAAAAGGAATATGAATGAGTACTTGCTGGAAATTTGCTGTAAAAATGATCTATACAATTTGAAGAAATTCACAGCTAGTGAATATTTCAATGAACAAGAGCAAATGTACTTTATTTACATAATTAAGTACTTTATTTATGAAATTGAGAGCAGAGTTTGTTAATGATTCTTGTTTATTTTAATTAACCTGTTATAATTTTTTTAAATCATTGCAACTATTATTTTTTAACTACTTATTCTTCTTTTTAAAATAAAAATATTTAATACATGTCTTTGCTATTTCTATCAAATGAAGATTTGGAAAATATAAATTATTTCTATATATTTCATTCTTATAGGGGCCAGATTATCTGAAAAAAATCTTATTGAAAAAGCTCAATATTTGCATTCTCTTAGTACATCTGTGTCATTCATTTCTTCTGTGGTTGCAACAGTAATTACTATTTTGGTTTTCACTCTGTTTGGTTATGACATAACCCCTGCTGATGTAAGTTTTATAATCTGTATTAATACACTATTAAAACATGAACATAATAGTTAACCATTTTAATTAAAATTAATTATATTTTAGCATTTAAATGTTTTATGATTTGATTTAGTATAGCTATTTACAGATTATGTTTACATTTAATTGAAAAAATTAACAGTCTAGGGTTTAAATATTAAGATTAATAAACTTATTTTGAAATTATAGAAGAATTTTAAAGACTTTATTGAAACCTCAGTATTTCTCCTTGATTTTTGTTACCATGCCACTTTTTGAGTTTGTCTTAATTGTTTTTCATCTGATGAGAAAAGTATGTGAAGTTGTATGTTAAATGATGTATCATATCTATTTTTATTATTTTATTTGAAAAATAAAATTTTTTAAAAACCTTAAAATGTGTTAGGTTATGAATAATCCTTATTTTTTTTACTACGAGATATTACATGTTAAAAGGTATTTATTTTATTCTTAATTAAAATCTATTACTGAATAAATTTCTTTTAAAATTATAACATAACAAAGAAGCTTTTTGTTTAAAATTTGTTTAATAATATTTTTATAATTTTCTAGAATAATAAACATTTTTGAGTACCAGTGCTTTTAAGAGTAGAATAAGAAAGTTGCTATTTGTTGCAAAGATTGTTCCTTACATTGAAGGCAGAGAGGGTTTTCTTGATTCACTTTGGGGCTTTAGATTTTGCTAATTTTTTAAGTGACTGATGACTTCAATTTTTTTCTTATGAAAATAATTTTAATATTAATGAATTTCTCCAATTTTTCCCCTCCCAAATGAATGATATTTAATTTTGTTTAATCTTTGTGTAAAATTAGTTTCAGTACAATAAATAAGGAAAAACATATGTGGTTTGGTGCCTGCCAGTTGAAATATATAATACAGGTTAATAATTAAATGAAACATTTTAAAAGCATAGCTGAGTATTATTAAGTAAAATGATGCTAAATAGTATCTTTGGATGAAATTGCTTTTATAATTTTTAATTTTGTTTCGGTTCTTGAATAAGAAACAGCACATATTTTATTTAGTATCTAGTTAGAATGGTATCGACTGAAGTTTTCGTATTCTTTTTTCATCCATATTATTTATCAGTTTTGTGATAATGAGGATTAGTGGTTCTATTCTTTTATATAAAGCAGAATTGATTTATATAAAGATATTTTAAAGATGATGAAATTTTCTAACCTGTTGATATTGATCATTTAAAACTTGTGAATGGTCAAAAATTATCTTAAAGTGGTACAATAGTTTTCATTAGAAAAATAAACATTTAATGAATTATAATGTAAAAATAGCCTTGCTATTATTATTCTATATGATATTTACAATAAAAAATTTCTAATCAATTATATAAAACTTATTAATTTAATGGTACAAAATAAAAAATTGCTTTAATTACATTCATAATTTGCATTTAATTGCATTTGCATATTCTGAAAAATTTACTATTCCTTAACATACTTAAAAATTCTGATTAATTTATATTTTGAGTTAGATTTGCTTTAGTTAGGTTATTATGGTATAAATGTACTATTAAGGTTATTGTGGTAGTTTTTTTCTATATGGAAAAATGTTTATGCTTCACTTCATTATTTACTGGTAGCCAGGTATTAAATTTTATCAAATTTTAGTAAAATCTCTTGAAAAATGTGTTATGTAAAATTTTGTATGCATGCTATGAAAAACAAATCTAAATTTGTGATATTTTATAATATATTTATATAGTTGTTTTAAAATTATTCAACTTCTTAATTACTTGATTTTTATTCAAAAATGTTTCTTACTTGAAGTATAAAATTCTATTATATATCTATAGTATACATCCAACTAGTATAATACATCTTAATTTTTAATTTTATTTTAGAAAATTATTTTAGAGTTCATATTTTTGGCTTTGTATTTGGTTATTATAGTGTTGAGATAGTTTTGCGTTTTTATATTATTATATTCTTAGACTTATTGAGGCATATTATTTATTTAAATGAGTAGAATTTTTTTATTTTAGCATATAAAATTTTTTTGTGACTAAACAATTATGAATAACAAGTTTTATGTAGTAAATAATTTTTCTGAAGAAAATATATTTTTGAACCTTCTGGAGAAATTAAATTGTTTTTTACATATTTTAAATGTGTTTAAAATGCTCTTCCATGCTATCTTGATTTAGGTTGTATTAATTGTTCATTATTATTTTAATGCTTGATAGATTCTTTAAAGATAACTTACAGAAATCAGTCTAAATAAAAAAAGAAATTGTAAATGAAAAAGCATTCATTTATCTTATTGCAAAATTTTTGTGTGTAATTTAAAATTTACACTTCTGGTTTGTGACAGAAAATTCTGTCATTTGATATTCATTTAGATTTTAACAGTTTTATAGGAGAACTTAAGTGTTCATGGTGAATATAATCACTTTCTGACACTGAAAAAAAATATAAATTGGGTAAAAAATTCCAATAACTGAAATGTGCGCTAGTGTCTCATGGACTATATTAGAAATATTGTGTAAAAATATGTAATAAAAAATTCTATTTTTCAATTCATGTGTGCATTAGATATTAAAATTGTAGTTTTGATGCATAAAAATTAAAAAAAAATGTTTTAGGTATTTATTATAAATGTATATTGCACTTTTCAAGTTAATTTGTACAGTGCAATATATTTAACTTGTATATTGCACTGTACAAATTAACTTGAAGGAAATAAGAGTATTAATTCCTAAAAAGATATTTTTTCATAATTTCAAACCATTTAAGGAAAGCAAATTAATAAAAAGGTAATAGTATCTGATGAGATTAAAATTAAGTCCAGCTTTTTAAAATAAAAATATTAATAAAACACTCATCAAAATGATAGACATTTTGAAATATCTTATGAATTATGTTGTTTTGATAATCAAATTCATATTTAAATAAGAGATCACATATATGGGAGAAAACACAAGATACATTAATTCTTAATATACATTAATGAGTATTTAACACATCTGAAAATTTAAACAAGAAATTCAAATTTACTTATCAATTTAGGAAATCCTGAAAACTGTATTGAAATTAGCATAGCTTAGTTGTTGGCTGAATCAATAAACTTTAATTTTGAATTCAAAAGTGTATGCATTTGATTCCTTGTTTGAGTGCATAAAGCATCTTAAATTGTTGATCCTTCTTGTTTATTTGTTTTATGAATGATTAATGATCATATTTTAGCATAGCAAATTATGTAGCATATTAAATATAAACATTAAGGCCATAAATAATTAAAATTAAATTAATTATTTTTATATATTTACAATCATTCAACTGAAATGTCTTAATACAATGTCTTATTTAAAGTAATAAAAGATAAATCATTTTTAAAACTAATTTGTGAAAGATGTGACTATTTTAATCTGTTGCAGGCTTTTACTTTAGTGATGGTTAATTCAATTGCCAGCCATGGTTTAAGGACTTTACCTATGTGTGTCAAAACAGTTGTAAATGGATTAGTTGCAATTTCAAGATTACAAGTAAAGGATATGTTATTATCTATAATAACATCAAGTTATCATTCATCTATGTATTACCAAGCTTACTGCTTTTATTTTCTTGTTTTTTTGTTAATGCACTCTGTACAAATAGGGATGTTGTGGATAATAATGCTGTAAAAACACAATGGTTGTTTTGTTAAATTATTAATATGTATCTTCAGTTACAAAGAAATGATTTTTTATTTAGATAATCCTTAAAGTTAAATAGCATTTTTTTTTTATAAAAGCTATTATGTTAAATTATGCTTAATAAAATCTTCATACTACCATATAGAACTAAACACATTTTATCTGAATTATCCAAGTTATTAAAAATTAAATTGTTTGATTTAAGGAACTTTTTCTCATTAGAAAAAATACATGGGGTTGAAGGCTATTTGAAGTGAAATAAGAAATAATTTTTTTTTATTTATACTAATTTTGCTCATAATTTTAATAATTTTTCAATGTGTTATTGAGGATTATAAATTTTAATTTTTCAGTGTGATGTGTTTTGTTTAGCTTCAGTGTTTTCATCCCTTATATCATTTCATATAAAACTTCTGTTTTTCAGTGAAGAAATATTCCATCAAAAGAATCTACTAGATTGAGGCAGAAATGTTTCCTTATTTTGTTTTGTGTACATATATGACATACAGTAATGTCCATTATAAGATATGGTTTTTTAAAAATTTCTGTAATTAATATACAATCCTTTACTAGTGTAACTATAACAGATTGCAACACTCATTTCTTAACATTATTCATAGTGTAGAGTAATCATCCATTTAGAAAAATGATCTGAATACCAAAAAATAGGTAAAAGAGGGTGATTGTGCATGTAAAACAAGATCTGTGTAATAGATGAAGCAAAACAGTAAAAACGTAAAAAATAGTTTTTACCGTTCATTTCATTTTGACTGCAGATTTAATTTAGCTCTTAGCAGAATTATTTTGAGCCAGAGTTCTTGAAGTATCACTTTACACTGTATATTTTCCTGGTGTCACAATACTTGAAAGAAAAGATAAATGTGCTTTATAATTATAGAAATAAAAATAAAATGAAAAGTTTATAAGTTACTTTAGTTATTAGAAAACTAAAATCTGGTGTTCAACTTCAATGATGAAAAAAATTATATTCTTGATTGTAATCACTATATTAGTTTGTAATGTAAATTCTGAAACTTGAAATTTTTTTATAAGAAAGTTAGTCAGTGAAAATTTCTTGATAGAGGGAATAATTTCAGAAAGTGAACATTATTATACACAATTGCATTCTCATTACTATGACTTAGAAATGGTTTTTAAAAATGAGCTTAAATTTTTGCCATAATCAACTTGCATTGACCAATCAAGGCAAAATTAATATTCTGTAAAGTGTAATTATTATAAATTTATTTATAATCATTTTATAATAAGTTTGTAAAAAAGTCTTTTATACTTAAAATAATAAATATTATAATTTGGATTTCCATTATTATTTTTAGCTTTTAATATGAAGAAAGTTCATATTAAAAAAAATTATTTAATATATAGGATGCTGACAGTACATTAAAAAAATTACTATGAATTATACATTAAAGAATGATTATATTAAAATTGATTATTACATATATGTTTTCATTTTATCATTTGTAAAAATATATGCTTTGAACACTGGAACACAAACCAATTTCATTTGATGATTTTAGTAGCTTTAATGTGCTCAGCAAATCATAAACCATTGTAGCATATTGTTTACAGTCATTACATATTAGTGATATATATGTAATGTCATTCAATTTTTTTCAAATATAAAATGTGATTAGCTGTGTTACAAATATTATATTAGTGCTTCGTTATTGCTTTTCACCAATTGGGAAGCCTATGCTTCTATCTTAATTTCAAAATTTAAAAAGTTACAAAAAAGTTATTTTCTTAGTTATCTGTGACAACAGAACAGGTGAAAATCACAATTCATAATTTTACCATTAATGGAATCCAGCGTATGTTTTGTAAAGGAAAAAGAATTGTTAATTTCCATTATTAAAACTGAAGAGAAATGCTAGGGAAATAATGCATTCTATTTGCTAAAAAAATTTTCAAGACTCAACTAAACAGTAATCAAGAATCGTCCAATCTAATTAAGATTACTCTTAAACATCCCTAAAAAATCTATTCGCTATAATTGCGGAGCAACTCAATAGCAATTAAAAGGAAACTTGATAAACACCTGAATAAGGTATATTCTATTAGAAAAAGAAAATTCAAACTATCCTTTTATCATACTGTCAATTTTTTTTGTTCTTTATGAAATTTCAGTTTTGTGAAATCAGATTTGTTTTATATTCCTTATGAAATATTTTTATTTCTTAATATGATATAAATATTTAAAGAATTAAAATGTTCACATTACTTTGTTTCATAATTAGTGCAAAATTTATAATTGCACATATTAAATATTGTAATTATCAATTCCACAAGTACAGTAATATATTTGAATTCACGTAAAATAATAAGATTGGGGGGGGGAACTGATAACATTTACTCTAGATAAAAGGCCATTTTTCTGCTATTTGAGAAATCAGTTGAAAAAATTTGGTTTCATTAAATTTTTATTCACTTAAAATTTGCCTGTATTTTAAAAAATAAATTATGGAGCATTAGTAAATGTCTGGACATAAGGATAAATGAATAAATTGTTTGTTTATATTTTCAATTTATTTAAATCTTATATTTATTATTAAAAAAGAATATTTTTTTTTTACTTTGTTATCATGCAAACTATTTTATAGAAAATTACAAATACAATTTTAAAATTGATAAGTTTCTGCACATTTTTTGATAAATATTCTCATGTGAATTAAAACTAGATTTTGTTCTCTAAAATAATTTCTGTTCTCTAATTTACAGGCTATTCTTCGATTAGAAGAGAGAGAAAATTATACTATAATTCCTAACCGTTTAGACATTGCTGTAAATATTTCAAAGGCAACATTAGATTGGGAACAAGTAGCTCCTTCAAATTTGATTAATGGTTTAAAATCAGGAAAAGGTGAAATTAATTACAGTGGTGCGTACTGTTTAGATTTCATGTATATAATATGTATGTGTGTTTGTCATTTTTTGTATACTGGAGTAAAAACATTAACCAAAATTATGTAAGTTTTAAATTGATAGCCATTGAATAGCAGAAAAGAAATTTTGCAGTTAGTACAATTAACACACAATTCAATAGAAAGGTCATGTGTATGGAAGTATCAGGGGGGAAAACATCATAGGTGACTTGAACGTATTCAGAATGCATGTGGCCTGCCCAACTAAAGACTACAAAAAGTTGAAGACAAAGATACAATGAAAAACATTCATTACAAATGTTTTTTTTTTTTTTTTTTTTTTATGAAATATGACTTAAAGAAATCACTTGGATAACTTCACATGTACAAGGAAAAAAAAATGCTGGGGGAGAGGTATTAGGCGATCAGTGTTACTGAAGAGTTTGGAATCAGAAATGTTTTGTTTTCTATGCTTGGAAACCCTTCCATAGCATAAGTACAATTAGAAAGGCTGGTGGCCACCCCAGGAAAACTGCATATTGTTTTGCAAAAAAAAAAAAAAATGAAAAAAAAAAAAAAAAAATGCATAAAACAATCAACAAATGCTATTGCTCAGCAACTAAGTACAACAATAGTGTAACAAGTGTCATAGTGTACTATAACCAGATGCTTTCACAAAGGGGCTTAGTAAAATGTTTACAGTGATGCAAGGAGAATAAAATCTGGACATCTCATTATTGGAGTCATGTTTTTATGAATGAGAGTCATTTCTGTGGACAAGTGATTCTACATGCCAGTTGATTTGTTGGAAGGTTGTGGTATAATTTTTCCCAGTGATATCATGGAGTGAGACTTACAGCAATCCTGAAGTTGTCATGTATGTAGTCATTGTGTTAAACCGGCAGACTGAGCTCTACATTTTCCTTCCTCATGTGCCTCTGTTTGTGGTGTCATTGGAACTGACTTCATTTTTATTAAGGACAATACAAGGATGCACCAGACTTCTACTATTCATCAGCTATTGGAAAGGGAAGATTATACTTGAATGAATTGGTCAGCATACTTTCTTGATTTTAATACAGTAGGGAAGATGATAGTAGTATGGGAGATGCTTTATGAAAATGCAATGTGGTGATGTTACATTCTAAGAATACCCAATAAATGAAATAGGTTTAATGAAGAATGGGCGCTTTACCTCGAGATGTTTCAAAGAAACAATCTCAGAATTCTCATTAAATCAGTCTTCTAGTGAGTTAAAATGTTAAATTACTTAATACTCATTTTTTGCTGTGACTATACATTATTTTGAATACATATTTAGATGCAATTAAATTATTAAATCAAAACACTATAAAATATAAACATTCAGCTTCCCATTCCCCAGTTGACCTAATGTTGATTGATCTGGATTAAGAAGCATTAATCTAGATTCAATTCAGTTCCATTCATATCTTTTATTCCTATTTTGTGCTCTTGCCATCATGACCAAATATTTATAGTTTTTGTATATTGCTTATGTTATGCAAATTAATATATTTGACAAATGCAATCATTTACTACATTTTACTAGAATCTTTCTAGTAAACTGCAACTGTGCAATCATTTACTTGATTTTTTCTTTAATGATCTTAGTCTAAATTTACAAGAGTTAAGTCTTCCATTTTTAAATCATTTGGATTTAAATTCAAAGTTCTGAACAAACCTGCAAAAGTTATTGCAAATCTGTCTTTTTTCATTTGTAAATTTATTTATGTTTAAAAAAATCAATAACTGAATTAATAAATATTGTTTTATGATAGTAGAATTTTCCAAGAAACAGGAATGTATTTTTATATCAAATTTGTTTTGTTTTTTACACTTTTTGTTAACATTTTAGTATTGATAAAATTGTAACATCCAGGTTAACGGCCAAATTATATTGTAACACCCAAAATTAACAATAATTTTTTAAAAAAACTTTTTATGTTTGGACGTTAAAGAGAAAATGTGTGATTTATTTTGATGCTTTTTGATTATGAATGCAACACAAAAATTAATTAAATAATGAAATAATTTTGCTTTTTCAATTATTCTGGAACCACAATAAGAGTAATATCTAATGTTTAGCCATTTAGTATTTTTGTAATTACAAAATAGTTTTAATGTGCTGTAGACTTGATTGAGAAAACTTATTTACTTTATTTAGCTTAATATTATTTATTAAATTTAACCATTTAATAAAGTCAAATAATTTAAGTGTACATTGTATTTATCTATGAGTAGGACATAACTTTTTCATTTTTTAATTTTATTTAGTTTCAGAGAATGAAAAAAATGCTGGCGAGGAAATTTCATCTAACACAGCATTAGTGAATACTCTTCAATCAGAATCGGGCTTACCTCCTACACTTACTGATTTAAATTTTACTATTCAAAGAGTAAGCAATATTAATACACTCTGAATATTGTTTAATTATTCTTGCAGTTAAGTAGAAGAGGAAAAAAATTGTTGGCAATATTTCTTTAATTTGTGAATACTAATGCCTGTTGTAATATCTTGAGTAGTCATACATAAATTAATGTAATTATTTAAGTAGTTTGAGCAAAACTGTTTTATTTTTAAATGACTCTGAAAATAATAATCAAAATAAATTGAAAAAATCATCAGTAGTAATTAATAATAGAAAAAGGGAAAAATCATTGGATGTGTATAATGTTTAATGCGTACTACTTAACTTGAATTTAATTTCACTTAAATGAAATATTAATAAAAATTCTTATTTAGATACATTTTGTATAGAATATAGTATTGATTAAATTAAATGTGTTGATTAATAGAATGAAATGCATGCACTATATCAATTTAATATTTGTATATTCAAATTTCATCCTATTAAATGTCAAAGTTTTTTAAGTTATAAATTCATATATTTTTTTCAAAAGTGTGTGATAGATTCAAGATTTTTATTTATAATTATATTTTTAACTTATTTATATCAGAATTTTCATACCTTAATTATTAAATAAAAGACAATTTCACAATTTTGATTATGTGTTTAAATATAATGTAATTTTAGAATTTTTCAATTGAGTTTATAAAAATAAAGCTCTTCATTATTCCTAGTTCCAACATTATTCTTAGTTAACCTATTTTTTTCCCCTTCTTACAGTTCAAATTTTGTGGTAAATTTATTTAATTATAAGGTTTATTTCTTTTTTATGTAAAATATTTTACCCGTGATTATTGTCATATATATGTAATCATGATTAGCTTTTCTATGGAATATTCCATCACAGAATTGCATCAGAAATGTAATTTTGTTCTCAATTGAATTTTTATAATTTCTCATATTTTAAGTTAAAGTGTTTTTAAATTCAATTTCTTTAAATAATATCCTGAAATAAAATATATTCATCTATGAGTTGATAAATTTTATTAGATTATTAAATTTCAAACTTAATTTTATTAACAATAGGGTAAAAGTTCAAGAAACTAAAATTAATTCTATTTATAATCAAATAGCAGGGCTCTAAACTGTATATGTTCACTAGACAAAGTCTAGGAAAATTGCAAAACAGAATAGAGAGAATTATAGTAGTGCATTTTATTAATATGCCAAACTTATTCCAACACTTTAATTAAATTTTAAATGGTTTAATTTCTTTCAATGCTGTATGAATTATTTTTACGAATTTTGTCTTTTAATGTTAAAATACATGTATACTTTTTTTTTTAACCTTTATTAACTTATATTTCATTTAACCTTTTGTAGGGTAAACTAGTTGGTGTTTGTGGACCGTTTGCCAGTGGTAAATCTTCACTTCTAGCTGCTCTTTTAGGGCAGGTAATATTACTATTAATAATCATTTTTTACATATTTTTTCTTTTTAGCTGTAACATTTTAACTTTGATATAAAAATGAACTTTTGTAGAAATAAAAAATTCTGTCTTAGATGCGTTTGCAAAAAGGACAAATTGCAGTAAGAGGATCCATAGCTTATGTGCCACAACAGCCTTGGATATTGAATGCCACTTTACGAGAAAATGTATTATTTGGGCAACTTTTCAGTTCTAAAAGGTACTTTTTAATATATTAAAAATGATTTATGTATAAATAGTTTTGCTAATATCAGGAATATTTATATATTATCAATATGTAAATATACTTTATAAGAAAAAAACTAATATTAGCTTTTAGTAGTATTGAAGTAATAGGCTGGAAACTATTACTCATTTATTGTTACCCATTGGGTACCTGTGAACCAAGTCACAGAGGTGTGTAGCATTACCTATATTATACTACCACAAATTATTTATTGGGTGGATCACATTCATTTAACATAAAGATTCTTTATTTTTCTTAACGTTAATATTTTTGATAAAATGCACTTTTTTCTCTCAAAATATTTAAATGGTTGTAATCCCTATTATTAAGAAACTAAAATGTAAAAGAAAATTTGAAACTTTTAATAAAATAATCACTTATACAATTTAATAATGGAAAAATAAACAAAAGATAATTTTTACAATATACCTTTTATTTGTTTGGATTGATTAATCTCAATTAAAATGAAAATTTTTATTGTTTTAATTTTAAAAAAAATCTGTAATTGACCATTGATTTTAAATTATTAATATATTTATAAGATGAAAATGTGTAGTTACAATTCTTCACTTCTTAATTAATGGAAAAGAATATTTTCATTTCTATATATATCATTTCAATAATTTCTTAAATGCAATCTTTTTAATTCACTGGATATAAAATCTTATTTCAGGAAAATATAGACTTTTAATGCACTACTGGCCATTAAATTCGCTACACCTGGAAGAAATGCAGATAACAAAATGATATTTATTGGACAAATATATTATATTAGAAATAACAAGTGATTAAATTTTCAAAAAATTTGGCTGGATAGATCCTGAGAAATCAGTACCCAGAACAACCACCTTTGGCTGTAATAACAGCAGTTATACACCTGGGCATTGAGTCAAACAGAGATTGGATTGCATGTACAGGTACAGATGCCCATGCAGCTTCAACACGATGCCACAGTTCATCAACCATAGTGACTGGCGTTTGGTGATGAGCCAGTCACTCAGCTAACATTGACAAGACGTTTTCTATTGGTGAAGGATCTGGAGTACGTGCTGGCGAGGGCAACAGCCAAACATGTTCCGTATCAAGGAAGGTCCGTACAATACCGACAACATGTGGTCGGGCAATATCCTGCTGAAATGTAGGGTTTCGTAGGGCTCAAATAAAGGGTAGAGCCATGGGTCATAACACACCGGAAATGTAATGTGCACTGTTCAAAGCACAGTCAATGCGAACAAGAGGTGACTGAGACGTGTATCCAATGGCACCCCATACCATCATGCCAGGTGATGGGCCAGTATGACGATGACAAATGCACTCTGCCAGTGTGCATTCACCACGATGCTGCCAAACACGGATGCGGCCATCATGATGCTATACACAGAACCTGGATTCATCTGAAAAGATGTCTCGCAATTCGTGCATCCAAGTTTGTCGTTGATCACACTATTGAAGGCGCTCTTGTCTATGACGCAGCGTCAAGGGAAGCCACAGCCATGGTCTCCGAGCTGAGAGTCCATGCTGCTGCAAACATCGTCGAACTGTTCGTGCAGACACTTGTTGTCTTCCAAACGACCCCGTTTCTTGACTCACAGCTCATGACATGGTTGCACGATCCATTACGGCCATGCGGATAATATGCCAGTCTTCTTGGCTGCTAGTGATAGGTGATCGTTAAGATCCCGCATGGCATTCCATATTACCGTCCTGTACCCATCGATTCCCTATTCTGCTAACACAGTTCATGGGTTTGAATCCCACCTTTGGCACGCATATTTGTAGTGGTTCGGAATCCACTTTAAACAGTAGGTCCCTGTCTAATTAGTCCTTGTGTGCAAAAAAATGACTGTTGAGAGACACACAAACAAACCATATTCTGCTAACAGTCATTGGATCTCGAGTGACGCGAGCAGCAATTCTGCGTTAAGATAAACCGCAATCCAGGTACGCTACAATTTGACCTTTATCAAAGTCAGAAACATTCTGGTACGCATTTCTCCTTCTTACACGAGGCATCACAACAACTTTTCAGCAGGCAACAACGTTCAAATGCAATTTGTGTATGAGGAACCGGCTGAACAATTTCCTCATTTAAACACTATGTAGGTGTCGCTACTGGTGCCTGCTTTGTCTGAATGCGCTGAAAAGCTAATCATTTGCATATCACAGCACCTTCTTCCTTTCATATAAATTTCATGTCTGTAGCATGTTGTCTTCTTGGTGTAGCAATTTTAATGGCCAGTAGTGTATTTCACTGTTAATACATGTAAAATAATATAATTTTTTCAATAAACTATTGAGTATTTCAATGTCTATGAATGCATTTCAAGTCTATACAGCCACAATATGTATGGTTTGCATGGATAATTTTGTCTAATTTTTAATTTAATACTTCAAAGTTCATAAATCATTTAGAATGAGAAACGTCTTTAGTTTTAATAGCAGTCAATTTTATTTTGCATAAAATTTACTATGGGAATTGTAAATAAAAAATGTACATTTCTGCTATATTCATTTTGATTAGATTAAAAAATATCACATAATTATATCTAAAATATTAAATAGACTGATTTTCTTTGTAAGTTTTTTAAATTTTTTTAATCATTCTTTTATTGATGTTTAAATTTAAAAAGTTTAATTTCTAATTTTTATTGTAGAAGTGATTGTTAAAAAAAAACTGTTACTTATGTTTAAAGATATTTATAAAAGCTCAAAATTATATGTAATGGGTTTTAATTATCATGTTTACTAATATGACCTCAAGTGTCATTTTTCTATACATCTTGAGATTGCATATCTATTCTGTGCTTCATGCTGACTAGTAAAATAAGTTATAAGAAAGGACAAAATAAATTTTTCATGGATTCCTTAGAATAAGTTTAATGAAAGTCTTGATTTCTAAATTTCCAATATCATCTGTGTATAAATAATCATTTTGGGCTGATGAATATATATATTCTTTAGTAATAAGGTTTTATTTGTACTTTTTTAGAAGAAATGATTATTCAATAATAAATTTCTGTGTTATGAATTTTGACATTTTTTTAATTTTTTTGGCTCTGCATTAACTAAAACTTGAAGAAATTAACTTTTCTTGTAATTTAGGCACATAATATGTTTTGCATGCATAATGGGCAATTTCGCTAGTAAGAAGAAATATATTTAACATTTTTTATGCATTGCAAATTTTTTTTCAGATATTATGAAGCTGTATATGCTTGTGGTCTTCCTGAAGATATAGCTGCTTTACCAGCTGGAGATCAAACTGAAGTAAGTGTATTTATATCTGTATATTTACCTTAATTGTGCATTTTATGGATAAGAGTAATCTAAAATTTCGAATCAGTCATCTAGTTATCAAAAGGAATAAGTAAAAATGGAAATGGAGAAGTGAAAATGGAAAATGTCTTTGTAGAAATGTCCTTCTGTTTGATTATTTAATTAAGAAATTCAGTAATACTATGAATGCAATCCCATTTATAAACAATATGCAACCTCAAATGAACTTATGGATGGTTGATTGTTAAATACAATATATAAAACATATTAATTGTGCTTGCTACTTCCTTTTAAAATTTCTAGTACTTGTAATACTGTTTTAGCTTATTTTTAATTAAACTACCATAAATTTAGCTTATATGATGCTTCTTGTTAATGATTTTTATTTTAATCACCTATACATTTACAAATATTTACCAAATTACAAGTATTTATTTTAGATTAGGTGAATTTTATTTACTATAAATTAGATTAATTCTTTTGTAAACTATATTTCTCAATAAATTCTTTTTTTTGTTAAATTGATTTTCTCACTCCAAAAGGAACAAATCAAGACTATTCTTATTAGATTATAAACATTTCCTTTCTTAAGGGAAATGTTTGCAATATTTCCCTTAAAACTTAGGACTATATAAAATTTATTGGTTATATATGTGTGTTAGTTTTTCCCATTTTATAATTTATTTCTTCCCTCTGCTCTTTTAAATTTTTTCCTGTTTTTGCTTGTAGTCTTTGTTACATACAGTATTTAATTCCATAAAATTTGTTTTATGTACAAAATGTTGAATGACCTCTAGAGATCCAGATTGAGATAATAGCAATCCCTTCTTTGAAATAATTATTTTCTATTTTGTTTACTAGTTCCATTTTTCATAATTTTCTCAAATTAACATTTTACAATGATGCAGTATAAAGTTGTATTGTATTATATGCTGTGTATATGCATATACTATCAACATGATTATCTGAAAAATCTCTTTTAATTTATATATGTTTATTAAAAAAAGAATTTTCTTTTTTTTAATATTTTTTAACTATGTGACTCTTTTCTGATCCACTTTGTTTTATTACTAGTTAGGAGAAAGAGGCGTAAATATTAGTGGTGGACAAAAGCAGAGAATCAGTCTTGCTAGAGCTCAGTATGCTGATAAAGACCTATATTTGATGGATGACCCATTATCTGCTGTTGATAGTCAAATAGGAAGACACATTTTCCAACATTGTATTAAAGGTGCTTTGAAAGATAAAACAATTTTGTTTGTTACACATCAAATGCAGGTAATACATATTTGATGCACTAGTTGTAGTTAATCAAATTTTATTAATAAGCTTTTTTAAATACATAATTTAAAAAAAGTAAGATGGAGGTATCAATATTCTCTATTATTTTCATCAAAAGGAAATATAGAAAAGAAAGAAAAAAATGATTTAATGTATTTTAATAATTTGAAATTTATTTTTTGAATATGAACTAACAATTAAAATAATAAATTTTCTAATATGAATGTTAAAAAATGTTTAAATGTAAAATAATTTTAATTATATGACTATAATTTATTTTAACCTTAAAAGTTTTCTAAAATTCATCCTAGATAGGATGAATATTAGAAAAATACTGCATTCTTATATTTTAATTTCATTACTTTCATTTTGAAAAATAAAAATCTTTTCTATATTAAACCATTCTGTACAAAAGAAAAATGATTTATATTTTTATATTTTATATATTGTAATTATTAAGTCATGTTAAAAATAAGACTAAAGAATATTTAAATCGTTTATATTTTATAACAGTGATGTCTGATATTTCTTTTTAAAAGTATATTTAAACTGCAGAAACATGTTTCATATTAATTTGTTATTGTTCTTAATGCTAGACATCACGTAGAATAAATTTAAACTCATTGCCTAGATAATATAATTAATTATATTTTATTATTCTTGTAGTTAAATTCTATCAT
Organism: Latrodectus elegans; assembly: GCA_030067965.1. Taxonomy (NCBI): domain Eukaryota; kingdom Metazoa; phylum Arthropoda; class Arachnida; order Araneae; family Theridiidae; genus Latrodectus; species Latrodectus elegans. The sequence goes on along the minus strand of CM057820.1, from coordinate 32,733,296 downwards.
TGTACTAATATCAATTTATAAATGAAAATTTTTCATCATTGTTTTGTAATTATAAAAAAATGCTAAAATATTGAAATTAAATTTCTTTGAAGTAAAGCAGTGTTATTCCTTTGGCAAAAACAAGCTGTCAAAATTTGTTCGGTGAAAGGAGTCGTATACTTCATTGCTTATGATAGATAGATACACTTTTATTTTTTGTTGTATAAATATTGATTATGTTTTTCTTCATATTTGCTACACTGCTTTAGTTAAGGGTGTTTATCAAATCAGTAATGTAATCTCTAATAGAGTGGCAAATTAAACTTTTCTAGACTAGAGTTTCAAGTAGTGTTTCTCAACCTTGGGCCAATGAACAAAAAAGGGGGCAATTTGATAGTTAACAGGGTTAAGACATTTCAAAAATGGACTTTTGCTTTTTGAAACTTAAATGCAATGCTGGATTTCAGTATCAAAATTGAAAAAAAGCAAATTCTTAAATAATTACTGCAAATATAAAGTCGTTTAAGACCAAAATATCAACTGGGTTCTTAACGCTGTCAGGTTAACTTCCTTACAGCAAATCGCATGTACCTCTGAATGCTTTAAAATCTTGCTAAACAATGCTGTTGCTTGCATTTGAATGGCTTCTCACAACTTCTGTTGTGTTTGCAGTGTTCAGTTGGCATTAATTTATCATAGGCATCCATGAAAACTGTTGTAAAAATGTCTCATTGATTTCAAAAATATGTACACTATATAGCTATAATTGGTAAGTATTTTATTTTCATTTATTTTAGTTTTAGAAGCATAATTTTCCTGAAAAATATGTGTGGTAAATGTGTTATGTACATTTAATTAAATATGTATTTTTTAGTATACATTTACTCTATTTCACATTAAATTAATTTTCCATATTCTGTTGTCCACGATGAACAGTTTGCTTTTTTATCTTTTATGTCATCAATGGTTGACCAACGAATTAATGAAAGGTCACTAAATATATTAAATAAGCAATTTCAAGGAACAAATAAAACTCTTGTTGATGCAAAAGTGAAAATATTTGGTTTCATAATCGATATTGAATTTTGTCAAAAATATACTACCAAAAAAAACAGTTTCATTGGCTCCTAAAATATGAAGTTAAGGATACTGCTTTACTTGTCGATCATCTGAAAATTTTATTGGGTTTTCAAGTTTTCAGGAAATAAAGATTTTATGATTTAAAACAAATTGATTTTCCAACATGCATGATGCAGCCAATGTTAGTGGATTTGTCTGTTATATCAAATATATAGTATCAAGAAGTACTTAGAAATGCAAAATGATGAGTCAGTTAAAACTTTATTTAATATAAAAGAAGCAGTGGCATGGATTTGTGATTAAACAGAAATCAAATACAAAAATTTAACCAAGTGCACAAGCAAACCATTGTTACCATTTCCATCTTCATATTTAGCTGAATGTAGATTTAGTGCTGTAAATGATTTAATGGGGAAAAAAATCTTCAGGATAATACACAACTGGGAGACTTGAAACTTGAACATAACTTGAACTTGAAACTAAATTAGAATCTAACAAAATCTCTGTGTAGCAATCATCAAGTGCAAGAAATCTCACTAAGTTAAAATATTATAGAAAAATTTTTATTAAAATTATTGTGAATTGTGTTTTAGTTTTTCATTATATGTTTTGAAAACTTTCTTTCTGTGTTTTGTCAACAATTGCCTAGTAATTTCTTTCTAAAACTAATAGTTTCAGTTTTTTATGTGAACAATTCAATTTTTAATATTAAAAATTATGTATGTTACATAGGGAGACATAAGAATTTTAGAAAGACTTAGGTGGAATGTGGCACAAAAAAGGTTGGGAAACACTGATTTAAAGTGTTTTATTTCAAACTTTCAAATTTAAAATATTCTAATAATTTGCGATTTTAATTTGTGAAATAAGTTTTCTCAATGAATGGTTATAGCTTCACCAAATAATACTACTTATGATTATTTGCCTAAATGATATGAAACTTTATAGATGTAAATGTTTTTTCTTATTAGAAGGTGTTGATTAGAAATGTTAAGCAAATATATAATCACATTTCTTCTATATTAAAATGGTATGCAGAGTTTTCTGTTGTTTTTTTAAAAGTGTCTCCTTAGACAATTTTAAGATTCTCTTTGAGAAGAATTTAAATGTATTTTAAGGAGTATATTACTGATTTTAAATCTTGCTGATATTTTTACTCAAAAGATTTCTTAAAAGATCAACTTAATTTTTATTTATGAAATTATTTTTCTCAACATAATGGCTAAAAAAATTACATATTTAAATATCAATTGCCAATAAAAGTAATATACAACTTAAAATTACAAAATGATACTCTTGAAACAAGTTTAAAATTATAATTTTCCTCTTAAGATTTGTTTTTAATAGTTTTAGTTGACATTCAGAAAGTGGAATATGCTTTCTAAAATATCTTCATCTATTGTAAGATTTATCAAGAAAAATATAGGTACATTGTTTTTTTTTTCTATACTAATGATTATACCTTCTGTATTTAAACTTCTGTTTGTTATCAATCATGTTTTAATATAATTACTAATAATGATATGTTTATTTGTATGTATGTATTACTATATGAAATTCCTTTTAATTAGTGGTTACTGTGTGAAAGTTATTGAAAAGATTTATAATTTTAGTAGCTTTTAGTGATAACTTTTAGTTTATTAAAAATAAACTCTTAGAATTTTAAATGTTACCATTACATTCTTTATTATTTTAGTACCTCAAAGAATGTGATAGTGTAATATTTATGAGAGATGGCACAATAGTCGAACAAGGTACCCATAAGGAGCTTGTGGAAAAGGAATCTGAGTATTCATCATTTATACAAATGCTTTCAAAAGATGATGATTTTCGTGTTGATTTGTCAGAAGGTACGTTTGTTTTATTATTGTATTCTTAGTGAAATGGAATCTAGAAAATAGAAAAATAATAAATTGATGAATTTTTTTGCATCTGACAGATTTAAGTAATTTTTAAATATTTATTATTATTATTTTATGTTTGTCAAATACTTAGATATATTATTTTATGTTGATTTTACAATTTTATTTACCATTCAAATGAAAGGAATAATTAATCATTATATTAAAGGTTTCATTGTAAAAATTTAATTCAAAAAATCATAAATAAAATAATAAATCTAAAGATAATTAAATGTTAAAATTTATTGTCAAATTTGAACTTATTAAATTTTTGTTTTCTACTTAATGTTCCTGTATAAATTGGACATTATCTAAATGCATATGAAAATGAAAATAAAAATTATTATTTCAAAATATGAAATAAATCCTTCTTGGTATCATCATAAAATATAAAAGCAAACTAGAAAACTTTAAGAGAATTTTATCATTTAAATTATTTTTATTACATTCCATTTGAAAATAACTGAAATATCATCTTAAAACAGATCAATTATTGAACCCTTTTAAATAGAACAATATATTTAGATTTGTTTTTAAATATTTCATATGTACTTTTACCATATATTTAATGATTAAATATTGTTTTTTTGTAAGGAATATTTAAATTTGATTGTGAAATCATGCAAGCTAAATTCAGATATTAAAACATTGGATGTTAAACAGTTCATTAAACATAATTATTTCCTTCCTAGCATATTTTTAGATGCCAATGTTAATTATTTTTTAAATGTGGGTCTTAAGGATTAATTTTATGATAGTTAAAGGTACACTAACTATTATTAGAATAATCAATAATTTAGCATTTTTTCATATACTTGTATTTCATTTGTAAACTAATTCAATTACATATTTTAAATTTTCAGTTTGCTATTTTTTGCCAAAATTTTATGTTGCTTATTATATGAGGGTTACTCTGAAATTTTTGAGATACGCGCAGATGAGAATTTATAAAATAAAAATAACAGTTTAATTTTAAAATAAAAGTATTTTAATACAGAAGATGATTTTTTGCTGACTTACTTCAGCTTGTTTAGTGTCAAATAAATTTTAAGCAGAAGAGAAAGTGGAATTGACGCAAGAACATTTTTGCGCTATGATTATCTACAATTTTAAAGTAGGATTAAATCAAGAACAATGTGTTCAACAGTTGTAATAAGCATTTGGTGATGAATCTCCAGCTCGTGCTACTGTATTCAGATGGTTTAAAGAATTTAGAAGAGATCGCAATTTCTTTCAGGATGTAGAACACACAGGAAGGCCACTGTTGACAATAATCCCGGATAATGTGTCTGCCATACAAAAAATGTTAATGGATGATAATTGCTGTTACTATCAAATGATACAGAATGAACTTAACAGTGGTTCAGTAGCCATACACAAAATCATTCATGTAGAATTACATATGAAAAAAGTAGTTTGCCGTTGGATTCACCATAATCTAACTGAGCACCAAAAAAAGGAGTGTGTCAGAATCAGTAAAGAAACTCTTAAATTGCTAAATGATGGTGGCCACAGCATCATTTCTAAAACTGTAGCAGGTGATGAAACATACATACCGTTTTTTTAACGTTCCAACACGTCAAGAAAGCAAAGTATGGGTCTTTGAAAATGATCTCACACCGACAATGGTGAAAAAATAGCGCGCTCTGAAAAAAGTGATGTACTCTGTTTTCTTCATAAGTACGGGATTGGTCAATGCCATCAAGTTGGAAGGACAGAAGACAGTAACAGCAAACTGGTATACCATTAAATGTCTTCCAGAAATTCTACAAGAACTGAATGTTAGGGGACTAGTGCTTCACAATGACAATACTTCTTCACATACAGCCGGATTAACAATTGAGTTTCTTAAACAAAAACAAATTAAAGTGATCGAACAAATGCTGTATTCACCTGATCTAGCTATGTGCGACTTTTGGTTATTCTTTTATCTAAAAAAGAACTTACGTGGATGTCGTTTTCATTCAGAAGAAGAGATTGATGTGGCTATAAATGTCTTTTTTTTTTATCTATTCCAAGAAAAGACTGGCTTGAGGCATTTAATCTGTGAAAAATTTGTCTACAAAAGTGCATTGATGCTGGAGGAGACTACTTTGAACACACCTAAAATTTTGTAAATATAACTTTAAAAACCTAGTTGTATCTCAAAAATTTCAGAGTGACCCTCATATTATGTGTTATGATATAAACTATTTTATATTTGTGACTAATTGTTGAAGAGAAATCAGTAGAATTCTTTTACTCACTATTTCATAAATATTTTCAAGTATTTTTTGTTCTTGTACTTTTTTCATTTTTAGTTCCTGCAAAGTTTTTGATATCAAAATGGTACAAAAAACTCTGCTCCATGATGAGGCACATTATAATTAAATTTTTATGTTAGGATCAATATACTATTTTTAAATTGTTATTTTTGTGTTAAAAGTTCCATTCTATATTCCAGAAATTTTTATGTGCACACCTATGTTTTTCTCAATGTAAATTATAACCAGTGATATTTTGTTTCATAATTATTTTTTATTTCATTTAGAGAGTAAGTCCTCTACTCCAGATGAAGAATGTCATTCCTCATCACACAGCCGAAGAAATTCTCCTACTTTGAGCTCAACATCAGATTTAGATGATACTGATATATGTTGTGATGGTTAGTAATATATTTGATTGTTACATTACAAAATTCTGAATTTTAAATTTTTTTTCAAAGCTCAGTATTTTTTTAGTTTATTCGTTAGATTTTGTTTTCTGCCAACTTATAATAATTAGTGAGATTCTCAGTTAGTTCTTAAAATTTTAGATCTGTGTTGTGGCTATCTTTGTAGCTAAAGGCAATTGAATATCTGTGTGTTATTTTCTGGAAGGATTTTTATAGATAGTGGATGGACTGTGCTCGTGTTGCCAAACAGGAATTCCTGAAAATTCCTAAACACTCACTGTGACAGATGTGCATGAAAAAGTCAGAAATGTGTCTCTTGTTTCCTTTATAAACAGTGGCTGGGATCAAAGGAATTTTCACTATAAAAAAATAATCATACCATTTTACTATGACGATTGTAGTCCTTAAAATTCATAATTTTATCAAGACTAGCAGAATAATATTCTCACTCATTTTTATATTAATATTATTTAATTTGTGACTTCAGAAACAATTATAGTCTAGTTCTTTTTATATTAACTTTTTTAATGAAATACATTCAGTTTGTTACGAAATTAATCCATATATGTGTACTTTATAATACTTAATGTAGTAAATTGTGATAAAAATAAATATGCACTGTTATATTTAACCAGTTCAATTTGCATTGAGCAGTACTAGAAGACTATTACAATAATAAATTTCTTTAACACTCTAATTTTCTTATGTAGATTTTACAGTGTTCTGTTATGATATATGGTAGCCTTATAAAGAGCTTTGCTATAATATTTTCTTTGTGCTGTTGAAATAGATTTAAAATTTTTTAATTTAAATAAAAAAAATAATGATATTAAGACTAAAAAGCAGTGGTTTTTAATTAATAACAGGAAGAAATATTTCTCTTAGTCAAAAGTTTTAAAATGAACAAGTTGAATTATAATGAAAAAAGTCTTTAAAAAAATGCTTGTTTTTGCATAATTTTGAATAGGGTGAGTTTATGAGCAACCAAAAATTGTGATGAAGTTTAATTCCTTTCAAAATTAAACAGTGTAATTTTGATTAAAATGTTAATTAAAAATATTTGAACTGTTAAAATGTGAGGGTAAATTTTACTCATTTTTATGATTGAATGATTTTATACCAATTAAAAAAATTTGTTAGTTTTTTTGATTATCAATATTTTGTGTCAAAAAATTATTTTAACAAATGCTAATAAAAGTGAAATGTCAGTAATATTGGAGACTGTATAAGTGTGCATGATCATATTATTGGTCTAGAAACATTAATCTTGGTAAAAATTATTAGATCATCTTTTTTGATGAATTATGAATAAATATGTAATTTAATATATTTATTCTGGCATTTCTTACTGATATTTTTCGTTGTTATGTGTAAAGTGTTTTGAGATTAAAATAGAGAAAAATTATTTAGTGTTAAATTAGCAATTTTATAATGTTCTGCAGTAATAAAAAAGTTACACATGTGCTTAATTACAATATCTTATTTATTATTTTTCTCATTGTTGAAGCATGTTATTTTCATTATTTCTTTACTAATTTTAGTTTTTTTTATTCTTTTGTGTTGTACATAATTTTTTTATTGTTCATCGATTTCCAGAGAGGTAAGTAAATTAACTAAATTTATTTTGCAAAATTAAGTAAATAAATTAACTAATGAAATAAGTTAAGAAATTTTCTGAATGACGAATTTTTGCCATTCATGATTTGCTTCTGAGAATTCTGGGTAAATTTATAGAAAAATAAAAACTTATGGTAAATATTTTCTTAGATTTTTTAGTACTTTTTTGTTAACTAATTGTCTTTACTTTTTAAAAAATTTGTAATTGTTTGACAAGAAAAGTATTCTAATATTTTGTTGGTTTGTTGGCTAGAATGTTTAACAACATTAAGCAAAATCTATTTATTTCTTATTTCAAATTAGGTCATTTAACTGAAGAAGAAAAAATGGCTACAGGAAATATTTCTTATAACACATATTTGAGTTACATTGCAGCAGCTGGAGGATTTATTATGTGCGCATTAGTAGTTGTATGGTATATATTCCAAGCAGCTTCTATAGAATTTAGCAAATTTTGGTTGAGTTTCTGGCTTTCACAAGGGAATGGAGTATGTTTTTAATTTTTATAATAAAACTTATTTTAAACATGTTTGTTTGTATGTGTGCGTATGTGTGCATGCTTATAATAAATTTAAATTTGGTTTGCATTCTTTGAAACATTATTTAGATGTTACATTATTAGAACATTACATTATTTAGATGTTTCCCAGAAACTAAGAAAGCTATTACTTTGTCATTAAAAATTACATTGAACATTATAAAATCAATGTAATCAACAAGGAAAATTTTAATTTTAACTATTTTTATGATTTAGAAAATTAATTTTTTTTTATCAACTGAATAATATTGTTGTCATCAACTGAATAAGAAATTATTCACACAGTTCATGATGACTAAAAAGTTTATTGACTAACGTTCTGAGTTTACATGAAATCACACCGTATAAATTAAATAATATTTATCATGTGTTTGATGTGTTTACTGAATTGTAGATATTTGATTTATTTTAATTAAAAAATTTTGACTGATTTTTATATTTGTATTTTGGAAAAGTAAATTTCTTTCAATCAATTTCAATAATTAGAAGAAGATTGTTATATCCTACGTGAATTCACTTAACCCAATATTTCGCTAAGATTGCTTATACATTTAGGTATGTCAGGATGTTTAAATGAAGTACTGCAATTCAGTAACAAATAACAAAAAGAATTTAATATTGAGTTTAGCCATTCTCCGACTGCATCTCACGGTCGAGGTATAGCAACTTTTTTTTTTGTTGTTCACCCTCTAGTGGCGATTTTTCATTTCTCACAGTTGCTTTTAGTTATTTTTTATACAATGTAGAACCTTTACAAGTTGAATTATACATTAAAGATTATTTGTAAATAGAAAGTCAAAGGACTTATTCTGTGTAAAATTTATTCTCATATATAAATGATGAGCTAAATCACAAAAATAGTAAACCTGATATTTTTTTTACTGTGTATTTAAGTTTTAATGTTATTATTTTGAATTTATTTTTGTCTTAATTTATAAAATTAAAAATGCTATAAAATTCTTAGCTAGATCATATACCCACATTTAGTATTTAATTGTACTTTGAATTTGGCTGTACTTTAATTGTAGTCATTCAAATGCCAAATATTGATCATGAATTTTTGTTAATTGAGTTTTTCATATGCACATAATTACATGCTATTTGGTTAGCAGATTGTCGCTTTAGTCATCAACCAATTATATAGACTTTCTGTGTGTTGGATAAAACTGAATAAAAAACACCCACAATGACTTTTTTGATGTCCCAATTTATATAAAATAATTTTATTATTCTTTTTAATTTATTGTTAAGAAAATAAAAAATATTTAATTTGTTTTTAATTAAAAAAATTGAATTGAAAAATAAATTATGAAAGAAATATTTTACATAGTAAATCCAGCAGTTAAAAATACGCAAATAATGCTTCTCTCCTTAAAATATATTTTAAATCATACTTGTTCTTCTGTTTAAATAATTCTTATATTATTTAAACAGTTTTATATTCTATTTTATTATCTTTTTAGTTTTAATAATATAGTATTGTTCCATGGTTATTAATATCTGAAGCTTACAAATAAGGATATATTTAAAGTAACATAAATTCACTAACAGGATTCAATAATAGCAATTAGTATGAATGAATCAAAATCAATAACCATTATCATAATTAGGTGAAAACTTATTTAAAATTCATTATATGTTTATTTATTTTGCTATTCAAATCATTTTTATTTTAAAATTGATCATTTAAATTCAAAATTGTAATAAAAATTATCATTATATGTATTATTATATTACCATTATAGAAATTTGGATATTATGAAAATAAATTGATGTTTTAAATTTATTATATATATTCAAGATTAGTTATTAATTTATTATGATCTCATGTAAAGTTAATATAATTTCATAATTCACTACAGGTAGTATGTACTCTGAATTTTGTCTCTTATCATTTATATCACTTGTAAAGGAAACAATTCAAGTTTCTCTTAGAAAATATTAAGTTAAAATTTCAATCCAAAGTGTTTATAAATGTAGCAATTTACTTATAGTTAATGTTTTTCAATTCAATTTTTTTAATACGTTTAGCATTTTAATACGTTAGCAATTTTTTTAATACATTTTTAAGTGTATTGAAATTTTTTTTTATTTCAAAAATTTTAAATTCATTTACATTATATATGTATTTTATCTAAATATGTATACACTTCAGAAGATTTAAATGCTGAAAGTTAATGAACTGCTTAAAAAGCAATAAAAGTCACGTTAAATTAAAAACATTTTATTAGCCCAAAAATTTTTAAGTGTTTCCTTTATAAATTTTAACTGATTTAATGATTCATAGCTTCATTAATTTTTATGTTTATATGTATGATTTTTTTTTAATGTATCATTTAAAAGTGCTTTAAAGAAACCTTCCAGTATAACTTTTGACTATTTGTTTATTTTCTCACGACTTTTCTTATTTTCTCTACTCATTTGCATCAAATTTACTTTTTGGTTTGTTAACTTTTATGTTTTGAATGAAATGGTTTGCAATTTTTAAAATTGTATTCTTGCATTAAAAAAGAATGATGTAAGTAATCATCAAATATATAAAAATAAAATGCTTGTCAAATTTTTTGAATAGTTCTATGTGTAAAAATATTCCCTTTTTTTGTATATAAAAAAACATTGTAAAAGCTTTACATGAATTGTTTGTATACCATTGTGCGTATAATTGATCTTTTACATTTGATATTGTTATGAAACAAACTACTGAATCCAAATTTTGAGACAAAAACATTTAATTAACAAAGAACTAAAGAATTTACAAAGGAGTCATGTTTGGGTTTGCTAAAACTCTAGCGCCGCGGTAGCATATAAAAGTCAGTATCAATCCTAAAACAAAAATGCAGCTTCTCCGCCTGCTCCTCGCACCAACTGTCTCCATACTCACCCTCCCCATCGAAGGCTCAGGAAATCAAAAGGGCTGAGTATGAGACATTACAATATTTTATGTTATCCTTAAAATATTAACAGAGTGCATCAATAATAAATTTTCTTACTTCTATAGTCCTTTTTTATTGAAAGCAATTAATTACATGAATGCTATTACTATCATAAAGTTATTTTGATGATTGTATAACTTTAAATGCAATTCACTTCTAAACTATTAAATTTTCTGTTGCTTTATTATTTTGTTGAATAAAATATTGCACTTCAAAACTTTTTTTAGTTATTAACATTAATTTGAAAAATTGTATAAAGAATATAAAGTGTCAATTGAATCATAGACAGTTGTAACATTTCAATACAATTGAGATGCAGTAATGTATATTTTTATGTAATTATTACCTTTACCATATGATCACTTTACTGTTCTCTAATATTGATTTATATGTTTAAGAATTTAATTACAATATTAATCATATCATACAATTAAATAAATTTATATACATAATATAATCACTATGTAACTAACAGTTGTTAAAAAGGTTCTGGTTTATTTTATGTTGATATCATAACCTAGAAAGTCAACAAAAATTTCTATATATTTCAGAATGTGACATTTAAATCTACTTATGTTGTTAACTCATCAGTAGAACCTGACACTGTGTATGATCCAATCAACATTACAGATCACCCAAATATTGAATTTTATCAAATGGTATATGGATTATCAGTTGCAATTATGCTTGCAGTTAATCTTATTCTTGGTTATTTATTCACAAAAGTAAGTTCTTCAATAATAATGATAGTGGTTGTTATATTAAAAATAGAAAATTTTTGATACTCATTAAAAAAAAAAAAAAAAAAAAAAAAAAAAAAAAAAAAATTTATAATTAATTGTGAAGAAATGTAATTTGAATGATGTTGTATTCATGTAAATAGTGTTAACAATTGAAAATATATTGTTTATTATTTGATAATGTTCCCATATTGCATATACATTCATATACTATAATAAACAATTACTTTTGATCCATGCCATAAAACAACACAACTTTTATTATATAATGGGAATTTTTTATGCTATTTTGATCTTGTTGAAGACAATCTTTTAGTTTTTATTAATGTGATAAATTTTTAACAAATATAATAATTTTCTACATATTGCAAATTTTACCCCGTTTCTTTTTAAAGGTCAAAAATTTTGAATTTGAAAAAAAAAGACTTAAATATTGTGCTAAAAGATGTCATCATTTGAAAATATTCTATTATATATATATTTAAAAAAAAAAAAAAAAAAAAAAAAAAAAGTTGTTGCATTTAGAGATAAAAATAAAAATATTGAAGTGCAGAATGATCATGATATAGGAAGTTGAACTTACAAGTGATTTTTATGAGTTATGATTTTTTTGTTTTTGAAGAGATAATATAATCTGCTATGATTTTTTTCTATAGTTAATTTCAATCTTTTTTAATGCATTCAATTTTTGGCCTTCATTTTGAAGATAAGAAGTTATTAGCATAAAATCCATTTTTATCAATACTACTTGTAGATCCACACAAAGTTTGAATTGTTAAATGGATATATTTGAATGTGTTTTATGTCATTGACTAATATTTTTTGGTTATACTCATAAATAAATAGAATTTATAATATTCTGCAATATGATTTTTATTGTAATTCTGGTATGTTAACTTTCAACTTAATTCTAACTCAAGCTTATTTATTTACAAATAATATAATAATTTCTTTCTTGGTCTTCCTATAATCAGAAAGAATTTAACACTTATCCTCAGTAGCACATTTTCTCAATCATTCTTATTTTTAAAAAAGCATTATTTTATCAATAAGTTAGCAAAAAGGAGCAGTGTAAACTACATCAAAAACTATAAAAAGATTTTTATATTTAATATGAACTAGTATAAAGAATTTTGAAGAAGTAAATGAAATCATTTTAAATTTAATAATTCATTTAATGATTTTAAAATTACCTATTTTATTTAATTAAATATATTCATGTTAGTTTAATTATGATTTATTTTATCTATCATTATTTGAATATATATATATACATACATACATACAAATTAAAGCATAATTGGCTAAATTAATAATATTTAATATGTAAATGTCCTCACTTCCTTGAAAATTTTGAAATGATTGAAACATCCGTGGTATTTGTTTTTTGAGAGTCCATGCAGACTTCAATAAAGGGAAAAAGAGCAATAAACGTAGTCATATTATTGATAATAAAATATGAATTATATTTTAATTCCATATTGGGGAGTTTTTATTTCTATCAATAATTTTATTCATTTACTTTTCAGGCAACTTTGCGGGCTTCCAGTAGCTTACATGATAAGTTATTGCAGAAGGTATTCCGTAGTCCAATGCGTTTTTTTGACATCACGCCAACTGGAAGAATTTTAAATATTTTCACTCATGATCTTGATGAAAGTAAAAATTTTTTATGAATTTACCTATTAATTTGAACATTTTCAATATGTTTATAAAATGCAATGTTTGCTTGAAATATTGTGCTTCTATTTTATAAACTAGTTTTGAAGCAGTTTTATTTCACAAACTTTTAAGAATATTGTTGCTTAAAATATTTTCCTGTAAATTTAGATTAAATACTTATTTTTAAAAATATCATTTTTTTCAAATTCTGTTCGGAAAGTTTTAAAACATGTAGGATAAGGTGAATATCCTACATGTTTCTAGGATAAGTGAGAAATAGATAAAAATTCATAACATTAAAAAATTACCTTTATTTTTTTAATCATATTTTCCCTTTACAATTAAAATAAATTAATCTTTACTTTTTCAATAAAAAGGAAAACAAATTGAAAATATGTTGACTATTCAAGTATTTAATATCATTTGAATGTCTGTCAAATGTAAGAATTCAATCATTCTTGTATTAATTGTGCTAAGAACATCCTTATGACTTTTGGAGAATATAATCACAGTGCAGAAGAATGCTTTCTTTTATGGTAAATAAAATCATATTTTCTATTGTAATACAAACATATAGTAAGTCAAATGCTTTGTGCCTATTCTTTTGTGGGAGTTCATTTCGTGAATGCTGAATATTTCACACAGTTACAACTTCAAGATACACATAGTACTCTCCTGTTCATCAAAGTTGGCATCTTCAAATTTTGTAATATGGAGTTTCATTAATGCTTTAAAGCACATTTGATGTTGTCTGCTATTATAATTTTGCTTTTTCTTGCATCCATTTTTACTTGCTGCTTTAGTTTTAATAAAAAACTTCTAAAAACTTTCGTTTTTTTTTTTTCCCATGATTTAAAAGTTTATATAGTTAAATTTATCATTTTGATTTTTTAAGTTATACTGATATAAATTTTTACATGTTTTTCATAGTAAATATTGTATTCTCATATTTTATATACTATTTTAAATTGATGTAAATTACAAATATAAAATTACATTTATGTTTAAAGATTTTATAGTGATAAGAATTGAAATTTTGATATGTTTTGTGTGCATTCTCTTTTGGTATTTGTTTTTTTTTTGATAATTAAATGTTCAATAATTATAAATAAGAATATTAAATGTAATAAATTATCTAATATATTTGTTATACTTTGTAATTAAAAGGAATTTTTTTTTAATCCACAAATCTTTATCAGATTTTAATTTTAAATTTTTTGAATTATTAATTTTACAATTGATGTGTGACTTTAAAATATTGACCAGTTTAAAATAAGTCCTGTTTTAAATTTGGTATTTAGTAACATTGTTCTTGCATAATTTTTTTAAGTACATATATTAGCTAAAATTTTTCTTTTATTTACAGTTGATACTCATTTGCCTGCTGTTATGGTAGTTTTTCTACAAAGATCAATGACAGTTATATTTTCCATCTTGCTCATCATTATTGTCTATCATTGGTTTGGCATTGCTTTCATTGTTCTTGGCATTGCTTTTTATTTGCTGCAAAAACTTTTCAAATCTGCTACTAGAGATCTTAAAAGGTTTGAGAATATATACAGATCTCCAATATTCAGTCATGTTGATGCAACTGTTAAAGGATTACCTACAATTAGGGCATATCAAAAGCAAGAAGATTTCTTTGATCGGTATTTACACATTTGTTATATTATTTCTTATTTTTTAACAGATCAAACTTGGGAAGTAAATATTATCTTTTCTTAAAATACAAATATCAAAGATAAGCTTTAGAAAAAAGTCAAAAAGTTTCTGTTAATATATTCTTACATACAGATGTAAGAAATTTTTTTTCAGGAGAATAATATGTGTAAAAATAAATTTTAACTAAACTTTAAAACATACTTAATTAGTAAAGAAAAAATTAAAAAACATTTGCGTTTACATTGCAAACAATTATTCTATGTTAATATAAAATGAAAATAGCCTAATTTTTATTATCAAAAATATCCATTTTAGTTCTGTTTACTTTTTTAAAAAAATTTTTAATTAATAATCCAAAATCTCACTTCTTTTATGAATTTTTTTTAAAAAAAATATTACATTTAAATATATCTCTTGTCATCAAAGGATAATTAAAGTTTTAAATATTAACTCTTAATATACAAAGCATTCTGGTCAGTATTGTTTCAATAAAACCCTTATATTTAAAATATTAAATTTTGTAAAAAAATTGACAAACCGTTTTTTTTTCAATGAAAAGATTATAAACGGATATTTCTATGATCTGTTTATTGGAAAAAATTAAATATGCTAATTGAAATTAATGTTATTATGTGTTGAATAATTGGAACTCAATTAATAAATATCTTAGAATTTAAATTATATAAAAGAAATGCTTTTTGTTTATTTATTCTGTTAAAATTTATTTTTTGCTTTTATAATTATGCCTTTGATCTATTGTAACAAAAGCTGTTTACATATCAGTTTATTGTAAAAATATTGCTGGATTTAAATATTACAAATTAATCTTCTCTTTCTCTTTGTGAGTGAGAGAATGAGTGAATATTTTCTAAATTTATATTCTTTATGAACAAATAAGTTTGCCATCTGTGTGTAAGAAGCATTAATCTTGATAAATTTATGCTGATAATCAATACATAGAAAATATATCGACAAGTGTAAAAAATCATTGCACTTATTTATGCTGCATCATCCAGTAGTATTTTTTTCATCAAGTAATTTGGTTTAATCAACAATTACTAAGTATTAGTCATAATCTCATATAAATTTAAAAGCTATTGCTCAAAATAACAACTATAAGCTGTAGGTGTAATTTAATGCTTATGCACTTCTTAATTTTTCAAACTGTAAATAAAAATTTTGTTTATTTATTTTTAAAAAATTAGAAATAAAAATGGCTTTTTTCTCTTACTCAATAGTTATCATTAATTATTTGGAAAAATGAATATTTAAAAATATATAATATCCAACAAAAATTTGCATATTGTAACTAAAAAGGAACTGCTTTTCAAATTAGGCATGGGTTAGGTGAATAAAATGCAGTACTTTTTAATGAAAAGTTAATACATACCAAAAAATATAATGAAAAATACTGGAATACATGTAGCTAGAATATCCAATAAAGTTAATAATTAAGGGAAATAAATAGTGTACACTAGTTTCTAGATGTGTATTGTAGTGTAGACTACAAATAATTAAATATCAGATTAACAAAAAATTATTTATTCTTGTTACTAAATTAATTCCTATCAAAAAATGTGTTTGCTGTCATCTAAGTAGTTTCTGAGTTTAAAATGCACTTAAAAAATTACTAGTGAAATTGAACAAGAGTTATTGCTAATGGCAATTTTCTTATCAATGGATTTAAAGAATATGCACATAGAAAAAATAATTTGAACATATTCATCTAGAACATAAAAAACTTCTGATGACTAGTGATTTTCTTTATTATAACTTATTGCTGAAAAAGCATTTACTATTTATCTAATTTTTGTTAAAAAAAAAAAAGCAATTTTTTTCAATTCAGTCAGAAAGAGTAAATAGAATTCAAATATGTATAAGAATGTGTGTGTGAAAGGGAGAAAGAGTGTTGATATATTTTGAAATACATTATTTGGTACCTTCTTTCCTTTAATAAAGTTAACAATTGTAATTTATACAGTAGCTGTTTCATTTTTCAAAAAAATTAATTAATGTTTTTAGTGAGTTATCAGTTTTGTAACATTTCAGTTCATTTTGTGTTGATGCAAAGTGTAATTACATGTATTTATGTATTTATTAACTTTAGTAAACTAACTTTTAGTTTAAATAATAAATTGACATTAATGCAAGGTATAGATTTAAACCTATTATGTCACTTTAATTTATTTTTTCATCTAAGAGAACATTGTAATTTGTAATTGAGAGATGTCTTGGACAAATGTCAGGCTATTTTTGCTTACTAAATATTATAACAGCACACTGCTGTTATAATATTTACTAAGCAAAAATAATTATAACATATATAGGAATTAACATACATAAATACAAAATTAACTCATATCATACTGATTTTTATATATTACAATATTTTGTACATGCAGTGAGATAAAGCTTAAAGTATTACTTAAAAACATTAAGCTTTATCCGAAGGAATTTGCAAATTTTCTTTGCACCTTTTCACTTTCATGATAATTTATAATATTAATAAAGCAATTTATATACGTATGTGTTTTTGTGTAAGTCAATATAAAGGAGATATTTTAAAATTTTATTGTATTAAGATTACCAGTAGAACTGTATATTTTATAAGAAAAGTGAGATGAAGTTATCAAAGAAAACATTTTATTCAATAATTTTTTTAAAAGTGAATATAAAATAAACATATGTTTAAAATTTGTCATATCTTCAAGTTGCTGTGTGAGAGGCCTTATAATTGAATGATAAAATGTGGCTTGTAAATGTCAATTAAATAAAAAATGCATTAAGTAATTATGAAGCTATAATTCTTTAATTTATACTAGCCTGCACAACAAAATACAACTTTCTTATATGTTTTAATCATTTAGGTTTATTGTCATTCATTTTGGAAAGTGCTGATTTGTATGTTTATCTTCCTTGATATGATTCAAATGTAACTTTTATTAATTATTTTGCTCAATGTACAAAACCGGTCACAATGTCTACAGTTTTTTTATAGCTCTATACATATCACTGCTGTTAGTATTCATCATACATCCTTGTATTCATGGATGATTCTAAAACAGCTGGACATGTTACTTATGGTATAGTTACTCGTGACACTAATTTTAACTATGATCTCCATGCGTCCTGCCCTTCTTTACTGCTGAAGATACTTATGTATATCATGCCCTTCAGTATGTGAATACAAACCTAAAACCATGTAGAATGTATGTACACTGACAACATGGGTGTCTTAAAAGCTTTGCTGAATTGTAGCTAAACACATCCTCCAACTGTGTCTAGAATTTTAGGAGCACTGGAATTCTTTGATGACAAGGGAATAAAAATAACATTTTGTTGGATCCCAACTCTCTTGAGTCTAGGTGGCAATGAAAGGCAGCAGGAAAGAGCAGCAGGAAAATCTGCATCAGCTCATGTTCAACCATTGATATCACCATCAGATGTGAGAAAGGATTGTTAAAAAATTATTAGAAATTTATTCATTTTCTTTGGCAAGAGTTGGGGAACTTGCAAGACAAACCACATGTCAAATTTCCATTCATCATTTCCATCAGTTTTACCACTATGATGTGGTGATTTTAGATTAACTGTCCTTTATATCAGTCTGTGTGTGAAAATACAAACATTTGTTTCTAAATTATGCAATTTCATATTATAACTCTAAATGATTGCACTCTGTAAAAGCCTTTTCTTTTTTTATTGATACAGACTTTAATTTGATTTTGAATTATAAGATATATGTTTTAAAATTTTATAACTACACAGTTTTATTAAGTGTTTTACTTAATAATTTTAAAGATTTTATTCTAAAATTATTTTATGTTTTAAAAAATGTTAGTGTTTTGGTTTTTCTTTTAAAAAAATAAAAAAAAATTGAAAATTAATATCTAAAATTTGGTGCAGCTTGTTATTTTGCACTTATACCACAAAACCCAACCAACCAAACTAAATCAATTAACCTGAAAGTATTCTTTACCGGTATATTAAATGTTAACAATTTGTTTCATTGTTTACCAGTTTCTTTAAATAATATATATTTTAGGTTTATAATTTATTTTTAATTTGATCTTTTTTGAAAAATTATTTAAGCCAAATAAATGCATTTTTGTTTTTAGGTTTACTCAGCTTGTTGATCAACATGCCTCCGCTCAATATTTGTATTATTGTGCGATGAGGTGGCTCGGAATCAGAATGGACATGTTGTGCCTTATTATAACTTTTATCACTGTTATGTTTGTTATATATTTAAGGGACCAAGTTAATCCTGCATTTGCTGCCCTTGCTTTGGTTCTTGTTTTACAGGTACTAAAAGAGTCAGATATTTTAATTATATTCATTATACCATAGTTCTTTACCTTCTTTTATATTAAATATTGTTTATTTTATATACTAATGTATAATATTTGTCTATATCATAATATCAGCTCATAAAGTCAAACTATTTATAATTTCCCATAAACTGATTGTGTTATGTTGATTTTGAATTTTTTTAGAGCATTCAACTTTATTGTTTCTTATAATGAAATGATGCTTCATGTATGCATTTTATTTATTACTAGTTGAGTGGTTTGTACCAGTATATCGTAAGATTAATGTCTGAAGTTGAATCAAGATTTACATCTGTTGAGCGAATCCATAACTATATCGAAGATCTAGAATCAGAAGCGCCTGCGGTGATTGATAAAACAAAACCTTCTCTTGATTGGCCTACACGAGGACATATTGTCTTCAAGGATGTGAAAATGAGGTATAGACCAAGTTTGCCATTAGTGTTGAAGGGACTCACATTTGAAATAGAACATCAAGAAAAGATAGGCATTGTTGGTAGAACAGGAGCTGGTAAGAATTAATTTTCTTAACATTTATCGGAAAAATTTTTTTCATGTATATAAAATTTTCTATTTTTGAGGTGCTTAATTTCTATATTTTTTTATATTTTTAAGAAATTTTAGAACTTTGTAAAGTGTTATAAATTATTGTGAGATATATTTCATCATATTGATTGATTTGTAAATATTTTTATCATTTTGTTTATTCATTTAATTTTGAATATATATAGTAGTATAAATAAAAAGTTCCTTTTGTTTAAAGTAACCATTGTATACATTTCTGTACAAAAAAGTCTAATTTTACAGCATATTTATATTGTATAAAGCTGTATATTATTTTTCTTAGCATTATACTTTTTAATACTTTTTTCAAGTTAAGCCACATTAAATATTCTTATTTTTTATAATTATTTCCATTTTTAAATTACCTTCTTTTTTACCATTTTTTGAAAGTTTATACATTTAAATATGATTAAATGTAAAATTTTTTTTTACCATATTACGCAAGAAAAAACTTAAAATTAATTGTTATTAATTTATTTTTCTTATTATAGGAAAATCTTCTCTTGGTGCTGCTTTATTTAGATTAGTAGAGTTAACGTGTGGAAGTATAACAATTGATGGTATTGATATTGAAAACCTTGGTTTAGAAGATTTAAGATCAAGAATGGCTGTAATTCCACAAGATCCAGTTTTACTTAAAGGAACTATTAGGTATGTACAATTAGGTTATAATTTTCAAATAGTCAGCACTTTTTCAATTTCATGGACTATTCTCTTTTATTTCTGTGTTCAATTGCTTAATAAATATTTATCAGTTGTAGATATACTGAGCTTGTTCTCTTCATCAGAACTATAATCTTTTGTTGTTTAAATAAAACTATGTAGATATTCATCATGAAATTGTAGCTTTTTTTAACATTCTTAATTGTTTTAGATCTTATGCAATTTGCAAATAAAAGTGTAGAAGAAATTGAACTTAATATTTGATATTTTCTTTCATTTATTGAATATCAAAAATATTTTAACATGAAGATAATATTTGTTGAAGTATTAAGTTTTGATATCAGAGATGTTAAAATTATAATTTTTATTAAAACATGAGTAATTTAAAAATTGCTTTTCAGTTAAAATTATTAGGTGCATAAAAAGGAAAAATGAAAATTATTTTTAAGAAATTATTTATTTAAATTTGAATTTTTTCCTCGATTTCATTTTTTATAATTTATTATTTTCATTTTACCCTTTTTTATTTTATTGCCATTTTTTAAGAATTTTCATGCAAATTACTGAACTATTTTTTTTCAATTCATATATTGTTAGGTTTATTTAAAACTTAATTCACTTTTACTTAACTTTGCCCAAAAAATCGCCGAGGTGGTAGCCGAATGGTTAGCGCCCTTGCCTTCGGTTTCACAGTTCGTCGGTTCGAATCCCATCTTGGGCATGGATGTTTGTAGTGGTTCGGAATCCACTTTAAGCTGTAGGTCTCGGTCTAATTAGCCCTCGTGTGCAAAAAAAATGACCGTTGAGTGACAAACATTGCTCAAAAAATCACATTCTTATCTTTAAATAACTTTAACTGCATTTGCTATAGTTAAATGCTAAAAATGATAGCAATGGCAATAATCAAATTGGCTATTAAATATTCATTCTTCATTGTTGAGAATAGAAAGTTAAAATTGTTACTAAAATTGAGTTACATTTATTATGTTGCTTATTTGTTGTATCAATGTGATAATAATATACTTTTTTTATTATGTATTAGAAGATTTTTTCCCTGTAACATAATAGTTGTGCAGCATTTTAGAGTGATGGAGTTAATTTTTTAATTAAATATTTCTCAAATTTTTTAGTAAAAATATTTTTTTGAGTATAACACAATCAGCATAAAATCATAAGATTCTTAGATATTTGTTTGTGTTAATCACTTCAGTTAAAAAAAATCATTAAAAAAATAGCAAAAGAAAAAAATCCTTTTTATACAATTATTTGTTATTTGCTTATATTATATATGTACAAGGTATTTTACAAATCAGTTTTAGTGATGTTTAACTCTATAAAAATTTTCTTTAGATCAAAAATAATGGTTATTTTGTTTTTTACATGAAATGGAATTATCTTTTTTATAAAATTATTTTTCTTTTATTCTTGCAGATATAATCTTGATCCTCTAAATGAGTATGAAGATGAAATTCTTTGGAAAGTTTTGGGGGAAGTGGATATGAAAGCAAAAGTATGATTATTTTATTTATATAAACTAATTTGAAAATGTTTAATAATGTGCAATAAATATTTTAAAATATCAAATAGTTTTTGTTTTGTGTTTAGTAGCTATATGAACTACTAATTTAAAAAATCTTACATTACTTGAATTTTCGAAGTTATTTTGTATATTTTTTAATTATTGTTATGTTTCATGTATTAATGTACATGAATCATAACAATAAGTATAGATAATTTTGTCTCTCTTATGATTAAAAAGTGTGGCAGTAATATTTGCAAACAATTAAACACAATCACTTTTGTTCATTTCAGCATCATTAGTTTCTGATTCTTCCTCACAAGACTATTTAGAATGCTGCTCATAAAAGGTCATATGAATATATCATGAAATTTGTTGTTTTTAAGGACGTTGCATCAATGATGAAATCCTAATCAATTTTGGTTGAAAAAATTTTCAAATAAAACTTTTTAATAAATTATTGCTTGCGTTTACATTAATCCCAATCAAAATTTGTGATTATGTTACTTTACTATTTCCTTTCTCCTGACATATTGTTCAGTGTCTTACTATTAATTAAATTAAAACCACTTTTTCATTTGCTTAGAAATAAATAAGCTTTGAATGCTAACATTTGTCAAAATGTTTAGATTATTAAATACCACATTAAAGAAGCAAAAAGAAATGTGTATCTGTTTATTTTTACAGATTTCATCTTTAGAAGGAGGTTTAGATTCACTAGTAGTAGTAGGTGGTAATAATTTTTCAGTTGGAGAAAGACAATTAATTTGTATGGCTAGAGCATTATTACGTCAAAGCAAAGTGAGTGTTTTATTTTAAAATAAAAATGTATAAAATTGAAATTTTATTTTAAATTTGATTTACTTGAAATATTACAAAATCTTCTCAAAATTAGGAAAAAAGTTTCAGTTTAGATGATACTGTATTAAATTATATTGTGTTTAAAACGGATAATATATATCGCTAAATTGATATCTGTAGTAAGTTTTGCATTTATGAAATTCTGTTTGAGTAATAAAAAATAACATTTTTTTTTTTCAAATAAATTAAAATTTTCTTGTGAAAATATTTGATTTAACCTTAAACAAAACTTTAGCTTCTATATAGCAAGTATCAATAACTTTTCCACTGTTTTTTATTGGTTGCATATTTTGATTAAAATTGTTGTTTGATGGGAGATGGTATGCATCAATATCATTCTTATCCTTTTTCCCTTCACTTTCCAGTTCACATTTCTGAAATATTAATTTTTTAAACTAATTTATTATGAATTTACATATTCCTTTCTGTGTTACAAATAATCTATTAAGTTTTAAAATAAATGTCTTGCGAAAGTGTATATTGTTTTCTAGTTACTGTCAATAGCAGTTTTGAAATAAAATAAGATTTTTAATTTAAAAAACATATTTCATGAACTACTTATTGCAATTTGTTATTTATAGAATTAAAATTTTCATTGAGTACTGTTAAAACAAAAATTCCAAACAATTTTGGAAATGTTTCAATGTATATTATTTTTTAATATTTTGTTTTAAAAATGTTTCAGTTAAATGTAAAGAATAAATATTGTGACTAATTATGTTATCAAATTTATATGCATGTTTTGCCTTAAAGTCAAACATGTGTATCTAACCCAATAACCTGAAACTTGTCAAAACAATAATGTTTTCAAATAATTTAGATTAGGTTCTCTGTGCAGCTGAGAGAGAAATAATTTCACTCTCAACTGACTTATGACATGAGATTTTATGTGCTTAACTCATAGGAACTCGAGTAGATGATTATTTTGCTTGAAATCCTAAATTAAAGCAACTAAATGTATTTGTATGCTCTTTTTTTGTATACTTAAATTATCAGTCATTTTATAGAGGCTTACATAGCAGACTTATTTTTCTAAATTTATCTGTGCATTTTTTAATGTATCAATATAAAAATAACAGCATAAATAATTTACAACAAATTATTTCTTCTAAGTTATTTTTTTAAGTTATGCTGATTTTTTTAGAAACTTATGCATATTTTGTAAATATATTGATTGATAAAAAAAGTAGCTATTTCATTTGCACTGAGGTATAATTTTACTCCATATTTCCATTATTTCATTCATTTTTTTTTTTTTTTTAAATTTTAGGTTGTTTTACTAGATGAAGCTACTGCTGCTGTTGATAATGAGACTGATAGAATCATTCAAAAGGCTATTAACCAAGTATTTGCAAATTCAACAGTCTTAACCATTGCTCATAGACTGACAACAGTTGCAAATTGTGATAGAGTAATGGTTTTATCAGAGGGAAAGGTAAGTTGTATTGCATATTTTAAACTTAACCATTAATGTCTTATATGTCATTTGTTGCATTATTTGCTCCTTTTTTTTAGGTTGTTGAGTTTGACCAGCCAGCAATCTTACTGAGCAATCCAAATAGCCATTTTTCGAAACTAATGTCAGCTTCTCGTTCAGTCATTAACTTATAGTTAATTCTATAAGCATCCTCACAAAATCCATATATATATATATATATATATATATATATATATATATATATATATATATATATATATATTATTTATGTTAAATAATGTTCAACAATTGTAGTTATGCTTTGTTTTATTTGTATTTAGATATATATTTTATTTTATACTATCGACAGACTTTCAAATGAAAGAGGATTTTATTTCATTTATAACGTTTGTACTTTTGCATTCAAAACGTTAAAATTTATATCTAAAAACTTAATTATATTTTTGATTTTATTTTTGCTTATTCCAATTTTTAAACAGATTTTATTAAAGATATCATTTGGTATAGTTAATATTTTTCTCTTATCGCTTTTTAATTTCTTTGTAAAATGATTGATTTGCTAATATGACTCCACCTTGCAATTTATAATTATGTATTGTTGTTTGTTTGTAACTTTTGTATTTAGTTTTAGTACAGTCACATCTATGCACAAATTATGTGGTTTTCTGTGGTACTTTTTAAATAAAATATGTAATTATGTATAAATTTTTTTTAATCTTTTAATCTATATAATTTTTTTTCTTAAATTTTAAAGCTATATGTTTTTATAAGTGATTAGTGCAATCCTTATTTATAGCTAAATTATGAAAACTATCAAAAACTATTTCACATATTGATAAAATGCTAATGTTAAATTTGCTTCTGGAAATATATATCAATATCTGAAAACTGTTTTGTTTGTGCAAAATGTAAGGGAACATTTGAATTTTTCTTTCTATTTAATATTTATATCATGAAATTGTATTAGAAAAGATGAGCTAATTTGTAATGCTGGTGTGATGAAAGTTCACTGTAATCAGAATTCTTCACTTAGAATATAAAAATATAAAACTTGTTGACAAATTCAGTGCATTATTATTTAATTAAAAGTATAAATAAAGCTGACATAATTTTTCTATGAAATTACAGAAAGAGAACATAAATAATTGTTTTGTTCTTTCAAAGAAAATATTTTTATCTGCATGAGCTTAGTATAATTTACAATTTACTCAATTTGAAAAATTTATGTGGTATAATTCTATTGACTATTTTTATTCAATGATATCAAGGAATATACTATGTTTTTTAATTAAAAAATATGCTCAACTTTTTTAATACTGCTTACATATTTTCTTGCCAACTAATTCACTATGTTGTATTAAAATAACATTATTAATGAAACTATTAGTTTGGATTTATTTAATTGTATTTTCCCTTATGTTTAAAATCATAGAAAAGTCTTCCAATTACATTTCTACTGCTTTAATTTTTGCTATATTTGAAATAATGATATTTTGTGAGAATGTAATATTTTATTTAGATTAAAGAAAATCGCATTTAAAAATATCTTTTTACAAGCTTGGCCAGTACTTTAAGAAATTTAGTTTTTAACAAGCTTATGTGTTTTTACATTTAACATATACTTTTTGTGTTACTTAAAGAATAATAATTACTATATTTTTACTTTTGTGGTTCTCTTATTATATATTTGTGGTACAGAAAAAAGTATAAATTCTCGAAATTTTTTCTATTAATTATTGCTTGAAATATTATGCACCCAAACATGTTATTTTAAAAATATCAGCATCAAATCTTATTTAATCACATTTTTTGTGATTAAATAATGGTAGGGAAGCAAAACATTTGCAGTTTTTTGCTAATACAGAAAAATTGCCCACTATTTAATGTTAATCGTGGTAATTTTTTAATTGTTTAAAAAAAGTTGAAACTTTTGATGTGAAAACAAAGTGAATATGCAAAGAAAGTATTGAGTAAAATTATTGTGCAATATATTTGCTATTTTGAATATAAATTTCTAATATAAAAAATGCAAATTGAAAAAAGAGGAATAACTGTTTTTGTACAATTTAAATATGAAAATATATATTATTATATTATGTATTTGTAAATAACTGGTTGATAAACTAACTTTATCATTGACTGAGTTCAGTGTAATTTTTATGAACATTCCTAAATTTATACATTTTTGAGGATTCTTTTAAACTCTATGAATTTTAATTTTTATTGTTTTGAATTTGTAATGAAATATAAATGTATTGTGAAACATTTTCTTTACAGAGTTCGGAACGAAATTATAAACTTTTTATATTTATTGCTTTTTTTTCTTTTTTTTTTAAACTAACTTAATATTCTTTGTGATAAAACAGTTTATTAGCGTTTATTTCTATTGTGTTTATTTCTATTGTGTTTGTCAGCTGTTATTAAATATATGCCTGTATAATTAAAATTATAACTTGAAACCTCTATTTTGAACTTTTACATATGATAAAATGCATCCGTGTTATTTCTTTTGTTATATGTATAGTTATATTAAATCTTATCAAAACTGGAAGTACATAATTTTTATTTTATTCCTTCATTCTTTGGATTGAAAATGATTATTTAAAAATTTAATTTATTATTAATTTAACTAGTGCTTTAATGATAAAATACAAATAATTGATGCATAAGAAGTTTTTTCAATAAATTTTTATTCCATTCCAAAGTCACTACTTACACAAAAACTTATATTTGTTTAGATATGTATTTTCTCCCAAATTCTATTATGATTTAAAATAAGTGCAAAAATTTCCCATTTTACTTTAATTGACCTATTATTTAATCTGTTATAAATTCTTGTTAAATTTTAAGCATGCTGTGACTCAAATTTTTTTTTATATTTGAAATGAAAACTTTGTACATATTGATTTTTAAGACCGACATTCAATATTAATATTTATAGAATTTTTTATTGTTGGAATATTCGATTTTGATGAAACGTTGGCCACATGATTTCTATTTTGCATATATTCTTATGTATTTTTTGAAATTCTGTACTAACTGTGATTTTACATGACTGAAGTTTTTTATATATGTTTAACAACAAATGTCAAAGACTATATTTCATTAAGATTATATGTATTTGTATGTTAATAAATATTTCGTGTGAAAAATATGTACTGTTTATTTATTAAATTTGTTATGGCATATTAGTTTTATATACATGCGAATATAAAAGTGATGTATTAGTGCTGTTACAAAAGTTTTCAAATGCTTGAATTTTTTATTTTTGTTAATTTATAAACGAGTTTTTATTTGCAAAATTTTAATTTTTCAATCATTTTAATAAAAGTTTTTTTCACAACCTTTATGTTACATGAATAGTATTTTTTTGTTCTTTCTTAATATGGATTATCAAATTTATTTTAATGGTAGTAAAAATTGAGTCAATCGCAATAAAGTTAAAGGAAGCATTATTCTGATTATTATATATATTGTGCAAGAATGGAAAAAAAAATGTTTTGAAAATGATAATACTGTTAATCACATATTTTTTACTTTACAAGTACTTTTTATTCTGTTTTCAGCTTTCTTAACATAAAATGGTATATGAATGGAAAATATCAGCAAAAATAAGGTTTTTATTATTAAATTACCGCTAATGTATAATTCTTTCTACATTTATCATATATTTCTATCAGTTATTTGAAATGACAACCACAAAGTACAAATAATTTACAAACATAACAGTCACAACATTATTCACAAACATAGAGTTTCTTACAAATGTAAATTTTAATGTTTTTTTTTTTTTTTTTTTTTTTGCATATTTGCTAATTGCTCTAGAGTGTCCAGAATCTTTGCAAATTTATAAAATGTATAAAGTAGCTGGAATGCTCTAAAAAAATACTTAATATTTATGTATTTTTTTTTAAATTTGTGGATATTTCTGTCCTCCATTTTGCTTAGAATGTCATTTTAAATTAAGCTTGCAAATTTGTCGTATAATGCATATTTTAGATGCAATTCCACATAAATTGAGCTCTAAATGTAAAAAAAGGAATTTTATAGCGCTTTTAATGAGACAAATGTTTGAGGACATGTTTGCATTGTTCGTTATTTTTTGCTTACTTGTGAATTTACGATTTACACTATTAATGAAAAATAAAATAATAGTTAATTCTACAAGTATAGTTATATATAAAGAACTGGGAATATTTCTTTTTTATGAATTATGAAAGCAATTACAGATTATAATTCATTTAAAAATTTGGAAGATGTGAAATTTGTTATAAGAAATGTTTGAGATAATAGAAAAATTTGATTACATCCAAATTTGAAGGATTCTTCGTATTCCAATGATTGTGCTTTTTGGAGTAGAGGTTTCTTGTCAAATTTCACTGTAGGCCGACCTATCAGCCGAATGGCCCTTAGTTTAATCGTTAATGGATTCTATTCCACTTTATATTTGTAGTGATTTGGTGTTCACTTTAAATTGTGAATCTTTTTATAATTATGATGGAACTCGTGTGCAAAACGAATGTTGAGCAACCAAATATCCACCTACTGTTGAACAACATGAAATGGATGTTGCATAGGCTCATGTGCATCTGTTAGGATAATACTTTAGAAGTTTTCTGATATTTCTTCTCTTCCAACTCATGAATGCTCACACAATCAATGAAATGTCTTCCTGGCAAATGTCCAAATGCCTTACAATAGCTTTCAGTTAGAGTATATTCGGTCCTTGATGTTGAGATTCCTTTTAAAGAAACTTTTACAATATTTCTCTTATTTAGTATCACTATAAATTTTTACAGTAGAACATTTTTTTATAAATAATACCATTAATCTAGAAAAAAAGTTTAAAATAGTAAATATATATTTTGAACCTGAAGCCTTATAACTAATGACTTGTGTTCCACTGTTCGTGAATTGGCATGATAGTTAATGTTTCGGAATCCTTTTTAAATTATTGATTGCAATCGGATTAAGATTCGTGGGTAAAATGTGTTAATGGAATTACAAGCTCTGAAATAAATGATTAAGAGGATAGATTGTATGTCCCGAAGATTTGGAATGAGTATCTACGAAGTTGCATTGCTAATTGGCTGTAGCAATTCATTTTTGAGTACCTGTGCCTGATAGAGTTATGTCGGAACACCCAATGGAAAATTCTGCATAATAGGGTATTTATGCTTCATTAACGATACAGAATGTCGGATTGTTCCGCCTGGTAAAATAAAATCGGTGGCAGGCAGTGACTTATTCGACCACTGAAAACAATGGAAATCAAAGTAGAAGTAATTCTCAGCTAATGTTTTAACATTGTTTGTTGCAATCATCTCCGGCCCCATATTACAAAGATGATTAGCTTCTGGTGTCGTTGAACGTTTGATATCACAGTGTCTGCGACATATCATTCGTTTACATAGCGTAAGTGTCCACGACAGCTATCGAATAATTAGCGTCGATAGCTGTCGAAACGACACCATTTCGAGTGTCGTCAGGTTGTCACATATTTTGAGTCGCTTAGATCAGTAAACTTCTTAATATCATATGCAAATAATCACAGGAATGATATTTCACTTTTCTCATGTCAAAATGTATTATTGTTACCCTTGGATTTGTCATCCATGTTATAGAGTGTCAAATGTGATGGCTATTTGTTCAGTGTTTTTGTAAGTTTTAATTCAAGCCTTCTTAGCTATCCCTAGATTATTCGATTCATTAATACTGGTAAATGTGAAATACAATTATAGCAATTGACTTACCTCGATTTTTCTAAAATATGGTGCCTTGTAGAAAAATTCATTTAAATTATAATCAAACCAAAACAGCTGGCCAATATTGTTCTCAAGATTTTGAAGCTCACGCCTTAAATTAGTGATTATCTTGAACAATCATATAATAAAGCAACGTGACAAGTTCACATTCTGATCTTCAAGATACTCGTAGAATGAAACAAAGACATTTCCTCTCAGTTTGTTATTTTCAAAAGCTCAATATATGCATCTTGAAATCTCAAAATATTCATTACGTACCACTGAATTTGAACGTTTTTTATTCTATGCATTTGACGGTAATCCGCAAAACGATTATGCATTTCTGAACTCGAATATTATCTTGATATAATTACTTTGGTGAGAATATTTTTCTCTTATTTTTCAGGATTTTACAGAGAAAGATATCAATGGAATTACATCAGGATGTAGACCAACTATAGGAATTTTTGATATTTATCCTAATTTGAGAATTAAGATAAATATCTACACATCCTACAGATATTATTACGTAAATCAAGACCTAATTATTAGTCAGATCGCTGTAAAAAATGAAAAGATAAAAAAACTAAAAGGATTGAACTTTCTTTGTAATTTATATACACTACTGGCCATTAAAGTTGCTACACCAAGAAGGCGACATGCTACAGACGTGAAATTTTCACGAAAGGAAGAAGGTGCTGTGATATGCAAATGATAAGCTTTTCAGCGCATTCAGACAAAGCAGGCGCCAGTAGTGACACCTACATTGTGTTTAAATGAGGAAATTGTTCAGAAGATTCCTCGCACACAAATTGCATTTGAACATTATTGCCTGGTGAAAAGTTGTTGTGATGCCTCGTGTAAGAAGGAGAAATGCGTACCAGCACGTTTCTGACTTTGATAAAGGTCGAATTGTAGCGTACCGGGATTGCGGTTTATCTTATCGCAGTATTGCTGCTCGCGTCGGTCGAGATCCAATGACTGTTAGCAGAATATGGAATCGATGGGTTCAGGACGGTAATACGGAACGCCATGCGGGATCTCAACGGCCACCTATCACTAGCAGCCGAGAAGACAGGCATATTATCTCCGCATGACCGTAATGGATCGTGCAACCCCTTCACGAGCCGTGAGTCAAGAAACGGGGTCGTTTGGAAGACAACAAGTGTCTGCACGAACAGTTCGACGACGTTTGCAGCAGCATGGACTCTCAGCTCGGAGACGATGGCTGTGGCTTCCTTTGACGCTGCGTCATAGACAAAAGCGCCTTCAATGGTGTGATCAACGATGAACCTGGGCGCACGAATGGCGAGACGTCATCTTTTCAGATGAATCCAGGTTCTGTGTACAGCATCATTATGGTCGCATCCGTGTTTGGCGGCATCGTGGTGAACGCACACTGGCAGCGTGCATTCGTCCTCGTCATACTGGCCCACCACTTGGCGTGATGGTATGGGGTGTCATTGGATACACGTCTCGGTCACCTCTTGTTCGCATTGACGGTGCTTTGAGCAGTGCACGTTACATTTCTGGTGTGTTACGACCAGTGGCTCTACCCTTTATTCGAGCCCTACGAAATTCTACGTTTCAGCAGGTTAATGCCCAACCGCGTGTTGCCGGTATTGTACGGACATTCCTTGATACGGAGCATGTTCGGCTGTTGCCCTGGCCAGCACGTTCTCCTGATCTTTCACCAATAGAAAACATCTGGTCAATGGTTGCCGAGTGACTGGCTCGTCACTAAACGCCAGTCACTACGGTTGATGAACTGTGGCATCGTGTTGAAGCTGCATGGGCATCTGTACCTGTGCATGCAATCCAATCTCTGTTTGACTCAATGCCCAGGCGTATAACTGCTGTTATTACTGCCAGAGGTGGTTGTTCTGGGTACTGATTTCTCAGGATCTATCCAGCCAAATTTTTTGAAAATTTAATCACTTGTTATTTATAGTATAATGTATTTGTCCAATAAATATCATTTTGTTATCTGCATTTCTTCCTGGTGTAGCAATTTTAATGGCCAGTAGTTTAGAAATCAGAAATAATGGTGTCAATAAATTACCTTATATTTCTCACTCTTATCAAAAAGAAAGTTTGACGTATTGCTTTAGAATATTGTTTAATGTCTGCAAAATAGTTATAAATTTAAATTCAGAATTTTAAAAATAATTCATTTTTTTATTTTTCCATAAATATATATATATCAATCAATCAACTATGGCACTACAACCCTGTGTGGGTCCTGGCCTTCTCAATGAGGTAAAATTGTTTACAGCTTCAAAATCATAAGAGCCTGTGGCAAATGCAGAGCAAGGATGGTTTTGCTTATGCATGACATATATTATTCTTTAAGAGTATCAGGATTTCTAGCAATTAAATGCAAATCGTCTGCAAAGCCCAGGATTTGTAAACTTTTACTAAAAATGGTACCTCTAGTATTAATGCCTGCATTTCTGATGACTTTTTCTAAAGCAAAGTTAAATAATAAGCAGGCGAGGGCATCTCCTTGTCTTACACCATTTTTAATTTTTAATGATTCTGAATGATAACTCTGAATCTGAATCTTCATTACAGACTCCTGCATAGTTAGATTTACTAATCTGGTTAGTTTTCGAGGAATATCAAAATCTATCATTGCATTAATTACTGCATTTCTGTTCAAACTGTCATAAGCAGTTCTGAAATCAATGAACAGGTGATGTGTGTCAATTCCATGCTCTGTACTTTTTTTCCAGAATCTGTCTTAAGTTATAAATCTGTTCCACAGTAGATCTCCCAATGGGACTAATCTGTTGAATAAAATACCTGATAAAACTTTATAAGCTTTGCACAGAAGGCTAATGCCTTTGTAATTAGAGCATTCTAAACGATTTCCTTTCTTATGAATGACACAAGTAATACTTTCATTCCAATCTATGGGTAATACTTCCTGGTTCCATATGTCAATCAAAAGATCATATAGTCCACCAAGTGCAACATCACTATCACATTTCAAAAGTTCTGCCGGAATATGATCAGGACCTGCTGTCTTGTTGTTCTTAAGTTTTCCCAGTGTTTCTCTAAATTCCTCAAAATTAGGAGGGGGAACGTCAACTTCAGAGCAATCAGCAGGATTAATGGTTTCATGAGAGTGCAATTCCTGATTAAGCAGATCATTAAAATGTTCTCTCCATCTTTGGAGTACATCAGCAGTACTTGTTAGAATGGTCCCTGTCTTAGACCTGCAAAATGAAATTCTAGGTTTAAACTCTTTACGACCCACAGTAATTTTCTGGAAGAAAGCTCTGCTTTCATTGGATCTTCTTAGATGTTCAACATCTTTTAATAGATCCCCCAAAAATTGTCGTTTTTTGTTCTGTGGATTCTTTTCTCATCCCTTCTTGATTCTTTATAAGATTCAACACCTCTTCGGGTGTGTTTTCCTTGAATTATGTTCCTATAAGCATTATTTTTGTTGGCAGTAGCCACTTTACAATCAGCGATGAGTAGCCACTTTGCAATGATTTTCCCAAGATAGCAGTGCCTGCTGCCTTAAAGGCATCTCTAATGCCATGCCACTTATCATTAATGTCACCATCAGTATTAACCTCCTTCAAGTTTCTATCTAGGTCCAATTGGTAGCGCTTTAATGTTACAGGATCTTTTAGTTTATCACAATTAAATTTAATCAGAGCCTCTCCTTTTACCTTTCGAGCATTAGATATTCTACTTCGAATTTTTGCGACAATGAGATAATGGTCTGAATCAATGTTAGCTCCACGCATTGATATCACATCCATGATATTTGATATATGTGTTGAATCAATAAGTACGTGATTTATTTGGTTAGTCGAATTGCCATCAGGTGATCTCCAAGTGAATTTATGAATATTCCTGTGTTCGAATAAAGTGCTGGCTATAACCATTTCACGAGCAGCAGCAAAAGAAATCAATCTTATGCCATTTTCATTAGATTCACTATGAAGGCTATGCTTTCCAATAATAGGGTGAAATTCAGTTTCTCTGCCAATCTTAGCATTCATGTCTCCTAAAATAATTTTGACATCATGCGTGTTGCATGAATTGAGCGAAATTTCCAGATCGTCATAAAAGGCATCTTTTTCATCCTCTCCCTTCTCCGCAGTAGGTGCATGGGCACTTATTATACTATAATTTGAAAAAAGTATCTCTCAATCTTATTTTACAGAGTCTTGGAGAACTCGCTTTGAAGTCTATTTCTAAGTGTTTGATTCTTTTAATTAAAAGAAAACCAGTGCCATAAACATGTTTCTTTTCATGACAACTATAGAAGAGGACATGATTCTTTTTCACCCGGATACCCTGTTCTGTCCATCTAAGTTCTTGTAAAGCATTTAGGTCCAATTGGTAACTATCCATTTGCTCAGTTAACATTTTTAGTCCTTTTGTTCGATATAATGACCGCACGTTCCAGTGTTCGAATTTCAAGTCCTTGTGCAGAGTTCCAAGTCATTTTCAGAAGGTCCGTCCGGAATTTTTCTCATGAGACTTAGCAACAATTAAGATTTCACAGAGTGGGGTTGTTAGCCCCACGCCCAAACTTTAACCTGGAGGACCAGGCCTCCATATTTATAAACCCCCTGAAGGCAGGGGTGCCGGGCTATATCCCCCAACACTGGGTACCCATTTTAGTCGCCTCTTACGACATGCATGAGCTACATTGGGACTATTCTTTCACACCCGGTCACCACAAGGGTAATATATATATATATATATATATTAAAAAATTAGAAAAATGAGAAATTGAAAAATATCATTTTAAACTAAAGGGAAGCCTAGTACTTTTTAACAATGAAAGGATTTAGTACTCGTTAAGTCTACTGCTGGTGGTATGTTGTACTGCAGTTTGTCTATTTACCGTTACGGGTATTGGCTAACAACAGCCACTGATTTTGCCCGATTTGGTTCATTCATGTATTATTTATTGCTAGCACATAATGATAGAAGAAAAAAATTAAAAAAAAAACAAAATCGTCATATTTATAATATGGTCTGTACTGCGATGGGTGGAAGAGGCTGTCAAAATTGCATCAATGATAAAACATCATCACGCGTCGTTATCCGTGAAACCCTCTTCTACATGAAATTCATTGAGATGATTAGAGCTCTAGTTTTCAGTTGACAGTTCTTTGGTATGATTCCCATCTCAGGTGGAGGTAATCATAAGGGTTGAGAATCCACTAAAAACCAAATTCCGGTCAAATTAACCTTCTTTTCCAAAAAATGATTGCTAGTACCATCAACAAACAATCATACGTGCTTGTTAAATCTGTGGAATCGAAAGTCCTGTGATTGGTCGTTGAGCAGTTAACATGGGTCTAATGGTCTGGAGAAAATTTCCTCTCTCTTCAGATCAATGCCAAAATTGAGGGAGTGGATCCTCTGGTGGTGCTAACTATTGGAGAATTTAAACAGAGCAAATACGCACTTTTACTTTCTTGGTGCTCTGATTAAAACGAAAGACGCTATCTATTGACTTAAAGTTGCATTGCCAAGGCATAGTGAGTTTGGCTTGTCCAAGCGTCATAAGTAACAACACAAAAAATTATGTTATGCAGACATTGTACTACACCCGTCCTGACAGCTGAACGTAATCTAAAGAATTTTGATTCATCCTCTTACTGATTTTGCTTCTAATACCGTGAACGCGACCAATTATTCTTTGAAGCTGCTATTGGTATTATCTTAATATGAGCTTCTTGCCCGCATACAATTCAGATTC
Organism: Latrodectus elegans; assembly: GCA_030067965.1. Taxonomy (NCBI): domain Eukaryota; kingdom Metazoa; phylum Arthropoda; class Arachnida; order Araneae; family Theridiidae; genus Latrodectus; species Latrodectus elegans. Next base: position 32,697,671 of record CM057820.1, on the reverse strand, counting down.
ACATAACTTCAACTTTAATTAGTTAATTTTTATAAGTCTCAAATATACTTTTGCATATATGAAATTATAAAAGAAAAGAAAGAAAGAATCGAGGATTTATTTAAAAAATAAATTAATTTTCAGAAAAGTCGGCTTAATATCCAGTAAGTTGTAAAGAAGAAGCAGTAATGAATAAAATTCTGGCCCTATGATATTGCTTATCCTATTTTAGCGGATTAAAAAGGACAAGCTGGAAAATAAGCCTTATTTTATTGTGATATGGAGATTAGACACCTGAAATGGGCACAATTTGTAATAATAATATCACAAAATATTATTTGGCAGCCAAATTTTGTGGGAGATAAAAAAAAATCTTCAAAATCTGTAAACTTTCAGTTAAGCCAGATAGATGAAAATATAGAACAATAGGTTTGGTATCGTTTAGACTTAGCCAAATCCTCCTTCGAAAATTTTATTTAATGATTTATATGATAATTTTTTTAATATTGAATGAAGTACGGAATAAGTAACTTGCAATCACAATCCAGTAAAATTCTCTATTGTATTTTAGGATAGTGGATGCGAACATTTATTTTCTGTAGATAGAAGACAATCGGTCTACAGTAATATGAAAACAATACATGTGGGAAGTAAAAGGCCATTTCTGTTCCATTTAATAACCACTGACCACTGCATATTTATTTAGATCATGTCCATTGTAAAAGGCTATTTCTGTTCCATTTAATAACCACTGACCACTGCATATTTATTTAGATCATGTCCATTGTAAAAGGCTATTTCTGTTCCATTTAATAACCACTGACCACTACATATTTATTTAGATCATGTCCATTGTAAAAGGCTATTTCTGTTCCATTTAATAACCACTGACCACTACATATTTATTTAGATCATGTCCATTGTAAAAGGCTATTTCTGTTCCATTTAATAACCACTGACCACTACATATTTATTTAGATCCTGTCCATTGTAAAAGGCTATTTCTGTTCCATTTAATAACCACTGACCACTACATATTTATTTAGATCATGTCCATTGTAAAAGGCTATTTCTGTTCCATTTAATAACCACTGACCACTACATATTTATTTAGATCATGTCCATTGTAAGGAATTTAAACACAAAATTAAAAAGAAATCATGGGTGAACCCAGACTTAACAGGAAATACCATGGTCTAAGAAAAGTTTGGAACCACTTATCACTCATCAAAAATTCATAGAAAAGAATAATATTGAGTGCATATGTAATTTTATGAATTTTGTCGAAATATTTTTCGCCATAATTTTTTTTTTTATTTAACTGAGAGTACACTAGTGTATAAACATGATGATAATTTCTCACGAATTTATGCTGATGCAATTGAAAATAAATTATCCTTATTAAAACGATAATGCATGGCTAGTGGGTCTCCTGTCTTGGAGCATTACTTCCAATATGAAACCACTAGTTTGATTTCTCGTCATTAATCATATCAGTTTTTTTTTTTTTTTTTTTTTTTTTTAATGCTATTATATAGAAAAATACAAGTTTAGTGACAATTTCTAACCATTAACTCACCATACAGAAAATTAAACAAATATGTCCAAATATCTAATACACTAAACATTAATTAATGTGGTTTTAAATTTCGTCGTCATTGTGACAGAATATCTAGCACTGTTTCTTGGGAACTCAGATTTATTTTGGAAAATTTCAGCATGTGTATTCTTTTCAAGCTGTAATAGAAAAATAAGAATTGAAGTTTACAAAGTGTAAGCTGAAGATTTGACACGGGTATATAAATACATTTTAAGACTTTTAGTATACTTAACGCTGCATTTTAAAAGCAGGTAGCTCTCACCCTATAAACAGTATAACTAGCAACATCAATATACGTTGAGAGAGGAATGTAAGGCTCCCATAACTTGAAAATACCAGTCTTGATATCGCTTATCCGAAGGCTGTTTTGATGAGTTTTATCGCATTCTTGAAGAAAAACGTATTTTTATAATATTTCTGCTTGAAAAAAAAAAATCCTGTGTAAAAGAGGAAATTCAAATAATTATTTACAAAATTTATGTGAAACATTTTCTTTTGTTAGAAGTTCTATGTCTATACTAAAATTTAGCAAAACTTTAATTGCCTCCGTTAGTGTGCGATGGAAGTTTTGAAGAGGAAAATACCGATTCTCACTTCGCACTCCTTATATTTGATTATAAATTAGAATTATGAATGAGGCGAATGACTATGTGTTTACAACAACTTCAAATCGACAGGTGGGGGAAAAAAACCCCAGGACATAAAATAAAACAACGTAAAAAATTATTTTTATTTCATATCTGGAAAGTAGCAGCTGCAATAACAATAATAACTGACTCAGACGAAGACAATCGCCCTAAAGATGTTGTGTTAGTTAAAAGTTCTCACGAATTCATTCCAAGCTGTTGGTGTGAAGAAGAGGGTGACAGCTCAGGGGTCGACCTTGTTCTTTGATCGCTGCTTAAAATTACAAGGTGGTGGTTTCTGTATAACGCTTTTAATATAGATAAATAGTTACCCGGAAAAATATCACAATAATCTAACTTAGCGTTATTTTTATTTGTCCCATATTTAATTTTTTATTTTTGTATTCTATGCATGATTATATATTTTTAAAATATCATAATCGTTAACAATCAATCAGTATATATATATATATATATATATATATATATATATATATATATATATATATATATATATATATATATATATATATACAATATCTAAAACACATCATTAATAATAATGCATCATGAAAATTCATTATTCTTTTCTGTGAAATATAATAATTAAAAACTTTCCTCCCTGTTAGTTTGTTAACTACTATGAGTGATGATGATAATGCAAAATTATTCATTAATAATTCCCTAATTAAGTTTTATTTCACAACTCAAACTTCTCTCACAGTGTTTGAATTCTCTCTCTATGCTAATTTAATGCAAATACACTGTGTTAACATTTAATACAGAGAAAAAAAAGGAATAATTTGCATTTGAAACATTCTAACAGAAGAAAATATTAAAATTGCATTTTTTTCCCTTAAAAAGAAAATTAGGAGACAAATCTTTTTGTTAAACTTTAATCAGTGCAAATCAGGGAGAAATAACCTATGGTATACACAGATAATTCTTATTCATTATGCATGGTGAATTTCACAAAGAAAAAAAAATCTCTTTATAGAATATTGTTGAAAAAAAATTTTTTTTTCATTATTTAAGATTAAAAAAAAAAAATGGGCAATTGCTGCTTGGGGTGCTTTTTCTAATTATAACAGAAAAAAAAATTTTTTTTGGTGATTTTATAAAGTAAAAATGTAAAAATATATATATTCTTAAACCAATCAAATTTATTCTCCACAAACTGGGTACAAATTTGAACAATGACAAACAAACTTAATTTGACTTTATGCTTAATTAGCTGCTGCACTACGACGGAAAAGATATTATCTTCTACATAAACGACTATTTTTTTACATTTTCTTTATGAAATTAAAAGAGTTTGAAAATGTTTTTCAACATTGCTAACTCCATTCGTTTCACTGGTAATATTTTTTTCTTCTCTTTTTTGGCGCAGTTCAAAAAGTACTATTTTTTTTTCATTTCCCCTTTTTTCCTACTAGATTGAATCAAACTTTTCTGCAGCTTGCAGATGTTTTTAATAAAATAATTAAATTTAGAATTAAGAAAATAAAGTCACTTTGTCATAAAAATACTTCTCATTTAAAATATTCAATTTTTTTTTTTCAATTTTCCCCTAATCTTGTGTCTATAAAAGGAGAGAGGGGCAAGTTTTTTTGCAACCACTGCTATAATATTAAAATCTCAAAAATGAAATGAATACATTTAATAAAAAAGCAAACAACTCTGCTGCTTGAAGTAAGCGGCCTGGATAAAAGAGCGTTGTAAATTTGATTTCATTATTTATTTGAATATGTTTAAAAATTACAGAAAGCATTTGCGTAAAAAATGAAATAAAATGCTTTTTATGTGGAGCAAAAGCATATCGCTACATAAAAACGAGTATCACAACAAAAATCTTTTAAACAATCTGATTTGCATGATTTGAAACACATGAAAATAGATTCTTTAGTGTTTAAAAGATAACTTTAGAAGGAAAGAAATAGAAATGTTACCAGCTGAAATAATCAAATCCAACACACTAAATTTTATTATTATAATTCCCTTTTCCTTAAGTGTGTAAGAAAAAAAAAGGGGGGGGAAATTCCCTCTTTCTTTCTTTCTCTCTTTAACCGGTCCCATTAAAGTAAACAGTATAAAAGAGCAGAAAATGTGGGGAAAAAGGGGAAAAAAAGAAAGTCTTTGGAAATCTTTCTTTCCACTTTTTACAAACGAATCTGCATATATAGAGAACTTTTTCTTCGAAGATAAGGAGGGAAAAAAATCGTAGGCACTGAAACTTTCTCGACTTGAATAAAAAAATTTAAAAAAAAAAAATTATATATACATAAATTTCTTCCTTTTATCGTAAAATAAAACAGAGTGGAACTACTTCATATATGTATGCAGAAGTTATCCATACTTTCAGGCGTGAAAATGTGTGCGGGCGGTAGAGAGTGGAGGGAGGGGGGGGGGCAGAGTTTGGAATGAAAAAAGTACTTGGGGCCCCAAATTGTTCGGTGTTGGTCTTTCAACGTTTGGCTTCATCCACCCACCCACCTTATCCCTGCCTCGCAATCCCTATCCTTTGGCGAAGTTCTGGAATAAGGGCCCTGCGACGGATTCATTAAGATATTAATAAGATACACACCATTTAAATTACAAATAAACTCGGGTAATTGAATCAGGTTGATGAGAGGGCAACTTTGGTGGGGGTGGAGTGGGTGAGATGTTTGAGGGGTTGAAGGAATTTCGCCTGGAGGAGGGGGTGCCAAGCAAAAGGCCCCAAATTGTCCGACAAATATCTTCCGTTCGAGGAATATTTGTTGACAAACAAAGCCCAATTACGGGTAAAGCAATTACAGCAGGGGCACGCGGCGCCGCTCCGCTCGTAGCAGGATTGTACCTTCGCATGATGCGATTTCTCCAGATTTGGCGATTGTTCGCCCCTTTTTTTCTTTTATTTTTTTTTTTATCGCTGTTTATAACCAAATAACGCAAAGTAACTTCAGTGAATTTCCGACATACAAAAACTTTACATAGTTAGAAATTAGCGTGAAAGGAAAGCCAGACACTTTTTTTTTATTTTGTATTCAAAGTTTGCAAGCTCAATGAGAATAGCTTTTATTGGTTACAGATTCATATACATGAAAAAAAATATTTTCATCATCTTTTCTTCCTCGGAAACTTTTTAAGGATCAGAGACAAGAAATTGAACAATATTTTCGCTTTCTGTGCAATACATGGTTTGTGAAGTATTGGCTGGGACTTGTAATTTGCGAAATATTGCCGATTTTGAATGAATCTCAGTCAAATCTTTAGATTTTGTAAGTTTATTTAAATTTAGTTATATTATGAAATATTGGAAACTGAAAAGATTGAGAAGGACTTAAATTTTAGTTTAATTTCCTTCACTATATATATATATATTTAGTTGACTTTGTGTCATCCTTGTTTTGTTAATTAAATATTTCTGAGTTAAAAATATTTTTAGAGAATTATGTAATTTAATGCCAATTATTACTAGAAATATTTTCAGGAATTAACTGGCATTAAATGTAAATTCGTACTTGTAATAATATTTATTATATAATAATTTATGGCTGCTATATTTATATTTAAAGGTAAGTTTTAATCTTTTGATTTATATATGCACTTAATATTCCGTAATTATTCTATACCATTACATTAAAAATAGTTAGAAATTAGACTATTGTAATTAATGTAATTATTAATTGTGTCATCACTTACCAGTGAATAGCAAAATAAACTGCATGACCAGGGCCTGCGAAAAATTTCATTTTCTTTGAAACACATGTTTCTTATCTTCCAAAAATTTTAATTTGCCGGACAATAACATTTGAACTGATAAAAAATTTTCCGGTTTCACCGTGGCCTAGTGATAGGATAGCGCTCTTCATTGGGGAAAGTTACGGGTTCAATTACAGTCACTTCTAAAAAATGATGGCTGGATATTGCGCTTTTACCGCACATCTGTTGTGATGGGTGCTTGGGAATTTTCCTGGTTTCCTTCCTGGCTAGCAACACGTGACTAAGCTTTACTAACTGTAAAAATTTCTCCCTGACTTCTTCATGGCTTAAATTCGGTAATTTAAGCAGTGAATGATAAAATACCTTAGGAGTAAGGCTGCCCGCTAGGCCGTGTGTGAAAGAAATTTTTAATTATCGCTCGTTGCTCAATATTGACGAGTCTAAACCTTTTCTTACTACCAGAGTCTTAGTATGTTTCACACAAAATGAACATCTGAGTAATATAAGTTTCACATCAGGTTATAGGTTCTTTGCTTTTTGCGGTGGCAGTTTCAGTTCAGGTTATTGGATAGCTTTTCTAGACCCTCGTTTTTTATGAAACCAAAATTTTCAAAATCACTTTATATCATTTTTGAGTCAGGAAATTTATTATTAATATTTATATAAATATAATTAAAATCTCTTTTGGAAAATTCTGAAAACCTAAAAAATAAAAATTGATTTAAATTGTTGAATATCACAAAAAAAATAATAAAAATAAAAAATAAATAAAATAAAATAAATATTTTTTTTCATATGTGATTAATTTTTAAAAGAAATACATATTTTATATAATATTATGACTTAAATATTTAAAAAATAATTTTGATCATAAAAATAATAAAAAACTAAGGATTAGATTGTGTACCATTTATATGCTACAGCAATTTAAGTATAAGTTGATAGATCTTCGTGGAATATGACTTTATTTCTATTATTAAGTTGCTTCTATTATTAAATTAAGTACAATTTGATAGATCTTCGTAGAATATGACTTCATTTCTATTATTAAATTGCTTCAAATTAAGTATACTTTGATAGACCTTCGTAGAATATGACTTCATTTCTCTAATTAAATTGCTTCAGGATAAAGAATACGCATTCAGTTACAATGCGCTTAGAAAGGAGGGAGGAAATCCAATTTACATAACTGCTAAAAGCCTAGAAATAAAAAAAAATCAGCAAGGATCATGTGAAAAATCTCTTAGAAACATAAAAATAAAACATCTAAATATAATTTTATGTATAATTTAATTGGTCAAAGAATTTTTTTAATATATGTTAAATATAATCAAAATTAATTTTTCAAAATTCATTTCCAATTTATAAATATTGCAAGAAGTGTGCCAGTTAAATATCGATAAAACAATAAACATTTAATAAAGTGATCTGTTTTACATTATTATTTTACATACAATTGATATTTTACTGTCACAAAAATAAATATACGCATAAAATGTACTTTATTAAACATCAGAACTGAAAAATATTTTTATTTTTCATATTATCTTTTACTCACAGTTTTTAAGAGATTTGGCGAATTACTAACATAATGAGAATTCAGCAATTCATTTTAGATTGTTTTTAAAATTTAATTTTTTAATATTAATTTTCAATGTTTTTCAATTTAATTAATTTAATTTGTGGGTTTTTAAAATCTTTAATAACAGAATAAATAACTTTATTGTATTGTATTGGAATTTCGGGCTTTCTTTTTATCAGCATTATAAAAAGGGAAAAAAATCAACAGATATGAGAGAAGCTTTTTATCTATAAATATATATAAGAATTGAAAAATTGCATGAAAATTTTGAATTGATATATATGTGTGTGATAGACCTTGTTAATTATTATAATATTATTACCTTGTTAATATTTATTAATCATTTTAACGACTTATCACAGAATTTTATATTTAAATTTCCTTTTATAGAAACACTGATATTCTCTTAATTTTTTTTTATGCAATATTCATTTTTATATATAAGGAAAAAATATCCACAGAAATAACTTTAATAAAATTGCAGGTACAAAGTAAAGTAAAATATGTTGCTTTCAGAGAGAAAAAGTTTAGCGAATACATTTTAGCGTGATTTTTTTTCTTGCTTATTAAAATGAAATATTTTTTATTATTTTGAGTATCAAATCCTTTTTTTCACACATTTTCATAAGCAAAATATTTTCGTAGGTTGCAATAATCTTGGGAAGAATGGCATCGGTCTTACTCTCGCAAATTTGCGGGTTCGATACATGATGCCTCCCAAAATTGCTATGCATGATAAAATTTCCATTTCAGTAGAGCGACGGATGCCAGGTCATATGTCGACCTTGGTACTTGACCGTGGTTTGGAATTGTGAGGGGATTGGGAAATGTGCTTAAGCCCACTAGTCAGTTGTAACAGAAGGTCAGAAATGTGTGACAATGGATAGGATTATATCGGATAACTTGAGAATATTATTACTGGTGTCTACCGAATGTACTTAAAATAAAATTGCGATATGTAAAAATAATATTTTTTCCTAATAATAAATTAAACATTAAAAAATAAAATGGAAATGTCTCTTTTTGTTTATATATTATTAAAATAAGAGTTACATAGATTAATAAGAATGTCTGTGCTGCGTTATGATTTCTTCATTTATACAGAAGATATATTTTGAAGAATTAAATTATTAGGAATTTATTAAATATCTAAAATAAATAAATAAATGATAAATTATCTTAAATGTAAAAGGTAAAGAATAAGCAAGAATTCAAATAATCATGCATCAGATAATCAGAAGACTCTTATTCTCGTTATGGAATCATTAAAAATGTGCAACAAGCATATGTCTTTAATATGAAGTATCACTGTAGAAACCAGATCAATATTTGCCTTAAGAAAGAATTTTATATGTATGGATCTCGTATTCGCGTGTCACAAAAAAAAAAAATAAATAAATAAATAAATAAATAAATAAAGGAATATTTTTAAGCACACATCCTAACAGATGCTCATCTTTTGTTGTTCAGCAATAGCTGGAATCATGTCTGAGGTCAAAAAGTTCTTCCAAGATACTGGTTTCATTCCTAAATCATTAAAAAAAAAAATAAATAAATAAATAAAATACGATCTTTAATTGCAGATTTTTAGTAGTTTTTAAATCTGGAAAGATTCAAATCGAAAGAAAATTGCATATGACTTCTAGAAACCTGAGACTTTTTATAATATTTATAAACTTGAGAGGGTAATTTAATTTTTTTCCGAAATGATTGGGAAAAAAGCCCTTTATGTAACGAACGAATGATTCCGCGAGATTTACCTTTCGCATTGGCATTTTTCAGAGAAGATCGCCAATGAGGCGTTTCTCCGGCAACCCTTGCCCGATGTAAGAAGTGGGGGCTGGGGGAGGAGAAGGAACAAGAGAGAAAGCGCGTTGGTTAGGCCTAATGCAATCACGGACCAGCACACAGGCTATCGACGGGAATTGGAGGGAATAGGCACTGAACTAATTCGGCACCTGCTGTTACGGCGGTCGGGGGAGGCGGGGGAGGGCAAGGAGATCGAACCTGCGGCCTTTAAACGTAATGGACGGATCTTTATTAATTCAATTTTGATCAAGCTGCCGAAATTATGTTGCCATTCAAAATAAACAATGGGTTCGTCTCCTTGCTCACTTCATTTCCCCCAGCCCCCCTCATTTCCTCCCCCTCCCCCATCTTCTTTCGTTGCCTGACGATAGTTTAACTCATTCAGCCAACTTCTAGTGGACGGGAAAATTCCCTTTCCACCTCAAAATTAAGAACAGGGGGTGGTGGTGGTTTGCTCCCTTATCAGAAGCAAACGATTTTATTTAATTGTGCCCTTGAACCCCCTGCAAAGCGAGAGTTAGCCTTTTATAAAGTTAATGGCTTTTACAGAGTCGGAAGGAGGCCTTGAAATTTTACCGGGATGTTACTTTCCAGAGGGTCCAGTTTCAGAGAGTGAAAAGTTAATTTAGGGAGAATCCCTGCCCCTCCTCTGATATTTTCCAAACTCATGAGCAATTGTCTTATTTTTATTAAAAAGCGTCCAAAAATTTTTCTACATGCTTATTAGATAATACATTAAAAAAAAAAAAAAAAAAAAAAAAACGTTTTTGTCAAAAAGGGAAAAATTTGAGTATTCGAAGTTGTTTTATTTTATTTTTTGGTGACTCTATACCACTTCTCGTTTCTGAAAAAGCTCGTGAAAGAACCATATTTGCCTATTACAAAGAAGAAAACCCGGAAAACGTCCACGCCCGCAAACTAACTGGAAATGTTTTCAGAAATTTTTCTCCTTATATTCAACAAGGAAAGGGATTAGAGTTTGTATTTTATAACAAAGAAAGGGATTAGAGTTTGTATTTTATAACAAAGAAAGGGATTAGAGTTTGTATTTTATAACAAAGAAAGGGATTAGAGTTTGTATTTTATAACAAAGAAAGGGATTAGAGTTTGTATTTTATAACAAAGAAAGGGATTAGAGTTTGTATTTTATAACAAAGAAAGGGATTAGAGTTTGTATTTTATAACAAAGAAAGGGATTAGAGTTTGTATTTTATAACAAAGAAAGGGATTAGAGTTTGTATTTTATAACAAAGAAAGGGATTAGAGTTTGTATTTTATAACAAAGAAAGGGATTAGAGTTTGTATTTTATAACAAAGAAAGGGATTAGAGTTTGTATTTTATAACAAAGAAAGGGATTAGAGTTTGTATTTTATAACAAAGAAAGGGATTAGAGTTTGTATTTTATAACAAAGAAAGGGATTAGAGTTTGTATTTTATAACAAAGAAAGGGATTAGAGTTTGTATTTTATAACAAAGAAAGGGATTAGAGTTTGTATTTTATAACAAAGAAAGGGATTAGAGTTTGTATTTTATAACAAAGAAAGGGATTAGAGTTTGTATTTTATAACAAAGAAAGGGATTAGAGTTTGTATTTTATAACAAAGAAAGGGATTAGAGTTTGTATTTTATAACAAAGAAAGGGATTAGAGTTTGTATTTTATAACAAAGAAAGGGATTAGAGTTTGTATTTTATAACAAAGAAAGGGATTAGAGTTTGTATTTTATAACAAAGAAAGGGATTAGAGTTTGTATTTTATAACAAAGAAAGGGATTAGAGTTTGTATTTTACTAGTATATGCAGTTAATTAAACTCAAATAATCTATTTGTGAATAACCGATACAGCAACTTTGATAATTTCATCCAATTTGAAGAAACGATAAACTGCGGATAAAATTTTTGCATCCACATTTTATAGTTAGTATTAAAATCCAATTAGCCTTTTTTTTCTAATGGCGGGTACTAGGTGACAACAAAGGCAGAAATTGCTACTCATTTACCGTTACCCGATGGGCACCAATAAACCAAAGCACGGAGGCCAGTAGCATTACCCACGTCATATCACCACAAACCCGTCTATAGGGCGGGCCACATTCATACATCATCTTTGAATAAAGAGCACAGTGAGAGAAAGGAAAGAGCCTCCATACCCGAACCGGGATTCGAAACCGGGACCAACAGTTTAGTGTTTAGGAACCACTCAAACATCGGATGGCTCTAAATTTACATTTAGATATAGGTATTCATATCTCATTAAAAATGATTTCCATATTAGTATATATCCCTTCAAAGTGTGCTTATGGATAAAATAATTTCACAGTTTATTTATATTTGTGTATTTATATCCCATTAGAAATGATATAAGTAATGGTATACCCCATTAGAATATTATTGCAAAGAATACATTGTGTATTTATATTACATTAGAAGGGATGTAAATAAAGACATATCCCATAAAAGTTTATTGATAAAATTATAATAAAAATTCTATTTCTATTTATGTATTCAAATTCCATTCCACGTGACATAAATAATGATATCACAAAGTAGAATTTATTGATAAAATTATTTCATTAAATTTATATTCCATTAGAAAAGATCCGTGGATCTTGGTGGCTTAATGGTAGACTTTTGTGCTCCCAAGCCACACGTCCGAGGTTCGATCCTAGAGCTGGGTAAGGTTGACTTAGCCTTCAGTGGGACGATAAAACTGAGTACAAAGCATGCTACAGAGCTTAGCAATAGGGGTTTCATATTAAGGTAACCACCTAACCGGAACGTATTCAGGCCCCATGGTGATGAAAAAAGGTATAGGCATTGTAGGCCTCGACTTCCGTAAAGGCTGTCGTGCCACTGATAAATTATATGTAAAATAACAATGCATTAAAAGTGATATATATTATAAACGTTTCGTACTAATTAGAGTTTGTAGATAGAATTAAATAAATTATTTAATCTGATATTTTATTTCATTAGAAGTATGATGTAAATATATAAATAATAATTGGCAACATATAATTTCTTTATGTATTTATGCAGTGAGTCACTAGACGGGTAATCTGAGATATGAGTTAGACTGCACCTGGATAAGATACTTTTGAGTCACTGTTAAGTGATGAGACTGATTCCCAAGTTGGCCCTTCCTTCCAGTTTTTTTTTTTTTTTTTTTTTTTAAATAAAAAAACGAATTTTTATAAATTTTAAGGACACATGCCTCATCAGGATGATGATTTTTTACTGTATAGAAAATAATTTTTCTATATTCAAGTTGCGAGAATGGTCTTTAAAAATTTTTCAAATATTTGAAGAAGTTCGTTTTTAATATTTATAAATATTTATTTTGGCAGTGAAATATTAAAAGATCTTAAATCAGAAGATCAAATTTGTTAGAGAAAATAAAAACAGCTAAAAGGAGAACAAAATCCATCAAAAATTCAATATGTTTTTAAAGTTTTCTTTTTCTTGGTATTTTATTTGAAAATGCCATTATTAGCAAGGGATACAGTAAACAATTAATTATTAAATTGCAATAAAATTAATTGATTAAAAATTTAATTCCAGTGCCACTTGAAAACTCTAAACTATAGTCAAAAGCAAGAAAAAGAAAAAGTATTATAACATGTTTAAGTCACAAAATTAATATTCATAACATTTAAAAAATTGTCGAAATATGTGATATTAGCATTAATTTGTTTTCTAAACAATGAATTATTAATAAATTTCAGCTGTAATAAAATGCAGGGTTTATACTTTATTATAATAGAGATCTATCTTTAAGTGAAGATATCTAATATTATGTTCATTACATAAATAGATAATGCTATACCAGTTTCAATAAAATCTTTTGAGATTTCTTCCATTTTGATACCTATTCAAATAGATGGAATTATTTCCCAAATAATTTAATTTGCTATGTTTTTAATTTTCATAAAAATATCCTTCATTTGTTTATGGTTTGTCTGCTGAAATTTTGTCCCACCATTTTCTCAGACTGTTATGTTTCTTTAAATAACGGTATTTACTATTTGTACGACTTTTAAAAATTACTGTTTATGTCTTCTTCCGCAAATCTGTTTTCTCCTTTTCCAATACTTCGCCACTCAGGAATTTCTTGGAATGCATTTGTAGAAAGTCCTAACTACTATATTTAATAATTTTGAGTAAAAAATTATTCCTCAAGTTTAACACACCTCACTCGATTTGTCTACAGCTGATCTACATTTAATACTTCATTTCATAAGTCAATAACTTATATAGGTACCACAAATTGTATAAGTGGTATAACGATTCCTCACTTCATTTAATATGTCTTCAATCCTCCTCTACTAAAGAACGATGATTTTGGCATCTCTGTATTTGATTGATTACACTGAATTTGATAGTATTTAAGTTTCAAACTGTGCTCTTGACTGAAAAAATCCAAATACCATGATCTTGTCCCGGGCTCGATTCCAACCACTATTGTAAAACGAGAGGTGTATGTTACATTTCTGCCTTCAGCATGTACGCCTGTCAGTGTGGGTTCTTGAGAATTTTCCTGTGCTTCCTCCCTTGTGACACGTGAATACGGTCCACTGTCAATGAAAAGTCCTTCCGGAAGATAATTTATATGGTGGGTACTAAACTGTCTAACAGTGTCATTTGGCTGTTATGCTATTCACTATGCAGTGCCAAGAGCTTCATGATCTTCATCGGGGAGGGGGGATGTCCCGGATTCCATATCGTCCACTGCTGAACAATGAACGAAAAATATTTCTATTGGTATGGGTTCTAACAGTTTTCCACATTTCCTCATTTGATATACTTGAATGCTGTTTACTATCTATTAAAGCTCTTTTGAAAGCCAGTGCTATGTAACAAATGTTCAATTTTACTACAGACGTTTACTGTTAGATTGTTGCTGTTGTTGCATCATCATACTACCCTTACCTAACCCTGAATTAGGCCCTAATAATTAAGTTTAGGTTAAGCCGGTTGAGATTCTTTATAGTTTAAAAGCAGGGACCAAGTAGAAGATCGTTGACAACTTGATCTGCAGTCACCAGCGGTATCATTTCACTTGGAAGACATTGCGACCACGAACTATTTAATGTGCCCCCAATTCATTGTTAAGTTGTCCATTATGAGTGGTCAAATTGCTTCGACTTCTCCATGACTGGTACGTTTAATTTGTCTTACTGGACAAAAGCAATCAAATTGTCCTGCTGTCATTTCTGAGAAATCTCTTGAATTCGACTTTTAAAGCATCGAAAACTTTGCTATAAAAGTTTACTAGATGTGGAATAATGTGTCCTTATCTTCTACAAATTGTTTTTCGAGATTATATTATTTCATTGCTGAACAAGTTCTCAGACCGACTGGATATTCAAGTTTAGGACTTCTAATTATACTTTTTCTTGTATTAATTTTACATCTTTAATTCATAGTTACTTACTTCAACAGCTGTTATGAGTATTTTCTAGTAGTTCAATTTATAAGCGGTTTACTGTGCCAAGATGATCGTGAGTGTTTTTCCAGAATTATCCAGAACTGCTGGCCAGATTAAATATAGAGTTTCGAAAGTATCACAAATTTATTAACATGTTGCCAATTATTCGATATAAAGATATATTTTAATAATTCAATGGCCAGAAATATAGATAGAGTGTTCGAAAGTGCCACCAAATAATATTTGCGCAATTATTCGTTATAAAGGTATATTTTAAGAATCACATGGACAAAAATTTACAAATATTTTGCCAATTATTTATTCTAAAGGTATATTTTAAGAATCACATTTCCAGAAATACAAATAGAATGTTCGAAAGTGTGACAAACTAATAAATAGTTTGCCAATTATTCGTTATAAAGACATATTTTAAAAATCGCTTGACCAGACTAAGTACTGAAAGGGTGTTCGAAAGTATAACAAGCATGCTAATATTTTGCCAATTATTCGTGACAATGATATATTTTCAAGTGGAAAAAAATATTTCTAAGAAACTTATCTTAATATCAGTCTCAGATGCTTAACTGTCTATTTAAAACTGATAATGAAAATTGCATTTTTATAAGACAGTTTTATAAGACATTTTTATAAGACAGATCTTTTATATATATATATAAAAAAAATTATTCTAAGTTTTTTCATTCTTATCAATATAAAGTTGTTTCTTTTTATTCACTAAAATAGCTAATAATTTGCAAAGTATTTTTCATATAATCGTAAATTGTTTCTAATAGTATGTAACCTTATAATTGAATTGCATTAATGATAAAAAATTGAAACATTAGAACATGTGCATTTGAATTTGAAACCTTAGGGTGAAGGTGGGGATGAAGAGGAAATTTATACTACTGCACATATTTACTGAGATTATATATTATCAATCCATTCACTGTTGTTGTTGTATAATGCCGGACTTCTAAGATTTCCATCTTTCAGTATTACAAGGGGTAGAAGTCGCGTCAACTTATATGGTGAAGCATTTACTGTATAAAGCTAAATTCATAATCGCGTTATACCATTTCAATTTCCTTTTTAACTCAAATAATTCAAATTTTACATGACTCAGTTTTGATTACATATGCCTTTCGTATCTTTCTGGCTTCAGTTCAAGAGTTCGTGTGTTCGACTCCCAACTCTAGCAGGACGTTTCGCAAGGGAGTGTATTTCACTATAAGCTGTCGATCCCGATAGAATCAGCAATCATATTTTAAAAGCAACTGTAGAGTGCCAAGCATTTTATTTTTAATTCTCTATCATAAAATTAATAAAAATTTACAAAACTATTTATAAATAGTTTAATTATGAATAATTCAAATCTCATGAAGTAGGCCTAGCATTTGAACAGCATTCTTCAGAGTATAAGGTCTCGAGCTCGAATCCAGCTTCCTGTTGAACAACGGGAAATGGATATTGTTCTTCTATCATTTGCGTGTACGTCTGTAAGAATGGGTGTTCATGAGCTTTCCGGGTTTTCTCCCTTGCGATCCGTTAACGTGGTCTACTTTCTAAGCAGAAATCCTCTCAAAAAGCAATTAGGTGAGCATTAAAAGGCCTTATAGTGGTACTGGCCATTAGGCTATGTGGATTCAAAACTTCATATAGTAAAAAGATTCATTATACGTAATCACAGTAAAAGTTCGCACAAAAACTATACGTACGACATTAATTCTATTTTATTTTTAAATGAGATCTTTTTAATTAAAAAGGTATTTCTTCACATTAATTGCTTTGGTTTCCTGCCTAGCAGTTCGTTGGTTCGATTCTCACGTAACGTTTGTGGGTCTCTATCAATATATCCTTCCGATGCACAAAGTGGCACAATAAAGACATTTGAAACCAGTGATCATGACATTCCTTTTCATATTTTATAAAATATTCCTAAGATGGAATTGTTTCAATTAAGCACAACTTAAATTTCATGAATTAATACAATTTATGATAAAAGCTTATACAAATTATTTCCGATAGAGTTCCATTTTTAATGCTAAACAACGCAAGCGAATTATTTACTCAAAAACAAAAAACATCAGAATCAACTATCTGTATGAAGCACTTAGACATGTAAACGCGATCTTGATTTCCTCTGTGAAGTGAGTGCTCACGACCCGTGAATAATTCCCATTACCGATCCCCTGGGTTCGAGACTCACACCATTCCAGCTCTCAATCAGCAACTCCAGCAACAAGGGGAGGTCGAGCAAATGGCTTAAAAGAGTAGATGAAGAATCCGACAAATGAGTGGATCTTTCAGACATTTCGCTAAAATGCAGTGGATAAAAAGCTCGGATGCGAAGGAGTCGAATAAATAAAAGTCTCTAAAATGGATTCCTTTCCTTCCACTTTCGCCAGAGTGGGTGTGGAGACGCTCCATTAGAATCATAGGCAATTTTTTTTAAAAAGAGAGCAAAGCGCGTGAAAATAGAGTGCACTAGAGTGTTCAAGTACATTCTACATTTTTCTAAGATTATGGCATCACGTGGTACGCAGAAAAGCACCAATGACATGAGAGAATTTTTGCATCTTTTTTCAATTTTTAATAATATGATATGGTAAATTATTCATGAGAAAAGTTCTGACAAATTATTTTACAAAGTAATTAAATTGAAATATTGTAATTTGTAGATTTTTTAAATGAAAAAAAAAAAAAACATTTCTTTTTATGAGCAATTAGTATCATGGTCTTGTTATTTATGTGTGTTTTCAAATTAAAAGTAATTATTTAGTCCTTTCAGAACGTTAGCTATCTTGATAAGTTTATTCTGTTGCTGTTGTTGGTTTATTCTCTTTAAAGATCTGACATTTGTCAGATCAACTCCATTAAATTGTTGACAGTTAGAAAGTCAATGACTAGAAGGGGATCTGAAGAGATAAATCCTACCGGGAAATTCCGACGCAATTCAGAATATGTTTCGGTGAAGCTGGATGGTCACAACATTTATTACAAAGGGAATAAATTCTCGTACCACGTTCAAACGATAAACACTTTAGATGTCCACTTGAGAATCTGTCTAAGGCAGTTTGAGATTTTCGGTCACATTTTATTTCCAGAAGAGTTCCAGGAGGTGTTCCAGAGTACCATTGGTGTGTTGGTAGTTTATTCTGTAATAAGTGTGATTAAATTTTATTCAGTTATTCCCTTTTTTTATGTGAATCTTCAAATGTGAAAATAAAATAAAAAAAACATTATGGTTGTTCTATTCAAAATATTTTTGGTATTGGTATTTGTTTTTTAATTTTCCATTAATATATCATAAACTGATTATCTAATTTACTTCAAAATTTTCAATTTTTAATCTTCAATTATAATGAATTTAACAATTTTTTAATCATACATTATAAGTGTAAATAAATGAAAAATAAGGAGATATTTTATTTATTTGCTATCAACACAACAAAATAGAAAATAAAAATATAATTATTTGAGAATCTGTATAAAATATTAATGGCTTTTATCTTTGATTTTCTATTTTTGTTTTGTATTATCTATTTCTAATTCCTCTTAAAATATTTTCATTTTTTAATCATTTAAAATGAATGTCTTAATTTTTTTTATTTGACATTGTAAGTATAACTAAATTAAAAATAACTAAATATTTCTCTCATTATAATTATACATACAATAGTAAGAAAATACACATTATGATTATTTGAGATTATGTGCAAAATATCTTTTAATGTTCTTTATATTATCTTTTGAGATTATGTGCAAAATATATCTTAATGTTCTTTATACTATCTAAATTTATCTTTAATATTCTTTTTTTACATCATATCTGTCCATCAAATTTATTTCGAAATGTTTTCAGTTTTTAATCTTTAATGAGAGTAATATCATGATTTTCGTTATAAGTATAAATGAATAAAATATAATTAAATACTTCTTTATTAATTATAAATGCAACAATAAAAAATGAATATAATTATTTGAGATAGTGTGAAAAGTATCCTTACATTTACATTTAATCGCCTATTTTTACATCAAAATATCTTCACTTAATTTGCTTCAAAATATTCCTAATCTTAAATCTTCAATTATAATGTCTTAATCTTTCATTAATTTGTTATAAGCGTAAGTGGAAGAAAATACTGAAAAATTTTGATTATATATATATAACAGTAAAAAATATGTCTATTCGAAATTTCATGCAAAATATTTTTAAGCGTATTATCTTTAGTTAAAAATTTTTGCATAATAACCCCTATTCATCTCACAAATTTATCTAAAAATATTTCCAGTTTTAAATTTTCAGTTATTATAAAACAGGTTGTAATTTCTTTATTAACATTTTTTAAGTTTAAATGAAGAAATTAAAATATTTTCTATTACTTATGAATACAGTGTTTTCGTTGTAAAAATGTCAAAAAATATATTTAAGCGGATTTTTTAAAATGGAAATTAATAATGATATATATATATATATATATATATATATATATATATATATATATATATATATATATATATATATATATATATATATATATATATATATATATATATATATATATATATATATATTGTCGCGTAGATGGAGTGAACGTAGTAAAGCCAGTGGAAACGAAAGCGCTCAAGATTTTTTTATGTCTGTAACTGAATCAGTAGCTATTTATATACACTTTTTAAACCTTCCAGACTTGGAAGGCCCACAGAAAATTGGAAATTGAAATTTACATAAATTTGCATAATTAACTTAAATTAACAAAGCAAACAGAAATAAATTTGTAAGGTATCTCACCTCGCTTGCTTTTGAACCAGCAATCCCTCGTTCGCCAGTCCGCTGCTTGACGGACTGAACCACGATCACGATGCTCTTAATCTGACGGAATAATTTTCGATACAATATATATATACATACATACATATATATATATATATATATATATATATATATATATATATATATATATATATATATATATATGATAATGATAATGTATAATGAGCTTAACATAATAACTTTAAGATAGCTTTATTTTTATCAATTTACACACACACACACACACACACACACACACACACACACACACTCACACACACACACACACACACACACACACACACACACACACACACACACACACACACACACACACACACACACATATATATATATATATATATGTGTGTGTGTGTGTGTGTGTAAATTGATAAAAATAAAGCTATCTTAAAGCTATTATTTTTTAAATTATTATGTTAAGTTCATTATACATTTATACAGATTAGATATATTGATTAGAGTTTTTATTAAAATCACTTTTCAAAATTTCTATAACAAGAACCATATAAATAAAGACATGTTTTTAATTTTGAATATACTGCAATTGTGATCTTGGTTATAATTTTAATAGGTTTCAAAATAATATTTATGAAGTTTTTACAGGTTTATACTGATATATGGAGCTTTTCTGCGAGTATATATATCAGACTTGAGTTCGTACATTCACTCATACTCATGACATTGGGTAAGTGTAAGTCTTTCATAATAATGAGTCTAATGCCTATAGTAATATGTTATTATGTTACATAAAAATCAAATCTGTATTGATTTATTCTTATGTAACATATAATGAACCCTAACAATGATATAAAAATAAGTGCTATTTTTATATCATTGTTAGGGTTCATTATATGTATTGATTGTTAGGGTTCATTATATGTATTGATTGTTAGGGTTCATTATATGTATTGATTGTTAGGGTTCATTATATGTAATACTGTATTGATTTTTATATATAGAAATAATATGTATATAAAATTCTTATATTGATTTATTTTATAAGTATATAAATCATTATAGCATTTGTTTTTATGATGATGAAATAGTATAAGTTCAAATGAATGAAAAACAATTCATAATTTATTACCTATGAATGCAAAAGTTTCCTTGTAAAAATGATGTAATATATTTAATTTTGAATAAACATTTATTCAATTAAATGCATGTATATAAATTTAGAGGAATATTCCTTAAGTTTTCTGTTGATAAAATATGCAGTTTTTGCATTGAAATAGTTAATAGTAAGAAATTATATCAGCTTGTCGATAAATAAAACTATTTTATATATTCTTATAACTGTACAATTATATGCACTATAAAAATTCTGCTATGCAAATATTAATTTTTTGCTTCTATAAACATTTCAAAATTTTAACAAAAGCAATTTTTTGTAGTAAAATCCTAAAATTTCTAAGAACATTCCAATTGGTATAAAGATAAAAATCCATTCATAACATGCTCCTTAACAACAATTGAACAAATCAATTTGAACTTAATTCAGAAGAAGTATACACTTCAAATAATTAAGTTATTAAACGAAAATTAAGCAATAAGTGAGTCATTGTTGAGACTAAGAAAAGTGTCTTTCTTGGAAACATCTTTGCTTTCTAGAGAAGCAATTCCAAGGAGCGTTTAAATCTTGTTGACGTGAATGGTGGGGGTAGCGTGGTTCCATTCAACAAGCTCAGAAGCAGGCTCTCACCCCCTCCATTAGAAAACGTGTAGGCGGCTTTGAAAAAGATCGCGCGCCAGAGATTTTAGGTCGGCCTAACCTGACCAGACAGGCATGCTTCGTGAACCACTTAGGCCGCTATTAGGGTGAGAGGATGAGCGACTTCCCCGTATGCCTGGAATCACGCGCCTCAATAGCTGGCAAATGACGCTTGGGCAGCGCCTTTCTCAGAGCCGAGATGGGGAGGAGAAAGATGCTCGCCCACCCCCTTAAGCCCCCTCCCAGCATGCTTTGCACTACTGAAAGTGATCCTCATTTATGACCACGAAGTTAAGTCTGAGGATTTCATTTAAGTTATTTTAACAGGTAATTTGAAATTTTGGCATTTGACGATGTACTAAAAAATTAAAAGGAAAGTTTTTTTTTTTTCGTAAATATAATTTTTATGTAAAATTCTAAATAGTTATGATGCATAAAATATATGTTTGTTGATAAATATTAATTTTTTTGTTCATTACAAAATGTTTTGCTCATTTTCCGCAAAGAATGACCAGACAATTTCGTACAAGGAATTAAATTCTAATATTTGAGAATAAATTGGAAAATTCAGGAAAAAAAAGTTTTTAGTTATAAATTATTAATTAAAAATTAATAAATAAATCAAAAAATAATGAGGAAATAATTACAGTAAATATAAGTTTAGTTTCTTTATTAATGATTTTTTTAATGGTTTACATTAAAATTTTATGTTTACTATAAACAAGAGTTTTATGGTCTGTAAATTTCATGCAAGGTTCTTGAATCCTGAGATTTGAGAAGACAATAAAACAAATATAATATAGAAATACTAATTTTTGATATGGTTTTCATATAAAATTGCAAATAATTAATTTAATTTAAAATGGAAATTTCGGTCAGCTATAATTATTTCGTACATTAACCATCATTTTAGCCCATAAAATCTGCACTGATAATTTCATGCAAAGTATTTTTATCAGATTAAATCTTTACATTTAAAAAAAAATTACGAGAATTAATTAAAAGTAAATCTTCTTAATATACTATTTTATGTAACTATGCAAACAAATAATTATGCTTAAAAATAGATTAATTTATTGGTCTACAGTTACAATTTTTACTATCAAAATGTAATTCAACCAATATAAAGAGGCATATAAGTTTACACAGTGAAAATGTTAGTGAAATATTGATAGAAAGAAAAGAAAAAGGTTTTATCTGCAAGCTTATATTTCAATATATATTTTAAACTATTTATTTAAAAATAATGAAACTTCGCTCGATTATAATCTCTTTCACAACTATCAATTTAACTGTTTCCTAATTTAAAAATTATTGTTAATTGTAATTAATCAAGAATAAGTGTTATTATTATTTCAAAAATAATTGTTATTAGGTTGTTAAATTATAGCATCAACTTTTGAATTAAAGAACATAAGCAAATATTATCAATGATCAAATTGTTCTTCCAAAATAAATATGCAAATTTTCTATTATGTACTTGATTTTTTTTTTTTTTTTTTTTTTTGTAATATATCAAAAAAGAATTGCGGTATAGATTAAGCTCTTTCGATTGAAAAAGGAAAGTCTTGGAAAAGAAAATTCTTTGAAAAAACGTGAAGCTAAATGGATAATTATCTAAATTTTTTTATTTTACTTTTAGATTCTCCAAATGATAATAAAAATAATCTTTTAAAATAATTAGAAATCATGATATAAAGTAAATGAAAATTTTAAGTTGAAACTTAAAATAAAATTAATACGATGAATGATTTATGAAATTTATTACATGATGTGAATAATGCATTTTGCAATAAAATCAAGTTAAGTAACAATAACAATTTTAGAGGAATATAGCATTTTGTTTTTACAATCAGAACTGCCCACTAACATTGTTTCATCACCTTTTTAAATTACCTTATTTCAATATTTAAAATACTGAAACAATCTTCACATATTGACGCATATAATAAAACTTTTTAAAATTACTGGGAAAAAAATGTAAAAATTCTATTATAATAATATTCTATTCTATTATAATATATATAAAAATTCTATAGATAGAAAATCAAATATCTTGTGTGAAATAATTCTCAAAATTTCCACATTTACTATTAGGTAATGATAAAATTAATAATTTGTCTTAATTTTAACATACTCTTAATTTAACATAATTCTTACATACATTGCAGATTCGAAATTTAGGAAAAATTTTGAAGCTTGTTAAAAAAGTTTTCTGTTTACATTCGTATCAAGCTTACACAAATGATTAAAAGCTGTTTAATGATAATCATAAGTATGAACGTAATCGTGAATTATTTAAACCATTATTTTTTTGACAAATTGAACAGTTAAATTGATTATAATTAATTACTAACTGTGAGATATATTATGTTTTTAAAAAAATAATTACGAAAATTGAAAATGATATTAAGTAGATATACTTCATTACATACACACACATACATGTATATGTATTTTTAAAATTTTATATAATGAAATATTTATGATTATAGTGAAAGTAGTGCATAATACATAAACGCCAAGCGAAATTGAAACGTAACCTAGAATGAAAAGAAATTTCATTGAATAAATAGTATAAAAAACAAACATTTTAATTTAAATGCTTTATTAAAGTGAATTTGGTTTTTCCATAAGGAAAAGAATGCATGATAGTAATAAGAAAAGTTGAAACAAAATCTCATTATTTTTCTTGCAAATTATCTTGTTGCCAAAACTTTTTAGTAATTTTCAAATTATTATCGTTTGCAAATAAAATTGAACTAAAAAGTGTTATTACACCGTTATTGAGAATTTTGACCAAAGATGGCACTAGGATGGTTTCCAAGGAGGACTTTCTGAGACGCTCCATTCTACAATTAAGTGGAAAAGGGGGTCGGACGGACTAATGATGTAATCTCGCTTTTCTCGTCACCATAGAAACGGCATCATCATCATTAGCTCTCGAGTGAAGCAAGGGAGGAAGGCGGCTGCAAAGGCTCTAAGAATTAACGGAGCTTGATTCGATTAGATATTGTTTATTAAACCCAAACGGAGGACGCAATTGGATTACAGCTTCCCTTTACAGACGATCTTTTAATTTCAGCTTTTGTGCTGCCTGCAACGGAGGGGATGACCCCAGGGGTGGTACTCACTCTTTCAATTCCTACCCTCCTACAACGACAAAATTTTCATTTCTCCTTCTGTTCTAGGAACTAAAAAAATTAAAAAGAAAGTAGAAAGATGAAAAGTTGTTTCTCTGATTTTCTGATTGAAGAGTACAGTTAAACCGACGAAGCAGTTATTTTCGCTTTAGAGGAATTAGTTGACCCTAAATTAACTGTGCATAATCGAGAATTGTAAGAGGATAATTTCCTAATTAAATTTATTGTTTGTTTTTATTGAATTTAAATATGAATAATTTTTGCAGTGGAATGTTTTTTGATTTTTGTATGAAAGTATTAATGGGAAACACCATTAAAGGCATAACGTATATATGGCTAAACATTTAATACTTTTCTGCTCAATAATTTTTTAAATCAAATTTTATGGATTGGAAAATGAATCATTTATTTATTAATTAGAGAAATTTTTAATTGTTTTAAGTTTATGGTTTGCATTAGAAATTTTATGTTTACATCATTGTTTCATTACAAGCAAGTTTGTTTCATGCATAACACATATATGATAAAAAAAATATAGCGTATTATTTTTTTGGTGTTCTGTATTACATCATAAAGATTTGAAATAAACTGTTTTATCAATATGGAAAATTTTTTAATTACTGTAAGGGTTTAATTTCACTGAAAATCTTATAACTACATCATTGGTCTGATAAAAGAAAAATTTTTTGTTTTACATAATGTATGTTTCTATAAAAATTTGATACAGATCCTTTAGTCTTATATTTAAATTATATAAATAAGCAAGTAAACTATTTTTCACTTAATTAGAAAAACGTTTAATTATTGTAATTTTTCATTACGCTGTTATTTTATGGCTTGTTGGTTAAAAGTAATTTTAATAATTATTTATTTGATTTAATTATAAACTAAATAGTTGATTAATTTATAGCAAGTAATTTGATTTTAAGCAATCTGATTTATAAGCCAATCAATGATTGGTCCAATCAGCTGTAACAGTTTAAAAGTAATAAAATAATTTAAAAGTAATAAAGTTTATCAGAAATCTAAGATGAATAAAACATTTCAAACTTATAAAGAATAATTGGTTTATCAGAAAGAGATTTGAATGTACTTTAATGAATTTGTTGTTCATGAAAGATATATCAGAGAATATTTACTTAATCAAAAGCGTTGTTAAATAAATGGGGACATGTGCCGTATAGTCCATGATTCCAAATTCTGGCGATGAAGAAATGTTGCCAAGATGACGTATCGTGACGTTCGCGATGACGTAAATACTAGGGTTACCAAAGTATAATTTTCTGCATAATTTTTATTGGTCTCCATATGTATGATGTAATAAAAACGAGGTTGCCAGATATATAAAAAAATCCGCCAAAAAATCGCCAATCTCAGAATTTGGAATCATGGATTATACGGCACCTGTGCCAATAAATGATATAGTAATTGATTCAGTGACAATGATAACTGATTTGGTATTAAAAATGTTATTAAGTTTAATAAAAATACATCCTCACAGTTTACAAAAAAACATAAATATCTGTCTGGAAATGCTATTTAAATAGTTTTATAAAGAGACCGCAATAAAAACCACGATGCGGAAACAAAATGAAGAAAACGTTTTTAGTATAACTGTAAAAAGAAATTTGTCTACGATAGATAAAATGTTAAATAGCTGAAAAGTGCAGTAAATTCAATTAAAAAAATAATAATACAAGTTTCATTGTATGTTGTCAGCTACAAAACAATGTTTATCAGTAAATTAAATAGTTAGAAGACGTAATATCGAACTTTATCTAATGTTCAAAGAGCAAGATCTTGTTCACTATGATAAAATAAGCCAACTCAAATGTTTTGGACGTGTCATCCACTTGAGCAACAATTTTATTCTATATGGTCGAAATGTGTGAAAAATAAATATTTTCACACATTTCGACCATATAGAAAACAAGAAGTCCTGAATTTCGACGGTTAGATGCAGAAGAATAGGACTGTCTGGTTTTTAGAGCAAAGAACAGAAAGAATTTAGCTACTAGAAGAGATGATTGGAAGCATCTGGTTCAGAAGACCTAGGGTCATACTGGGCTTTTAGGCCATGGATGATGATAAAGCTAAATCACTAGTTCAAACCTTGAATTACAAATTGGGGAAAAAAATGTAAAGAATTATTTTCTTAAAAACTAGTTCTAAAGTACTAAATTTTATCAATTCTACCTTACTACTACTACTACTACTTCTACCTAATCTACTGAAATATACTAAAAACTCTTGTAGAATGCAAATCATTTTATGTAAACTATAATATATTCATATTTTATCAGTTAATCAACTTACTTAATTTAAGGGGCCATGGTAGCCTAGTGGTTAGGGTATCGGTCTTCCATCCGGAAGGGGGGAGTGGTTCGATTCCCATTGCCACCAAAGATCCACCGAGCACATATGATGTACGTGCTCGTTAAATCTGTGGAATCGAAAGTCCTATCGGTCGTTGAGCAGTTACTATGGGTGCAATGGTCTGGAGAAATTTACTCCCCCCATTGAAATCAATTCCAAAATTGAGGAAGTACATCCTCTGGTGCTGCCATCTATCGGAGGATTTAAAGAGCAAAAGTCGTACTTTCACCTTTATGGTACTCTGATTAAACGAAAGACTCTCCCAATTGACTTAAATTCGCATAGTCAAGGCATAGCGAGCTTGGCTTGTCCAAGTGTCATTAGTAACAACAACAACTTAATTTTAAAATGAATAAATATAATTTTTTTATATTTGATAAGAAACGAGAATAATTTTGACGTTATGAATACATTTAGGTATCAAATAACTTCACATGTTTGCTTATATGAATATATTGTTATATTAAGATTATTCATTTTCTATTGGATGTCAGAAAATTTTAACTATTCATTTTTTAAATTAATAAAAATCCCTTAAATTATCTTATATGAATATATTAAAGTTTACAAAAATCTATTTGCATTGTTCAAAATACGCAGCTAATTACCACATAATGTGAACATTGTGTTTAGTATATTTCGTTGAAATAAGCAGTAGCTTTAGAAGAAGGTTATTCATAAGTATAGTACTGAATACAATCCAGAAATTAAACATCATGTGATCGTAATTTAACTAAGAGCATTCTCTCAGAATAACTGCAACATGAATGCATTAAAAAAATTGTTAAAAAAAAAAAAAAGTTCAAAATGCTTTATATGTTTGATACAAAATTGCAATGCTTCTGGAAATGGCAGTTACAGTTTGAAAATAGGACATTCTTTTTAAGCTTATTTGATT
The DNA here is from genome assembly GCA_030067965.1 of Latrodectus elegans. Lineage (NCBI taxonomy): Eukaryota > Metazoa > Arthropoda > Arachnida > Araneae > Theridiidae > Latrodectus > Latrodectus elegans. The sequence continues at coordinate 32,669,978 of CM057820.1, read as the reverse complement.
CTTTAGCAGGTTTATTTCGTAAATTTTGATTGAAAAGATATTCTGATTCCTTTTTAAGCAAACTGTGTAATTAAATTTATTAGATTCCAAATCTTTGTGATAGATAGTGGTAAAAGTTTGGCTTTGCAAAGTGTAATCAAAAAAAGTTTTCACAAGTTAATATATCCAGCCTTTTTTTCAAAAGCAAGCAATATAACTGTGATGAATAACATGTTTATAAACTCAATAAATATAATTCGAATTTACTTTTATGCCTTTACACCCTTCTGAAACAGCAGAAAATTCTGAGTTTATATATGTTCAAAAAATATGATACATAAAAAATGTATTCAAATAAAAATTTAGTTAAACATATTATTTTATTTTTAAAAAATAGTTAAATTAATATAGTCTATTATTAAAAATGTAGTTGAATTTAATTTAAACTATCAAAACCAAAAATGCTATTTTATTACTTTTTTTTGGAAAAAAGTAAGATAAATTATTTAAATTACATTGAAAGGGGAATTATTAGCAACAGAAATGTGGAACTATAGTGATAAGGCAATTGTAATAAATAATGGCTGATTTGTAAGGATAATTAACGATTCATCAAAATATAGTAAAAACCATATTAGGACGGATAAAATTTGTTTTTTTTTTTTTTACCTCATTGGCCACTTTTTGGGCTTACCGTGGCAAAGTGGTTGGGCAAAGTTCTTCAGAGATAAAGGTCATGAGTTCAATCCCAGACACTGATGAACAATGGGAGATGCATGCTTTTTTCAGTTATTTGATACAGGTCTGTCAGAGTGGATGCTTGGGAGTTTTCCTAGTCTATTTTATAAATGTTCTGTCGAAAGGTAACTATGCGGTGGACATTAAACCACCGCATAATTTCCTTTACAACTGCCTTAGACCGTTGCCAGTCCACAAGGCAATCTCAAAAAGTAATTTTTTTAAACACAAGGATTACTACGGTCGAGACAAGTTTAAAATGGATTCTAACTATTATAAGTATTTATATTGATATCGGATATGAACACTCAAACTTTTTAGCGGAAGTCTAGGTAACTAATCATTTCAAATGCTAGAACAAAGCGTTCCTTAAAAAAAAAAAAAAGAGTAATTTAAAATAAATCTCAATATTTTATTTTACTCGTATTTTTAATATACAAATTTATGACAGTTAAAAATGTTCAAAAATTAGTCCCTATGAATTTAAGATTAAAAATTTAAAAATTATTCATGCAAAATGAGTAAAAAAAAAATATTTGGATTTTAATCATTTAAATCAACTATATAACTTTAATCATGTAAATTTAATTTTAATCATTTATTGTTAAATTTTTTAAGCATGATATAAAGTACAATTTATATAATATTCTTACTTAATATATATTTATATATATATATATAAAATTTTGAACGTTAATTTGTGTGAAATTTTTCTTTCACTTAAAGATCATTAAAGTTTAAAGAACTAAATATTAATATAGCATTTCGTGTAACTAGTAATAATATCAAGTAACAAAGCAAATATTCTTTGTTAAATTTTAAATAATTACCTTTCAAAATAAATGAGTTTTTCTTTTAAACTGAAATTTTAAGAAAACCTCAGCATATATAAATCATGTGATACCGATAAAAAAAAAAAAATACAATTTTTCGAAAGAATTCCTTACATTTTTTTTTTTTTTTTTTTTTTTTTTGCATATTACATCCGAGTGGTTACTCTGTTATAGCTTGTCTAAAATTATAAATAGTTCATTCTTTTACTAAACGTACAAAACAAATTCTATTTTACTTTGATTTTTATTTTTATACTGCTACATTTGTCTTCCACATTTAATTCTTTTCTTGAAAAATCTTATTTCGACGACATTTATTTCTGTCTATTTTTGATACCCAAAACAGAAATAAAGTAAATGCAAGTAAAACAAGAAAAATAAATAAATAAAAAAATGATTGTAACTTCAGTCTAAAAAAATTTTTTTTACCCCCGCATTCGTGGTCACAGTTAAAAATCAAAAATTGTCTAATGGTATATGAAACTCTAAACGCGATTAAACATTTCCCGATTCAATGTCTCCTGTAGTTTCCGACTCCACAAATAATATTTTTATAAACCACATCTCTTCTTTCTGGCAAATCTATATATACTGACAAATATTTATCTTTATAAAAACCCACGACCCTCTTTCTCTTTGTCCAATGATATATATTTATAAAAAAGGGGGAAAAGCAATAACCCCCCTTCCGCGTAGAATGACCGCGATGATTGGAAAAAAGCAATGGTAAAGTCAAATTTCAAGAGGGTTTTTTTTTCGGGTGCTTTTTTGAGGGGAAGGGATCTTATAAAAAAGTCCCTCCCATTAAAAAGCCATTAAGTTGGAGGTGGTCTGCGATGACCCCATCTGTCAACTATCCTGCATAGACCTCAAACGTCCGGGATGCCGGATAAGAAGATTTATTGGAGATTGTTCCCAATCGGAACAGCATATTATAACATACCGTTCTCTTATCCGTTGGCGTGCTATAGCAAAATAAACACTGATAGATGGCTATATTTACTGGAGAGCGATATATTTTTAAATTGAATTTTTCGAGCATGTGACCTAATTCTTGGAAAATAATAGGAAATAAAAATTTTCGATGTACTTTATTCGGATATTTTTGTCTCAGTTTTCATGAGATTCGGTTAGTTGGTCGTCCTTTTTTAAACATTTCTTGGATTAACTGATTTCTTCGCAGGCGAAATCTAAATAAAGTAAAACTTTTTACTGAAGATTCAACAACTATTTTTAATGAATCCAAAACACTCTTGAATATAATTTTCTTAGTAATAAAAATTATGTAGAAATGGTGAAAATATCCATAATTTGAATATATATCCCAAATTAAATTTCTGAAACTTATATGAATATTTATATATTCTAAACTCTTTAAATAAAACGGATCAGATCCGTATTATATTATTTCGTAATGCAAGATATTTTATATTAAGCCATCTTTTTTTTTTTTTTTTTAGAAAAAGTTGAACAACTGATTATAGGTGTTGCACTTCTATCTTCTGCTAACTTACAAGCACCGACATCTGTCGGAGTGGGTGCTTGGAAGTTTTCCTGGTTTCCCCTCTTACGACACGTGATTATGACTTACTGTCTATTAAATATCTTCCATGAAGTGCATTTTCCTAATGGATGCTTAAATGACTTCAGGCCGTTAGACTGTCTATATACTGATTGCAACATCAAAATGCCTTATATGTCAATATACTATTACTTGAAAGGAGAACTTTCTTTGAAATGGTAGGTCTCTGGTTTTATTCTAGACACTATTAAGCATTGGGAACTAATAATGCATTTATAGTTTCTGTATGTATCTCTTTCGATGTGCCTGCTTGAGAACTTTCCTGAGCAGTTATAAATATAGACACACACACACACACACACGCACACACACACACGATAGATCGTTTTATTACTTGTTTCGGTCTCTGAATTTTTTTTATTTAAATTTATAAATTTATCAATAAAATCTAATACAAAATAGATATATTGACAATGTTCATAGATTTTTTTGTCATTAAAAGGTTTGACTTGGTTTGTAATACGTTCGTAATATTTATCAGAAATTAGAAACAATTATTGAATTTCTATTTCAAAATGTTTTTGCTTTTACATTTAATCATTGATGCGATATTGCTTAATCTTAATTAAGAGGATCAATAAATTACTAAAATTTTCTTCCTTTTTTTTTTTTGATAATGAGTGGTGTTCATAACGTAGAAGAATTTTTTTTTTTTTTTATGATTTATAAGAGGGAAAGAATAATTGATCAGTTCACATTTCAAATAACTTATTTTAAGCTTATGTCAATAAAATTGTTAATAATAAGTTAAGTAATTCAAGTTTAATAATAATGGTCGAATTATAATTCCCTAGCTTGAATTAAATAGGTTTTTTACTGTGCAAATATCAATTTCTTCTTTTGCAGACAAATTGACTTTAGACCTAAGTTTTAAAAAATGAAATATAGGAATTTATAAAAGTTCTATGCCAAAAAATGATTCAGATTTAGTGATTGAGGATTTAAATGGTGAAAAATCAGTAAAAGTTAATTATAAATTCATGTATGTCAAGTGAAAGAAAAAATAAATATACTTGTTAAAAAAATAGATTTTTTTCACAAAATTACTTTATATAATTTTCACGTTTTATTTATCTTGTTCATTATTAAATTGTTATAAAATAGTAAAAAAAATGATGAAAAATACATAAAGAATGTACTTATGCAATGCAATGAACTTAAAAGAAAATTCAATATATAATAACAAGCAAATTAAACCGGAAACAAAATAACCTATTTTAATTATATATGTAGTTAATTACTAAGTTTATGTACCAGCAAAATTCAAAATATGTGTTGAATATATTTTTATTTTCTGGAACTTAGAGAAACATCAATATAATAAATTTACACTTCAAAAAAAGGAACATATCTTTAAATATATTTATTTACACAAAATTTAAAATGTGAATATATTTTGCAAAGTTTGCAAGAAAATGTCATTTTTTTTATAAGTATTTCAAAATTTATAAGCCAAGATAGAGTTCACTCTTAACTTTTATCTGTTTTTTATTGGTATAAAGTTAAAAATAAAGTTAAAATAATTATATAAAATGGAAGAGTTTATTCTTAAAGAAATTAAATTTGGTAAGATAATTAAATAAAATACTATATATATATATATATATATATATATATATATATATATATATATATATATATATATCTATATATCTATATATATCTATATATATATATATATATATATATATATATATATATATATATATATATATATATATATATATATATATATACAGGAACATATTATATGAAAGTTATGCGTTTACTTATCATTTTAATGAAATATTTTGAAAAAAAAATGGCTACATTTCGTTTAGTTCATAGAACTTATTAATATACGAAATTTTATTGTATTTTGAACTACTAATCTACTGTTCACAGTTTCCAAATTAAATCAAGTAAAGGAAAAAAAGTAACCATACACAATTGCAATACTTATTTTTATTATCTTGTAAAATTTTGTTGCAAATATTTTTCCCGCAGCAACTCAATAAAATCGACATAACAAATGAACCTATTCTGAATTCATAAGCTTATAGCGCTTCGAACACAATGCGATAACGTTTTCCGTAAACAAAACAGCACTTCCACTTCCTCTTCCGAAACAGTTTTTTCCAAAAATGATGGAAAATTGGAAGAACGAAATTCAGAAATCGATGCATCGAAAGGAAAAGCCTGGAATTTCGACTTCCAATAAAAGGGTCAAATCTAGTTGCTCAATTTTCCCATACCTCACAAACTCCCCCTTTTTCCTCCCCCCTGAATCAATTCCAATTGCTTTGATTTCATTCGACGTACGGTTAAAATATTTATAAGCTCCCCTTCTCTACCTCCTTCGAGATTATCCCCTTTTAGAACTTTTATTCAGATAAAAAGGAAAATTCGATGAAGCACCAGAACTATATTTCTACGCCGTGGTAAGCTTTGCCATAATCTTGAATTTCGGACTGAGTGGTGAAAAAATCAAGGCCTAAGCCAGGTTACGATTTTAATCCTATTGCGCTGGCGAAATATACATCCCGGGGCGTCCAACAGGGCTTTTGGTATTTGCTTACAGGAAGAAAGGGAACAAGAACCCCGTAGGAGAACTTCGTTATTTTAACTCGAATCTCGGTCTAGAGGAAGGAAGTAGACGCGAGGAAAAATGCAAAAGACTATATCCTGATTGTGAAATATTCAACTTCGTTTTAACCTCAGGCAGTACAGCCTAACACGCACGTGATAAAATATAGACATAACTCTGTGATTGATAACAGTAGCGCAGGTCAAATATGCCAGCCAAATTTCTCGCTGGAATATAACCTAGGTGAAGAAAATGTTATGTAAATTGGATTCCATTGTAAAGTGGCGATGATTTTTAGGGAATCTTAAATAGACTTTTGGCGAGAGATAGTATATATACTTCACACACTATCTTCTGGTCTGGTTTGATAAAAACAATAAAGTTGTTTCAGATAAGAAATCACAACAGTATTTCTTAATTTTTGTTGTAAAATTCTTTATGTTATCTTAATGAGTGACATTAAAATTGCTGTTTCACTTAAATAAAAAATAATTTGTTTATGTAACACATATTTTTTTTTTCGTTTTTAATATAAAATAATATAATAATTATGATAACGTTGTTTATATTTTTGGATTCAATATTATTTGTATTTAAATAAAGGAAAACACTAGAAATCATTAAGCAAACATTTATTTGAAGGAAATTATAAATATAAAACTTACTTTTTTATTAATTAAACATATATGTACACACACACACACACACACACATACACACACATACACACACACACACACATACACACACATACACACACACACACACACACACACACACACACACACACTATGCATTATAAGCATATACACATTGAACAAAAATAATCAAAGATTTAAATTTTATTGAAAGTATTTGTATCATAAATACTTTCAGTGCTTGTAAAGATATAACATACTTTAATAAATTATATATTTAAATATATTTAAATGAAGAGAGAGAGAGAGAGAGAGAGAGTGTTTTGGAGTATAGTCTCATAAGGCTTTTGAAACTTTTTCTTTTTTTTAATTACAAATGTTTTTTTAAAATTATGATTATTTTAAATTTACTTAAAATATTGCTTTTCATATGATATATACCCCAAAGACTTTTTATTCTACAACTGCATTTCAAATATGCACAAATTGACCAGACTTCCAATTTTCTATTAAAAAAATCTGAATATCTAATTAATTTTGCAAGTAGTCTTAATGAAGTAAATGTTAATTACAGTGTGATTAGAAAATTTAAAGAAAATATTTATTATTACTTTAATGGTAAATATGAGACAGAATTAAGTTTGTTTTATTTTTTATGTTTTATTACTAAAACGTTTAGTGATAGAAAAATGGCAATGGTTTATTAAAAACAAACTAAAAATAACAAAACAAAAAAAAATCTTTTGAAAAATAAATTATCTGTCAGTTTTATATATTTTAAGCAAATAACTTAGATTCAAATAAATAAAAGTATTCTTTCATCATAGATTTGAAAAGAGGAAGTATATGAGAAAAAAAAATTCTCTTTTTCTAAGTTCCAAATGTGAAAGAGAATTAAACATTCGAATGATGTCGTCTACGTTTCTATTTCAGCTTTATCAATTGGAAATATGAATAATTTCGCTCAATGCGACATCAAAGAAAGATAATTTTAATCAAATAATCATCGAATTACCAGCTCATACCCGCACAATTGAGGTAAAAAAAGTCCAACAGTCACAAATGACCAGATGAAAAGAAATTTTTTTTCCCTTTTTTCCTTTCTCTCGGCGGCTCCTACATCGTTTAGCCTTTTAAACTGCTCCAATTTGAATGTGTCTGAAAATAATCGAGTTAACCGCTCCCCACCGACAGAAGGGGAAAATGAGGAAAAACCTGATTCCAAATCATCCCTCTGAGAAAAAATGTTCTCATGTTTGGTGACCAAAACATTGATTTGCATTTTTAATCACGAACAAATACTTAACTTGATTTGGGTTTGGTAGAAGAGCTTTATTTTTTTCTCCTTTTTCCTTTCAATCTTTCTTTCGTCAAGTTATTTTTTTATATACTTTAAAAGTAACTATAGTCACACATTTCTTTCGTTCTTTTTTTTTTTTTTTATCCCGCCAAAAGTTTAATTTCTTGCGCTAAAATAGAACCTTGATAAAAAAAAAATGAGGGAAAATAGAATCGTTTGGAATTTTAAAATACCGAAGTAAAGTGATTTGAAGAGAGAGTTCCGAAGCGAACGTGCGTGAGTATGCTAGGGTTAGATTAGAATGTAACATTTTACCTCCATGACAAAAACGAGGTGCATTCATCTACCCTATTCCATACGATTTTTTTATTACGCTAATTTAAGAAAAGGACCTTTAAAACTCCTGAAAACTTTTAATTTAAGTTACCGCGCTGTCTTTTAAGTAAGAACTTTTTTCTCTTAATGAACGGAATTCAACAAATCAAGCAACTTTATTTTTAGGAAATTCCGAGATTTCGCTTGATTATTCAAATGAGATCATGATTAAATAGAGTAAAATATTTATTACGAAAACTGGCAATTCATGTTTAGAAATAAACTTTAACTAAATCCTATATTTAGTTTTATAAATATGTTACGTTTCCTCTCTCTCTTTTTATTTTATTTATAGAACTTTAATAAACTAAGAATATTAGATTACAAATATAAAATTTTCCATATAAATTTCATGTTCATATTTCGTGACTACATACTTTAAAGGAAATAATACATAATTATTTTGCAGCTCTTATATTCAAAAAAGATATTTTAATAAAATGAAAAATTTGTTAGTAATTACAAGGCTAAAGAATAAAACTTCAAAAAAACTTCTGATTAGTTCAAAGTTTTACCACTATAGTTACAGTCCGATTATCAACAGAATATGTATATATATATATATATAATCGTATAAGTTTATATTTCTACTATTGCTAATATAATATTTATATTTCTTGTGTAATATTTATTCTATTCAAAACTAATGAAGAATTAAAAACTTTATTTAAAAATTTATTTAATTTGGACTTTTTTAATAAATTGTGTTAGAAGACATACCCTCTAAAGTGATATAACTTGATAAAAAAAAAAGATATTGAACAAAATTCCTAGTTATTTTCCAAAATTCACTTATAAAAAAACTTGGAATTAATTTTCTGTTCATGTAAAAATTAAGTATTAAAAAGTTTAATTTCAGTTAAACCAAGGATGATGTTAAACTCCTATGTTTTTTATCTTGGATGACACAAAAGGAAAATAAAAAAATATAATATTCAGAACAAAATTTTTTAGAATAGAACAAAAACTTATTAAGTTAAGCAAAGATGGTGTCAAATTCCTATGTTTCTTAGTTTGGTTATGCAAAGTGAAAGTAAAAAATATAATATTCACAACTTTTCTTGAATGTAAAATTGAATTTTGCAAGCTGAAATGTTTTTTGAGGAATTTGTATCAAATGCAGAATATTACTTTTAATTTATTCTTAATTTCAATAATAATATATTTTGTTGTATAGCAGTGGACACAAACAGTTGCAGGGCAAAATTTCTGGTTACTTGATAAAAAAATTTTCATTTTTATTTTATGAAATAACCAGGAGCATTATTGCTTTTACTTTTGAATCATTTTATATTTCCAATGCAATTTTCTTATTAAGTAGAGATAAAATGTTGAAAAAATTCTAAAATCTACAAAATTCTCTTTAAAATTTTTATATTCTTTTAACTTCCTTCATAAATTACTTAGTAAATTCATATCCTAAATATATTTTCATATTTATAAAACATATAACTGTTTCTAACTAAGAAAAGAGGAAAATATGTATTTATAAATAATATTATTTCCAAAAAATTGTTTTCAATGGCAATTTGTTTTCAGATAGAAACAAATTGTCATTGAAAAACTTTTTTGGAAATAATATCACATAAAAATAAATTTAGATAAAAACATATATACTTTTTTTTTTCAACAAAGAATAGAAGAATTTTCAATTTAACTGAAAATTTTATGAATTATGTGATGTCATATGCATGTCTTAAAGTCTCAAAAAATACGTATAGATATATCATTTTACTTCCTGTGATGTTAAAATAAAGAGCAATATTTATATATATTTCCGAAATCCGACCATCTACTTTTAACACTCAAGTGAACATTGGGGAAAGCCTAAAAACATTTTATCTGAAATATACAAATATCAGGACAAATCTTTTGATGTTCTCTTCCGCTCCGTTTATTGTGACGACGTGGGGAATATTTTTGTCGTTTGCAACAAATTTTTCATTTATTGTGAAATAAGCTCAGGAGACATATTCTTTCAAAATAAAATTTACTTTTTACTTCCATTATTGTAAATTGTTGTAAATATTGTTTTATGCTTTATTCATAACCATTACTTGAATAAACAATAATGGAAATACAACTAGTAGAAACAACTAGGTTTTTAAAGTCCTACTTACAAAATTTTAGGTGTGTTCAAAGTAGTCTCCTCCAGCATCAATACACTTTTGTAGACGAATTTTCCACAGATTAAATGCCTCAGGCCATTCATTTCTTGGAATAAATGAAAAAAATGTATTTATAGCATTATCAATTTCTTCTTCTGAATGAAAACGACGTCCACGTAAATTCTTTTTTAGATTAAAGAATAACCAAAAGTCGCACATAGCTAGATCAGGTGAATACGGCGGATGTTCGAGCTCTTTACTTTGTTTTTGTTTAAGAAACTCAACTGTTAATCCGGCTGTATGTGAAAATGCATCGTCATTGTGAAGCATTAGTCCCATAACATTTTGTTCTTGTAGAATTTCTGGAAGACATTTAGTGGTATAATAGTTTTCTTATGTCTTTTGTCTTTCCAACTTGAAGGTTTTGACCAATCCCATATTTTTGAAAAAAATGGCATACATCACTTTTTTCAGTGCGCGTTATTTTTTCACCATGGTCGGCGTGGGATCATCTTCAAAGACCCATACTTTGCTTTCTTGACGTGTTGGAACTTCACAAAACGGTATGTACGTTTCATCACCTGTTACAATTTTAGAAATGATGCATTGGCCACTATCATTTAGCAATTTAAGAGTTTCTTTACTGAGTCTGACACGCTCCTCTTTTTGGTGCTTTGTTAGATTATGGGGAAACCAACGGCAAACTACTTTTTTCATATGTAATTCTTCATGAATGATTTTGTGTATGGCTGCGGATCCAGTGTTAAGTTACTTCTGCATCATTTGATAGGTACAGCGATTATCATCCATTAACATTTTTTGTATGGCAGACACATCCGGGATTACTGTCGACGGCGGCCTTCCTGTGTGTTCTTCATGTTGAAGAAAATTGCGACCTGTACTAAATTTTTTAAACCATCTGAATACAGTAGCACGATCTGGAGATTCATCACCAAATGCTAATTGCAACCATTGAACGCATTCTTCTCGATTTAATTCTGCTTTAAAATCGTAGAAAATCAAAGCGCGAACATGTTCTCGCGTCAACTCCATTTTCTCTTGTGTTTAAAATTTATTCGACGCTAAACAAGTTGAAGTAAGTCAGTAAAAATCATCTACTGTGTTAAAATACACTACTGGCCATTAAAATTGCTACACCAGGAAGAAATGTAGATAACAAAATAATATTTATTGGACAAATATATTATACTAGAAATAACAAGTGATTAAATTTTCAAAACATTTGGCTGGATAGATCCTGAGAAATCACTACCCAGAACAACCGCCTCTGGCAGTAATAACAGCAGTTACACGCCTGGTCATTGAGTCAAACAGAGATTGGATTGCATGTACAGGTACAGATGCCCATGCAGCTTCAACACGATGCCACAGTTCATCAACCGTAGTGACTGGCGTTTGGTGACGAGCCAGTCGCTCGGCAACCATTGACCAGACTCGAACAAAGGTTAGAGCCACGAGTCCTAACACACCAGAAATGTAACGTGCACTGTTCAAAGCACCATCAATGCGAACAAGAGGTGACCAAGACGTGTATCCAATGGCACCCCATACCAACACGCCTGGTGGTGGTCCTGTATGACGATGACGAATGCACGCTGCCAGTGTGCGTTCACCACGATGCCGCCAAACACGGATGCGACCATCATGATGCTGTACACAGAACCTGGATTCATCTGAAAAGATGACGTCTCGCCATTCGTGTGCCCAGGTTCGTCGTTGATCACATCATTGAAGGCGCTCTTGTCTATGACGCCACATCAAGGGAAACCACAGCCATGGTCTCCGAGCTGAGAGTCCTTGCTGCTGCAAACGTCGTCAAACTGTTCGTACAGACACTTGTTGTCTTCCAAACGACCCCGTTTCTTGACTCACGGCTCATGACGTGGTTGCACGATCCATTACGGCCATGCGGATAATATGCCTGTCTTCTCGGCTGCTAGTGATAGGTGGCCGTTGAGATCCCGCATGGCTTTCCGTATTACCGTCCTGATCCCATCGATTCCATATTCTGCTAACAGTCATTGGATCTCGACCGACGCGAGCAGCAATACTGCGATAACATAAACCGCAATCCCGGTACGCTACAATTCGACCTTTATCAAAGTCAGAAACGTGCTGATACGCATTTCTCCTTCTTATACGAGGCATCACAACAACTTTTCACCAGGCAACAACGTTCAAATGCAATTTGTGTATGAGGAACCGGCTGAACAATTTCCTCATTTAAACACAATGTAGGTGTCGCTACTGCCGTCTGCTTTGTCTGAATGCGCAGAAAAGCTAATCATTTGCATATCTCAGCACCTTCTTCCTTTCGTATAAATTTCACGTCTGTAGCATGCTGCCTTCTTGGTGTAGCAATTTTAATGGCCAGTAGTGTACTTTGTATGTTAAAAGTAAACCATTATTTTTATTTTGTTAATTCTCGTCAGCCCGTATCTCAAAAATTTCTGAGTAACCCTCGTATATATAAATGATTTAGTAAATTTCACTTATATTATCCTTATAAGAAACTTTATAACAGTAAAGATAGTGACGATAACTATCGCCATAAAAATATCTTCTCTGATTTACAATCATAATTTTAATTCAAAACTATAAAAGAAAAAGGAAACCATATTAACGTGAAAAAATTAATATTAATTTTGAACCTTTCATTAAGAGTATTAATTTTTCAGTGTATATTAATTATCTTCCATAATTTTAATTAAAGGAATATAATTTATTTATCTGGCACGTGTGTGTATTATTAATAAAATTTTATCGATGGGTATTGCCGGCCAATGGCTGAGTGGTTAGCGTTTCTTATTCCCAAGTTGTTGGTCCTGGGCTCGAATCCCAGTTCGGGCATGGATATTCCTTTCTCCCTCTCTGTTTCCTTGGTCTTTCTTCTGAGATGATGAATGTATGCAAATAGTGTACGAGTTTGTAATGAAATGATGTGGGAAATGTGCTACACGCTTCTTAACTTTGTTACAGGTGTCCACCGGGTAACGATAAATGAGTAGCAGTCTTTGTACTATTTGTGGTAAAAAATTAGTCACCCAGTGTCCATCATTACGAAAGAAAATTCGATGGATATTATGCAAAAGCAAAGTATTTTTCACATGGAAAGCATGCACTTATTACTTAATCATTATATGTAATTTGATACCCACATAATGGACAACATAAATGCCCCGAAGGTCTTTTTTTTTTTAAACTGAAATTCATCTTTAAAATTGTACTTTTAAAATATTAAATTTTTTTAAACCGTAGTGTTTTCAAAATCGTACTTACCAAGTTTGCTGAAAATTTTAAGTTTCAAAATTGCTAGTTACGTCAACATTATTCTGTAATGTAATCAACTATATGGGATAACAGTTTTAAGCAAAGAATACGAAGGCATAAAAGGAACATAATAAGAAAGCCTATAAGATTCAAGAAATAATATAAATTTAAAATACTTTCGCATGAATTATATAGAAGTCAAATTATTTGGACTTAAGGTGGTGTGTAGTAATGGAAAAACTCTCTTAAAAGCAAAATGCCTTGGGTTCGAGCCTGACCGATGTGACAAAGGAAGTTGGATATTTTACTGTTGCCTTGTGCCCACATATCTGCCGGGAAAGGCCGTTGTGGTCGGGTTGGGTATAGAGGTCGTTCACAGTGTCAGAAAGTGTTTAATTCGAATCTTTATTTAGCCGAAGATTCGTCGCATTCACTAAGAGGTGTTAGAAGACTTTCAATAAATCATAGTCGCAATGTCCTCCAAATAAAATGATACCTCGTAGAATGGCAGGACAAATATTGAAAGATCTTCTGATTGGTCCATGCTCCGAAATTACGAAGACTCCGACTGCAGCAATTTCCATCTAAATGGTAGAGCCTAAATCTTGGCTAGGTACAGGGAAGTATGCTGGAGCTCAGCATCAGTGTGCTTGGGAGTTTTCCAGGTTTTTCTTTCTTCAGACACGTGAATACGGCCCCACTAATTATGAAAAATTCTTCTGGGAGTGATACGGTGGATGTTAAATAAACTTACAGCAACGTTAGGATCTCCCTTAGACGACGTGAAATCATATAGTTTCTTATAATTACAAGCCCCTCTTTGAAATTTTATAATTAACTTAAGTAATTTAAGAACATCATGTTAAGAATTTAATTATCCTAACGAACTTATAGCGCATATGCATTATTTTTATAGTAAAGTTAATATCAAATATTAAACATATTATCATTATAAAAATTGCATCTGAATAAAAGAGGTAGTTGATATCTTTATAAATCTAGAGTGGGTCCCATAAATATTTAATGATGACTTACACAAATAAGATACAATTGCGTACTTTTGTTAAAACAAAATCATCATAGCTCGAAATAATACATGTTATGAAGACATAATCTGATAAAATAAAAAAAAATATTTAAAAATCCCTAAAATTATCATCAAAAACTATCTGAGAGTCTTATATTTGTAGAGTATATATAGATTTTTTTTTCCGGTTAAAGAATGGGATAGGGTTTGGTTTGTTTGTCATTCAAAAATCATTTTTATATATATGTATTCCAAACAACTACAAACGTCTATATTTAAAGTGGGATTCAAACTTACGGAACTCTTAAGCTGAAAGCTAGAGCTATAACCGTGTTGCATTACGTTTTGGTTGCGTGATTTTATTCATTAATAAGTTCTCTATTTGTCTTTAATATTTTATTTTAACAATAACAATTTAATAAATAGCAATTTTCATAATTAATTCCCATAAAATGAGTTCCACGCCATAATAAATTGGTGCCAATACGGTCTTCATACGACCGCATCCAAATAGCAACTGAGCTAGATTCCCCATCGGATAGGGAAGATGCGCTTCTCATTCCATTTTTAGGGATTTACTGTGGGTGAGTTGCTACAAACCGCGTTCAGCTAAGAATTGGGCAATGCGTGACCGTGAATGAATTGATATTTTTAATGCTATACAGTAGAACTTTAGTTATCCGAATCACTGATTATCCGAATCGTTTTCAGAACTTCAGAAGAATAAATTAGAGTGAAGAATAGAAAGGAAATGAGAAAATGTAAAAAGCGTAAGAGTGCGAGAAACAGAACCTCAAAGAGAACACAGAAAAGGAAAATAATGAGTCACTTGAAGAATTCAGAAGCATTGTGAAAACTCCTGGATGTTCAGAAGTTTTACTGAAAATATAAAAAAATATGAGTCAGATCTTGGATTTCAAATTGCGGATGAGGGTATATTAATTGAAAGCGTCGATGAAGAAGATGACCTTAATAGTTGAAACATACACGGGACCTTCAGCTAGTGAAACATTTACCTGCTTTTAAACTGCTTTGAAGTGGATGTGGAATGTCAGCTCAAGTGGGTTACACTTGCTTATTTTCACTGTCAAGCGGATGTGCGACTTGAATGTATGAAAACAAACGAATGCGATGAAGTAACTTACTCTGACCGAAATGTTCAGCAAGAAATGACTATCATTTATGGCTCTGTACATGTGCATATTGTACTTATGTGTGTAAAGCGCTTAACATGCAAAACTGTTGATTTTTCATTTAATTGGTTAAAAGTTCTTTTTCCTTAAAAATATGTTGGTGATTTCCCATTTTACAACATATAATAGTTAATTAAAATGGACCTTTTTTGTGAAAAAATCTAATTATCCAAAATTCTGAATATTCAAATTGGGTCCGGTCCAAATTAATTATGATAATTAGATTTCTATTGCACATAGCTAAAATAATTAAGTGTGAAATTCAGTCACAATTGAAGCATACCAATTTTTAAACATATATTTGCTGTATTTGCTAAATGTAATCGGGACCTCTGATCTTTATAATATTGTTAATTATATATATATATATATATATATATATATATATATATATATATATATATATATATATATATATATATATATATATATATATTAATAATGATAAAAAATTACTACTCATAATTTTAAATGCAATGAACGAAATATTTTTATTCTACATATAAATAAACAAACCACTTACAATAAGCTTGTATAGATACGATATATTTTCATGTAAATATTGTTTAGAATATATTATTTCACACACACACACAATATAAAATCTCCAATTCTGTACTCGATGAATAAAGGAAATTTTTACTGGGGTTTTACATTTAGAAAATTAATATTAATTTCTAATATACTACTTATGAATTCCCTTTACAGTTAAACAATGATAAGAAAATACCACTTTGCATCCCTTCAATTCTACATTCAATGATTTACTAAATTTCTACTGTTATTACATTACGAAAATTATTAGTTTCCAACAACTTGTTTATTATTTAACGCATATTACTTACAACCATGCTAATGAATATTTTTAATTGAATTTTATTTTTTATAAACGATAAACTTTATCTCAAAAAATAAATTTGATCTTTCTAATATTACACACACACACTCATATATATGTAATATGTGAAATTATAACGAACTATTAAGAAGACTAATAGTTAAATTTGGTTAATTTATTTGTTACTTTGGATTTACACATGCCATTTAGGCACTAAACTATTTCAAGAATTATCTTAACTTATTCAACACTAGGTTTAAGGGACATTTCGCATGTATCTATCTTTACAAACATGTAACATTGTGCGCATAAACGAATATATCTATTAAAAATAACTGAAAAAGCAATACAATTAAACACACATAAGTTAAAAATGAAAATATGAGCTATGTATTTACAGAAAATTCAATTTTTTACATTTTTAAATTTTACTTCCATATTCTGCATTCATCCCTTATCCACATCTTTTAAGCAAATATTCTTTCCGACTCTGGACTGTAACTGTAATTCACATTCTTCGTTTCTTTATTTGTACTAGTACTTATTGGGCTTCTCTTATTTGAGATAACAAAATTTTACTCGAGATACAGCGCCAACAATCACGTATTCATATTTGTTATAATCATAATTTTTACATGGTAAGACTAATTTACTGAAAGTTTTATAATGACCAAGTCAAGTTGGTACATATCTGTACAGACAGGATACCAATATTTAAAAAACTTTTGAAGAAAATTGACTTCAACTTATACTTAACTCGGTCAGTGGACATTTAAAATGCGTCAGAATGACGCACCCTGAAAAGTGTTAATTCGACTGTATCGAGTTTCGATATTTTGCGCAAAATACTAAGAATTCACATTTATACTTTACTTACCAGCAAACTTCTAACTTTACCAGAAGAAAATGATTAAAAGGGACGTGACTCTTACTATTTTCACGGTGAATGCTTGTACTGTAGTTTTCATGATTCAGGCTACAGTAATCGCTCGGGATATAAAAAAAATAAATGTAATTCGTTTGTTTATGACATTCACTTTTTGTACATAATGGATGACTCAGTAACCTTTTTTCAACGTCAATTGCTATAAGACAATCATGGATGAAGGAGAAATCGAAATCACTACTTGTTTAACTGAAAGTTAGAGGGCATATTACTCTCAATTTAATACTTAAATACACTAGTTCGTAACTAAAACTTTGGAAAAATATAATTCAGTCTTAATTCCTGACCATTTAATAAAATAATAATATGATAAGAGTAAACTTTAAATATAAGAATATTTTCAATTGATTACCTACTGTAGGACTATACTCTCACTATTAAGCTAAAACCGTAATTAGAACTATAGTAATTTAGAAAATTCAATAGGTATGGAAGTTATCACTAATATGATACTGAAAAATTATAATGATGCTTATTTTTCCGGTGTTAATAAATACAAAAGGGATGTGTTGCTATAAATATATTTATAAATTTGCTTCACTTCATATATTACTTATAAGTATTTATTGAATAAATGGCTATATAATACATGAAGTATACTAATATACTAGTGATACGCTGGTAACGTAATAAGCTGATATATTGATATACTAGAAGTAATATCAATGTTCATTTTTTATTGATGATCAATCATCCCGAGCAATGTTAAAAAATTATTTTAGGCATATCCAGTGAGAAAAGACCCCCCCCCCCCATAAAAAAAGGACTTAGACATTTCCAAGTGGCTTAGGCATTTCCATTTTTTGCCTTGACAGGATTAAGTATTCAACTTTATAGTTATCTGGATATCAACGTTCAAATTTTTTTATTGACTATCAACTCCTAAAGCTAAGACATTATAGATTATCAATCATTGTGATCAATATTAAAATATTATTATCGGCACATTCAATGTAAGAAGCGTAAACAAAGGATATATTACTTTTACATTCACAGTTTTCTTTCTTTTTTATTTCAAACTGTGAATATTACTTTTATATTCACAGTTTTTTTGCAAGACAAATAATCAACCCTTTATTCACTTAGATATGGATCTTCAAAAATGCTTCCTTGATTATGAATCATTGCAATCAGAGTTAAAACTTATTGATTATCAATCATTACAATCGAAATTCAAACGTTATTATCGGAACATCTATTGAAAGTAGGATGAGGTAATATGATATGTACTTTCAGTTTTTTTGCTTCTCAAGTTTAAATATTAAATGCCATTTGCATATGGATCCTCAAGAAAATTTTATTGATTATCGATTATCAAAGTTAAAACTTATTAATTATCAATCACTCTAAACATTATTATCGGCACATCTATTGAAAGTAGGATAAGGTAATAGGATATATATTTCCAGTTTTTTACTTTTCGAGTTTACATATTCAACCTCATTTATATATGAATCTTCAAGAACATTTTATTGATTTTGATTATCAAAGTTAAAACTTATTATCAATCGCTCCGATTAATATTAAAACGTTATTATTGTGCCATCCGATAAAATAATCATAAGTAAATTTAATTTGCAATACATATTTACATGATGTATTTACATTTTACATATTTACATACATTGCATAAGGTATTTACATTACATATTTACATATATTTTTAATTTGCCAATTTATAATTCCATGATTTGGAAGGATTAGCCCTATGGTCATTTGGATATCGATCTTAAAAATATTTCATTGATTATAAATAATTGCAATCAAGTTTACAATGATAATGATAACAAATCTTTCTGACCACTATAATACAATATTAACACCATAAGAATAATATGAGCAAATGATGAATGATTTTCTTACTTCCAGTTTCTTGACGTGGCAGTTTGATATTTTTGGTTTGCTTAACACTCAACAAGAATTTTTTTACTCGAGGACTAAATTGTTCAGAATATAGAGTTTAAAGTAGATTCCAAAGCACTGAAAACAATCAAGTCACCAGTGGGATTCAAACCCATAAGCTTAGGAATAGAAGGATACAGTGCTAATGATTTGGCAACCGACTCACCTGTTGATTCATTAGAACTAAGTATTCAACTATATCATTACTTAGACATATGTCCTCAAAAATATTTCATTAATTACCAATCATTCCAATCAAAATTAAAACATTATCGATTATCACTCCTTCTGATCGATGTTAAAACACAATTATCAGGAACAACCAATGAAAGAATCTTAAGCAAAGGACAAATGACTTACATATTCTAAGTTTTTTTTTATCCCGGCAGTAGTAGGTATTCAACCCTGTAGTTGCTTGGGTATCGATCCTCAAGAAGCAGTGTGGCCTCTCTATTTTTCTCGCGTTCTTATTATTCCTCGGTCGATTTTTCTTTCTTTAAAATTCCACTTTGAATAAAACAGGAGATCGTGTCTCGTAAGTTCCCTGGGGTCATACATCAGTTAGGCCATCCCTCTAAAATTTCATTTTTCTGAAAGATAAGAGCGTGGGGGTGGGGGAGGAACAGAGAAGTGCGAATTTTTTTCCATCAGCATCCTTCACCGCTTTCATCGCATATTTCACCCCCCCTGCCCTCTTTAAAGTTAGAGTTGACAAATGTTCGTCAACCCTTGAAATACCCTTAAAGAAATAAACGACAATACAATCATCTTCGCTGATGTGTTCCAGGGGACTGAAACAAATAGGATGAAATTTTCGATATTTCTTGTTAACACGAGACGCGATTCTTCTCAGGAAATAAAGAGACTTACGTTCTTAGGAGATGCATACATCCGCAATTCCCTGACGGGATATTGATGATTATATCGAAGCATCGATATGAAACGATTCGTAGATTCATGCTGTTGAATAGGAAATGTGACTTTTCAGCAGACTCAAAAGGAACTCCTATAACAAATGATTGCAATTTTTATATAAGAAAAAAATTACGAATATTTATTATATGAAACAAAAGTAAAATATTTGCTTATTTTTAATATTTCTTTAGAACATTTTTCCTTAATTCGATTTGTAGTTAAGATATTAATACAAATTTGTATGCATATGAAAAGGTAAAATTGTTTGAATTATGCTCGAAACAAAAATTACGATATTGTGCAATAAAATATTTTATAAGTCTGATTTTATATAAATTATTTTACATTATAAGTTATTTTATACTACAATTTTTAAATTAAAATGTTTATACTATAAGTACAAAAAAAAAACTTTATTGAAAAATTATATCCACACATATAAAAAATCCCTTACACGAAAAATTTGATATAATGTCAATTATTCAATGAAATATTTTGCCACTATTATTTAGAGTAATTAAATAGAGTAATCAATGAAAATATTTTCAATAATCTATTCAATAAAATTCGAAACATTCTGCAGAATAATATTATGATATTAATAGTAGAATACAACTTCCACAACTTCTTAAATAATTCTTTAGAAGGAAATATAAAATTCCTTATCTGATATTAATTTTATAGTTAGATATGAAAATTGTTGGATGTTCTTTTGTGTTATAAAATAAAACGAAATTATAATACAGATAAATAATTTTCTTCTTAGTTTAAATTTATATCTAATATTATAACATATACATATATATTTCACTAATACTACACAATAGAGTATTAAATATTATTGGATTATCTATTTAATGTTATGGTAAAGGTAATTAATCGGTAATTATGTGTAATAACCTGTAATTATGTATAATAACCGGTGATTATTTATAATAACAGGTGATTATTCGTTATTTCCATTAAACTTAATAAGTGGATAAATTGTTGGATATTTATCACTTTTTAACAGTAAGTTTATAAAACGTCTTACGCGTAATGGGATAAGTAATAAATTCCAATTATTGTGTATAGAGTAGTAGTATCTTAATTCGAAAAAATAAATAAAATATTTTCAGTTAATATTAAACATTCCGTTCTTGAGAATTTGAAGAATATCATTATTCAGAGTAAAACCTACAATAAAATTTCAATTTAAGAATTTAAATAACAATACCCTTTTGTATTTTTATCTCAGTAGGCATTTTAGAACAGATATATTAGGTTTATTTGCTAGTCGCTCAAATGATTATTTTATGCACACGAGGTTTAAGCAGATATATTAGATGACAGCATAAGTTTTTAATTGCCTGTCGTAAAAGGTATTGAAAAAAAAAATTAAAATTACCGTAAGTAAAATAAAGTCTAGCTCGTTATTTGAGGAAATACTCTGTTTTTTTTTATAAATAAAATAAAATTTTAAATAAATAATAACCAATATTCCTAAATAATCTTTGTGTCTTGTCAAGACCAGGATAAGCAAAACAATTTAGATTATTAGAACTAATAAAAAGCATTTTCCTGTATATTTCAGTGATACAAGCAAAAACAAACTAAATCTATATTTTTTAAAAAAAAATATTCATGTATATTTACTTACAAGATTTGCTTATTTAGACACATTAGATCATTATGGCATTTAGAATAGCAATTTTTCTGATTTTTACATTTGTATTGATTAGATTTTTCCTTCTCCCTAACAAACACAAGTAGTTAAAAAAAGCCGATTCTAACACAGTGGCGGTGGGGGCTGTGAGTGGCGGCGTTGAGTTGTTTCCTCCTGCTGTTAAGTTGAGTTGTTTTTTCCTGCTGTTAAGTTGAGTTGTTTTTTCCTGCTGTTAAGTTGAGTTGTTTTTTGCTGTTTTTTAAGTTTCGGTTTTGGTTTTTAAAATTAGTTTTGGTTTTTGAAATTCTGTTTTATGGAATGGCAACGGTATAGTTTTGGTTTTTTGGAATGGCAACATGTATTGGTAAACACGTTGTTTTTTGCTGCTTTTTAAGTTTCGGTTTCTGTTTTTAAAATTAGTTTTGGTTTTTGAGATTTTGTTTTATGGAATGGCAACAGTATAGTTTTGGTTTTTTGGAATGGCAACATGTATTGGTAAACACGTTGTTTTTTGCTGCTTTTTAAGTTTCGGTTTCGGTTTTTAAAATTAGTTTTGGTTTTTGAGATTCTGTTTTATGGAATGGCAACGGTATAGTTTTGGTTTTTTGGAATGGCAACATGTATTGGTAAACACGTGTTTGTTTTGATGCATCCCCGTATTTACTATGAAACGTTGCCATTTTATAGAATCAAAACTCTTCTGTTGCCAATCAGAAAAGTAGAATTTTTGTGAGTTTGAGAGCTTAGTATTCATGAAATGGCAACAGGTGATTTGCATTTAACAAAGTGGCAACATTTTGTGCTTTAAGACAACACGTGAAAGGTAAACAAAACATGTGGCGGTGATGTCCACTCCAAATTACAAAAGGTTGGTTCTTTTAAAAGTTTCTACCATGTGGCAACATGATTTTAATTTTTGTAGAATGGCAACAGTAAATGTTAGGTGTTTGCATGGCTCACCATGTGTAAATTAAATTATTGGAATAATGGCGCCATCTATCTGTTCATTTATATAAATAGAAACTTTTTAAATTCTAAGATTTTGTAAAAGAAATAACAAATTGTAATGTATTCAGGATCGAACCCCAATAGTAAAAAGTACTCGTGGTTCATCGATTTTCCGCGCCTTAACCAGATGAGCCACGAGTACTTGTTCGATAAAAGCTTTAATAACTTGATTTTACTATTATTTAGATTCAATTTTAACTAATATTGTATAAAAATAGTGTTCCTGTGTATAAATGACAGAAGGTGAATCCTCTCCAGTCATTTAAGATGGAGACGTTGAAGTTGAAACACCCTTTTACTATGCTAGTAGCAGGGCCGACTGGAAGTGGGAAAACCCATTTTGTCAAAAAGCTATTGCATTACCGTATGATTCATCCTTATCCAAAACTGCTTTATGGTGTTACGGAGCGTATCAGACTCTCTATGAAGAAATGCGGAACATTAAATTTCATGAAGGAATACCTTCCAATATAAATCTATATTCTGATTCTTTGATTATCCTTGATGATCTTATGAGTGAATTAGAAGCGATTCCAAATTATCTAAGTTATTCACAAAAGGTTCTCATCATCGTAATATCAGCGTTATTTTCATTGTACAAAATATTTTTCATAAAGGTAAAGAAATGCGAGAAATTTCTTTAAATTCCCATTACCTGGTATTATTTAAAAACCCTCGAGATCGATCACAAATCATGCATTTAGGAAGACAATTGTATCCCTCGAAAATAAAGTTTTTTCATGAAAGTTATGAGGACGCTACTTCGAAACCTTATAGTTATTTATTTATCGATCTTAAAAGTGACACAGAGGACAGTTTACGCATGCGCGCGGGTATGTTTCCAGGTGATAAATATTGGGTTTACCAGCCTCGATAAGCATACTCAGCTTTGACATCAAGGGTAAAACATGTCTATTGTTATTGATTTTGAAGGATTCCAACTTGATTCTGGACACTTCATCGTGAAAGAGTTGGCCTATGTAGCTGCGAATAGTATCGGCGTATGGACTTTCCAGCCGCCGTATCTTCATTCTCGTCTCATTAACCGCGAAAAAATACAATATTCGTGGGTGACTAGAAATCTTCATCAAATACACTGGAATGAAGGTCAATTACCCTATTGCAAATTGAGGGTTATTTTGAATTCTTTGTTTGATAAGTTTCCAAATATTTATGTTAAAGGTTTTGAAAAAAAAATTTCTAGAATTTTTATCTGGGCGAGAATGTTATAACTTGACAGATTTGGGTTGTCCGAAAATTGAAAATTTTACCCCGCTTAATTGTCATTGTCACACTCATGGAATAGATTTTCCTCATTGTGCTTTAGTCAAAGCTACTGCATTTGCTAAATATCTTAAAGCTTATAAAAGCAAATACTTCTTTCAGTGACTTTCATTTTCAGTTAGGATGTCAGTCTGCACTGATCAAACATTGACTCTCTTAAAATTGATTAGTAAAAGTAAAATCCAAAGTTATTCTCCGAAAATGTCCTACTAATGTCATTAAAACATTGTGTGAATGCATAATCAATACGTTACAAGGAACTATACCTTTGTCGAAAAAGACAAAAAGTCAGTTATCTTCTTACAAACAAAGCTTACGAAAACTTTCTAATAAAAAAATTCCACTCTACAAAAAAAGAAAATTACTAGTACAAAGAGGCGACGGATTTCTCTCCGTATTATTACCAGCAGCCATTTCTGTCATAAGTAGCATCATTCATGGAGCACAGTAAGAAATTTATGCTGATACCAGAAGATCGTCTACAAACGGTAGAGCATTTATCTGAACTTGATCAAAGAATGAGAAATGTTCTCCAAAATAAGCATTTAACAGATGATGAAAAGGCAACTTTGTACTTACAAATATTACAAAATATACAAACTTATCAGTTGAAAGAGAATTACCAAAAACAGAAATGATAAATCCTGAAATTGAAGAAAAAGAGGTTCCTATTCAACCAACAATCAAGTCCGAAGAAAAAGATGAAGATTTAGTCGAAAAAACAGTGGATGCAGCACCAAATCGATACAAAGATACCGTTAGAAATATTTTTAAGTTTCTCAAACATCAAGCTTTGTTACAATGGTCCTCAAAAGGAGAGCTCATTTACAAGGGTGAAATATTTCCCGATACAAACATATCATTACTTATCGATGACTTATTAAGAAAAAAGAAAAAAGCCCCAAAAGGAAGAAGTGAATTTTTAAAAGCTTTATTTGATATTAAATTCCCAGAAAATCTTGATGTGAACAAAAAAGTGTACAGAAAAATTATAAAACCTGTAATGTATGCACGTAGAAATCAATGGATTAAACTTTGATTAATAAAGTATTTGATTGTTAAATGTCTTATGTTATCAATTCTTTTTTTTAATTAATTTTTTTAATTGTAGAGAGAAAATAATAAGAAGAAAATAATTTTTTTTTGCACAAGGATTCTTAGTTTTAGAATTCATTAAAGGATCGATTAATTACATTCAAAATTATTGAATAATTTACATATTTCTTTGGAAAATGATTGGTGAATTAATACAACATCGTAAAAACATATTGAAATAAAAGAATAAAAAATCAGTCACAGTTTTCCAGCAAAAGAATAAGAAATAAATAAACATATTTTTTTTCTCGTTTTAAATTTTTATTTTCTAAAACTCATTCTTATACCATATTTCTTTTTAACAAATTGAAAAATCTGAAAATCATTTCTTTTGTTTTGGTACAAATTTTGAACAATAGAATACATAGAATTTCCTTGACAGCGTTTTTAGTATAAAGTAAATGCAATAATGTCCACATACATTAGATGTTATATTTTGAAAAGTAACAGAATTCCACAATACATTTGAATACTTGGATACATAGTCTTGAATAAACTTTCCATAGAAGAAAGGTGATTGTCCATAGGAATCAAAGAATTCCAAATTTCCATTTTCGTCTACATATATTGCCATCCAGTGGGAACCAGGCTGCGATGAGTCATCTCGATTCACAACTGCAGCTGAATTAGGGTGGAAAACAGGAATCGCATCAGCAGAAAACACACCCTGATATATTGGTGCAGTAATCATTTCTTTCAGCAAGATTTTATTTATTTGATACCCGTTCATGATTAATTCCCGAAATCGTACAAAATATTTCTTGTCTTGTTTATTTCGATAAGACTCTCAAATTCGGCGAAAACAATAACAGATACAGTATGGTCAAGAGCTTTGCTAAATTTCATTTCTAATCGTAAATTACTGTGTTTGATGAGATTTAAATGTTCTCCATCACATAAATCGGGAGATAAATCAAATGCATATAACGCGTAACCTTTAGGATACTCTTCTCTTGATATAAATATACCACGATCTTGCTCCCATCTTTTCTGTGCCTAAGAAGAGACTTTGGTAGGCACGAATAAAATTATTCTCTTCAAAATTAATTTCTAATGGATTATGTGGAATTGGTTGACCATCCACGTAGATTCCGACGAAATTTAAATTGAAATGATGAAAATAAAAGGGACTTTTTAAAGTTCCGTGAAATGCTTCATTATCAACACAACCTATGATAATTCGCTTAGGCATTTGACCTACAAATATACTATCTTGCACGAATGACATGTTTCCTTTCGGAATAGAGTAAACTTTACACAAAACACGGTTGATTGGATATTTAGCTGTTCCACCTTTCTCTAATGCCGCTCCGTGTCCTAATATTACTCCAGGACTTACACGGACTTTTCGAACAAGTAGAGAAACGTGACTTAATACTACTTTATATCCTTCTTTACCCAATAGACAGAATTCTGGACTGCTTCGAATCAGTTTAATTTTCAAATCTACAAGGTTTAATAAAAGCCTTTCTTGATGGAATAAATCACTGTGAATGCAGCCAATCATATCTACAGTGGCATTTTCTTTGAAAAAGCAGATCGTTTTTAAGTCCATCTTCTGAATTTTTATAAAAGAGCTCAGCAGTAAGCTGAGACGTCTTACTATCGTATCCATGATTCAATAGGGTTTCGATGTATGATCGGTATGGGTAAGTATTACTTGAGTTAGAAACGAGACGATCATTTAAGGCGATATCAACTTGAGAAAACAAAGAATGTAGAAATAGATCCACGGGTCCAATCTCATCTTCTTTTCCGATCACAGAGTTATCATTCTTTAAAATTTTTGCTTTAACATACAATTGTGTTTGACTGAGATCTATATAATCTTCTCCACTTCCAGAAATGTAAAATTCTACTGGTCCACCATCAAAAACATTTGATAGAGGGTGGAATTCTATCCATTGTCCACTTTGAATAGCAGTTTGTGTTCCAGGTAAATGAAAAAGCTCTAACTCAGATTTCACACATTCTTGTGAATCTTTTAAAAGAAACGTCATCACGGATCAAATATATCACGTCCTCTCACTTTCTTAGCTTTTGATGAAATAACTCTTTTCGAATTTTTGCGTTTTCTTTTATACTTTCCTTTACCCACCATAGATTGAACTTTATCGATAGCTTTCCGTGCTAAATGTTCGCCACTTTCTTTGCTTCTTTTTTTCACGGATTCCTTAAAGTTTTGTCCAGATAATACATCCGTTGCAATACGGGATCCGGTTAAAAGTGCTTCTTTTCCTATATTTTTTGTACCTTTTACTAAAAAGGGAAAAGCAGTTCTAAATAAACGACGGAATATTCCGCCTAAGCCATAACCTCTCTGATAAGAAATTCCTCGATAATAAGGCAAGCCAGAACCTGTCTGACTTGCATAATGTTCTTCAAATTTTTGTGCAGCAAATATATGGTACGCTCATCTTGAAGACTAATTTAACAATGACTTGACATACTTTCTTGATCCTATTTATACTATTTGTTTCATTCTAAAATGCAAAACTACTATGACTTTTCCTCTCTCGAATGGTACAAAATCTCCTGAATTTAACCGCATTTCTATTTTAATAGTTTGAAATGACTGTCGTATCACCGATAAATACTGAGGTCTATCATAATATTGACTAATAAGTTCACCGTCTACACCTTTCACTCGTACAATTCTCAAAAGAGGTGCTTGTATATTACCTACAATCTGTGGAGCTACTATATCACTGTACACATAAAAAACGGAAAATTCAGAAGCTGCATCAGCTATAAATTCTCCTTTCATGTTTCCTACAATGACTGTGTTGATTTTGAAACCTAAGATTGGAGCTAATTTTCCCAGGTGGAGAGCAGTTCCTTGTACAGCATTTATTTTAACTCGTTTTGTTGATTTATTGTAATTTAATGTAAATCTACTTGGGTTTTTGGTAAAACCCATTGTATTGCTGAAAGAATATCATATATGGATTCATAACAGCCAATATCAATTTTTTTCTTTATCAGTTTCCCATCTCCGGTATCATAGTTAAAAGCATTATTAAATTCATTAATGTTAAACCATGAATGAGGATAGATTATTTCAGATAATCCGACTTCCCATTCACCACTTAAATTAATTGATGTAGGGAAGCTGAGTTATAAAATGAGAAATTTTATTATCGGGAAAATATTTCAGAGAACTGTCAGAAGGTAGCGTCACATAGAAAGACATGTTGCATAATGAATTTGTAAACAGAAAACTGTTTTTATTTATAGTTTTTTCAGGTCAGTAATCCAAGTATTGAATTTTTCGGGATATCCTGAAAACTTTACAAAATATTCTGTTTTGGTCCCGTTTTTTCTAGTTTTAATCACTTTTTCAACTGGATAAAAGCCTGTATCTACTACTTTTTGAAGTTCTTCTTCATAAAATGTACCATTTATTTCCTCCCCCATCAAATCTTTCAATTTATAGACAACTGGAATTCTGGGAATAATTTCAGATACCGTGAAGATTTCCCTTGTCCAATTTTGTTCATAGCCTTTTTCAAATCGCAATTTTTGCTTACTTACGCGCACAGAGTCACCTTTTTCCAATTTTGCAGGTTTAGATTTAATTTTGGTTAAATCACCATATAAATTATGCATAACTTGATCTTTATTATTTTTGTTGACTGAAGCAGGGACATTTTAATGCTTCTGTGCCATGTATGGTTGTAACTGTGAACTAATTTATCAATAATATCAGTATACCTTTTAGTATTAAATTCAGTGAAATATTTCCACATTTTTGTTTTTAAAGTCCGATTAAATCTTTCCACAATACTTGCTTTTGTTTGATTTTGGGTAGTAAAAAATTTAACTTTTGAATTTCTCAAAAAATTTTGAACGGTTTTATTCTTAAATTCTGAACCGCTGTCTGATTGGATACTAAATGGACAACGAGTTCTAAAATAGTTTCAGAGCTAATTTTACACTCTTTCCAAGCTTATTTTTCAAAGGAATCGCCCATGCATATTTAGAAAACACATCAATACAGGTAAGTAAATATTTGTAACCTTTATTAAACTCAGCTAAAGACTGCATGTCAACTAAATCCACCTGAAATTGTCGATCAATTTCACTTACTATCACTCTATTTCGTAAAAATTTATGACGAATCGGCTTATGTAAAGTGTATGAATCTTTATGAGATAGCCATCTCTTTATATCTGAGATTTTAACTTTATCTTTCAAGCCTCGTCTCACCGCATTTATACCACTAAAACTTGCTGTATGACTTGGATCTTTATAAATTCTCTGCATTGTAGTCGCGTGCTTGTATTCAAACTAAAATAATTTATTGAATGTTTTAACACTTAAAGTAAATTCACAGCTTACAGCTCTCTTATAATTCACAATAAATTGTTTGAAAAAAATTAAATCTTTTTCATTTAATTTTCTTGATGTAATTTACATCAATATTTTTATATTTTTATTATAAATACAAAATAAAACATGTTTTTCTCTTGGGATGCATTAAATAGTTCTTAAAAATGCGAAATAAAAGAATGCGATTCTTTTATATCCATTCCCACTTCAAAACAGGTAACACCTGGCTTTCTTTATTCCTAGGGAGAATGTGTTCTATTGTGCTCTTTCAATGATTTCGGTATTCACAAAACAGTTTGAGGGGGGCATTTACTTTTCAGTTTGAGACTCATGTCAGGACATTAGTTGTGCTTCTAAGCCCACATTTTGCTTTGTACCTTTCAAATATATATCCAATTGAATACCTTTCAAGTTCAATACTTGTTGGAGAACACATCCCATTGTTGCTCACTTCGAAGCTGTGGCTGTTACTGGTTAGCAAAGGGAGAATTTCTTTTAAGTTGCTTAATCATTCAACTTCGCCATACACCACCTTTTTGTTAAGGAATCTATTTTTCTCTGTAACTGGCAGTGGGTGTGATACCATTTTCACTGGAAAAATAAAGACATCGTTCAACTGATTATATCTCCGTTTCTCAACTGTCTAGAAAGAATATCCGTCTATCTTTAGTAAAAATCCGCACCCTTACCTGATAGTTTCTTCTACAATGACGTCACCATACATCTTTTACTTTCTTCTTAAGGACCAACCGCAATTGTTAGAACTCGGCGCTACCTTTTAAAATCGCTGAAATGAAAAAAATGCATCACGTGATAGCTATTGTTATCGAACCTATATAAGCCAAGGAAATAGAATCAACTTCTTATAACGCTGCTCATAGGAATGAAATTTTCCTTAAGAAACAGGCATTTCTTAGAAAGTCGCGATGGGACTTTGTGAAATCTGCGGTAAACTATTTAACGTTGAGTTTTCTCTAAAAAGACACATTTTAGAAGTACATGAAAGATCTGTTAAATTTCATTGTAGTGTTTGTGATAAAGAATTTATGAGAGAAAATGATTTAAAGCGTCATATTGTTTCGATCCATCAAGCAAAAAAATCACTTGCTTACAATGCAGCAAAACTTTTTCTCGCAACGATGCTTTGATTCGACATAAGAAGAATGGAAGCTGTAAAAGAAAGTCTGAATTTGATACATCGCTTCCGAAGAGACTAAAAGTTTCTTCAAACAGCCTTATAGGTAATGGATCTAATGAAGTTTTAAATGTTTTACAACGACAGCAGGATGAGAGCAGAAATTTTAATTCCTCGTTGCAAGGAAATGGGGAATCTACAAAAGAAGTGCGAAGTGCTTTTCAGACCAAGTATAAAACTGTTCAATTCAACCCCTGCGACTGCGAAGATCTTGCAGCATTCTGGGCATTCCAAAAACAGGACGCCGTTGCAATAATTAGCGACGATTGGGCAAGACTTGATGCTTGAAAAGTAAGTATCAGAATCCGATGCGTATATAAAAAGATGGCGGACAATGGATATGATACATTTAAAGACATCGAGGTTAAATCAAAAATATGATCGTGACCTCTGCTACAAATATTAGTGTAATTTACGAAGAGATGAGCGACAGCATCCTCGCTGAAAGCGAAGATTTTCAGATGAAAGATTCTGGTTGGTCTTTGGATCAAATTCTCGAAGAAGAGGTTAGAACGAACTGTTTCAAGCCTTTCAAGGGTTCCACTTTTTGCGAGCTACCTGAATGTTTGAAAATGAAGAAAGCGGTGGTTAACGTAAAAAATGATGACAATGAATGTTTTAAATGGTCGATACTTTCGGCTCTTTATCCGGCTGATCACAATCCTGATAGAGTTTCAAATTATGAAAAATATCAAGAAGCTTTGAATTTTACCTGCGTTTCTTTACCCAACGCCTTTTTCAGAGATCCGAAAGTTTACGCAGGTAAATAACATTTCAATTAATGTTTATTCTTTCAATGACGATTGCAAAATTTTTCCAATCCTAATTTGCGAAACCGAATTAGAGAAACATGTAGATTTGTTATACATCCCGAAAAAGAAAAAAAGTGGACATTTCTGTTGGATAAAATCTATGTCAAGAATTTTGTCAAACAGTATTCCCGACATGGTCATTCTGTCCACGTATGTAGACGTTGTCTCCAATTTTTCTCATCTGAAGACAAATTATTGTTTCACAAGGAATTGTGTAAGGAAAAAAGTCCTGCAAGAGTAGAAATGCCAACAAACGAAAGTAAGTTTTTAAAATTTAAAAATTTTCAAAATATTTTAAAAGTGCCATTTGTTGTATATGGATTTTGAGTGTTTAACAGTAAAAACTGATACTTGCCATCCTAACCCACAGAATTCATTCACAAATATTTATCAAAAACATATCCCTTTTAGTTTCTGTTATTTCATTTGTCAGGACGGCAAGCATTATAAGGACCCTGTAGTATATCGAGGATTAGATGCATCTAAGAAATTCATCGAAATGATAAAAATGGAAGCCTCAAATATCATTGAAATTTATAGTAATCCTAAGCCCTTAAGGCCACTCAGTCAAATAGAACAAGAAGTTTATAATAATGCTAAAAATTGTTTTGCTTGCTTAGAACCTTTTACTCTAGAAAATAAAAAGTTCGCGACCATTGCCACATCTCACAAAAATTTAATGGAGCTTGTTGCAATAAATGTAATTTATCTCTAAAATTGCCTAAATTTTTACCAATTTTTTCATAATTTATCTGATATGACGCTCACATTTTCATAAAAGAATTAGGATACGATGACAAATCAATATTTTTAATACCTAACACAGAAGAAAAATACATATCCTTTAGTAAAAACATAACAAGTACCTTTCATATTAGATTCATAGATACATTAAAATTCTTACCATCTAGTCTTGACAAACTCATTTCCAATCTTACTTTCGATGAATTCAAATGTATGAAAAGATATTTTGATGCTGATAAATTAAAATTATTGTTACGAAAAGGAGTTTTCCCTATGATTATTTCTGATGATATAGCAAAATGTGAGGAAATTTGCTTACCTGATCATGAAAAATTTTATAATGAACTTAATGAAGAGCAGATTAGTATTGAGGAATATGATCATGCTAAAAATGTGTTTAATTCTTTCAATCTTAAGAATTTAGGGGAGTATTGTGACTTATATGTCAAAACTGACGTTTTATTGTTATCGGATGTTTTCGAAAATTTTAGGCAAATCTGTTTAAAAACTTACAAATTAGATCCTTCTTGGTACTACACTTCTCCTGGCCTCTCTTGGGACGCGATGTTACTTTATACAAAGGTAAACATTGAACTCTTTACGGATTATGACATGATACTTTTCATTGAAAAAGGAATTCGAGGTGGAATTAGCCAGTGTAGCAACCGATACTCTTTAGCTAATAATAAATACATGAAAAACTATGATCCTGAAAGGGAATCAAAATTTCTCATGTATCTCGATGCAAATAATTTGTACGGTTGGGCCATGAGCGAATATCTTCCTCTTAAGGACTTCAAATGGTGTAGTACCAATATTGATGTGGAAAATATACCCGATGACTCAGAAATTGGGTATATTTTAGAAGTCGATTTAGATTATCCTTCTTCCCTTCATGACGAACATACAGACTTACCAGTGGCACCAGAAAACAAAGTTCCACCAAATTGTAAAGAATATAGATTATTAACAACTCTAGAACCTAAACTTAAATATGTTGTTCATTATAAAATTTAAAATTATACTTAAGTTTAGGTTTGAAATTAGAAAAAATTCATAGTGTAATGCAATTTAATAAATAGCCATTGCTTAAAAATTAAATACAAATTAACACAAATTTAATAACAAATTCAAAAATGAATTTCAAAAAGAATTTTATAAATTGATGAACAATAGTATTTTTGGAAAAACTATGGAAAACGTCCGACGTCGCGTTGATATACGTCTATGTACTTCCGAAAGACAAGCCACTAAACTTATTGCAAAACCAACTTTTGATCATAGAACAATTTTTGATGAAAACTTGATGGCAATTCATTTAAAAACAAGTATTAAATTTTTAAACCAATTCATGTTGGGATGGCAATTTTAGACTTATCGAAAACACTAATGTATTCCTTTCATTACCAAGTGATGAAAAACGATTATGGCGACGATATCCGTTTATTATACACAGATACTGATTCTCTTATATATGAAATTAAAACTTTAGATTTTTATTCGGATATGAAAAACAGAATAAATTTGTATGATACTTCTGATTATCAAAATAATAATATCTACGATATACCCTTAGTAAATAAAAATAATTGGTAAAATGAAAGATGAGAATAAAGGACAAATTATGGTAGAATTCGTTGGATTAAAATCTAAAATGTATGCTTACAAAACTGAAGATAAAATTGAGAAACGGTTGAAAGGTATTAAGAAACAAACTTTAAAAAATAAAATAACATTTAACCATTATAAAACTTGTTTGCATGAAGGAAAACAACTTTTTGCACAAATGAATATAATTCGATCAAAACAGCATAATTTATATTCCGTAAAGCAAAATAAATTAGCTTTATCATGTACTGATTTTAAAAGAATTGTAAGACCTGATGGTATTTCCACTCTTGCAATAGGACATTATAGTTTAAATGTAAGTGTTTGAAAATGAAAATATTCTTTTGTGTAAAATGCAATATTTGAAACTACATATATGCTGTAAATAGTATTATTTGATATTAATTGTAAATATTTTTAAGATTTAATATTGGTTACCATTAAATTATGTAAAAAACTGATGTCATTTTTCTTAAAATGATTATTTTCATATTGATAGAAATGATAATTTGAATATAAATATTTTTTTACAAAAAAATTTTTTCCATTGATGTGTAATATAAATTTATTGTGCTTGTGTATTATTAAAAAATAGCAAATGTTTGCGAAAATGTATCTTTTTGTAAAAATATAATAATAATAAACATGTTTCGTGTAATTTAATAATCTGGTTACTTTTTTTTCTTTTTAAGATTTGTAAATACATATTGAATAAGACTTGTCTTTCAACCTTTAATATTAAATATGCATGTATTGGTTATTTTGAAAAAAAAATGCTTATTATTCTAAAATAATTTCATAAGAAGGAAAGCAAAGAGAACGTATATTATTCCAATTTTTAAATTTATTTCTAAATGTATACAAATTTGATTATTTTTTTTAATAAGATTCTAAACAACATACCTCTTCTTTACATCTTTAAGAATAGAAGAAATATTAACATTATGGAAAATGTTTGGGGTACACACTCAGAGAGTCTTTTACCATTTGGTAAAATCACGCTAATAATTTCATAGAAAAAGTCCTCGGCAACAGTATCAATGTCCAATTCCATTGCACTTTCATTGAATAGAGCGACTGTGTTTTCAGTGTCTCCATCTTTATATTGTCCGAGAAGATTGAAATTGTATAAATTTTTAGTAATAACTTTTCTCATATGGCCTTTCAATAAATCGATGTATTCCAGGTCAGCATCTAAAGTCGACGCACTTGTTTGTTTCTGAATATGCAGCTAAAAATCAATTTCCTCAAATTTTAAATGAATCACACTAGATAAAATGTCGTCTTTAATGTTAAATAATATTTTCCATTGGTCTTGGAGTGAGTTGAATGGAATAAGAATATTTTCGACCGCTTTTGCAAACTATTTGTCGAGATAAATTCACGGGCATACCAGATCCTTCACAT
This sequence comes from Latrodectus elegans, assembly GCA_030067965.1. Taxonomy (NCBI): domain Eukaryota; kingdom Metazoa; phylum Arthropoda; class Arachnida; order Araneae; family Theridiidae; genus Latrodectus; species Latrodectus elegans. Next base: position 32,634,617 of record CM057820.1, on the reverse strand, counting down.
GAGACTTTTACTTTGAGGTCTTCGTTGAAAGGAGATGCTAAATCCACCGCCACGTAATCCAGATTTTGATTAGACTGATGATTGTCTTCTCTGGACAGCATGAAAAAGGCATAGGGTCCCATTGTCAAGCCATCTGAGGAAGGGTAGTAAGTATTTCCAAAAAGCTTAAAAGTACGTATGTGAACATAAATTTTGTTCATCCACATGGACACATAGATGAAGACATTTCTACCGAGTGAAAATACATTCTCGGCTCTTCACCACATTTGAAAGATATACTCCGCTTTAACTTTCTTTCCAGTAGATACCTGTAGAAAAATAAGTAACATAAGTAAAAATACATTTTAATATTAGAAAACTATATCGATTGAAAGAATTTTACCTCAGATTCATTCTTACGCTTCAAGTTAGCCATTCCACTGACTTATCTTTTTCTGATAGATAAAATTCACAGTAAAGTATCTAAAAAGAAAATATATAAGGACATATAATACTCTAATAATTAATCAAAATAAATAAATATGCCAAGAATATTATAGTAAAAATAAAATTAGACTTACTTGAAATTATTTTTGAGTAGTCCAGCAATAAGTAGAAAAAGTGTACCCAGACTCAAGAAAATTTCTGTCGAATCCTGTTTCACCACGTACAACGTTAATATCATCACGTGTTAAATTGAATGGTAGTAAAAATGTTGGCATTTTATAATACCTAACATTTACTGTTGCCATTCTACAAAAATTAAAATCATGTTGCCACATGGTAGAAACTTTTAAAAGAACCAACCTTTTGTAATTTGGAGTGGACATCACCGCCACATGTTTTTGTTTACCTTTCACGTGTTGTCTTAAAGCACAAAATGTTGCCACTTTGTTAAATGCAAATCACCTGTTGCCATTTCATGAATACTAAGCTCTCAAACTCACAAAAATTCTACTTTTCTGATTGGCAACAGAAGAGTTTTGATTCTATAAAATGGCAACGTTTCATAGTAAATACGGATGCATCAAAACAAACACGTGTTTACCAATACATGTTGCCATTCCAAAACCAAAACTATACCGTTGCCATTCCATAAAACAGAATCTCAAAAACCAAAACTAATTTTAAAAACCGAAACCGAAACTTAAAAAGCAGCAAAAACAACGTGTTTACCAATACATGTTGCCATTCCAAAAACCAAAACTATACCGTTGCCATTCCATAAAACAGAATTTCAAAACCAAAACTAATTTTAAAAACCAAAACCGAAACTTAAAAACAGCAAAACAACTCAACTTAACAGCAGGAAAACAACTCAACTTAACAGCAGGAAAAACAACTCAACTTAACAGCAGGAAAAAAACAACTCAACTTAACAGCAGGAGGAAACAACTCAACGCCGCCACTCACAGCCCCCACCGCCACTGTGTTAGAATCGGCTTTTTTTAACTACTAACACATCGTTAATATCCCAGATTTTCAGAAAATGGTGATTTTCCAACACAATCTCGAAGTGGTTTTGCTTGATCTGTTAAATTTTTAGGCAAAATTAATTTTTTTCCACTAATTGTGAATTGATTTCTAGTATACTATTATCAAAATTTTCCTTGTTTTCTTCTTAAAAGATAAATTTTTCTTTATCTTAAACTTCTAAAAAAATACCATCACTAATAAATGACACGGATCACGTTTTGGTCGGTATTTATGTGATACTCGTAGTTAATTGGAAAAAAATTCATTTTTTCGAATTAAAATACCTATAGAATACGACTTTTCAAAGAAATCGGAATTTATTACATTTCCCCTTATCAGGTGGAAATTTTATTAACTTACTGGTAAATGTGTGATATTTAATAAATAATTTATCACATTTATAAAGTTTATTGATAATTATAAATAATCAGTGGTTACTTTTAATAGTTACGGATTTTCTAATTAATAACATTTATATCCAAACATTAAGCTGCAATTTAGCCGTAATTTATTGAAATTTAAAGCTATTAGACTTAACAGATAAAATTTCACTCTTCAAATAGTGTGAATTTGATTAAAACAATTAATATAAGTAAATTGAAACACTAATTTAAAGAATGTGTACATTAAATGTTGCTAATTTTAAAATACTAAATTGATTTCTCAGAGAATATTTTTGACTTAATCTTTTTTTTAGACTTAGAAGATTCGAGTGTTGCACATAGTACTCTTTATTGCAATATATTTCTATAAGTTCCTTACCTCCTCAGCTCTTCAAATCATTGAAAAAGGAACGAAACGTGGAAGGAGACTATCTTCCAATCGAGTGCGATGTTTCTAATAAAATAGAGGATTAGACCCACCCCGAGTAAAGAGTCAAGAACTCGGGATCGAGCAGTGGAAAGATAAAGGAAGTTAATTTCCTCCACTCCTCCAAGCACGTGACTTCATCTTAACGACGTTACAGACTTCCGTTGCAACCTTTCGAATAATCGAATTGCTGTTTGAAAAAGAACAGGTTAATGGAAATGCTTTGGTCGGTACGACTGTGTCTTATAAGTTGAAATCTGAAGGCATCAAGTTATAATTCCACTTTGATTTTCTATTTGAAAAAATAAAATGTTTCTGAAAAAATTAAAGCTTGTAAATTATTTATTTTAGGAAGCTAATTTTTACATGAATGAGTATTTTATTTATTTGAATGCGTGTACTGAAAAATATTTGATGACTTTTATATTAAAGAAATTATGCTAAAAATATATTATCTTGTATTTTCCGCTTTATCTTCGGAATAGGAAGAACTTTGATGGAAATTAATATAATCAATTATTCAAATGAAACATCTGATGACAGTACAGAGTTTATTTTTGCAAATATAATGATTGATATGTAGTTCTAACATCTCAAATACAGCACTCAAAACATAACAGATGTGAAATAATATTTATTAATCCTCAAATAGACAGGAAAAGCACTACAAATCCATTTTTTTCTCATTTCTTACTGAAAAAGAAGAAGATAAGAAATATCAGTATAAAAACCCCCAACTGATGCCATTCTTAATTTATTAAATTAAAACAAAGATAATAACATCATGGGGAGCATCATGTAAATGCTCCACATGATGTTAATTTTAAAATTTTTCTCTCAACTCTTAAAAATATTAAAATAGATGTTTTAATGACACTATCAATGTAATTGTAAAAAATTTTTGTTTACAATCAATCAAATTTTCTTCCGTGAAAATTTAACTGTTCAAACAACATACTTACCGTTTCTATATCGATTCTATAAAATATTTTCTGTCAATAATATAAAATCTCACATTAATTAAGAGTAATAATATGCGGCAATTAATTTTTAAACGAATAATTGAAATTATAAAATTTGTTTCAGTTTGTTTATTAAAAAGTATAAGCTCATGAGCCTGAAAAATCAACTCTGAGTTATAGCTCTTCCGGCCTTTAGACCAGTGGTCCATGAATTCGAATTCCACCACAGTAGAGAGTTTGGTATCTCTTGATTAAATTAAATTAAATCGTTTGGGTTAAAAAATAAGAAAAGAAAAGATCATTGAGCAATAAACCAGCAAACTCCTCCTAACACGTGCCATTGAATTTTGGAGAAATTGATAATTTCTCAGAGAAAATTAAGGACATCCTGTAAAAATATGTATTGGAGGGTCAGCTGGTCGGCGCATCCTTGAGGGTACTCACCGAAAGGCCGATGATCATAAGAGAATAATTATAATATAGGTAAGTATCAAAAATTGAAAATTCAAAATCTCTTCTGTGGTGGAATTCGAATTCATGGACCACTGGACTAAAAGCCAGAAAGCTACTTATTCAACTGCCGGTTCGGTTTACTCGCAACAAGACGGGTAGATTGGTTTGCAGATCAGTGGTCACATTTTGCACATAGTGGCTCCCTCAACCATGAAATATATTTTAAAATCCATTCCAGACCACGATACAAAATTACGTTCAAGGTTAGAATCGAACTCACTAACTGTTGGGCTAAACTTTGGTTCATTTGGTTCAATGACTTATTGCCAAGAGGAGAAGAACGGTATGATTGGCTGATAATTTATTGCTTATAATTTACGTCAAATATATATATATATATATATATATATATATATATATATATATATATATATATATATATATATATATATACATAAAATTGCAATTTATTTGCTGAAAAGAGAAGTTTGAGAGAAACTGAACGTGCATAACTTCATATCCTTGTGTATTTAAATCTGTTGTTAAATCACAGTTTTCTATTGGTATTTGTTTTACTCCTTTCTTTCTCCATAACAGCATCATTTAACAGCTTTTTGCGAGAAATCGAAAGTGCTCAAGATACACAGTATCAAAATTGGAAAATAATTGCAGAACAGAGCCTGTCCACTTTCATTTTGACGTAAAAAAAGGCAATGAAGAAGAGCTTCCAAAACTAACTTCAATATTTCAAGTCATTCGCAAAACATTACAAACTTGTTGAAAGTTTCAACAAATTTTTCCGTTCTGTAAAACGTTCTTTTAGTCAGCGTAGATGAACAGATTACTTAACTCTGTTTTTCAAGAAAAAAAAAAAAGATGTTAGAGAACAGAAAAAAAAATCATAAGTAAAAACGCTATTACAAGCACTTTAGTAATTCAAGCAGAAAACTGCGTATTGAGAGGATGGGATCTGGGAGGTCGGGAAGACGTTTGATTTATTTTTTTAAAATCGGGACGACCCCTTCTTTCTCTCCCCACCCCTCGGGCTTCGATTTTAAGTATCACAGCGTCGAAAAACATTAAGGACAAGAGACCTAAATTGTAAAGTGCAAACTTACTAAAAAAAAAAAAAAAAAAAAAAAAGAAAGATTTAAAATCTGGGGAGTGGGGATATAGCAAGTTAAAATGAAATCGAGGATGAAATTTATATATTTTTTTTCGTTTCTTAGTTCCATGCCTGAGTCTCAATCTATTTTTTTACAAGATGAAAAAAGAACGTAGCGGACTCTAATACATCTATCATTGGGAAATGTGATTATGTTCTTCATTGGTTCAGGAGAAGTTATGAACAAACTGACTCGGATTGCAGACAGATTCCCCATTTGTAAAAAAAAAAAAAAAAAAAAAAAAAAAAAATTATATATATATTTTCTTTGTAATTCCTTTTGTTCTTGATGTTCTTTTCTTCCGTTTCTCAAAACTGCCATGTTTATAATGTGGAATTTATTTAGTTTTCCCCATTTTGAAACGTTTTCTGGAGCTCATGGAATGAAATGTTTGGACAATGACAAGTAAGGAATCCGTTTCGCTTGTGTCGTTAAATTAAATTTCGGAGAAATGTCCGAATGAAATATCGTGTTTGGAAATATACTTTTTAAAATAATGTTTGAGAATAATGGAAAATTTAGTTTTGTGAGATATTTTTTTTTCATCCTGATTTTAAAAGAGATAAATTAAGTTAAATTACTGCAAAATATGTTTCTCAATTGCCTATTTCTGCTGATCGAAGTTGCTACATTAATACAATCTGTGATATGATCAAATGATGGAATCGACACCTGAGCTGAAACCCTATTTATGAAATTTTTTTACCGATAAGGGAGGAACATAAAATCTGATGAAAAATAACATGCATTAACCCTCTCAACACACGATGATCCTTGACTGGGTTATGTACCACACCCGCTACCTTTCGATCGAAAGAAAGACTTCTTCTAACAATTTGATGGCAGTGATGTAAATAGAGTTAGCATACCATTGTAAATAATGAAAAAAAATTAGATATCTCTTTTTATTTTTAGTTCAAATACTTTAAAAAAATGTATGTCTTAGATAAAAAAAAGAAATTGCGGAAAATACTAAAATATATGAATGAAAATATATTGAATTTATTTTTACATTTTGGCTTTGAAGTAAATTTTCTCAAGGAAATGGTTTCTTTATTGATTATATATATATATATAGTTGCTATTTTATCTGCGGTTAATAACCTGAAATTTAATAAAAGTATTCAAAAATATAGTAAAAATAGGAAAGCCAAATTTAGATTTTGAAATCAAAATATTAAGAAGAAAATTTAAAATGTACCAATGTGTGAAGAATAAATGGAAAATAGACTAAATTATTTTTAATTTAATGAACATTTTCTTAAGTGGTCATATTTTGTGGCATTGCGCAGTAGACAGCAACGAAGCCGAAAGCTTTTGTAAGGCAATTCTTTAATGTCTACAGTGTGTTGCCATCTGAGAGAATGTTTCATAGATAGTAGTGGCCGTATTCCCGTGTCAGAAAGGAGGAAACCTGTAACATTTCCAAGCACCCATTCCCACGTATATGCATGTTTAAGACATAATTACAACGTCTATCTTCCGTTGTTCAACAATGGCTAGAATCCAATGCGGGAGCTAATGCTTCAAAGCACTGCCCATCTTCTAGGTCAAGGTGAACTCCCATTGATTATACCTGATACTTTCCCATATATAAAATATTAAAATGAATAAAAATCAATTATATATATTCGTGTCATATTCTCTATTATAAACTGCTTAGTCCAAGTAGCTTAAGTATGGAAGATTATTTATTGTTTCACTCTCATGTTTAATAGATGGAGTAACAAAAGGACAGAAAAATTCTCTCCTTATTCCAGAAACTTTGACTTCTCTTCTGTGATGAGGAGGAAAAGAATAATTTAATTCCTAAAAGAAAGGTACAAAACGAAAAATGAATCAAAATTAAATTAATATAAGCTAATTACAAAATATTATAAAATTACTGTATAAAATAGAAACCGGTTAATTTTTCCTTTACAAAAAGCTACAGTAAAATTCGCGCCCACGCGCAAATTTTTCATAAGACAAGCTGTTTCAAACCTATAATTTCAAGTAGGATATATAAAATAATATGTAAACAAAACAATTTTTAAATAAAACAGTAATAGAATGATATATATCTTATTAAGGTGTGCAAACTTAAGATATCTATATGTTTCTTATAATAAAAATTTCTACAAAATTTTAAAGATAGTTTGGAGAACCACAGTTGAGATATGATTGGTAAGGGTTGTTGCTGTTGCTCCAGCATGCTTCCCTATTCCTATACCAGAGTTGGGCTTTACCAATAAAATAGAAGCAACCGGGTGGAGTCTTCGTTATTTTGAAGCAGGGACCAAGCAGAAGACTATCAGAGATTTTGTTTCACTTGGAGGACATTGCGACCAATAATTATTTAACGTGCAACAGTCGCTTTTAGACAACACGATGGATCTACATTTAAGCTAGAGTTGGGCTTTACCAATTAAATAGAAGCAACCGGGTGGAGTCTTCGTTATTTTGAAGCAGGGACCAAGCAGAAGACCATCAAAGGTTTTATTTCACTTGGAGGACATTGCGACCAATACTTATTTAACGTGCAACAGCCGCTTTTAGACAACACGACGGATCTTCATTTAAGCAAGGATTCAAACTCACTATCTTCCGATAGTGAAAACTACACTCTAACTAACCAAGCCAACTGCGGCCCTGATTGGTAAGTGTGGTTTAATCTTTGTTTCAATAATAATAATTCAATTTTTTCATAAAAATTTTCGTTTTACTTCACGATAAAACATTTATATGCATAGATATACATTCAAATGGGAAAATTGATCAATTTCATTTTAATCTATTACTGACCGCAGTGGTTTGGGTGGTTAGAAAGTAATTCTCATAATCGGAAGATAAGAGTTCAAATCCCGTTCCAATTGAAGAGCCGCTGTGATTGTTAATGGTTGCTGGGGCACATTAAATATGTCATGGTCGCAAAGTCCTTCATGTGGAATGATACTTATGGGGTCATATCTGGGTCTCTTCTGCTTGGTCCCTGCATCTAAATTACAAAAATCCCCTTTCGGGGATGCGCTGGCACACCTATTGGGTGCCCCCCACCTCCGCCACTTGTTATGCTGACAGGTAGAAATCCTATTAGTCAGGCATTATGTAAAAACATTTCAATTACATTTTTATTAATTATTGACTTCTATAAAAACATGAAAATATCCAATATCTTTAGAAAATAGAAATTAATAGAGAGAAATAGTCTAACAAAAAAATCCACACATTCCGACTATTTTAAATAACCCGATTATTTTTATAACTCGAAAGAAAAATTGATCTTGTCAAAAAGCAATTTATTTAAAATTATAAATTAATTTTTTTTAATTCATTAATTTCTAAAATATGTAAAAAGAGTTCACTTCCCACGATTTCTGATTTCTTAAGCAACACCACTTCCTGAGGTAGTTAAATGATAAAAATATTTAAATTTAAATCTCTATGGAAAACTAGAGAACACATCAAATTTTATTTTCCTTGAACAAAAACAGAATGATGCAACTTGCAATGAAAAGGAAATACTCTCTCTTATCCTTCTCTCCCTCTCTCTCAGTGATTTTAATCATATTATCGTCTCTCCTGGGAAGCGAGGGATGTATTCTGTGCGCAATAAAAGTAATGTCTTCCTGTCCTTAGAGCATAAGGAGCTTATGAGTAGATAGATTACTCCTCAATTAATTTAATTTGCATGCACATTTATCGTACTTAAGAAAACGTATAAAGTAATAAGGGAATAATCATTAGTTTTAAAAAAATATTGGAATGAGACTGTTTTTAATATTTCCCATGGCATGAAGGTAACTGCTTTTATGTGATTCCTTTGTTGTAATTGCTTTAATATTTGGTTTATTTTTGAATGAATACTGTCAGAGTGATTTTTTTAGAAATCAAGGGTTGAATTTAATTTAAATGTTAACGTTTAAGTTAAATTAAATATAGGATGCTAAGTTAAGTTTCGAAATGCCTTAACACAAGGAGATTGATAGTTATGATCATAAAAAGAGGTGTTAAGTTATAGGGAAATGGCTAGATGTTTCGAGATATGAGGCGCTTCAAGCAATGAAGCTGAAAACGCGATTGAAATCTCAACTACAAAGTTGTAGAGCATCCAGTAATTTAATATCTAACCACATATTACTCATATATATATATATATATATATATATATATATATATATATATACGTTGGTTTATGCGTGAGTTTCAACGTAATTATATGATGTTGTGGTTGTATAATGCCTTGCTATTATGATTTTTCCTCTTTCAGAATTACAAGAGGCTGAAGTGATGGTACCCTATATAGTGGGTGGACTATCGTAGACCCAATAGTGGGTATTTGGAATTTAGAAACAGGGATCAGGCAGAAGAACCCCATAGATTTCATTTCTCTTGAAGGACATTGCAACCTTGACATATTTATTAAGCCCAGGCACCATTAGCGAACACAACGGATTTTTGGTTGGATCTAGATTCAAACTCATTACCTTCATCTCGCGAAAGTCAACACCTTAATCAACTAGGCCACTGCTACCATAATTATATTATAAAAGACATAAAAATAAGCAATCAATTGTTTCTAGAAATACTAACCTATCTCAATCTTTTTTTATTTCAGACACACGACTTTTTTTTTTTCGCTGAAAGCAATAGTTGTCTGTTTACAGATTCGTTGCTATATGTAGCAGAATCAGAAGCTATATGCAGGCCAGTGACTTTAAAGATGCTAAATCTCTCCACCACTTTTACATATTTGAAAGATATATAGTTTTTTTTTGTACAAACTTACTTTTTTTCAAATCATTTACATTCCTTATAAATGAATTAGACTTTAAAACACAACGTTGCTTTTTTTAATGTTTTTTTAATACATATTTTTTTATGAATTTCAGAATGCGTGGTCAAAAAATAAATTCAGCACTTTTATTGTTATAAAAGGAGGAGTAAAATTTTAAACTTTAATTGCAATTGTTCAATAATACTAGATAAATATTTGCAGTTTAATGTTTATTGATATAAGCTTAACACAGTTTAGCCTACAATAACTATCTAGTGAGGTTAATATATTCCATATACAAGTTTTAAAAATGCCCATTGGGATAATCTGAAAAATGCAATCTTTTAGAGAAGTTCTCGGATAAATGGTAACCACATCAATCAAATGACGTAATACAAAAGTTCCATTTAAACGCTCATTTCCTCGTAATTTCTTCTTATTAAACTCAACTATTTCTACGTAAAACTCCCTTTAAGATCGTCTGCATTAGAGTTCCATTTTGCGTTACAGTTTATAATTTTTTCCCATAAGACTGTGATAAGATTGCATATTATTAATTTTGATTAACTTAGAATTTATGTAGGTCTCAAAAGTGGATGAAATATGCAATGTAGAAATTTCAAATACTTTACAAAAATCATTTGACTATACAAAATTGAACAAATAAAATATTTTTGATCAGCTCCTTGAAATATGAAATATTTAAAAGTGGTTAAAATGATAACATCACAGTAGTTGCTCGATATATTACACTGATAAAATAAAAACTGTTTCCACTGATCTGTGATCTCTATTTCTATAAAAATAAGATTTAATACAGCTGAATAGGAACTCATACAGTTAAATTTACAGACATTTTTTTACAAGCGAAATTTCAAAAGTATGTTAAATTTTTTGATTTTTTTGTTAAATAATTCATATTTCTTAAAAAGCTAATTTTTTTTATTATGTTAATTCAATTTTCGTACAAAATGTTTTTTAATACTAAATTCTATTAACAAATTTTTAATTTTTTAAAAAATTTTTGACAAAATAATTTTTTTTTGTCAAATACTAAATCATTTAGGTAAAGAATTAAAAAATATTAAAATAATTATATGAAACATTTTTTTGTTTAACTTCTTTTAAGTTTTGGAATATAAAAAATTATCCTAATTTTTATTAAAGTTGTATGATTCCAAATAAATTTTAATGCTGCATAGACGCATAATTTAGTTCATAAATACCGTGAAACAAATTATAAATCTGCTTTTAGTTTTGAAATGCTATGAAATTTATCAATACATAGAATGAATACTCAAATAAAAAATAAGCTAATTTTACTTCAATAATTTAATTTTTAATAAAAATTAGGAACATTTATAGGTAGTGATAAAAATATTAAACTTATCCTGAAATCATTCAGTAAATTTAGAAAATTCACTGCAATGAAAAATTATAAATTAAAATAAATTAAGTGCTTAAAATTGCTTTTTGAATAAAATAATTTATTAACTATATAAAATTATTTATTAACTACAACACTCTAATATTGTTTTTCTTATTTTTATGAATAAATGATAATTAATTCAATTTTATATCGCGATGAAAAAATGATTAAATTTACAACGATAAAACCAGAATATAATTATCAAGACAAGAATATATATATATATATTACAATAAATTTAAGTTACAATAAACAATAAAATTAAGAGTAAAGGTAACCGAAAAATCACATCAAATTCTAAAAATAATGAATGTTAAATTTTCCTGTATATACTTACAATTAGGAATATTATTTTTAAAATTCATTTCAATACATTAATTTAAATTACCTTCGCGAATTAATATTTTTTTTGAAACAGAAAGATTTAAGTAATTTCTTATTTTTATATAATTTATAAATAATTTTTCCTTGTAAAAATTTTAAGTGTGAAGTAAAATGTTTCATACAACAAACTAATTAATTATAATGATACAAATATTTTTTCTTCTGAATCAAAATATTTGCGTTAGAGCACTTGATTCACGTAGTTTTCATGCAATGAAAATCCTTTGCAGAAGATCTCATCTTAATAGTGAGATAATGGATAATATTATTATATTTCTATATATTTCCAGGTTTTCTTCTTTGTGATTCATTGGAATATTCCATTATCTATGAAAAAACAGCAAGTAAGTCAAAAATCAACGTGATATTAAAATTCTTACAGTAGCTTTACCTTTATAATACATCCATTATGATTTTTGAAAGGAAAATTTCATCAAATACCTAAAAATAACGAGCTTTTAATTTACTAGAAAAGTTCAAATACGTTTTCACGATATTTGTATACATTCATGAATTTTTTATTGTTAAAATGGGATGCTTGCGCTTGATGTTTATTTAGAAAAAAACTAATTGTTTCATGAAAAATAATAGGGTATACACGAATGTATGTTTGCATTAGGATATTATGTAGCATAATAATGAAATAAAGTTCGTCGAATTATGTAAGGAAGATGAAGAGACCATAATACATTATTTTGATTTTTGCCATACCCAATATCCAAGGTCTATATTTAATTGCAACAGAAAAATTCGATATTACTTTATATCCTTTTGCCAACTATTATGACTACTTACTGTACTTATGGCATCATTTTAGATTAAATATTTTTAAATCGTAAAAGGCTATACATCGGGACATTCTCTTAGTTTTGAACAATTCAAAGCTCTGTCTTTTCTGCTTCAAAAAACAGAGGTCAAAAGAATCTGTTCGATTACATAGTGCACTGAATACTGCGTATTGCTCTGAGTGAATTACATGCATGGAATAAAACTAAAATGCTGAGAGCTTTGAGATTTCCCTTATAGCTATGAAATTATTAAATGGAGAATTCTTGACTACTTTAATCAACTGTTCCAACACATTTTCGACTGTCTATTTTTTGGGAAAGGCGAAAAGGCATTCTCCGTTATAGACCCTTACTCAAAATTCATAAAATCAAAAATTTTCATTTAAACATTTTACTATGAGAATTTAAAAGGGGAGTCCGAGAGGAAGAAATGTTAAATAGTATAAAAAGAAATTTTGCTATAGCAAAAAGTAAAAAATATAAATAGATTTGTAAACTGTATTAGTATAGATGAAATATTGTACTTTTTTTTTTAAATAAATTTAAAACTATGTTTCTTTTTCCAATTAATTCCTTTTCAGATTGTTCTTAAAATTTTAAAATGTCTTCCTGATTTATTTTTCATGTGGAGATTATTTGAAATTTAAATATTGGAAAATAAGATTTTTCTAATTTGTTTCAACAAATCTATAAATTTTCTGGATTAGTTGGTTGATTAGTTTCGTTGTTTTCTACATTTTACATTTAGTTTTAATTAGATTGAAATTAACCTTTTACAATGAATTGAGATAGATCCACACTTGATTTGGAAATTGGACTCACGAATTGCTGAACCAGAATACAAAGCTCTAATTATTCTACTGACAACTTGCCTTGCTTTTCTCAAGGGGTTCATTAGAATATATTAATGCAAGACACACAATGATTCACAGTTAAAAAGTTTCTTATATTATAACTAAGCATTAATCAGTTCTTTTAGAGAAACAGCAGAGTTTATTAAGAATACTTATAATAGAAATAAATTGGTAATAAATGTAATGTTTAAAATATTTTCAAATTTTAAATTTATTGGAGGTTACAAATAAAGGACAATATCGGGTGTCCAAATGGGTTATAAGAGAAACAAGTATTAAAAGTATTTATTAAAAAGATATCTAAATTGTATTTTATATTTAGCGCTCTTCTTAACGAATATTGTCGTTAGAATGTCTTGATTAACTTTAGGAAAAATATTTTTATAAAATCATTGTTATACTTTAACATTTATAAACAAAATGTCCCTAAAAATAAAAATATATTGTACCTAGAAGGAAAAATATACTGAAAATTTCTCAAAAAATGAATTGATATTTGGAACGATTATATTTCTTAGGATAAAAACAAGGGAGCAAATCAAACATACAGTAACAGTAAAATTTTTTGGTAAAATTAACTAATGAATTAGAGAAAAAGACTGTTTAAGGAACTGTAAAGAACAAAATAAGCTACGAAATTTCTTACAAAGCCGTATTTTCGAATTCAAAAATGAAATTAATTTAGAAATTAATTAATAAGCTAAAATAATTAAAAAAATTATTTCTTTTTTCAATGATTGTTGCGGTAGTTGGTATTTATAGGTAGATCGATTGTTGATATAGTAGTCGCAAGCCTGGCGTTGGGTTCTGCGGTGCACTACCATCTAGATCCTTCCGCCATTTAGAAAGTCTCCGTAATTTAGAAGCAGGGATCACACAAAATACTTCTAATATTTGACCTTGCTATCACAGAAGTATCATTTTACTTGGAAGACATTGCCACCTCAACCCATTAAACGAGTCCCAGTCGTTTTAGTGAACACGCAAGGTTTTCAGATAAGGCAAATTTTAAACTCCCTACTTTTTGATAATAAGAAAAACACCCTAACTAACTAGGGCATTGTGACCTCAATGTAGCTAATATTAATATGTATCAAGTTTAAATGATGCAATTTCCTGTTGTGTGAAAAAAAAGTACTTATGCCAATGTATTCCAAAGTGCACCTGATGTTTGTCTTTAATTCTATTTCTTCATTTAGATTCATAGAAAGTTTTGAAACAGTTGTATGATAATACTAGTAAAAAATTTCAGGATTACCATGATAGAAGCAAATTAGAGAATGTCTTTATAAGTAAATTTATTATATAACAAGAAAGCACTATTTAAAGAATAAAAAAACTTAATTTTCAATTTAAATAAATTATTGATTTTCTTCTATTTAAAAAATTATCGCTTCATACAAGAACGACAAACAAAATATTATAAATTTAATATTAGGTGTACTCCAAAATGCAACATATTTTTGCAATACAACATTGTTACACGCATAAAACATGAACTGCAAAACAGTGTTAACAGTTACAGTTAATATTTCATTACATAAATTAGACTTACAAATTAAAATTTAATTTCATGCTTTTTAATGATAGTGTAAAACATTGACTATAAATGTTAAAGAACATACATAAGCCACCGAGGCTTAGCCATTAATAATAATGTAAATGTTAATGATTCATTAATACTACAAATAAAGTTTGATCATACATAAGAACCATTATATATAATTTCTTCATTTTTAGAAAGAAATAAAAAAATATGTAAAATAAAGTTAAAGTTATTTTATTTTGAAATTTCCTTATGTAGAGATTAGTGAAGGATAACTTTAAAAATAAGTATCTTATTTTTTTTCTAAATATTGACGCAATTTCTTTGTCAATACATTTGACCTTGTAAAAAATTAGAACAAGATGTTTGTGAGTATGGCAATTTACTTCAAAAACAAAGAAAAGTTTCTGATAACAGAAAAATAAATAAATACAGAAATCACACTTTAAATTATAGATATACTTGAAGCATTTTTACTACTCGTCTAAAATCATTCAAAATTCATCAACTAAAATCACTAAAAATATTTGTAAAAAGTCAATGACAGTAACTAAAACTGTCATTAATAAAAAAATATGTAAAATAAAGTTAAAATTATTTTATTTCGAAATTTCCTTATGTAGAGATTAGTGAAGGATAACTTTAAAAATAAGTAATCTTATTTTTTTCTAAATATTGACGCAATTTCTTTGTCAATACATTTGACCTTGTAAAAAATTAGAACAAGATGTTTGTGAGTATGGCAATTTACTTCAAAAACAAAGAAAAGTTTCTGATTACAGAAAAATAAATAAATACAGAAATCACACTTTAAATTATAGATATACTTGGAGCATTTTTACTACTCGTCTAAAATCATTCAAAATTCATCAACTAAAATCACTAAAAATATTTGTAAAAAGTTAATGACAGTAACTAAAACTGTCATTAACTTTTTACAAAATAATAATAATAAAATTAATAAAACTAAAAAATATCCAACAATAATAAAACTAAAACATATACAAATTCACTTAAAATAATTGAAGTCGTTTAATAACAAAAAATATATGATGTTATGAAAATAGATAAATTAATATTACATAATCACTTATAATTGATGAATTCAGCTAAACTATTATTAAATTTCTTTAGTTAAGAACTAAACATTACTTCAGTTACAGTTACTTATGAAACAAAACGTTTTAAAATTTACCGAAAATGATGAAAATACGGTAATGTAAATGTTAAAGAGTACTTAATTTCTAGTAAACTTGTTAAATATCTCAGGTATACTTTAAATTATATTTTAGGAAAGTAAATTATATGTAAGTTCTTTTCTTTTAAAAAATCATATTTCTATAATGTGTTTGCAACGAATTGAATATTTAAAAAAACTAAAAATTTTGTAATAATTGTAATATTGCAATTTTACCGTAATTTTACGAATTTAATCTTCGTAAAGAAATCTTATAAAGATCTTATATATATCTTGTAAGATTATTTTCTATATATTTTGCTTTGCACTCACATTAAATATTTACAAAATTTTGAAAATATGGCTATTTATATAATAAACAATTATATATCTATCATGATATTTTTTTAATATATTAATATTAATAATGTTGTAAGATGATTGATAAACTACTAAATCTGTAAAATCTTATATCTTAGAGAAGGAAAAATAACTCTGAACATCATCAATTCGCAAAATTAAAGATATTTGTTGTTGTATTAGTTTCAATAAAAATAATTGCTTTGATAATATCAGGGTCTTCCTAATCTTCTTTTAGTCCAGTATACTTCATTTTCTCTATAGACTATATTTTACAATTTTATTTCAGCATTTGCAGTTAATTTACATCGTAATTAACATTATGTTGATCCACTGTAAAGTTGCTTATGCTGCAATGCACATCTTATCATAACTCTCCTCTCAGATATCTGATACGCGTGGCTCTTATCCTTATCTTTTAAAATTGTTCTCCATGCGAAACCGCTAAAGATGGCAAAAAATATACACAGCATTGTATCCTCAATTCTTTCCACATTCTCACGTATTTTTTTTAACTAACAATATTTACTATGTTTTCCATATTTTCTAAAAAGAATTGTTTAACAAATGTATTTTCGGTTTTCCCAATACTCCGCTGATCAGGAATAGACTGGAACATAAATAAAAGTGTCAGGACTTCATATTCAAGCATTTCTCAACGAATGAAATTTTCCAGCATTTCACATTTCTTTCAATTTTTTTACAGACCTCATTTCGTGGTGGAAAATTAAGTTTTGTGAAGCATAATTGTCAAAATATTATTATTGAAATATTTAAAAGTATTATTGTTAAAATATTTTTATAGAAAAGTAATATTAAAAATGTATAATTAAATCAAAACAAGTAAATACTTACACAAATCGAAATTTTTCTACGAACACTAGGTACATATTTTTCATTACAAATTATAGCCAGCTAGTTTTCTAAATGTAAAATGAACTTTTTAGTTAACAATTCAAAATAATGAAATATTTTTTATATTTGAATAATTAATTTTCTTTTTACGGATCCTTATTAATTTTTTAAGTCTTTACTATCAGGAAAATTATTTTAAGAAAAATATATTATTATTGTACAACCTAAAAATACAAGATTACAAAAACTAATAATATTCTCGTATTAATGCCAGTTTTGTAATATACTTGCAGGTAAAGTAATTGATTGATAATGATTTAGAATACCATCATTTTAATCGAAATAAAGTTTATGTGCATTTTTGATTACTTTTTATGTGTAAATACAGTTTTACAATCAATAGTAGTATAAAAGCTAGATATAAAAATAAATGTTTTTCTGAAATTTACAACAAAATACATAAAAATTTCTAATATTTTTTCATTTTATCTAAATTCCTTTAAAAAAAAAACTATTAACAAGATTCAATAAATTGTATGATATAAAATATTACTTTTGTTTATATAACATCATTAACAACACAATTAAATGCATTAATGCATTCAAGTTAATAAAGCACATCTAAATGCTTAAAATTATTACTTTAGTTCTTAGTAACAACAATCTGAGAGTAAATATTTATTTTAATGCAAAAGCAGACAGCCGGCTAGATCACAATAAAAACAAACAACACAGCGAAGCATTTATCTTCATATATTTAATGCTTAATTATCGGATTTTGCAAACGCAATCACTTCATTTAAGCTACACAATAAGAATGATCCTTAAACGAAAGAAATTCTACAGAAAAATGAAGACACCGATTTTCGAGGGGGGCAGAACCAAGAAACGTTACGGACATGTGACGTCATATAGCTCCGCCTCTTCTGACCGCTCCCACTTCCGGTTTTGTTGCGAAAGTCAGAGCGGGATCTGATTTTCCGAACAGTTGTCGAAACGAGCGGATGTGTGCGCTATGAAAGCAGAAGACATGCTTCTATAAAGCACGTGCATTACTTAATTTTAATTGTTAAAGTGAATGTTTTAATTTGATACAAAAATCTTTAATTGCTTTTTCTCACTGAGCAGGTATTATATCTGGGAGAAATAGATTATGTTTCTGTTTTAGTTGTGGAATTTTCTAGAGGAATTATTACAATACAACTCCTGAGCAAATTGCATACTAAATAAATATGGATTTGTAAAGATTTTATATCTGTAGTTTTCCCAGGATTTTTATAAATTACAAGGATAATATTTTTTCTGTGTAAACAAACAGCTACAATAATAAGTCATATTGTATGCAATTAGCGAACAAAGACGCAATATAAACTATGCATTCCTAAAAAAAGCCAAGTTGAATTTAAAATGATAAAAATCCAAAAATATAATACACTTAAATTTTCTTGAAGCTTTCTTTTGGTGTTCTGTAATAATTTTAAAAAGTACATTATTAGCTGCTTTTGCACAACTACGTGATGCCTAATCTATTAGTGGCTTTTATAACTTTTGGTATTGCACTCAATTAAAACAATTTCCAAACCGAAACTGATACTTTCTTTGTAATGGAGCAGCTAACGGAATTTGTTTCTAAGTCCTTCAATCCAGATAGACCGCTGTCTACTACAGTCAGCAACTTCCCCCACCTGCTGGCCAGCCGACCAGGTGGTCCTCGTTCTCTTCATAGTGTGGTAGATAGGCTATCAGCCCCGCATATGTTTCCGGGACTCGCCCTGGCTCATTCAGCGATGGGGCTCAGCCTTGCTCAGGGGCCGCCCCTGCTGATCCCACCACCCCGTCCCGCAAGCGGGGGAACCTCGTCTCCGTCGAGCGTTCTCACGGACAAGGAAGATCGGACGAGAGAAGACGACAGCAACGATCGCCATGGTAAATATATTTAAGTATTCCGTAACCCTATCCGTCAAATCGCAAAGAACTATATTGTTTATTAAGATTTCATTTTTATGCAATTTTTTAAAAAATGTTTATTTTCTAAATAAATATTATTTATTATTTAATAAAATTTATCAAATATTATTTCAATAATAAATACTATTTAAGTATGCATGGTTGAAAAGGCTTTATTTTTTATGAGAAAATTAGATTTGTGTGAAAATTCCTCTGTAAGAATTAAGAATATTTATTATTTTGAATTCACCTCACTTAGTTTCCTTTATAGATATTTTTGTAGATATTATATTAAATTCACAAGGTTATTTTTGTTGAAAATGTATAATTAAAGAGGTAAGATTCTCAATTCTTGAAAAATTAAATGTAAGCTTTTGTAAACTATATTGATTTGACATTCATTAATGCTGAATATCGCATTTAAGAAGTATTTTTAGTTACCATAGAAAGATGATATCAATTAAGTACAAATTTTAATTTTATTTTAAAGATACATACATACACACACACACACAAAACTAGAACAGGAACAAAGTATAATTAATTATGTTAAGTCACTTATTTATTTTTTTAGATTTTTAAAAAAAGTAGTAAATGAATAACTTAGCAAAATTAATCTTCTAATATTTTACTTTCTTTAATAGTGAAAAATTTCATTACTATTTAAGTTATTTGACCAAGTTAAATATTTATAGCTTTGATAACAATATTCTTAAGTTAATACTCCTAATTTAAAATGAAATTTATTCCATAATTAAAACTTCCTTAAAAAATTTTCATAAAATTATTTTACTGTAAAATTTATTAATTAAAAAATTTTTTCTCAAAATTAATTAAATTTTATCATAATTTAAACGAAGTCACTGTTTTATTTCTGTTTTTATACATCCCGTACTCAAGACATTTTAGATGCTTAAAATTTTATGCTAATGCAATAGTAAAAATTCATATGAAATGTAAAAATTTTAATTCTCTGTAAATCTAAACTTTCATATGAATTTAGGAAAAATATTTAAATTTACTTGCTAGAGGAAACGAAGTTCAAAATTATTTGAAAAGTTTCAATTTACAGGCCAGTTTTTCTGTTAGCATTGGTTTAGTACTTCGAATGAAACATCGCAATTAAAAGGTGTAATTGAGTTTAATACAAACAAGAACTAACATTACTTTGAACATATTGTTTATTTACTCTGTTCAAACAACCATCTATTTTTATTTTTAATTTATTATGTACTTTAATAATCATGTGATTACATAAAATATCTTACAATTTTCTTCATTTTATAATTAGAATAATATAAAATATGTGTGAGACTAATATAAAAATTTAGTACAGAAGTTTGAGTACGAAGAGTATTTTCACTCACAAAATTATTTATGCTTTTGTTTCCGGAAAAACTAAATTTATAAAATGCTTAACTTGTAAATCAATTGAAGAAATAGACTTTGAAGAGGCTGGATTGTGGTTAAAATACAGGAATCATAGAGAGTAAAGTCTTAAATTTGTTATTGATTATTTATTATAAAACATAAAAGGAATACCAAAAAGCCTAAAAACTTAGAATAAATTTTACTTTATATTTTTATCACTACTATTTGAAAAATTACTTATAAAATTTCAACTAGATGATAAGAACTTTCAAAAAATGTTAAACCGTAATCCAAAAGTTTATCACTTGATTATACACTCAAAAAATTTTTAATTTATAATAGAAATATCAAAAACAATTAAACTTGATCCTGAAGTTTCAAATAAGTACTGGTCTGAGCAATCTTTTATATATTTTTCAAATATTTTTAAGTTTTGCAATAACTATTTCTTTTGTAAGTATGGAAAATATTTAGAAAAAATATCAACTAAATTTTTAAAAAATCAGAAATAAAAGTTTTAGTTTTTGTAAATATTTTATAAAATTTTTCCCTGTAATTAATAAACATATGAGTTTTAAAATTTTCTTTTAAGCAATTAACATGTAAATTTATAAATGTTAGTTTTCCATATTTTTAAAATACATAAATCCTATGGTTATACCAATTATGAAATATTATTAGAAAAATCATATCAATCATATTCATTTATGCTTATTGCATAAGAAACATATTTAAAAAAGTGCTTATTAAAAAGTGTTAAACATGAAATACGTAAACTTTAAATGTAGATGTAAAATAAAATAATGTATGTCACTAAAACTTTAGCTTAAAAAAATTATTTGAGGAATATTTTTAAACAAAATTTGAATTTTATATGATAAAACTTATCTTTGTATGCCTAGGTATAAATTACTTTACATATAATTAATAATTTTATTGTATAATGACACACATATGTATTTAAACTATAAAATTTGCCACAAAAAATATGAATCATAAAATATTTTTTCAGTTAATATTTTATGAAAAAATTAAATCCCCGTTTCCAGTATTAGATTTTTCTCAAATAAAGTCTTTTCTTTAAAATTAAAAAAAATATTTATCAACCTTACTATAATTATATATCAATGTTTGACATTGAATAAATAAGGATTTTTCTAAACTCATACAGTTAGATAACAAGAATTAATGGAATTTGAAATCACATCACACATATTGCTGAATTAGTTTCATCAAAAATTTTATACTGTATACTTTCTTTCTTCTCTGTATAATTATCTGTTTTACATAAATTCACTTTTCTTATATTAATGCGGTTTGTTGATCAATAATTAAAGAAATCGGAACTTTAAATAGAAATTAGATCCTTTATAAATTTTCTTTTTTTAAATTAATGTAATTTACTCAATAGTAATTAATGAGAATGGAATTTTAACTAAAATTATTTATTCTCTCATATAATTTTTTTTCTTATGTCAATGTAATTTATTTAATAATAATTGATGGAATTGGAACTTTACCAATAAGTCAGTCTTTTCCCCGATAGTCAGATTTCTGAATTTTCGTAAATGTAACTTTTCCTTCGTAGTCGAGAATATGTAAGGAAAACAATTTGCGTTCTGCGAATGTTTGCTGGGACAACTCTTACAAGTTCTTCCTTGCTAATGTATAAATAAACGAAAGTAAAATGTCTTTCCTTAATTGTTAACAAAATTATTAAATTGATAATTTAATATTAATTTCAAGAGGAGCGATCCCAATATTCTTTTTCATTATAATTTTAGAAATAAATTTATGATATTGAAATTTCAAAAATCGTTGATTTTAGGATTCAGAAATTAATTTTGTAATTTCAAACACTCACATTATTTATGCAAATATTTAGTCATATAAAATCGAAATCAAATACGACAGTAAATCTTATTTACAAAATCAAATTACAGACTGTATGATTGAGAAAAAAATGTTATGACTTCAGCATGAAATGGCATAAAATTGGAAATGACAAATACACAATTTTTTGATAGTTATTTATAAAACAACTTAAAATTTATTAATTACACATTCATTATTAATAACTTATACTACATATTATTATCTGAAAATTTTCACACTGCAATTTAAAATTATTATTAAGGAATCATTGAAATTTTCCAGAGATTTAAATGCTCTATAGAAATTTAAAAATGATTATTCTCTACTTCTTACTTTTTAATTCACCGAAATTTCATTTAAAAAAAATTACCAAAAGAATTTTGAGTGCTTAGTAAATTTTGATTTCATAATAATTTTGTAAAAATACTTTTGTTTTCATCGAAACTTGCTCATGAAATTTTCTACTTATTTATGAAATTTCTATAAAATTTACTGTCATATAAAAATAATAAGATAAAAAAAAAACTTCCCTAACACATATTAAACAAATTTTTAGAAATAAACTTTTTGTCTGAAATTTTAAATTGTAGAAAAAAAGTCATTATTTTGATCAAAATAAAAACAATCCATCATTTTTTCAACTAAGCTCCTTTGTGTATTTTTTCATCGAAAGTAATTTATATTCATTTTGAAATTATTTTTAATTGAGTTTTTATTAATATTAATTGTAAATAAAGAATTTTTTTATTTTCGAATATTTTTTATTAATAATTAATCAAAAATATAAAATAAACTTAGCGGAAGAATTCTGATTTTTAATGTGTGATTGAGAAGTCATGAGATCTTTTTCGGAAATTCTCTCAAAAACGAAATAGCATTTATTAATATAATCTTATAAAACATAAAATTTACGTTTTTCTCCATATGACTTTCCCAAAGTAAACGTGTTTTCTGCTTCTTTATTTAACAAGCTTGTCAACACAAGTGTCTTTAACAATACGCTTAAAGCTTTGAAAATCTTTCAGGGAATGCCACTTTGAAAAGAGTGGAAACTTTTTCTGGTAATAGAATTAAAGCCTAGAGTTTGTTTCCCCAATTAACTAACCCCAATTCTCCGGCCTAATCTAATCACAGTGTGAGACAGGTGAGAGCGGTTAGGCAGGAACTGATTAGCCATACCTAATTAGAAATTGATAATTTTCTACTTAATGAAAAGTAACTTGATTAATTCCTCAATAAGAAATATTAGAGAGATTTGAAGAAAATTTTGCTTACCCAATTAATATTAATTAAAATGACTCCAAAATGCTCTATTCATAAAAGTTTGCTTTTTATGTTTGTGGGATTATCCAAACGAATTTATAAATTAATTCTACTTTATTTACATTTTTAATTAAATCTATTTGTAATGAACATTTATACTAACTAATCAAAATATTTATATACTTTAATATTTAATTATATTTAGATCTACATAAATGAAATTTTGATTTTCTCTGTACGTTGACTTTTTGTTCCAGGATGAAATAAGAAGGATTTCTGGGATTAGAATTAAATTTTTATGTGGATGTTGATGTCGATAATTTTAACTATAAGCACAATGATAAATTTCAAAAATATTCATTACAGAGTAATTGATTTAAAACGTAATTAACGTAAGTTTGAAAACACTGTAAAGTTGTTTACGTCACAAATCATAAAGTTAAAGAACCCTAATCGCTTTAAAAATGGAAACGCGTATAGCTTTATATACCCCTTCTTTTTAAAATGTTATCTATGATTGACAAATAGAAGTGGAGTAAGAATGTGCGTGTAATCAGTTACCTGCTTATTTTTACATAATATGTTTTTTTAATGGCATTTACATTTTATTGTATTAAAAAAAATATTTTTTTCCCATAGCAGCAAATGCGTTTTCAGTTTTCCCAATAATAAATAGGGTTTTAAAAATAAGCTAATGATCTTAAATGCATTGAAATGCGGACGAAAAGAGTCCTGCCTCTTAAATATTCAACAACTTAGCCTTTAAAAAGAATTTTCAAAAATTTCCCACCTCCTTTCATTTGTTTCTATGCATGATATTTTATTATATTGAGCAAAACGGCGACATTAAGCAGTTTTCTACTGCACAATATGTACTCATTCACATTAACAGCATTTGCTTTTTTCTGTAAAGCGTGCTTTCAATACGTTTATAGAGTTGATACTTCAAGTATGCCTTCCTTATAAGCATAATCCTTTTAATGCAATGTAAGACTTTAAATAATATGCATTCGTTTGTGAAGGAATGCATAACTTTATATGAATTCGAAATTTATTTGAATGCTTGATGTTTAATTTAACACAAAAGGTGACATTGATGGATGGATTTTTTGATTTTCTAAAAGTAAACAAAATAATAAAAATTAAAAATCTGACACAAATAAAAATTTTAAATTATATACATACATACATATATATATATATATATATATATATATATATATATATATATATATATATATATATATATATATATATATATATATATATATATATATATATATATATATATTACTTAATGTAAAAAAACTCTGTCACAGATAAAGTATAAATTTAACGAAAAATAAATTAAACCTTTGTATTGATTTGGAACTGTTGTATATAAAGAATTTACACAGATATAATTTTCGTGGATAAATAATTTGTACATATATCTATTCACATATATTTATAAATTTACTATTATTTAATAAATTTACATACTAAGGATATACACGAGCATTTATCATTAATTCATATGTTACACACACACAAGCACATTATTATTATTATATAATATGGTTGCTATAGCACTGGATCATTGATTCTTAATTTTACAAACAATTAGGCTTGCATAAATAACACGAGCATTGGTAATCTTGTTATTTTGTTATTTGTAATCTTATCACCTGACTAGTTTTTCTTGGGTGAAGCTTACTGAATCATTTTGCAATTTATGTTAACTTTTTTTAATGGATCTTAATCACATATTTCTTTTTGTTAATTATATAATTTATATTTTTTTCACAATTTGAATTTGTTTTCTAATTGAGAATTGCTTACGGGTTTATTTCCTATTTCAAATCAATATAATTTTGTCTCGACAAAAATCACTCACATATTTTTAAAAAATCCATATCTTTAAAATAATTTATGTTATATACTTAAATGTCTTGTCTCTCTCTCTCTCATGAGATTATTATTCTTAAAGTATTGTTCAAATTGGACACTATTACTTGTTTAGTTGAAATTTTATTTTAGGGCTTACATATTTAGTTTATTTCTAAAAGCTTGTAACTTAACTGAAGAAATAATAAATTAAGTTTTATTTAAGAATTTTTCTTATGATAATATATTTTTGATTGTCTCGTATAATGTGATCATTGTTTTTTTTATTATCTCGTATATTAAATTTAGTAGATATTTTTCTTCTGGCTAAGCAGGAAATATGAATAATATTCATTTCTCTTTTCCAAACTAAATCCACTTTGCTAATTAAAAATAAGAATAAATAAAATATTTGAACTAAATTAAAAAATTCTTGTGTTGCAAATGATTATTGAAAATCTGTAAAAAAGTGAATTCTGGATAAAGGTTTTTTAATTATTAAATGCAAATAAAAATATAAGTTATTTAATTAAATGCGTGTGCTGTGTCTGAAATAGAAAGAAAACTGAATAAATCATTTTGTTCTTATTAACTTTTTATATGCGTACTTTTTAAATTTAATAATATATATAGGATAGACAAAAAGATTAAAAACTGTATGGAGTATTTTTTAAACGTCTATTGGGCATTTGTCTTCGCGGAAAATTTTTTAGCTATTGTAGGTCATTTTTATGTGTTACAAAGGAGGAAACCTGGAAAACTGAAATAATTGACTGAGACAGACGTTCGAGTAGAAAACAGAAACGGAACTTTCATTTCCCATTGATCAGCAATGGCTAGGATCAAACCAATTAGCTTTCATTGCGGAGACGCTGTCTTATCCTTGGTAAACTATGAGCTTATATACACCATAAAAAACTATTATATCAAAACTTGCTATAATTTAAAAGCTAATATTAATTTGATACCAAAACAAATAATGATATTTACTTCTTTCGTAGAGAATGAATTAAGTAAGCTTTTCATTAGAAAATAAAATCCCTGTTTATGTTTAAATACTATTTTCAGTGCTTTTCACTAACTTAATTCTTTTTCTAAATATTAAAAAAAAGAAAGAAAAAAGAAAAGGATGACAGTTTTTTAAAGATAAATATTAACACAAGCAGCTATTACAGCATATTATCATATTACAGCTCAATGTCTTTCATTTACGTATCAGTTTATCATTAAAAAATCTTTTAAATAAAAAACAGGGAAAAAAATCCCTCTATTTCCCCCTTATGATCATGTCAACACCAATAGACTCAATGCCGCTTTCAATAAAACTCGCACCCTAAAAACCTGCATGGGGAATGAGGGGGAAAAATAAAATAAAGCAAAAATTAAGGGGACTCGAGAGGGGGTAAACCAGGGTGAGGGGGTGTAGTACGAGGGCAAAAAATGTGTATTAATTCAGCACGTATGCAAACGTGTCCATCAGTTTTGTAGAGTTGGGAGCCAAATTGGATGCGGCGTTTTGCGGAAAGCTCGTGGTATTTTCTTTGCTTTTTTATGATGGGTTTCCGAAGGAATGGCGCACCCCTATATTGGACCAACGTTGGTACGATTTTGGAAAGGGTTTGAGGAGAGATATTAGGTGTGAAGGGTAGTCTTTCAGAATTCATCGTTGATGCTCTTTTCTTACGGAATGGGGCGAAAAGGTGCCGTGATTTCTTTCCACTGTTTTCAATGCAAAGAGAATGAAAGAGAATATTTCTAACAAATTTATTCCACTTACAACTATATATATATATGTGTGTGTGTGTGTGTGTTGTGTAATGTACATACATTAAATACTTAATCATAATATAAAATTAAAACATTTTGTGATATCACCTTGACCAAAGAAGGCTTATAATTTTTCTACACAAGTAAATTTGTCTCGTAATTTTTCTTATTTTCTTTTTTTTTAAGTGCAATCATTTCCTTTAAATTTTCCGTATTAATATGTGATATATTTTATTAAGCAAAATGATGTAAGTGTACAGCATTGAAATTATATTTAAGATTTATTTACTTTAAAAATTAAATATCTGATGCAGAAGTAATACATCTGAGGTTACTTTTCTTTGATGCGCCTTTTTTATTTAAACATACATATTTTGAAAATTGATGATATTTTACTTGATAATCAGTATAATATTCGACATCTTTGTTTTCCATTGAAGAAAATGAGAATAAGTGTACAAATTAGCGTATAACGTGACTTAAAATTCTGTCGGTCAAGAGTAAGAATACGAGTCATTAACAGAAACAATTCAACAGCGCATTTTCATCAATTGTAACTTATACAGATATACGGAGATGAATAGAAGTGCCCGAGGAGCTGGTTCGTTATTATTTACTTTACATTTTCAAAGGGGACTTATGATAAGCTATATCAAGTTGTTATTGCACCAGTGTACTTACCTGTAGCTAGACTTGAATTGGGCTATATCAATTAGTGGAAGCTAGTGACGGAGGTGTCTTCGTAATTTAGAAGCAGAGATAAAGCAGTATTTGATCTGCCACCTCTAGAGATATTATTTCACTAGGAGGACATTATGACTATGATATATTTTAACGCACCCCAGCCAATTTGGCGAACATGACGTATCTTCGTTAAGTTGGGATTCGAACTTACTGTCTTCTGATACTAAGAACGCTCAAACCAGCCAAGTCACTGTGGTAGAGGTCAAGTTGCTGAATATGTCAAGCTTTTGGTGATGGTGCTGAGAATGAACATAATGTGAGTTATTAGCTTCAGAAATTCAGACTCGGAGATGGAAACCAATGAGACCGACTTACACTAAGCTTTCACGAATCTTTTTGCGACCAAAACTCCCGAATTTTACCTTTTACATTGATCACAGTTAGAGACAAGTTTGAAATAAAAAATGCTAGAAGTTGAAAGAAATTATTTCGAGGACAAACAGCTGACTACATTTTCTGTAATTAATTTTCGTTTTGGGCTATCAAAAATGGCAAGACGTTTATCGGTCACTTTATGATTTTGGGCTTATAATTCCAAAAAAACTGAAACAAAATACTCGTGTATAAGCAATAAACATTTAAAGCGATTTCTTATTTTTTAAGATTCTAAATCATTTCTAAAATGCCTTAAAATTTACAGTATAATTTACATTGTCTCGAAAATTTTATCTTATTTCCCTATTTTCATAATATATTTATAAAAAAAATACAAATATTAGAAATAAAAATTTTTAAATATTAGGTGGGTTTTTTTCGTTTTTTTTCTACTTTATCCTATGAAAAACAAGAATTACAATTAGTTAAAAATAATATTCACAACTATTATAATCTTTCAGATATTAAATTCTCCACTTTGTTAAATATATTTACACTGAAAAATATTATCGGAGTTGATACTATACTTTCTTCTTGAAAACTGCACGATTACTTCATTTTTTTCACAAAATCTTCTTATATCGATGTAAAACATAATGAAAATCTTTGAAATATAATATGACATTATAAATTTGAAAAACATAATCATTTAGTTCCAGAAAATTTGAGTGCAGGTTTGGTAGTTGAAGATACATCCATCAAAATAGCCTCATTCAATTTTTTTAATCGACAATTTATCAGCTTCCATGACTAGGCAACAATCTTATCTATCAGAACACTGATTCAAAATTATTGAATTTCGGATACATTAAAATTTCATAAGAATAATTTAATTATCATAAAAATAATTAATAATCAATAACTACATAAAAATAATTTATGAGTAAATTAATGCCCATAAAACATAAGAGATACTAGCAGAAATGCTAACAAAAGAAACACTTATATAAGAAATTAAACTATATTAGAAGCTTCACTAATTACCAACTTGTGAGTTTTTATAGCTTGAAATCAATCTTATCTATCAGAGCAATACTTCAAAAGTAAGGAATTGTGGCTTCAATAGCTTCATAAAAATAATTAATAAACAATAACTGCATAAAAATAATTTATGCGTAAATATAATACTTACGAAAAACGTAAGAGACACTAATATTAGAAAGAGATGCTAACATAAGAAATGTTAATACATGAAATGCAATTACCACATCAACTTTACCCAAATATATAAATCAGCAATTTGCAAGCTTCTATAGCTTGAAATCAATCTTATGTTTCAAAAATCTACTTCAGAAATATTGAGTTAACGCTAAATGCGATCAATAACTTCACAAAAAAAAAAAATCATGGATTCAAATAATATCTATAAAAACACGGGGTACTAACGCGGATAATACAACTACCATAACAGCTTCAACCAAATATATTAATCACTAATTTGCGAACCTTCATGGTTCAAAATCAATCTTATCTATCAAAACACTACTTCAGCAATGTTGAGTAACGGCTGATAGTGACCAAAGACCACAGCAAAAGGTCTGTTTCCAAACAAACCTTCCTCTCGGAGCTTCCTGTCCCCTCGTGGGACGAAAAAAAAAACTCTTATTGAATTACGCTTACCAAATCAAGATCGGGATGTAGAAGGGGATGTTCGAACATGACTGGGAATAGGAGGGGGGCTCTGAAATCGGTGAGGTAAACTATGTGCGTGTGTGATGATTTCTCCCCCCCCCCTTACCATTGTCCCTTACCCCCGATCTCTTCCTATTCGATATGCTGATATACAATTTGTGTTATCAGATTTAGCACGCTCTCTTGTGTTTTCCCCAAACTCATATTACATCAATTCGGATGTATGCAGCGATCCGTGTTACGTTATTTTATTAAGATATGTGTAAATGGTGTCAAGGTCTCGCATCGCATGTTGAACAACTACTGAGTTTTCACAGTTTGTTAGAAAAAAATCTTCATTTTAAAAAAATTTGTAAATTTTTCATAAGTCTTAGTTTTGATAGTCATGACTGAAGGAGGATTTCCATGTCCTCATAAATTCTGCACTGGATGACAAGTATTTTATTTTTTGATAATAAGACACATTATGCTATATCGATGTATGAAAAATTTAAAAATAGCCTAACAATGTCTATTTTGTTCAAAATTAAGCAAAATGGTTGCTCTTCGCAGACTTGTAATATCTAATATAATATTACAAATATATAAAGAGAATGATATAATGCTATTGTTGGTTGGTCTTTAGTAATTTCATTTAGTAATCAAATGTTTAATAATAAAATAATTCAACTGCATAGTATATTATGGCTATTTAAAAGTATAAAATCATAAGCACACACACAATAATATCGTGCTAATACATTTGAAAGGATTATTTTATTTTGCTTGGAGTAAATTGACCACAATGTTTTTCTAAGCCCGGATGCCCTTAAGATATATCAATTCAGAGCTACACTGGACGAAGGTGAATGGCATCTCATAAAAGAGGGGTGATGGATTTGCCCTCTTCTCCCCCAAAAGCAAAGGAATAAGGAAAAACAAACACAGAGAGAGGAAAAAACCTCTATACTGAACCATGATTTGAACACGGGACCTTCTGCTTCGAAGATTAGGACGGTAACTTCTCTGCCATCGATCAGCTTAGCCAAAAACCTTAAAAAAATTAAAAATAAGGTATATATAATTTTTCAATATTAAAAAATATTAAATTTATCAAATACCTGTGATTTTCTCATAGGATTTTGCCAAAATGGCTGTGGATGGGTTATATAATTCAGGTATATAACTCATCAGGCTCTCCTGGTAGCTCAATCCTTCAGTTCACTAGTTCATTCGTTCAATTCTTACCATGGGTGATGTTGTTTTAGTAATTCGGACTCAACTTTATATAGTCTGGATGGTTCATAATTTTTGTGAAATGCTTATCAATCATTGAATTTATTAAACTATAATAATTAAATTTTTATGAAAATGAAGCTGTTAATTTTATTCGAGTTTTAAGTTATTATAATAAGCTGATAACATATTCACAAATCTGAAATTTGGATGATGCAAAAAAATAATTATAATCCTATTTTAATTTAAGTATCGTTTCAATAAAAAGCTAAACGAAAGTCTAAAAGCGATAAATTAACTAACCGAAAGTCTTAAGGTGATAAATTAACTAACCGAAAGTCTTAAGGCGAACGGTTTTTCTGGATTAGAAACTGGTAATGGGTAGAAAAATTTGGATTGCATTATAAGCATTAAAAAAATGTTTATCAGATTACAAATTGTGATTAAAAAATAATTTTTATAAATTTTAATTAGTGACTCAATTTACAAATAATATAATTACTGTTATATTGATTTTTTTAAAGGATCTATTGATACGTTATTGATTCAATTTATTTTTTTCAAATTATAATTTTAAGTAAAGTATGATCTTCTCTTACTAAACGCACTCACAAATAAATCTATTTTAATGAAAAAGCTTTTTAAAAGTTAAAATGCGAATAAAAAAGCCCATGTATATTTTTTACTTGTGCATGAATCAAAACAAGTTAAAACTAAGATATTCTTTCAATACGTTATATTTATTCTATATATTATTTTTACTCTAAAATGTTTAAATCTCAAAGTTTATTCCATTAATTTTGTAAATAACTTGCATAAATACTATACCTAAATTAAGGTAAAAATTATACTTTAAAAGATTTTATATTGTATTGCATGTAGAAAAAAATTACTGTGTAAAAAAAAAATTGAATAATCCATTTGATATTATTGATATTGTTTATTATATATCATTTACAATTTATTATATATTAACTAAATTATCTCCTATAAGTAAGAACATCAATGAAAGACATTTTCATTGGTTTTACTCTTTGAATCTCACATAGTATATAATTAATTTTAAAATGTTATGAATAATAAATAATATGAAATTTTTCTGCATAAAAATATTATATAAAATTGAGTAGAATATAGACCGATTTATTACTCTTACCTGAAAAAAAATTCCCTTATTTCTAATTTATTATTTCCTTAAATTATCTTCCTTAGACAAAAGAAATTTCCGTGGATTATATTGACTGAGCTTCTACTTTGGTATAATGGTAATTTAAATTAACAATACAAATAATAAATTATGTAGAATTTTCCGGTATAAAATATATATTATGTAAAAAAAAATGTGAATTATATAAATAATCCGATTTATTTTTCTTATTTACAATAAATTTACTTCCGATTTTTATTACGGTAAATTATTTGCAATTGTTACTTTAATGAAAGAATTGCCTATGAATTATACTGATTGAGCTTTTACAGACAATAATCATTTAGAATTCTTACGAATAATAAAAAAAAATTACATGAAAATATACTGCATATAATTGTATTAAATTAATATAATTATATTGTAATTCATTATTTTTATCTCTAATCCCTTTACTTCTAATTTTTATTACCTTAAATTATCGCTGATTATTACATTGACAAAAGAAAATTTTATGGATAATATTGACTGAGCTTCTACAGTAACACATATTTTATTTAAAACAATGTTACAAATAAAAAAAAACAATTAAAATTTTTAATGAAAATTATACTGTATAAAAAAAAATTATGTACTCTAATTTATGATTTAATCTCTAATAAGCCACTTCCATTAATTATCGCTTATTATAAATTAAATGAAAGAATTTTTTATTAAAACTATATACAGTTTAAACATTTACAGTGCTATATCATTAAGTTAAAATTATTTCTAATAATAAATATGATTTTTCTTTGCTATTTTAAAAATTTTTTAGCTTTAAAAATTTTAAGATTTATTCCTATCTAATATATCTAACGTGGACAGAAATAAACTTGCATGCATGTTCCACATACTCCGTCTGGGAACAGACACTTGTCGATAATCTTCAGGTAGACCTCTCAGATTGGTGCAGATCCTGCCAAATATTATAGTGGAAGGAGTTGACTGAAGGTGGAAGAAGGCACCGAAGCCTTGAGACTATCTATCCCGGTGTGACAGTCGGATTTATCCTTTGTTCTTTCGAGCTGTCTGGGAGTTGTCAGCACAGCCAAATCTGACTGGGCTTTGGCAAGGGTCGTGCAAATGCGTTATTACGGCATTTGCAAGGGGGGGACCTCAGAAGCGAATTTGAATTTGATACGACAGTGCCACAAGAATTTCGTCGGTGCTTGTCAAAACTCATGGCTTTCGGTGCTTAAAAATCTAAAGGTGACTATCGGCTTTCGGGTGTGTGCGGAGATTCGAGTTGTCTCTTGCTCCCCGTAAAGGTTGGTGCGACAGATCAGAGGGGTTTTAGCATGTCGCTTCTGTGACGATTTTCACCTAATGTCTTTGGCAATAAATGCCAATTCTTACTGGGAACTTCAATCGAATATTTTTCTTTATAGATTTTGGTAGATTTTATTCTCAGTGATTCCCTATTTATTTTTTCTCAAAGAATTTATTTTATGCGAATGTAGTGAATGTACATTAAATTTGTAAATTTAAGTGAATATTTCTAATATTATAACCACAAAGATAATGTTGCTTCCTTTTAATTGTATGATGCTAAATATCGGAAAACAACTCAACTTTGTTTATTTTCGTATTTTCAACTTTTTCCTTTGGCAACACTGAGTTTTGTTGTTAATAATAAAACAAAGCCAAAAGTATAGCGTGATTAAGTTTAAGCTTGAAGTATAGATATAGTAAAGTTTAAGTTTGAAGCTCTGTTTGGTAAAATTTGTGAATGTAAAGGACTTTGTGTTATTTCATCTTAACGTAATAATGCCGAGATGGCAGCCGAATGGTTAGCTCTCTTGCCTTCAGTTCAACAGTTCGTGAATTCAAATCCCACCTTGGGCATGGATGCTTGTAGTGGTTCGGAATCCACTTTATGCCGTACGTCCCGGTCTAATTAGCCCTTGTGTGCAAAAAATGATCGTTGAGTGACAAACAAACAAACAAAACTTAACGTAATAATATTCCTCTGTAGTTTTTATAATTGAATCGGCAAGGATACCGAATTGAGACTACAGATAATTTGATTCATGTTTGAAGAAACCATATTTATTTTCCTTTGAATATTTTTAATGAAATCCTAAATCTATGGAAGTAGATATATGTTTGCCGTAGATCTCGTAGATGCAGTAATTAACATATACATATGAAAATAATGAGTTTCATTTATGAAAACAAAAACTCCATAGTACGTTAATTTTTAAACAAATAGAAATAATATATATATATATATATATGACTATAAATAAAATTATTGTACCAAAATAATACACTTCTTTACATAATAATACAATAACGAATACACTTCTTTATAAGAAAGAATTAATTATAAAGAATAGAGATACATTAATCAATCCATTAATTTAACTCTAAATGTATATCATTAGTGTTATAATCAAAACTGATATGATACCTATGCTTGAGGAAAACATGTTTACTCTTTAAATATTTCAAATACAAATAAAAAGCAATCAAAACCTATGAGTACACTCGAAAGTTGAGAAATAACATATCTCTACGAGAAAAATGAGGATATCAAATAGAAATAAAAACATGATGTTATATTGTCATTCGAAAAGAATATATATAAAACTTTTATAGGTACATTATTCATTTAATTTTATATGAGTATCATCAATAATATAATCAAAGAAGAAATTAAATTTTTCTTTAAGAAAATCATATTTATTTCCTTTAAATATTTGAAGTACAAATAAAAGGCAACAGAAAACGAGTGAATATTATTAGAAGTGGGAGCATAACTTGTATCTATGAAAATGGTCAAAGCATCAAATAGAAGTTAAAATATGACAATGAATATAATTATCCTACCGAAAGAATAAAGTTAATTTTTACTGGTACACATTAATCATACAATTTTACATGAATATCACCAATGCAATCAAAGATGATGCGATTATTACGTTTGAGATAACCTTCTCTACTTCACTTCACATAGTTAAAATTCAAATCAAAAGTGACAGAAAACTTATAAGTACACTTATAAATGGGTAAATATTTACAAATGGTGAGGATATCAAATAGAAATAGGAATAATAAGACAAATGAAATTATTGCTCCAAAATTATAAAAATACTTATTAATGAATATTAATATGAATACTTATTAATGAATATTAAATTATTAAATATGTATAATGAAGAAACTAACAATGCGTAATGAGACTAAATATTAATTTAATATTTGAGCTGTATAATATTTTCTACAGTTATTGTCCATCAGAAAAATGGCAGGGAAAATATAAATAAAGCAAAAAATGAAACAGGATTGACTGTAAAAAGTTTGTAGTTGGCTTATAAAATTTATGCAGAAAATTAAAGCAATAAATTAAAAACGAATGAAGGCATTTGTCAAAGAGTACAAACCATTCATTAGAAATGCAATATATTTTATTTCTAACTAATAACAAAACCAGTAAAAAAAGGTATTTCAAATATTAAAATTCCTGCTTAATATTTCTCTTTTTTACTTAACACACAAGGTTTTAACTTTCTAAAGTTATTGGAAATATTCTTTGTTTAGGAATGTGTATGTATGAAAACATATTAAATATTCGGTAAAACCTCAAAAGACAATTTACAAAATTTCAAATTGTCTAATATCATTTACTGAAATAATATCAAATACACACCTTTAAATATTTAAATATCACACAAATCCTTAAAAAAATGCCTTCAGCAAGTTTTAAATGTATTTAAAAAATTGCATTTATGTAATTTCAGAAATTGAATCTTTTGTTTAAAAATTTTTAAGAATTTTATTTTAAAAAATTCATTATTTATTTGCGCTTATATAAATTTAAGTGAAATCTTCATTTTCAATGAACGAAGAGAAGAAAGTGAAAAAGTTGTACACACTCGAACATATTCATAAAATAAAAATAATTAAAAAAATCGGCAGAATTTTCCAGAACAAGAAAGCAGTTTTTCAAAACTTTCCTTCATTTTGCAATTAATGATATAAAATTTTTATCTTCTTATATTTTATAAGATATTTTTGATAATGTCTATAATATTTAGTTTAGTAATTAATATTTTTTATCTAAATTTTTGATATGGAATTTATGTGAAAAAAGTTTTTAAAACGATAAATAAACCTATGTTATGGAAATATTTATTACGATAAAAACTGTTCCTTAGTAATAGGAAAAATTATATTTCAGTATTTAGATGGATCTGAATTAATTTTTTAATACTTGTCCTTTCAAAAATTCTGACATTAAATCATTTACATAAATTTAATTTAAATTAACATATTCAAGAAGTTTTGATATATTCTAACATTATCATAAAATAAAAATATCCTATAAAAAATTAGTTAAACTTTTCTGAACCCATTTATAACAATATAAAAACAATTCGCTAGTTTTTACCTGTATTTATAAATTCACTGTAAATTTTCAAATTCATACATTTTAGAAAACACTGTTTTAAAAGTGACAATAATTTTCTAAGTTAAGAAAAGTAGCTATAAGTGAACATCGAGGTGTTTCCAACTAAGCCCGAAATATTCTTGAATTTGTTGATTGTTCAATTTTCTGATGTTGCCTCGGAAAGAAAAAGCGGGAAGCCCAATAAAGGGAACGAGCCGGAAGGCATGTGGTATCTCCAAATGAAACAAAAGGTAGAGAAAAATATAAAGAAATAAAAAAAAACGAACTCTCCTCACCAATAAAAGCTTCCCAACCTCAGTTTTACGTGTCAAATGCTAAGCCTAACGTGGCGGACGCCCGTTTTACGAATTTAAAAACACCGTGGTTCTAGAATCTCGAATTTGTGGCGTAAAAGTACTCGCCGCCGGAATAACCCTCATAGCAGCCGGAATAAAACGGAATGAATGTATGAAAGGTGCGCTTACCTTCATTTATGTTGCATGGCCAATAATTGCATTAGGGCTTTCAAACTTCGCACATGGAGTGATCTTAAGTGTTGGAATTTTTTGGCACTATAAGTGAATTTTTTTTTATTCTTTCTCGCCAATGCTTTCTACAATCTCGCTGGCTCCCTCCACTTTCTCTCTATCTTGTAATTTATGGGATGTAACACGTGCGAGGATATATTTTTTTCTTTTTGTTTATTATTCGGGCTCTCCACCACGACCGATACGTGCCTTAGGCAGTGCGTGATTTGGTGAGTCTTCCAAGGTTGTTTAGTTCATTCTTCTGTCATATATTTATTTGATTTTCCGGCCTTTCCTGCGGTCAGATTTTCCTTTATAGATATAGATAGGCCTCGCGCCCAGATATATAGACCGATCGAGGATCATAACTCGAGGATATTATCACCGCCTCTCTTCCACCCATCTTTCTTTTTTTCCTTATTTTTTCCCTTCGAAATATTTTCATGGCATGGTTAAAGTATAAGTAGGTGTTAAAAAAAATGACTTTTCTCCATCTGGCATGGGTAATTCAACACTCATAGTGTTTTGCTATTTAATATTTTAATCCTTAAGAAACAAAGGATTTATAATTAAAAATGAATGCGAGTAATTTTCACAAGTCACTTAATATGATGATTTGATTTACCTAATTCTATTTTCCCTAAATATCTAAGTACATCAACAATTTTCTCTCTCGGCAAAAATAAGTAGCTAATGAGATGCTCAATTTAACTGTGGGAGAACATATCTTAGTTTTAGAAGGACATTTTGTTTTATGTTCACTTGTGTGTGTATCTGTTAACCTGATTTATCTTTTTAATTGTTGTGCTTCTAATAAATCATGGCACTTAAAATCCTTTCTGCAATTAAACGTGCAGGAATTTTAATCTGTCAAAAATATCAAACCTTTGTTCGTAAATTTTGTTTAAGTAAAAATCAAGATTATATTTTTAATATATTAATATTATATGTGGAAACGTTGATTTTATATTTTCAAAATTATTATAATTTCCATGCAAATGTAATTTTTATGAAACATTATGTACAAATTTAAGGATATAACTCTTAACTAAGCGGGAAAAAATTTATTTATTTAAAATTAATTTTAGAAAGGAACAGACTACCTGATGTTGTTGTTTTTATAAAACAAAATATATTACTTTCTAAATTAATTGTAGTAGTTCAGGACATCCACATTTCTTTTTTTTCCTCTTTCACTTTTAAGTCACTAAACATAAATAATAGACCATGATGAAATAATAAAATACCTGCCAAGAAGAAAACAGATTGCTTTCTTTTCAAAATTGGCATAAAATAAATAATATTGAAATGTACAACTATTGCTTTTATACATTAGGGGTGAATTTTAATTTTATATAAATTAAGTTTTAAAAAAATATATATAAAATATTAATATATTAGACTTATATATAAATATGTAACTATTCTTATATTTTCTTACTTTTCGTAACATTATTTTCATTTACTAATTCCTATCACACAGTTCACCAGATAAAATAACTTAAAATTTTGCTTAAAATGCACATTTATTTAATCAACTTCAATATTTCTGACTTAAGAATGAACTTTCAAAAAAAGTTCTGCTGATATGCAATTTTTTTTAAACATTTAATTTGAGAGTGCATGAAATTCTAACGTTAAATAATTCATATTGCATAATTACAATATTAAAATATTTTAAAAGATAAATAAAATTAAGAGAGAGAATATTTTTTCCATCATATTAATATAAAAAAGATTTTTTGTATATTGATATGCCTTTCATTAACTATTATATTTTTATTTAAATTACGATATGACACAGAATATTTATCATCCGTCTTTAAGTATTTCTAGTTTTAAATAAAGGAATGCTTGAAGTATATTTGTAAAAATTTTGTTGAATTTTCAGAAATATATAAAATGTATGGTTAATAAATTAATTATAATTATAAATTCTGTATTTTAAATTGTAGCTGATTTGTTAGAGTAAAATTTATTAGATACTTCAAAATTTATTTCTAGAGTACTTATTCAAATATGTATCATTATTAGAGAATTCTATAAGCAATTTATGATAAATAAGTTAATTAATACCTTAATATTGTCATATGTTTCTTATAATATTACAAATTACATATATGTACAGATTTTAAATGATTCTAAAATTTATCTTCTCATACGAATTAATTGTTTTTAAACGTAATAGCATGTATTTTTGTTTTACTTTTTACCTAAGAACTTTTAAAATGATAGTTATATTTAAATAAATGTAGAGGGACTAAAATAACTTATTCGAACTGAAAAATAAACGTTAATTCGAAATTCCATCTGAAAAAGAAAGAGAATTTAAATAGTTAAATGCATTTAAATCCTATCTGTGTTAACGAAATTTGCTTAAAAACATTTCTCCAACTATGGCATTTTAATTTTTAATATATCATGAATGGGAAACGCATTCAACGCCTTCATGAATTTCCTAAGTTTAATTAATAAAATATAATGATTACATGAAAGATGATTCTTAAATTGTTTGATTTATATTTTTCCCTTATAGAAAATGCTATCAAATTATTAAAGGAACTGTTAATAAGAAAGAAATTTTGTTTTCTTCTGTACTTGTATTTTTGCTTCAAAGAATTATTAAAAAAATAATTAATTTTCTTAAATAAAACGTTTACCTCAATTTTAATCATTCCTTATTTTCAATTCTATATCTTAATTATCAATTTTATTTTATTTAAAAATTTTCATTTAGAATTATCATATCTTACATTTTCTAGTTGTTTTTTAAGTCTAACATTTACATTCGTTTACGTTATTGTAAGGAGCTCAACTGTTTTTTCTTGAAATATATATTGTATATTGTTTTTGAATATTAAAGTTTATATTTGCCATCTTGTTTTCCTAAATCATGAAAAAAATAATTTCAATTTAAGTTAATATTTTACTTTTTGATTAAAAATATTAAAATATTATTTATTAGATTGCTTTCCTAAATCATAAAAAGTAATTTCAGTTTAATATACAATTTCACTAGTTGATTAGAATTGTATATATATTTTTTATTTTTTTAAAATAGAGGGGGTTTTAATGTATTGTCCAGTAAGCATATACACAACATTCATTAAAATCTCTACAAATATGTTTTTTTTTATGAAATAAAAGTGCATAAAAAAGTGTGCGTATATAAATAACGAAAATCATTTGTGAATGAAATTAAGTTGTTATTATATCAATATCAGTATAAATACTATTCCAGATTTTGATTAGATAATTGAATGGATCGATTATTTTCTTGAGAAAACAGATTGACGTCATTACAAAAGCTATATATTTTAATGAATTACATTCGACGCTCTTGTGCAAAATGCTTATTACATTTTTTATGTTTCTACTATAATAATTAAAATTTAAGAACCACTGCTACTGTATAGTATTGTAAAAATATTTTATTGAAATAACTTCAGTGAGAAAAATGCTGTATATATATATATATATATATATATATATATATATATATATTAATATATATATATATATTCATTTTTAATGCTTATTACAATTTTCTTGTTCATACTTTTTTCTAATTTTAAATAATTGATTCATAGGGTTTAATTTAATATAAGACGCAGTTTTGATTTTTATCTCCCTTCATGGTTATTTTTTGCTCACGGATTAATTATTAATTAGACCGAATCCTTCAATTTAAGGTATATTCCGAATGACATCGGAGGTAAGGATTGAGCTAACTAATTGTAAACATCAGGACGAAATCACCTAAACATGCTTCAGCTTTTAAAAATTAATATTAAAAATATAATGTTGCACTTTATACAAGATATATACCAAGATAGATAAGTCCTTTATCAAAGATATCCTTCTTAAGTTTAATCTAAAACACCAATTTTTTCCTTTATCATTTGAAATCAAAAGCAATTTTACTATCCATATCTTTTGCATAACACGGTATAGGTAACTCAATAATGTATATCACGCCTTTAATGGTTTCATTGGTTACAGCATCGAACCAATGAAGGCCAACCCAATCTAACCAAAAATCTATCATGTGAAATATACCGTAGTCGCTATGTCCTGTATGTGAAATGATACCTCAGGGATGGTAGATTGGGGAAATTTTGCCTTGTTCTTGATTTTGAATTACCAAGACCCATCCATTTTCATGGCCACTATGGCATTCCCACTGGGTTCCTCACTATATAAAGGGGCCATCACTTTCTTCCCTTAAAGTGCTGACAGATGGAAATCCTAGTAGCCTGGTGTCGGAAATAATTTCGAAATTCGGCCAGTTATGGTTATAAAAAAAGATGCAGATTATTTCAAAGGTGGCTATACATTACAAGACGAGGCGACTTGCTGATTTCCAAGCAGCAAAATTCGATTGTTACCGGCTTTAACTCAAAAATTTAATGAAATTCGAAGAAAAAGTCCATTGTAATTTATCGAGCAAAGGTGATCAAGTACCATCTCTCTGATAAACAGGGGAAGAAAAGAATATGAATTGATTCATACAGGAATTGCAATATTACTGGGCCATGCAAAGCTACAGAAAGAGATATTTTCACCTTTAGCAAAACATTCGTATGAATCGTGGCCCAGTAATAGACGGTTGCTAAACATAGTTATCCAACGGTAACTATGTTTAGTGACTGGTTGAAAACTGATTGGTCTTTTCAGATTTAATTTTCAAGGTAAGATCCTTATCTTCAAAATTTTATTACCTGATAATTTGTAAGTATAGTTTCAATATATAGCACA
Organism: Latrodectus elegans; assembly: GCA_030067965.1. Lineage (NCBI taxonomy): Eukaryota > Metazoa > Arthropoda > Arachnida > Araneae > Theridiidae > Latrodectus > Latrodectus elegans. The sequence continues at coordinate 32,592,700 of CM057820.1, read as the reverse complement.
TTATTACAGTCAGATTCCTTTTAGTGATCCTTACTTTCGGCACTCCAACATTAAGTGGATGAAGCAAAACCTTACAGTAGGTAGTTCGTAACTTATTTATCCATGAAAAACCTACTTTTAACACAAAGGTTTTGTTGTATCACGGGTCTTTTAAATAGAAATCAGAGGTGATTTTATAAAGAAAATATCGTATTAGGGTAAAGTCACCGAAGGTCTTATAACTAATTTGGTAAAAACATTTTTAAATAGATGTTTAGTTAAATCTTTTGTAAATACTAAATGAATTACATTTTTTTTTTTTTTTGAAAAATTTACACATTTTCTATCAGATTTATTAAAAATACCTTGTGAACCTCTCTCTCTCATTCTTTCTATTTTATAATCAATATTTTCTAAAAAAAGCACTTATCATTACTAAAAAGTTAAAGGAAATTTTAAATAATGGAAATAAATGCTCGAACACTTTTCTTTAAATATAAACGAATTCTTGCTCATTCATTTTTAAAAATAGATTAATATATTAATTTGTGCTACAAACAAATGGAACAGTTTGAAGTAGCTCTATTAAAAGAATTTCATTCATGTTTCAATATTGTGAGATTAAGGAAGAGTTTCAAAATAAATATGTTTCTACTTAAAATCGGTGTTTAACTTCATTACTTAGATTACATTATTGAATAGAAATATCACTTTTAAATACTTCGTTTATAAATTTAAAAATCTCTTGCTTAGAATTTGAGTCAGTTGCACTACTATCTAAATTTCTAGGCTAAAAATAAAATAAACTGCCCCCAGATTTCCCATCTTTTCTGAAGAAACAAATCAAAAACATGCAACTACTTTTCTTAATTCTTTTTACGTTAAAAAACAGCTGCTGGCTAAGTAATTTTTTTATTAAGAGACATCGAAATAAAGCTTCCTCGAGGCAAAATGAAATCGTCCTTTCAGATCTCGAGTCGGATTGATGCTTCTAATGCCTAATGGAACATTTTACTTTGAACTAAACCATTCTCCTGGCCTAGTTGCGCGGAGGAAAACGAATTATACCGAAGGTTTCTTCCGCATTAACCGACCCACTTTATCGCCCGGAGCTGCAAAAGGAATGTCTGAAAATGAAAGGAGAAAACAAAAATCATTTTCACACGTGTGGGGTCTAAATTCCATCATGCTGGTCGCCAGTAGAGTCCATCCATTTGAAGATTTGTTCTAGGGTGATTTTAAGTTTCCTCACTGCAACCGTAGCCATCAAAGAGCTATATAAGAAACCGCAACCGTTTTTGTATCCATCTTCTTATGGTCTTCCTCCCTTTTTTCCTGAAGAGGTAACCCGATTTAACATCTTTTTTCTCTCCCTTTATGTCGTAAGAACAGTTGGCTTCGGTTTCTCGCTGGCGGAGATTTTTCTTGCGGCTTAAATGGGTGATGCCGTTTTTATTTCCCTTCTCCAGATATTTACTTTTTTTTTCTTTTTTTACCCCTTTTTTTCTTCTAGAATAGGAATTATTTGAGAAGTGAGATGGTGAGATTTCCTTCTCCATCAGCACTGTGATCGTTTTTCGTAGTTGATGAATGATCTTTGGATTTGCAATGATGAATAATATCTGTTTGTAATAAAGTTGTATAAAGTTAAAAAATAACTTAGTTTCTTAGTTTTCTTAAATTTGAAATAAAGTTTGTAAAGATGATTATTATTTATTTTAGACCAGCCAATCTATCATTCAAAGGATTTGTATATACATTGTACATACTTTATATATATATATATATATATATATATATATATATATATATATATATATATATATATATATATATATATATATATATATATTTGAAATAAAAAGATATCTCTAGAATAAATGCTATGGATATTTTTATATGCATTAAAAAGACATATCTGCTCCTAAATGATTGCAAATTGCCTTTGCAAAGACAATTGTCATAATTTCTCTTAAAATTATATTTTATTCGTTATATATTCTATTTCTCCATATATAATTAGTTTTGAAAATGTTATTTTTAACATATATATATAAATATACGTCCAAAAAATAAATTAATCCAAAAATAAATAAAATTTGTATATTTATGTTTAGCATAAGTTAAAACATATTTTCTTGTCTCTTTTTACAAGTGTTGTAATTCGAAACTTTTTCTTGTTCACGACATTTAGTTAAAAATATATTACTTATGAGTTCATGCACAATCTTTCAACGTAACTTAAAAATTGCACAACTGAAATTTTTTACAAGATCCAATCTCTTAAACATTTTTTACTTCGAAATTATTACTTTTTTTTTTCGAAATATATTGAATAATATTTTTTTCCTAATAGCATAAATTTAGATAGAGAATATTTTATTCGCATTCTGTATTCATAAATTCAATTTAAAACGAACGACGCTTTGAATATATATATACTATTTTCTGTAATTTAATTTTCCTTTTCACATTTCCGAGATAACATCCGAATTGTTTACATTCTTACCTTTACGTCAACAGTTCATGAGTTTGATTCCCACATGAAATACAGTTGTTTTTAATGACTTGATGCCATTTTAAGACAAGTCCTGATCTAATTAGCCCTCGTGTGCAAAAAGACCTTTGAGAGACAAACCGAATCACTTTAACTTCAATATAAAGCATTCCTGGAAAAATTATATTTTAATAACCTTTTTGTTGAATATAGGTATTGTTCATTTAAGCTAATTATTTATCTTTTCCTAAAAAAAGATTATTGTAGAAATAAAAGTTTTCTTTAGCTATTTCTATTCTTTAAATTATTTAAATGCATTAATCAAAATTGATGACTTTGAAAATAAACTATAAGAATATAATAGGTATATAATACATACTTGAAGAAATCAAATGAATTTCTTTTTTCAGTATACCCCATGTTTCTAAATATATAGTTTTAGTAGTGATTTTTTAACAATATCGCTAAAAAAGTAAAATGCTTGCAGTTTTAACCCTCGTACCTATTTTAATATATTTTCTAAAAATAACTTATTATTCTTTTTGTTTGTGTTATTTACTACTCACCATAAAAATATGTTTCAGAAGATTTCAAATATAGCATCTTGTTAAGAGATTTATCCTCAAAATATATTTATGTGGTTTATATTGTGTTAGCTCAAGGATATTTTATGAAAAGATAAAATTTAAGTTTAAAAAATTTGAGGAAAAATATAAAGTAATTGTGTAATCAATTAAAAATTATTAATTTATGGCATAAGTTATATATATATATATATACCCAAATTAAAATTAATTGAAATTTGAAATTCTCTGAAAGGAACTATCTAGGCACTTTTTGAATAAAATATTATATTTCGATATTATTTTGAATTTTTTTTTGAATGAATATTTGATTTCTCATATAGAAGAATGTTTCAATCCAACAAAAACTTATGGGTCAAGAGAAAAGTTAGGTGATGTAATTTTCCATGCGGTTAAAGTTAATTAAAAAGATATTATAATTATTTCATAAAATGAAAGATAGCCGTAGAGCACAATTTTCAAAAATCATATATCTTGCAATTAATAAATGTAAGCAAGTGACCTTCTATCGCTCGGTACTTTTCTATAATAATAGTTAGAATGTAGGACACAACAAGTAAATTTTAGCTTATATTGTAAAGTTTAGCATTTTTTCCATAGAATATTTTCATAATACAAAATAGTAGAGTGTGTTCTTCAAATAATAACATATTCAGCCCTTAAACAAAAAACATATTTGACGAGTTGTAATAAATTTATGGTGAATATACATAGTGGAACATAATATATATATATCTCATTTTATAAAAATTTTCCCAGAATACATCTGTAGTGCACGAGAAATTGAATGCATTAAAAAAATTTCTAAAAATTTATTTTAAGGTTTATTTTTGGGGTATATTTTGGCGTTGGAAAGTACAATTATGCTGACATAAGTGTAAAATGAGTAGATGATAAATGAGACAGTAGGCTTTTATATATTTTGTTAAGACTGTCTGAAAATATTCATTGTTAATCTAAAATGATGTTTAATGTATCTAAACTTTTATCTGCAAGGAAAATTTTAAAACGGTTATTTTTTCATTCTTTTTAAATTATTTATTTATTTATTATTTTTTTTTTCATTTACTTACTTTGGAAATCTCAGCCGAACGATGGTGGAATGGTTAGCTTTTCTACCATCAAAGCAGTAGGTCTCGGGTTCGGGCATAGATGCTCCTTATTCTAGATGCTCCTTTTTCTCTATCTATGTAGGTATCTCTTTATTCCTTCACTTTCGGGGCAAAAGGGTACACCCAATGGGTTCACCTCTGCCTAAGATGTCATGATATTTGCCCATTGTAGCTTTGAACAGGTATATCCTTAGTGTAGCGAGCTTTAGTGGAAAAAATATAATAAAAACTTACTTTGGAAATCGCAATTTTCTGTTCAACTCCCAAATTTTGTTACATTTGGTCCACATATTACTCACTAGAGGGATATCAAACACAATTTTAACTTGTGATCATATCAGTAATATAATCCAAATTATCAAAATACAATTCAGATTTGCTACATAGAAAAAATTCTTGTAAATAATAAATTTTTTAAAATATTTAAATCATGATCAAGTATTTTATAAACATATAAATTTTACACATTTAAATTTTATTTATTTATTTTCTTTACAAGTCTCTTTTTCCTACAAATACCAAATATAAGCACTTAAACCCTTAATTCATCAGCTTTACAATGCATTTTAACAATGTCATCATACAAAGAAAGTGCACAATACAGGTATTTAAATGTCTTAAAAATTATAAGATGCCAAATTCACGCCATCATCACACGCCACATACAGTTTTGTGAATTCGCTACTTCTCCAGTTGCTTAGAGATAATCTTAGAAATAGGGGCCTAGATAAAGTCTATTCAAGTCTAGATAGAGTTACTGCTGTCTTTCTTGGAAAACTAAAATATTTCTTTCTTTTATTAGCATCTTCCATCTCTTACCCATTAAAAGAACTTGAGTTACACTTACAGAATCAAACAATATATTGTAGATTGATAGAATTGTAAGTATTTTTATGAAAACAAATTTGTAAGCACTTCTTCCAGTAATTCACATTATTTAATGTTTGAGACATTACAAAATGGAAAAGAAAATTAAAATGAGAAAAACTTCTATTTTGTTTAACATCAAAATCATTTATTGAGCCACTCAAATTTAGGTCTATTTTCTTTCTACAATTTGTTTTCAGTTTAACACTATATAAAAATATTCTTAAAACTTTTCTAATAAATAAAATTTTGAACTTTAACGCTGTGGTTTTACTACCAATAAGTTACTATATAAATTCTTATGAAATCAGCTTTTTATAAAGAATGAAAACCTAATCGTTTTCAAAGGTAATTTCAAGCACTTCCTGACAAAAGGTCTAAAAATGAACGTTTGAAGTGCAGTCAAATTTGAAGATCGTGGCTAAATCACATATTTCATTTCATGAGTACGATATAATATTCAATATCTCCTTTGATCGATGACATCGGTTTGTAGATCAACATTCGACTTTTAATGTTTAGGCAAATGAAATTCCTTTTTAAAATAAAGTTGAGATAATATGCATTACTTATTTCTAGATGTCGACAAATAACAGTATATGGAAGATTATATTTGCTTAGTAAAAAATAAATTTCCTTACTGAATTATTTCCCATTACTTTTGTTTGAATTTTTACTAAAGTACATAAGATATACATGTTAATTCCTTTCAGTGTGTAACATAATCAAATCAGCAACTTAGAATTTTTAAAACATGGTAAGTAACGAAATTTTTACATGTGCTTTAATAATTAAATTAAAATTCATATTCTTGCGATTTTCTCAAGATGATTAATCGTTATAATTTATGTGAGCAATTTCTTCTTTAAAAAATTTACATTCATAAAAACTTTGTAAACAAATTTGATATTTATATACCTACGTAGTTTTTAAATTCATTTAATTTTTAATAAATATTATATGTGATGAAATGAATTTATATTTTACATATAAGTTCAAAGAGAGTTCATAGAGGTCAAAGAATATTCAAACTCATTTATCTAAGAGTTTATATATTTTTAAATGTTAACAATTTATGTATGAATTGTAATTGAATGTTTTGATTATAAGTTGATAAAAATTGTTTTGAATTAATTCATAAAGTTAGTTAAGAAGCAATTGAAATTGCTTTATAATAATCAACAAAACCAACCAGTTCTCTTTCTTTATTTCAGTAACATCTTCTCCAATTGCATCTGTATCCACGACTACAGAGCCCGAATCTCCAACAGAAGTGAAGATCGAAAATCATCATAACCACCACCACCACCACCATGAACCAATCCCAACGCTGGACCACGGGGCAGCAAACACCAACGGTTCCAGCAGCACGGAGAGGTTAGACGAGTCTTCTAGACCTGAAGACGACGACACCAAGAAACGGGACCATAGCCCTTCCTCGAACCCTGGTGCCCCCTCGTCCCTGGATCATCCTGGTGGACACAAAGTGAAGCAAAGGAGGTCGAGGACGAACTTCACCTTGGAGCAGCTGAACGAGCTTGAGAGGCTTTTTGATGAGACTCACTATCCCGATGCGTTCATGCGAGAAGAGCTTTCGCAAAGGTTGGGCCTATCCGAAGCAAGAGTTCAAGTAAGCTTCCCCCCTTTTTTTGGGTACATTCACACCTAGTTCAAAAAATTTCGATCATATTTTAACATAAATAAGATAACTATGAAATAAAATAATTATAATATCGCTATTTTTACTGAAATGTACGAAATCTAGAGGAATTTAGCTAGGCCGTAAATGGAAATTCATTTGAGACCTGCATAAATGAGTATGATTTTTATTTGACTATACTTTTTCTTACTATAAAAGCCCGTGTTTTTTACATTTTAACCACCACGTATATCAAAGATGCGGGTGATAGGAGCATAAAAACAAGAATTACACAAGTACAAAACAATAATTAGATAAAAACTATTTCCTCCTAATGATCAAGTTTAGTCATTTTTCCATTAAAACTAATAAAATAGAAAACCGCATGAAAATTTGAATTTAAGAGAAATTTCGTCATTATCAAATAACAACTATATAACCTGTCAATATCGACAGTAATCATTTTCTTCTTGAAATGAGAGAACAATTTAATAAATGATTTCTCTTCTAAAATTCTGATTGCACAAGGCGCATTAAGAGCTATTATGTGGACTAATATGTTGCAGATATCCAATGATACACAACAATGTCAACATGCAAACGGAAAGTCACAATTGCTTTGTATCTGGGAAGCCAAAAATATTGAAAACCCAGTTTCTCTGTTTCTTATTCTTAATTTGTTCAAGTAATTTAACATTATATTTTTTTCTTCGTAGTATTTTTTATATCTTTGTTTAATGGTTTTAATAAAATAATCTAAGTTTAATGACTTTTTTAAATTTTAACGAATTACCTTAATTTTCAGAAGAAATATCATATTTCTATCGATGCAGAGCTTACATGAACTTAAAAAAATATAAATTAATTCATAAAATGGATAGAAAAGGCATAAGAAATTTGGTGATTATTATCAGTGTCATCATGGTTCAAAGATGTTTAAATTATATCCAAAGACAAAAATTTTACAGCAAAAAAAAAAAAAAAAAAATTATGTGATGATTTGTAAAACTTAGCTTTCTTTCATCTATAAATTACGTGGTACTCTAAAACTTCAATTGAATTTTACTTTAATTTGAGAGAAATCATGACTTAAGAAAAATTCCGTGCACTTACAATCGAAGTTCAAACAATCTTCATAAAAAGTTTTGAAAAATGAAAATTACTTTTGCCCTTATGAATGAATGATAGAGGTTTTCTAATGAATGATAGAGGTTTTTCTAATGAATGATAGAGGTTAAGCCATTGATATGGCTCTGGACTTTCCTTGAACAAACAGTTAAATGGCGAAATTTGGATTCTAGTTGACAGTCGTAGCGTTATTCAATACCTTGAAAACTGGAGGAACATTGTGGACCAGAGGAGAATTTGTGTTTTCAGAAAGCTTAAAGCTTTATCTGAGTCCTACATTATTCATTTTCAATGAATTACACCATATATCAATCTTAAATATAACGATATCGCCGATGGAATTGCTAAGGATGGATCATCGCTGCCTCTTGGTTCGGCTGATCCGCTGACTTTCCAAGAAATTTTCTCTAGCAGTATAGGGCTCTTGCCAACTCATCTTGGAAAATTCCATCGTCTCATCCTTGGTACTGTGGTTCTGATCCTGGGGGATTTTTGAGTTTCGACGGTGATCAGACTGCCTTGTCCAGTCTAAGATCTGGCCATCTTTGGACTCTACGGTTCTCCCAGGGCAAACAAGTCTTTTCCACTTGCACTTCGTGCAATACTAACGAAGCCAGCCCCGAACACCAACTGAATTGCATTGGCTTTTCAAAGCGTGAACTTTTATTTAGTCCTGGAGCTGTCCTCGATTCTTTGAACGCGAAAGATGTCATGGTCCTGGTCTGATTCAGATAAGGGGATAAGAAAGAAGAAGAAGAGGTTAAGAGAATTTTCTTTCTTGTTATCTACAAAATGAAAACGGTGACCTGAAAATATAAAGTAAATACTGGAAATAAAACATTTTTCGCTATTAAATATAATCCTTTGATTGAATTTTTAAATTAAAGGAAATATTTCACAATAACAGTAAATCTATTTGTTTTCGTAACCTTTTTGTCTTAAGCGTTTCATTTTTTTGAAATCCATGAGTCGTGGTAGAAATAAGAAATTTTATACAATCATTTCGAACACCACATCAAAATGAAATTTTATTTGAAGTTTTTACTTAAAAATACTGAATATAAAATAGTCTTAAAATATAATTAAACAAGAACATGAATAAAATCAATAATTTGGGAAGAATAAATAGAGTATACGCATTTACATTTTCATGATAATTATAGATATAAATTTACATATGCAAAAATTGTTTTAATCTTATTAAATTATTTAATGCTAATTTTAAATTACTTGAAAGGCATTTTAGGCATTAAGTATTTGATTTAATATTTTAGTCTTAAAAAAAAATTCAAGAATTTTAATCGTATTTTTAAATTTAATCGCACTTTTATGACACTTTTATAATGAAAAATTTATTGATATTAAATTACAAATAATTTATAAAATTTTAATTTGTGTTTTCAAAAATTTGAAAAATATGTGGAGATCAGCATATAAACTTAACAAGTTAAACCTATATTAATTATGTGTAAACCATTTTTAACTATTATTAAATCAGCGATCGCTAAGTTCTTTGACCTCACTGCAGAACATTAATAAGATTTTTCAAGACTTAATGCCACCCAACTTGTCTAATGGTTAATGTGCCTGATTGCGGATAGAGCGGTCCTGGTTTCGAATCCCGATCCGGACATGGACTTTCTTTCTCTCTCAATCTATTTTGTCTTTTCCTTGTATGAATGTGTTGTGAGCGGTTGCCTACCCTGTAAACGGGTCCTTATGGCATATGTATCTTGAGGAAGTCGGACTCCACACCAAAATACGGTTCAGTTGGAAAAGTGGGGCAGCGCATCCCATAATGCCAGCCTAACTGTCACAAGTCTTAAAAATATTAACAAAAACGTTTGATCTAAGAACACGTTAAACGTACCTAGTTAACAACATAAAACTATTAATCGCAAAGACATTATGTGAAAAATTTATTAAAATAAATCATAATAAAACAATGATTGCAAAAACAAAACAATAAAAAGCTCATCTTAAATGCTTGAGCTGATATTGTTCACCTGACCGCTGATTTAAATCGTAATACTTTTTAAATATTATAATTTAAATAATAGCTGAATATAAAATGTAAAAATGCATAATGTAACTATTTTTGGTGCCATTTATGAATATCCATATTTTATTCATAGTAAATTCACTTCAATATTTTTCAGAAATATCAATAAGCAGTTTTTCATTGTCTTTTAATAAATAATTCAAATTATTTAGTTATTAAAATAATTTTATCGGCAAAATTCTGTTATAAAAATTACAATCAAGGAAAACCTACGCAGAAACATAGAAAAATTATAATTATTAATTTGATGTATCCCATATGTATAATTTTACTCATGACAGCTGTTCATTTTGAGTTATAGGATTGCCAAGGCTGTAGACATTAAATAAATAAGTAAATATAGAAAGTAGAGGCTGAAAATGTAGTTAAAAACTTTATTGGTTGGAATATGATAGATGAAATTATTTTCAATAATAATTATTCCATATGACATTTTTTAATAAGAAGATTAAATTAAACATTTTTTAAAAGATAAACATTTTTTAAAGAGAGATTTATGAATTAGAGATTCCAGAGTTCACCGAACCCTAGTATTAGGGCATGCTCTTCAAATTAGAATGCCCCAGGCTCGATCTCAGTCACTACAGATCAATGTGGGAAACATGTTATGCTTCTGAATTCTTCATGCTTGATAATTTTCCGGATTTTGTCTCTAAGAACAAGTAAATATGGCTTATTCTTTATGAAAAATCCTCCAAGTGAACGAAGCGTTGCAAATGTTCAAAAGCCTTTGGTTAATGTATAATTGTAAATGCTTTTGGTTGACAAAATTACTTTCACTACTCTCCAAGATCTAAAAAATAGATTACTATATGGGAAAAAATGAATCCTATATTGAAAATAATGCTAAATTGTGGGTAAATTATTTGATTTTCTGAAATATAAAAAGAAAACTTTCAAAAAGGAAGATGAAAAATGGTAACTTATTTTGGTTAGATTTCCAATAATCTTACCGCATAAATTCCACTCATAGAGCATTCTGTGTGCATTTTCAATGCCACTTAATGTAATGACAAATAGGAGATCCGTTTATTCATCAAAAAAGTCCCATCTGGACTAGTATCTGCGAGGTCACGTGATCTTGCGGGATTGTCCTACCATCCATTTATCGGCTGCGGTGCGGCCTGTCGATAATCCGATTAGGAACCGATCACCTTCCTGCCGACATTCCAAATTAGACGGTGACAGTGCCCCCTTCCCACTTTTCCCTAAATATTCCCCAGAAGTTTTGCTTTTGCTTTTCATATACAAATAAAACTCTGCGGTTGATTTCACTTACGTTTTTTATCATTATATGAAGTTTTTCGCTGTGTCACATTTGTCGGATTTAATTATTTGTTCCTCAATATGGATTTTTAGCTTGAATTCATGTTGAACTGTTTTTATAAACCGTAAATAAAAGTTGCAATACAGATAAATTAGGTGCTCACCTTAGCCTAAACTTAAGAAGCTGCGTTTCAAAGAGAAAAGTTCGGACTTTGATCTCTGCCACTGTTATATAGTGGAAGATGAACTTTGTACTTTTGCATGCATATCTATAGCTGTGAGCGCTTGGGAGTTTTTCGGGTTTCCTCCTTTGCGACACGTGAATACAGTTTATTATTGATGAAAAAACCTCTCAGATGGCGATTATGTCGTCGATATTAAAATGACTTATAACAGCTTTGAGACATTAGTCAGTGCATAATATGCTGCCCCATATGATCAATAAATTATGCCATTTAACCACTCTAACAATTAAAATATATATAATCAGTTATTAATATTATAAATCAAGAAATGTCAGATATAAAGACATTGAAAAATTCATCTTAGCGAAACAACATTTATTGAATTAGCTTATTCCTTTCAATTGTAACGAAAATTATTCATAATATTAATTGAAACGCTTGTATTTTATTTTAAAACATATCTTTATTATTTTAATAATAACAAACAGATAAAAAATATTTTGATTTGACAGTAAATTTCCTCAATTTGAAAATTTGTTTTTATTCTAAAATCCTAAAAAGTATTGTATAATACATGATATGTGACTTTGAAGTATTGAATCGTTCTTTTGAAAATAGATCCAATCAGAAATAAAACAGTTAATAAAACTCAAAATTATTTTGCATGTTATTCTATATAAGAGCACATTTAAAGATACAAAATCATTGTTTCTGTATCCCTTAAGGAATATTTTTCAAATAAATGGTGGGAAATAGAAATAAAACAGAACGATAAAGTTTCGATGAAATCTGATAAACTGCTTTTAAATTAATCCATTTTTTTATAAGTTCAATTTCATTACTTTATACATGTAGTTTCTATTAAATGTTTACAAATAGGTACAATAATAAAAGATCAAGATTTTTTTATGAATTATTTCATAAAAAATCCTTTTTTATTACTGTTATTTAATTACTTCAACATTCAGTTTTGAGGAAAGATTTTTAAATTTTGATTGTTAATTTTCATATGTCACTTAAGTTTTCTTTTTATTACATAAATGAACATTAATATATGATTAATACACACCGACCAATGGCTGAGTGGTTAGCGTTCCTGAGCTGTGGGTCCCGGGCTTGAATCCCGGTTCGGGCATTTCTTTCTCTGTTCTCTCTGTGTCCTTTCTTCTGTGATGATGTATGAATGTGGCTCGTTCTATAAACGGGTTTATGGTGGTATGGCGCGGGCTACGCTACTCACCTCCGTGACTTGGTTCACAGGTGCTCGGTGGGTAACGACAAATGAATAACAGTTTCTGGCCTTGTGGTATAGAGTTTGTCACCTAAGGGCCTGCCGTTGGAAAAAAAGTGTAATTAATACACTGAAATTTCAAATTTTCTATTTCTAAAATATCAGCGAATCTACTATTTGTCAGCATTACTTCAAGCGTTTGTATAAAATTCATGAAAACTGAGACATAATAAATGAGATTTTCACAAATTGTCCATTAGCCTTGTGTGGTTTGTTGATAAGATGAATGCAGAAGCCTTATAAGTATTTAATAACATGTTATGGTCCATTAAATAAAGAAATGTATTGTCCACAACGCAACTGCCTTCTGGAAGGACTCTTCATCGATTGTGGAGCATATTCATATGGAAGACTCCCAAGTACACACCCATATAAATGTGCATATATAAAGCGGAAACACAAAATCCATCTCCCGTTTTCAACAATGGCGGAGATTGAATCCCGAAACTTTTCGCTGTGATGCCCGTTGTCCTATCAGCAGGTCACGGTGAGTCGAGTTTAGTAATAAATATACCAGAAATAACCTGATCTTACTCCCTCGGAAATCCCCTTCTTAAGCAAACAGAAACTGCTCGACTCTTGGCGTTTCCTACTGGTACATGGCTAGTATGCTGCAAACAGTCCAGGTCTGTCCCTATCTTGTAGTGGCCTCCCGTCTTTTCAATCATCTATGGCGAGATTTAGATGTGGCCACTTAAATTGCTTAAAGTTCCTTAATGGGGAGAGGATTTTTTCTTCTTGTTCTTTTTCTGCTAATCCTACTCATCTTCTTACTTGTGTAGGTGCATCTTGGAGACAGTTGTGGGATGAGCAGGATAAAATTTACGCGGAACTTGTCCGTCACTACTTTTTGGATCTGGTGTAGGCTTTTGGTAGGTATGTGAAAAAGAAGCAATGATTTAATTAAGATTTCAATACAAACAAAAAATTAATTTAATTGCTTTACATACTGATCTAATAATTAGCTAATTAAAGTTTAATAAAATTGCCAACTGATTTAATAAATAGGAAACCAGGAATACATGCATGACTTTTTAAGAAAACATGCATTAAATATGCTGCCTTGTTTAATGCATTTTTAACGACATTAAACAATTTACTAAAAACATGAATGTGCTTTGTCTAACCAAAATATTTAAATTTCTTTTTTTACCCGTATCACTTTGAAATAAATTCCTAAAAGTAAAATTTATTGTTAGTGAATCTTAATGCTAAATATGTTGTAAGGCAAGTTGAAAAAACTATTTTAAAAAAATAATGAAATTAAAAATTAAATGATGTGTACATGGTGACACATTTGAAGACCAATACATTTTGAGCTGCTAAAGACGAGGGAAAAATTAAGTTTGATGTTGTGTTGTTAGCAACTGGTTAATTTAATAACAGTACTCCAAGAAAAGAGGTCAGCGTTGTTCAATAATAAAAAAAATCATACTGATTCATGAAAATGTTAGGTCACATGCTTCTTTTGGGAACTCATCAACAATCAGCAGAGCTAGGTTGGGAAATGCTGATACATCTATCATATTCTCCAAACCTATTATACTCTGCTTATCACTTTTTCGTGGTTATAAAATTGTTATATAACATAAAAAATATATATAACATGAAAAATATGGAAACCGGAAATATAAAATTGGAAACATACTAAAATATACGCTGCAAATGATGAGAAGAAAGCATAGGGACCATGTCTTCATCAGGAGGGAGATGGTCAGATATGCAAAATAAACACTCTTTTCTGACAAGCACGAAGGACAAATGTCTAAAAAGCTTCGATCAATTCCCCCGAAGAGTGTTCGTATTAAAAGATAAATCAAAGATATACTTTCAAAAATTAGAATAAATATATAAATTTTTCGCCTTATATATATATATATATATATATATATATATATATATATATAGTGTGTGTATTAAATAAAGCATCTTTCTTTCTATAGTAAACCCGCAATATTAAGTAAATAATTAGTAATAATAATAATTAGTAGATTTTTCTTAAGGAAATATAAAAATTAATCACATTAAAAAGCGCTTATTTTGGAATGTATAAAAAATAAGTTGCTTCTATTCACTGGAAATAATAAATGAAGAAGAATCAGAAAATCAATGTCATTTGTGTGGTAATTAATAAAATTTCATTGAAAATCCAGAAATAACTCCAGACCGTTAAAATCCTTTGTACTTAGCTACATGGACGCGTAGGACTTTAGAAACACAACTTATTTTTTTCTCTCGCTATTTACCCTTTCACATTCTTTCTTGGCACGATGCTTTTAGTCGCCAAATTACTTGTCCCCATTTTCTGGGCGGGCTCTTTTCTATGTAATCCGATATGAAAGAACATTAAATTAAAATATCTTAATTAGTGCGCGTCCGGCACGCTGCGAAATATATACCTCTTCTCATTATGAAGCTATTAAGCCTATTAGAAACGGAGCGTGTATAACTAGTCCACTTAGCGGCAAATGAGACCCCCAATCTTAAGTGGTATTAAGAAAGCGGACGAAGGGAAAAAAAACTAAAAAAAGGACGCCAAGAGAAGGGCTGGCGGTGAAAGAAAGAACGGAGGAAAGCGGCGACTGCCTCTGCAGTTAGCCAAAAGTGCCTCTAATTGAATTGCTCCTAATGTTAAAGAAAGCGGTTTTAGCATTTTCGTATTATTAATGACTGAATATGACGTGCCTCTCAGTCTTCAGAATTCTCGCCAAATTGGAATTAATTGTTTGTGTTAAACTTTTAAGCCGCTCGCCAATGGAAGGGACATAAATTAAGCGAGAAATTTTCTTTGTAATTATGAAGGCGTTATTTAAAACTGTTCAGAAACAACCACCTGCCATGTATTCTCCCTCCCCCCCCCTTTTTTTTTTAAAAAAAAAAAGAACTTTGAAAACTTTTATTTTTTATGCCAATTTTAAGTGGATAAATTAATTTTTGGCTAAAACTGTGAATAGAATTAAAAATAAAGAATATTTAAAAGAATTATATATATATATCTCATTGGACATGCCTATAAATTCGGTATATTTAAATTTTAATTCGATATAAGTATTCTATTTATAACATTATTAACTCTTAATTTATAGCAAAGAAAGTATTTACTGCATTAAATAAAGCTTTATAAATTGCAACCTTTTTCCTAAATGTATGTAGTCAAATATACATGTATGCATTACGTAAAAGAGTGTTATCAAGATTTGGAAATAAATATATTTATGTATGTTTTGGAAATATAAAGAGCATTTAAAGTAATTTCTTATATAATATATTAATAATTATTTGTTCTTAAATTTGAATATCTTACACATATTCTTTGCATAATTTCAAAATAAATTGAGAAAAATATTTGCTGCATTAAATGTGACTCACACAATAAATTTTAGTATTTCCCAAAATATAAGAAAAAGCTTCAATTAATTTATCATTCTTGAAATAATATTTTAATGGGAATTTAAAAAACATTTTTAACTTTCGGAGTGATAATCTATAATTAAGTAAACAAATGTCATCTTCACAAAGATTACTAATATTTACAAATCTATTTATGTGTATTTTTTAAATATTATTAAATTATTATTAATATGATTTATATTGTAGTGCTCAATACTACATTACATTCAAAACAAATTATTTTTTGTTGAAGATTCAGTACATGAAAAGCTAACGTATATATCATAAGTTTTAATGAAAGAAAAGTATATATTTCCGCTATCTTATACAGGAAAATTTATTAATTATATAAGAAATCGAATGCACATAAGACTTTTGCTTTTATTCCATTGAAAATAACATTGAAACACATATTTTAAGATTATTTATCAGATTGTTAATTAAAAATCTGTAAATATGTTTATTAGATTGTTTCTCACACATTATGTCACATTTTAATGAATAAAACTAAAAAATTCTATACGGTAAACATTGTGTAAGAGAAATGGAAACAACAGTAAAAAATATTTCTATGAAATACAATTATAAATTACTCCAAGTTTTGGTGAATATTGAAAGATTATCTTTATGATAATATATATATATATATATATATATATATATATATATATATATATATATATATATATATATATATATATATATATATATATATATATATATATATATATATATATATATATATATATATATATATATATATATATATATATATATATATATATATATATATATATAAAGTAAGCTTTAAACTACTCTGAAATCATGAAAAGAAGCATCCATTAAGAAAGATTTTCTTCCCTGTACATCCGTAGGAACATCTTTTCCTATTTATAGGAAAATATAAATTTGACTTTCAAATTAATGGAGCTTGAACTCCTTTTCGATGAAAAGGGAAATCTTTTGGCAAAGTCAGGAATAATTTAAGAAACTGAATTCTCTTCTATTGGTATCTTGATGAAAATATTTATTGTTAATTTGAAGTTGGATAGCATATATCAAATTGCATAAACTTTTCAAATATGTATGATTTTGAGAAAAATACACTATGTAAAATATTAAAGTAAGCAGCAAATTAGTCAAATTCTTTTTGGAAAAAAAACTGTTTCTTATTTTTTAATATATTTATATTTAATATATATATATATATATATATATATATATATATATATATATATATATATATATATATATATATATATATATATATATATATAGTTGTCATGGCTCTGTAAAGGATATTGGCAGAATGAATTACGTTCTTTGCACCAAAATGACTTGGAAGAGCCAATCTTTATTGAAAATATTTATGTTCAATTGTCCGTGCAGCTATTAATGAACTTCATCCAAATAACGATTCATTTTCAAATATGACATTGCACTATCTTACAGAATAAAGATTGTGATCTCAATTGATTAAAAGAATATTTGGTAATGTTTCAGAGAATGTCCTACCTAGATCTCCGAATATGAATCCATTATGAGCATGTTTGGGACTGACTGAAACTATTTTTGTTCATAAATTTACAATACTTTGACAATTATGAATGACTGGATGTGATTCAGCTAAATATTACGTTTGAAAATTACTAACAACTTGTTGAATCAATGCTCAAATTTATGCACATAACTATGCACTGAATACCAGAAAATATCTGATGATTTTTTGCATTGTAGCGTATTACTGAATTTAAAAATCCATGTGTAACTGTATTTTTGTATTACCTTTTATGTCTCTTTGACGGTCTTAATATACAATTTCTTTTTTATTAAATAATAATAATTTTCGATTAATTATATTAGTGAACACATGAACTCAATTGGAAACTACAAAACAAACACGCAAAATGTAAAATCATTCTTTCTAATATAAAAAAAACGGAAATGCTATTAATTTTTTTTTAAAAAAAATAAATTACATTTAAAAAAAATATTCTTAATTTTATTTTATTAATGTTAACAAAAAATTGTTAAAATGCTACATAATAAATGGAGAAACAATGAATTTTCGAAAAGTTAAATTAAAATTTTTCCTATTATTTCTGTCGAAATAATTTTAATATTTAAAAAAAAATAAATATTAAAATTATTTCGACAGAAATAATAGGAAAAATTTTAATTTAACTTTTCGAAAATTTATTGTTTCTTCATTTATTACGTAGCATTTTAACAATTTTTTGTTAAGATTAATCAAATAAAATCGAGAATATTCTTATTAATCATTTACTTATGAATTTCTAAAAATCACGATTTAAATTCATTCGGTTGTTTATTATGAAATAATTGGAATGGGATCTAGTTTAAAGAAAATTCTACTATACCTGAGGTGGGAATTGAATCCAGGAGCGCTCGTTTGGAGAAACGTTTTTTTTTTTTTTTTTTTTTTTAAAAAAAAAAAGATATTATAATTTTTAGCTTTACGTTTTAAACTTCGTTTACGAATCTAAGCAACTTTTACGTATTTTAAATCGTTAAGTGCATGATTTTGTGTAATAAAACGAATGGCCGACAAAATAAATTACCCATTCGTGACTAGCCGGGAATTCTATTTATATTTTAAAGTATTTTCTCACTTGTAGTTACTTTTTTTTTTTTTAAGAAGAAAAAAAAGGTTTAAAATTTTAATTAAATTAGAAGGATTTAGACTAAAAAATGTTTTCATATATTTTTATTATTAAGAAAGACTTTGAAAATTTAAGGTTTGAAGATTATGGAATGTCTGTTGAATTTTTTTTTCTCCCTCTCAGAAATTATGCTAGATTTCTAGAAATTCTAGAATTTTTCTCTTTTACTACTTTTTCTCATTTAACAAGATGGAGCCCAAAATTCAGGAAAACGTATTATTATAAAAGAGATAGGTAATCAGATTAATTAGTTTTTTAAATACATATACATGGGCAACAAATTAATCTGCAGCGAAATTCATTCATATTCTTTTTCCTATCGCCTCTCCCACCTATTGCTTTAATGGCGAAACAAAAGTTTTAATTTTCTACAGCAGTTCAAGCAATTCGATATCAGTGGCATTAACCGTCGTAAAGAATGGAAAGTGGACCAGTGAGGAAGGCGTTCTACACCTCAACTCCACTCCTAACTCGCGGTGGCAGCGGCGATTAAGAGGAGACCTTTTACGCTGATTAGAGACTTGTTTTCACTTAATTCCTCCTTTATAGTGCGCCCTAACCTTTTAATTTAGGCGTCCTAATTGGGCTAGCTTTAGCACCTCGCAGGGGGGTAAGGCGTGGAGAGATCCACCCCCTCTTTTTTATTCTCCGATAATGCAGGAGACGGGAACTAAGGGGGGGGATCCGGTGGGAGGTAGGCGTATAATTTAGGCTTTAAGACTGTGGCCCGGAGGAAAACGGGAAAAGAGGGTTATAAATTTACCCCTTGGTTCTTTTGTGTGGTTTTATATATACGCGGTGTTAAGGATTTAGAGGCAATTATCGTTATTGGCGTGCAGGAAATTCGTAGCATTCGTCTCTTGTTTGTTTCTCAGTGTTACTCCCGGCTCAAAATATTCTGGAGATGTTTATCGAAAACAGGAGATTAGATTCTTCCAGAAATGTGAGGAGAAGAGGAAAAAAAGAAGTTTTTATTTTCATTTCATTTGGGTGATTACTCTTATTCTAGACGCCTTAATGATTGTTATTAATTTTATTTCCTGTAATCTTCATTTTTTCCTCTGACGTCAATAATGGCTTCGGGGACACCTGAAAAAGGCGGAGTAAGAAAACTGACAAGAAATAAATTTATTCTAATGGCTTATGTTGTGTATTTAACCAGTCAAAAGCATCCCTTATGAGATTTTGTTATATGCTCATGAGACTCCTTATTTTATGAGAGCTTCAGGAAGCCCAAGACTATATGGAATACATACACACATAGATGTATAAGCAATCCCTGAACTGTACTTTAATATTAAGCAGTTTTTATTTCTCTTCTATCATCAAGCGTCTCAAAATTTTGGGGCACTATCAGGTGATGAAGTTGCAGCGCTTCTCTCCATATCTACACTACACCATGGGAAGAACTTTGGACGTAACAGATTAACGCGGTTACGTTCTCAACCTACGGAACTCCAGAAACCCAGTGAGGAAAAATGTGATTTTCCCAATCAGAATGTGAAGCACCAAAAGTTGAAGTATAAACATGCCTCAAACTTGGAAAGCATTTAGCTGAACAAACGAGAATCATCGTAATTCTGAAGCAGGGACTAAGCAGATGATCTTTATATTTGGCTTACAACAGGCACTTATTATTTCAACTCGAGAACGTAATAATCAAGTTATCTTTTACGTGCCCAAGTAGTCATTTGCGAGTACAATGAATCTTCGGCTTGGCCGGGATTCGAAGTCACTGTTTTCCGCTCAAGAGAAAGACACATTAACCAAACACTCTCGTTCCTCATTATTCGTTGATTTACTTATAGTAAATCAGAAGTTTATTCACATTGAAACTTATAAGTACAGACTTTTTATATGATTTCAATATACAATTTATGTATAATAATTAGTAATTTGCTTTTTATGTCTGAATTTCAACATCTGAAATTCTGCAAAAAAGCTATTGATTTTGATCAATACTAAAGTCCGTTAAATCTCTTGCTAGTTATTTCTTTAAGATCCTTAGAAGTTCAACTTAGACTGTTGTCAAGAGAGCGTTGTAAAGATGTCTCTTTTACAATAGATTAATAAATTAGGTAATTTTTCATCTTTATCCTATGCAACCACGAAATGTTTTTCCAGAGAGCTCTATCTATGTCTACATCTACAGATAACAAAAACACAAATAATGATATTTTTCAAAGAAGAATAAAAAATCATTAACTACATTAGTCAATCACTTAGACAAATATAGTGAAAAATTGACAAAAAAATTAATCATGTATTTTGAAATAAAATAATAATATATAGAATAATTATTACACTGCCAAAAATACATTTATAAATACTCTCATCGCATCATTCACATCATCTGTAAAAGAAATTTCCCTGTCCCAACACACTATTCCACTATAAAGCGATAATTCCTGTTAATTGGAAAAACATATGATCATGAGCACAGATTCAAAGTTCTGTGGCTACTGACGACAAAATGATAAATAAATGTTCAATCCTACTCATTAGCTCAAGCGGGTTCAGCAGATATTTCAAAAGTTGTGCCATTTAAGTGGAATCTTTTAGATAAGCATATTTAGTACAAAATAATATAATTGAATAAACAAACTTGAACAATGGTATAATACTTCGCGATTCTCGGGCTGGGAAAGGTCGACTCAGCCTTTCATCTCTTCAGTGGGTCCATAAATTGAATACAAAGCATGCTTGGTTACTAAACATAGGGAGTCACGTTAGTCTGACCACCTAACTTGGCAATCCAGGGCTCTCTGTCAAATGTGGGCACTGTAATACCTGGATTGTCGTGCCACACAGTTTTAACTTTTAGTTTAGTTTTAGTAGAATGATAAATGATGAGTAACTCCTGACTCATACTAAAATGATCAATGAGTAAGTTTAAACATTTTATTAAACACGCATTATACGAAGAGGGAAACAGTAAAACGAGCAATAAACCCAAGAATTGAAGCCTTTCTCTTTTAAAAAATCTGAAATCTAACTTTCAGCTCTGTCTCTTTAAATTTACTTTGAACATATTCAAGTTATTTCAGAATAATTACGTAAGATTGATCTGATTAACTTTACATATTCATTAAATTTTAAAATCCAAACAATGATTTGATACTCATAGGAAGTTATTTGCTAAGCTATTGCTCTTAAGTCCTTTCTGTTCTTTCTGTATGAATAATTATTCTTTTAAAAATTTGGAACCAAATAATAAATAATAAACAGAGTGGTAAATAAGTAAGTTTAATGAATTTTTTCTGAGTATTAGAGTTTGAGGGATTATAAAATACTGTTTTCAACTTCAGCTCGAGATAGAGCAGCAGAAAGTAATACTTGATTTATACTCTTTTATTTAATACCAAGATAGAATTTGCCAAAGATATAACACAGTGAGAGATATTTTTTCATACTTATTAACATAGAGGTTGAAAATTTATTTAGTGTAACCACATTTAGTATTTGTCCTATGTGGAAATGAAGTGGCAATGGAGGGGATTTCAATGTTCTAAACTTCTCTAGTATACTGACTTTTTTGAAAATCTGCTTAAAAGTCAAATCTACCATTGCTTCATTTTAGTTTTCTTCTCCGACTCATAATTATATGGTCGAGACAAGCAAAAGGCGCTGACACTTTTAAAAGTAGTAAGGAAACAAGATCTTCTTCATGTGTGGATAAATACAATATCACGCCTTTTATTCTTGATCATCTGTTTTCTTGCTTATGACATCAAAAAGAGGTCCCCTTTTTGTTTTGAACTTTTAATTAGTTCATGGTTTCATGGATCTGGTTAACCCTGATGATTAACCAAATAGAATAAGAAATAACTATACATTTTATATTGATATTGACTTCAATAATTCAATTTGGTTCTTATTTAAAGTAAAGCTGTCCTAAAAATCATGACTTTAGCTTGTCATCATCGACCATAGCTAGTCTATGTACAAAATTTCAACTAGTCTAAAACTTTAAAACAATGTATGTATAAAAAATCCTATAATATTTTCTACTCTATATATCTTATATAAGGAGTTTCCTTTGTTTGCATCATTCATTGCCCAATTTGACACTTTTGATTTTAAATAAGCACTTATTTCAGAATATATTAATCCAAATATTCATATTATAATATCCAAAGTTTGTATCATAGTTAAGACTCACTTGTTTATTAAACGTTAAAGTTTTGACTTCTGTTCTACTACTCATGAATTGAATACCCTCTTTGGGTGCGAATATTTATAATAATTTGGAATACTCTTTAATTCCTGTTTGAACTATCACTTGTGTAAAAAAAAAGGACAACTCAAATCTTCTTTTCACTTATTGTGAAGATTAAGTTTAAAATTGATTATTATCAATTACACTCGAATTGATTGTAAATAGAATTTTTTCTCTTAAAAATCTCAAACAATGATTTAGAAATTAAGCTTAGTTTTATAAACATAAAAGAGAAATATAAGTTATTCTAAGATTATTTATACTTTATTATCAATTAATTCTACGACTGAAATTTTAATTACAAGCATTTTTCCAGCCTTTTTTTTATTCTTTTGACTTGTTAACACCTTGTAGGCATGGCACAAGATTTGTTTTGAATAAAATAAATCAACTTCCGTCATCTATTATTTTATTTTCCGTGAGGAATTTTCATAATCTCATTCATAACACAAAAATTAATTAATAAAATGAAATATAAAAATAATCTTGAAAATTTCCAAATACTCAATCAACAAAATGTACTTGTAGGATGCAGGAATTTAAAATTTCTTTTATATTTTTCTCAAGTGTAAAAAAAAAAAAAAAAAAAATCTTTTCATCCAAAAATTTCCTAAAATATTATCACTTACGTATCTGTCTCGTGTCTAGGAGGAGCTAGGTTCATAAACTAAATAATCATCTCAAAATATCAAATAATCACCTGTTAAAATCAAACGATTTCAGTACTAATACTGAAGTATCCTACTTGAGGAAAACATCATATAAGATACTACTATTGCTAACTACTATTTATTTGTTTTTGTTTTTTTTAATAATGCCAAAAATTAAAATGTTTCATACTTGATGTAGTAGAAGACTGCTCTAAATAGACTTTGGAGGGCTTTACGCACCCCAGTTTGCACAATGTGATGTAAAGAGAAGTTTGCCATCTCAACGAGGTGACCTCGTCTCTTGTCGGCAGCTCAAAGTTATAAGAAGAGTTTTGTTGAGTAGTTTTAGTAGATAGAAAAAGCACACTGAATCACAAGAAAGACTGACCTAACCTAACCATTTTGTAATATTTATATCCTTATAAATTTCTAACCAAACTAAAATTTAGAAATGATTAATGGAAATGTCTTATTATACGTGGCGCAGGTGCCTTATAATCCAAGAGGCCAAATTCTGATACTGACGACTTTTTTGGTGGATTTCCTTATGTATCTGGCAACCTCATTTTTATTAAGTCATACATATGAAACCTAAAAGAATAATGCAGAAAATTATATTTCGGTAATCCTAGTATTTACGTCATCGCGCACGTTACGATACGTCATCTTGGCAACAATTCTTCATCGCCAAAATAATTCAGAATTTGAAATCATGGACTACACGGCACCTGTGCCTTATTCTTTAAGTAAGTTTCTTTATTAGTTTGAGAATAAATAAAAGAGCGACTCTTTTAATGACAACAATCATTTTTTGCATTTGAAACTATTTAGTAAAATATAACTGAAGGCTTCTCTTTATTAATAAATTTTTCAATTTTTTTATGTAATTTTATTTATTATGTATGTGATTATTATTTTTTATGTTTAATTGCAATTTTTTAATGTTTAATGAAAAAATTTTATAATATTTTTGGGTATTGTTCATATATGCTATGATATGTTTTAAGCGATTCTTATTTTAATTTAAGTAATGATCATTAAATTTTGATTATTAAGATGTAATTTATTTTTAAGTTTATATCGATCACTTTTAATTACCTCTATCTCTTGTAATAGTTTCCTTCTATCTTTTATTAGATGAAGAATTTTCAATCAGATAATTTAACTTTATACTTTGACTTTATATTAAGAAATATTGTACTTTTTATATTTAAATAGGAACGTGATAGATTTTTTCAAAAATAACTGTAATCATATTAAATTGTTTTTCTTTGCTATACATTTGTAATAATTGGCAGATTATTGCTCTAATAATTAAGCATTTAGCAAATATTTGTAAAAAAATAATCATTTGAAAAGTTATAATTCCTCATTCATTGAGAAATAAAGTTTAAAACGTTATTACGTAATAAAGTTTAAAACGTTATATTATATACAGTTGTTAATGATAGAAAAATAAAAAAAAATAAATGATATCGAGAAAAGACTAAGCTCTATTATATTACACTTCATTGAGAATGAAAGGTATATTGCTCTTTTCAACGACGATCTCAGTCAACTTCAGGCAGACAGCAATTCCATAGCTTTATTGGTCCTCATTGGAGCCAATAGAAAACTAGGCAGGCGGAGAAAATCATTAACCCCGCCCTCCACGTAAGTTGTTGAAAGTGAATTCTGTTATTTCCGGTTAGATCTTCGCTGACGATTGATATTCCAAAAAAGGAGAATATTTTCATTTTTCCACAATTTTTTATCCAACTAAATTCTTCGAGGTTTGCAGCTATAAATTTGAAATCCTCTTTCTAGAAATTAAAGTATAAGATAACATAAATTGTTTGACAAGGAGGAAAAAAATTCAATTTTGATATGAAAAAATCATGTTATTTTCATAATTTTGATATACAAGATAAGAAAACAGCGTTATTTTTTTGAAAACTTTTGCTAAATGCTAAATAGAATTTAGTTTACATTATAAAAAAATCCATTTCAGTAAACTAATTTTGGTTATTAAATCAAAACAATAAATAAATGTTTTAATGATATTTGATTGCATATGATTAATTTCAAGTTAAAATTTTTTATACATTATTTAATAATAAGTTATATAATTGATTTTTACTAAGAAGTTAATTTCGTCAGCTAGAACATTACTTTTTTTTAAAAGTAATTTTTGTGAAATCCGCAATTTGGATTTACTTTACATTAATATAAAAACTAAAAAATAAAATAAAATAAACTAGGAAAATAGGGTTACAGTTAAATGCATATTCTAAAAGACTAATTTTAAAATAAAGTCATAGTATTCAAAATTTTATTAATAAAAAAAAAAAAAAAAAAAAAAAAAAAAGGTATCGAAACCAGAAATTTCCAATTTGATTTGAGGGACGCTTAGGTTGATTTGTTAACGCTTTGTTCTCATTGTTGAAAATATTGAATTCGAATGCCGAATTAACAGCAAAACCGTTGTGTTCATTAGAAGCAAGTAGGATATGTTAAATAGGTCGTAGTTGCAATGACTTCTAAGTGAAATAATACCACAGGGTTTTTTGCTCAAGTATATTTGCGTTCTTTTTGCTTGGCCTCTGCTTTTCAATTTCGAAGTTTTCCACCTAACTGGTAGAGCCTAACTCATACTGGAAGCATGCTGGTGCAACAGCAACTTGATGTAGCTTTTCATAAGTCTTCTTCGAAGTTGTAAATAACCAAGGAACATCTCCTTGGACACTTCCATTTATCTTCGTGATAGTATGAGTTACGATTGATGAAGATACGCTGTTGAGCTGCTTCTATTAATGTTTGGTTTACCTACTCTCGACCGACAGAATTTCAAGTACCGTTATACTCTAATTAATAAAGTGTAAAAATTTTTTGAAGCAGGTCAAATATTGGGGTATCTTCTGCCTGACCGCTGCTTCTCATTTATGAAAACTCCCGCCGATTTGCTTTCAGCCAAATAGTTTAAATATAATCCAATTTTGTGCTAGGTACAAGGAAGCATGCTGGTGCACAATTTTCAGTTCAAGGAGGCCTCAGTGGTTGGTTAAGTGTCGTTATCTTTATCGGAATGAAGTGAGATATCCTATCCATAACAATAATGAAAAATATATATAGGGGAACAGGTTCCTATATACTCATTTTTGTTTAGAAATAACATGAAAAATTATTGATAAAAGTAAAATAGATGTGAAAATTTAGAGTGATCTGAAATCGGTCACATCATTACTTTTGTCTCAACAATCTTTGAGAGAAAAGTAAGCTCTAAGGCCACGTTCCCATTCAAAATGAAATTCATTTAAGTATAATAATTAAAAAATATTGCTGCATGAAACTAAAATAAGTAATTTATATATATATAAATATATATATATGTCTTTTCTATATCTTTACAATTCTTATATTGCTTATATTGGTATATGTTGTCAGCTAAACGCATGGAATTTCATCGACGTGTTTACCATTATGAATAAACATAAAGTTTCTAATCAAGTAAACTAAGATTCTAATAAATTGTTAAATATATTATATGCATGAAAAAAATAAAAAAAATGTTAGTTTTACGTAATGATGATGGGTTAATGCTATAGAAAAAATTTCTTACGGTATAGTCACACATTTACTTTGAACAAATATAATTTATGTAAAAAATTATCAAAATTTAAACACTAAATACTAAAAAATGACCACATGCATTACCCATTACACTGAAAAATAGAGATATTTCATCAAATGATTTTGCATAATATAGCATTTATGAGCTTCAGTTTTCTACTCTAAAATTATTCTATGCATCAAGTATTTTTTTTAACTTTTACCCCCTCTTTAAAAAATTCCTC
Source organism: Latrodectus elegans (assembly GCA_030067965.1). Taxonomy (NCBI): domain Eukaryota; kingdom Metazoa; phylum Arthropoda; class Arachnida; order Araneae; family Theridiidae; genus Latrodectus; species Latrodectus elegans. The sequence goes on along the minus strand of CM057820.1, from coordinate 32,565,314 downwards.
AAAATATCGACATTAAATATCATTAAGATTTGAGGATGCGCAAATTTTTTTCAGATTAATCTAAAACATATTCTGGAGAGCCAAGAAGATCCATCAACCTTCTGGTGAGAAATCTATCAAAACTTCTCAGGTTTTTTTTTTTTTTTTTTTTTTTTTTGCATAGTCATTGAGTTAAAAACAATTTTCTTACATATTTTTGCAAGTGCAAAGGACATTTTTTATTTTTGAGGTTGACTTTTATATTTGCTTTCATTTAATAACGAAAACTAGGTATCTTTTTTCTGAAAAGACATTTTTCGCGGATAGCTTTCTGTCGAAATGTGTTTTCCAGGATTTTTCAACAATTTTACAAACTCAATAATAAATTTTAAAGGTAACGGAATCATACGCAATTCAAAATAGATTTTACTCAATAAGTTCCCGTATATAATCAAAATGCCAAGTTTGATCAATAGCTAATTGTCCAGACACATTTATTATTTTTTAAATCTTTTATCAACTTTCTAGCTCTCTGTTACAGTGATTGTAATAGTATTTAAAGCTTAATTTTGCCCTATGAAAAGGAATTATTTCAAATAAATAAAGTGTAAATTTTTTTTCAATATCTTTAGATTTTTTAAATATTGACTAAATAATTTTTTCTTTCTGTAAAAAAAAAAAGGTTGAATTTTCAAATATAGTTTCAAGGGATAAGTGTTCTGAGTATTAGCTCTTTATTAATTTTTAAGCATACGTTTTAAACTGTGTTAGTTTATATATAATAATTATCTCTATCGATATATGATAATATTAAAAAGAATTTTAAACTTTACTCCATAAATATTTGAGACACTAAAAATGTAATATGCTTTACCATTAAATATTTTCTGATATTTAAGGATTTCATAAGTAGAAATTAATTTTTATATGTTTAAAATCTCTATTTTTAAATTTTTATTTAAAATATACTTTTAAAACTCATTTTTTACAAATAGAATAATTTTTTTTATAAAATGTTCAATGTGTGTGTGTGATTCAGAAAATTTTCCAGAACATTAATAAATATTTTTATATTAATATATAATTTCTCTGATAGATTTTTGCCGTTAACCACACACAGTGAACAATTTAATATTCTTATAAAGAAGATGTCGGTTGTAATCGAAAGGATGGCTATTTAAAAAATATTTAAAAATCTTTTTGATCCAAGGTTACATATAAGAGTTGATGCAAGCAACTCCTTTATATGTAATTCTTCAAATTTAACGATTGACCCAAAAGTTGATATTGTAATGGATAAAAAGTTTTTATAAATAATTAATTCTTAAATTTAGTTATTGTTTTGAATATTTTTTATAATAAGGAAAAAGTATAAGTGTATATTACATAAACTTCTCTAGCACTATAAACATTTCGATTATTTAAATAAGAATTATTATTTATTATTTTTTTTTTGGTATGACACTATTTCCTTTAATGCATCACCACTGAAACTTTTCAATGAATGAACTAATTTATTTAAATTGCATCCTAATATTGTTCGTTTTTAAGTTATTGAAAATATTTTTCATTTATTGATCTAAAATAAACTATTTTATTATCATATGTTTTATTAAAATTTAAATGTATATAAATATGTTTTATTAAAATTTATTGTTTTGATTGCATTTAATACTACTTTCTACCAAAGTATCGCCGAAGACATACATTTTATGTTGTTAAAAAGGAAAGTTGATTTCTACACCAATTATTTATTTGGTTATATAATAGTTAATTATACAATTTGCTTTCTTTTTCCTTTATAAAACTGAAGCAATTGAATATTCGAACTACAAATTTATGGGATGTCCAATTGTAAGTTTTGTTTGCTCTACAAAATTGCAAAGATTTTAAAGAAAATTAGCTTATGACATCATCATTCATTTTGAAACGATTTTCAGTTTTTATGTTAACCTATCTGATAATAATTATAATCATTTTTTTAATTTCTATCTCTTTTAAAAATCAAACGACTTAGTTTATTTACTTCAGTTTAATGATAACCCAACCAAAAAGTAAGGTATAAAAGATATTTTTAAGGCGAAGAGTGTGAGTAGTAATTGTGTGCAATTTTTGATTCTTAAGAAAGAAAACGAAAAGTTGCAGAAATAGTTAGCTACATAAAAGTTTAAATAAAACAGATTGACCATATCAAAAATTTAGAAATTTGCTCATAGAATGTATTATTACAATATATCTTAAGTTATTCTTAATTTAACATATATTGTGGAAATAAATGATAATATGAAGAAGAAAAATTAAAAATAATCTTTTTAATATTATGTTAATTTTTGTAAAATTATTAAAGAAAAATTTATAAATCATCTAAGCATCCACGCTGAAATTTTCAATTCATTGCTTAATTTAATCTAGAAATTTTTTTTATACCTTATGAATGTAATATTTATCGTTTTTACATCTTTTATTAAGAGATAAATTAAATTTATTAATTGATGCTATTATTATAAAAGTATTTTTCTTATAAATCTGTTGAAAAAAAAAGCGTAAAATTGTCTGTAATGTAACTTAAATAAGAGCATGCAGTATTATTTTTAGTTAAAAATTTTCTGAATATACGAGCATCATTAAATGAAATAATTTTAACTAAGTCAAATTTTTTGTTAAAACGAACATTTTTGGTAACAATGGATTTCGATTCACTGAATTTGACTCGGGGTCGAGCATTGTCTAGCTGCGTAGAAATTTGCAAGGTTACACGTGACATTCAATTTACTTTAAGAGGATTTATTTTACATAAAATGAGAATGATTTTTGTGTAGCAGCAGAGCATACTTTGACACTCTGTTGTAGATAACCTAATAACTAAAGGTTTTCTTAAGGTTTTTTTTTATAATTACCATATATTATTGATAATCACAAAAGCATTTCATATACGTTGTTGTTTCGAATCCTTCATAAATCTAGCAGCAGCTAGATCAGATCCATGACACCGCGAAATCTAGTGAAATCAAGCAGTAGTAGTGTACTTGAGTGGAACCAAGTAATGGATCAGAATGAACCCCAAACAATCAAGGATGTGATCGGGGAAAGCCGAGTTTCATATATATTGAGCTGTATCCACGGATTGCAAGGAAAAAAATAAAAAATAAATAATTAAAAAAACAAGCACTCATTTCGACAGATATGTATGTACACAGAAAGCCGAAGCGAAATATCTATCTCCAACTCTTCAACAACGGCAGGAATCCTACCCGAGACCTTTCACTCCGAAGACCATAGCTTCCATTCAAGGTTATGATGGGGCTTAGATGAAGAAATTTTTGACACCGCAAAATGGACTGCCTAAAGTTGTTTCATGCCCTTTTAAAATTTACCACGTAATTACCTCAAAATCACAAAATAGAAATGAAGAAATATTGAAATGTTTATTTATGTTACAACTTTTTACAAATTTTGCTTATATTTCTCATTTAATATATTTTCTATGTTCCTTTTTTATAGTTAAATATTCAGAGTTGCTCAATATATACAAACTAAGCCCATCAACCATTTATGAAACATTTAAGTTTTTCAGTTCACAAAAAACGGTGTATTTTACCATTAATCTTAAAATAAAATAAATATTTCCAGTTAAGTTGGTCTGGCCAAAGGTTTCGTATTCCTAAACTACAATCGAGATCTGAGCTCATAATTATTATGAATTTATGTTAAATTTTTTTTAAATTATTTTTTACTATGATTTTAGTGGAAAGATTTATTTATAGAAGATTCAATTAAAAAAAAATTTTTTTTCTAAATTCACACAATTCTTATTTAAATATAATGTTTGGTTTGTTTGTCGCTCAACGACCATTTTTTGCTCACGTGGGATAATTAAACCAGGACTTACAGCTTAAAAGTGACTTCCGAACCTTAGGTAGCCCAAGATAGGAAAAGTAGTTGCGATTTGGCTGCCTCAACTACACGCGTTTTCTACCCACGGCCTTTTCTCTCCACTTTTTTAAAATTCTCTTTGAATTTCAAGGTTATCTCTTTGTCTTTCAAGTTTTTCTTCAATATTTTAATTTCGTTTTTAGAAACGAGATTTATGTTTCTGTGGTCAATATTTCTTTAATAATTTGTCATTTCATTCATCAATAATTAAATTAAAATTTTTCTATTTGTTTTACTTGTATTTGAATTATTTTCACATTTTTTTCTCCTCGCAGTAGCCGACCGATGGCTGAGTGGTTAGCGTTTCTGACACCTGAACTGTATGTCCCGGGTTTGGATCCCGGTTCGGGCATGGGTGTTACTTTCTTTCTCTCTTCTCTCTGCGTTTCTCTGTCATTTCTTCTGAGATGATGTATGGATTTTTCTCATTCTATAAACGGGTTTCCGATGGTAAACGGGCAACGCTACACTCCTTCGTGACACACAGATGCCCGCTGTGTAAGGGCAAATGAGTAGCAGTTTCTGGCCTTGCTGTGACACAGGGTTCGTCACCCAAGTGCCCACCATTGGGAAAAAAATTCTCTTTGTAATAAGCGTATTTGAATTGATATATCTTAACATAAAAGTATTTTGCATATGCTAGAAAGTTAAAAAACAGTTTTATTATTTTAATCATATATATATATATATATATATATATATATATATATATATATATATATATATATATATATATATATATATATATATATATATATATATATATATATATATATATATATATATATATATATATATATATATATATATATATATATATATATATACATACATATATATATATATATATTAGTGCAAAACTTGACTTTTGACTTGATACATTCCTTACTTTTTAACATTTTAAATTATTTTACTTTATGCAATATCAAGTCCAAAATATGGCATCAAATTCAAGATTAAAATTTATCACGCCTAAACTTTAAGTAAGCCATACCTAGGAAGATGCTGAGTTACTAAGAACTTCTCGAATTTTATTGAATCTTACTTAATTTTTCTTTTAACTCTAAGCCAACTTCTTACATACAAAACCAAATTAGCTTTCAATTTAAAGTGGATTTAGAGTATTAAAAATAATAATGCCTAGAGTGAGAATCCAATTCATGAACTCACAAGTTCAATAGCTTCTAGAATTCTAATCACCTGGCTTATATAATTCCATGAATCTTTTGATATTATGTAAGAAACGTAAGAAAGTTGAAACAAAATAAAATTCTCGCAACACTAATCTCTGTTAATTGAAATAAAGTTTCAAACATTATACAGTGATGACGTAGAAGATACATAAATACGCATTTAAAAAAAAGAGCACATGTTTTAAAGGTATAAGCAAAATTTTTTTTTAAAATATAAAAAAAATTATAAAATGTTCTAATATATAAATTTTCTCTTTTGTTTCTCATGCTTTTTATTTCAAAACATTTTAGACAAGTCTACATTGTGAACGACAAATATTTAATGATAATCTAAACCTATTCTCAGTAAAATTTAATTTTTTAAAAAAAATATATCTAAATTTTATGCTTTATTTCCCGTTACTAAAACTGTTGTAGTCTTTTCAAAAGAAAAAATAAACTTGTGAGACAAAGTGAAAATTTGGCTTAAAAATATGTACATATACTGAACAGACAATAAATATTATAGAAACACAAAATTTTAACAAGACTATTATAACAGATAAATAAATAATAACAAATAATAAATAACAGATAAATAAATAATAACAGATAATAAATAACAAATAAATAAATAATAACAGATAATAAATAACAAATTATAAATAATAACCGATAATAAATAGGGATTGAATTTAAGCAGATTTATGAATAATAACTGTATTTTAGATGATCACATAAATAAAGTGCATGCCAATCAGGGCTTTTACATATAGATGTGCTTTGCTTTCTCATCAAATATATATTTTTAATCATCCATTAGAAATATCAACTGGAAATTACAATTTATGAATGATATATTATTAAAGGATTGAGTTATATTTTTAACAAATGACTTGATATTAAAATTGTTCATACTATGATAATGATTTATAGTACTTCATAATTATTTTTAAATATTCGAAAAATTTCAATAAGAGGGAAATGTTCTGATTCGGGTTTTAAAATCAAGAATAATTTTCAAAATTTTATCTTTACTCAAGATTTAGTGAATTTTTAAATCGTTATTTTTAAGCATTTAAATGTTTGGAAAGCTAAAATATAGCTTAAAGTATAATTTTCCTTTCTACCTATTGATATACTATTTTATACTAGTTTGTTTTCATGATACTTCAATACACAATAGAATGGAATACTATTCAGTTTATTCTATAATTTCTAACTACACTGGGTTAAAACCAGTTCCTAAATTCTTTCAACTGTTCTTTTGTCAGGGAAGAAATCTTATCTGGGCATTAAATTATATTTAATTGAGAAACATTTATTCGTTTGTAATTATTGCTATTTCAATGTTAAAAAGTTGATTATTCCTATATAATCTATATTGTTTAGCAATATTTCAGTTACTTTTTTCCATCAAAACAAATTTTGTTTTTATAATTTCCTACAACTTTATCATCATTAACTTTTGTGCTTTTCAGAGAAATGTAAAAATTATATTAATTAGTTGCAAAAAAATTAAATAAATTTTTGAAATTTTCTGAAGATCATAAAAATGGCATTTACCTGAGGATCACCTTAATATATTAACATCACTCAATCGTAAAATGATATTTAAGACTTAATTTAGTTTAATTAAATATAATTTATCTTACAGCAAAAAAAGAATACTTCTAAGTTAATATGAGAATCTAAAATTTGCAAGATAAAAAATAACTTTAAAATTCAATTCGTGAATGCTTGGAAAACATCTCCTTTGTCATATATGTCATTTCAATTTATATAAAATGAATTATTGATGTTTTAACAGAAATCTCTGAAAATAGAAAATTGAAATTTTTCAAAAACCTTATATTTTATAGAAATCTTGTAATAACTGAAATATTGTATTGAAATTATTCATTAATTAATATTACTAAAACTAATTGAAAAAAGTATTTTCTTATAAGAGGGGGGTGCATTTAAATACAAATTTATTTTTATTTACTTTAAAAGTAATCAAATCGGAACAATATAGTAAGCACCCAAGTAGTAAGAGAGGGAAACGTTGCATACGCATTAACACAATAATAGAATAGCAATAACTCTTATTTAAATGATTTGTTTGATTAATTAATGCAAATTGTTATGATTATGTCACGAATTGATATCACATTACTTTCTATTAAATGAAAATTACGATGAGTATATATATATACACTTATATGCATGTGTATGTATATATCACGTGTGTTCTTATGTCGTTGCTTTAATTCAATACGCGACACTCTCGCTTCCGAAATTTTGATTTAAACACCCGTTAGGAAACTGCGACCGCATCCCCCTTTCCCTACCCTCCTCTTTACGAACACCGGAAGAGCTGCCATTATCCCCAATGAATTACTAAATGCCGTGTTGTTATTGGACGAGAAATGCTAAATCATCACCACGTGACAATGAGAAGAGCATTCACGGCGCCACTCAGAGAGTGAAAGAGGAGCGGGAGCGAGAAGTGATCCTAAGAGGATGAGCGGGATGCGGGAGAGCATCCGTCCTCCCCCCCTCTCTTGCAAAGATACTCAAAGGGAACCTACTTTATTAATGAATCTTAGGCTGGCGATTAATCACTCCTTTATCTGGACAGAGGTTCTTAATGACACGAAAAAGACTCAAGGGACCGCTTTGATGTTGAAAAGGGGGGGGGTGCGGAGAAAGGAAAAAGAGTTCAATCCATCGGATGAAGTTGGAGAAAGGATGGAAGGGGGGATCGGAAGGAAGACTCTGTTCTTTCATCAGAGTGATTGCATTAAGGCCAGCCACTTATGGCTGATAAATTCAATCTTGTTAAACGGCAATTTCGAAATGAATGGACGGACCAGGGCGAGTGACGCGAATTATGTAAATCCCCCGGTAGTCCGGCAGAGGGGGTAATTGAATAGCCTCGTACCCTTATGTGACCGCCGCCGTTTCGATTCGTCCACCCTTCCTGCCCTCCCTTATTATTTTTTTCTTTGGCTTTTGTTCATTATCGTCTGCAGAGGGTTTATACCGATTTTTGCAAACGATAAATCAATCTATGAATAATTTCCTCTACCACCCCCCATCTTCATCTGGGGTTTAATTTGATAAAGATTAATTTGCTATTAATGGTGGGAGAGATTTATATTCCGAGATTGGATAAAGTAATACCACGTGATGAATGAGGAGTTTAACGCACTTTTATGGCCAGCCGTGGTGACTTTTAACGAATTAAATTTTCCTTCACAATACTCATAATATGTAACAAAATAAGTAAATTAATCGAACGAAAGTAAAAGTAGAATTGCAAGATTAATGATTCTCTTTTTCTTTTTCCTAAAACAGTTCTAATTTATTTCTTTTCCTCTTTTATTAGGCTATCTAGAATCTTATGAGTGTGTTTCATTTGTTTTTAAAAGAGAATTTTTTTATCCTAATTAAATTTTGTATATTTACATAAAACAGTTTCTAGTGACCTTAAATACATGGATTTTTATTTTCCAGCTATATATTGATTTTATTTTTTAAAAAACCTTATTAAATTAAATTGTATTTAGTACCAACAAGACACTAAGGACTAAAATCAGTTCGGATATATTTTTATAATGTATACATAAGCTAAAGTTTAATCACTTTACAAAGTATTTATTAAATCAATCACAATATTTTACACGTTATTTTATTTATTTTTTTACAAAATATTCATTAATAAAATAGTCTAGCAGAATTTTATCAAAAAAGCTTTTCATTTTTACCCGAAGATTACATTAAAGGATAATCTAGCAGAATTCCATTAAAAAAGCTTTTCATTTTTACCAGAGGATTACATTAATAGATAATCTAGCAGAATTTCATTAAAAGATTTTCATTTTTACCAGAAAATTACGTTAATAAGATAGTCTAGCCAAAAGGCATGTTGAAAAGGTTGACTAAAACAGAATTTGATTGAAAATGATTTTATTTTTATCACAAATATGTTGATTAGCTATTCTTACAGAATTTGATTGAAAATTTTTTTATTTTTACCCAAAGATTTAAAATAGTTTAACATAATTCGATTAATTGTTTTTATTTCACATCAAATGATATGTTGATATGGCAGTCTAAAAGAATTTGATTGCAAAACTTTTTACTCTAATTAAAAAATACGTTGAATAGATTTTCTTAAAGAATTCGACCGGTCAAGTTTTTCTATACTTACTAAAAATATGATAAAATAATCTCACAGAATTTGATTGAAAATATTTGCTTCGAAAAATTAGGTTTATCTTATATATTTCAAGTCTATGACGAGTCTTGATTAGATGTAAATTTATGCATGAGGAAATGTTTGAATATTACTATTTTCAATGGGTATTCTGGAAAATTTTCAACACTCAATTAATTTCCTGTTCACTTCTTAAAATAACTGCTTATATTTGTCGAGGAAATATTTTTGCCAAAACTTTCTTCTAACTTTCCCAATATTTGAAATATTAAATAAAATTTAAAAGAAACGGAGAAAATAGTTTTTTTTTACTGTACTTTCTTATACTTGATTTAAACCAATAACAAGCAAAACTTCAAACTGAATATTTTTCAAATCTTATTGAAGCTTATCAAACTGAAAATAACATGATTAAAACGATCTTCGAAAATAAAAAAATAATTATTACTCTAAAGTTTGGAATCATGATTAAACTAAATGAGTATTACTAACTCTTACTTAGGAGGGTTTACTTGTCGCTCTAGATTTACTTGTGGGACGATGTTTCGCTTAAAGAGGATTCGGAACCACTATAAACATTTATGATTGAGGTGGAAATTGAATCCTCTAATTAGAGAATAGAAGCCTAACTAAGGAAATTAAGGAAACACCTACAAACTGCTGATGAGTTACAAAAGAAGTGAACCACTGAAAGAAATATTCATGATCGTTGTGGGAACCGAATCCAAGAACTGTTGAATTGGAGACCATTTAGACTCCAGTTCAAAAATGAAAGTGGGAGTAACCTTATTTATTAAATTTTATAAGGAAATATTAAAATTAAGGCAATATTAAAATAATTTTGCTGTATTTTATATATTTTGAAACAGTGTTGAGAAATAAATACTTGTCTAAAGGCAATTAAATAAAATTAAAAAAACCAAGATCAATTGCTCCATTAGAATATTTATTGACAAGTCTTACTTTCCATAAAACTGAATAAATTATATGCTTTAATTTAATTGTAAGCCAATAATTCTTAATTGCCTCTAATGCAAAACATTTTCATCCATGTTATAACTCGAATTCAAGTGTTTTATCATGGTTTCTCATGAATTAAAGTGCAGACAAAATGATGTGATAATGGAAATTATATTGGGACGATCCATTGAGTTCCTGTAAAACAGTTAATATTGAAAAGTTATCAGAAGCAAAACAAAGTGAACGAGAAAGAAAAAATCCGCATAATTGTTTTTTTTTTTATCTGATATTTAATAAAATGAATCGAAAGCTTTAAATATACTAAAATTTTTCGATAACTAAAAATTTTTCTACGTATGTTATTTTCCGTGAAACTCAATATGAAGTCGACTGCAAACTAAATAGTTAAGTTCCTGACTTTCAGTTTTGCTGTTCATGAGCTCGATTCCCATAGGATGCTGCAATCGGCTATACGCTTCGGTAGTATTGATCCTCTTGTGCAAAAAATGACAGCAGAGCGAGGAATAAGAAAAACTGAATCGGTGGAAAAGAAATAACGTTTTCTTAAGATCACTGCAAAGTTATTACCATTGTTTACAGTGAGGATTTTTTTTAAATAATGACGAAAAATATTTTTATGCGAAAATTATGTGACAGCTTACAAAAATTTTAAATATTTGAAGAAAAAGGAGGAAAAAATCCACCTTAAAACTATAGATATAAAATGACCACGACATAATTAATCGATATTTATTTAAAAGTGTATATTTCAAAGATAATGTGATATTAACAACTGACACGAAGATCTTCGTTTAAAATTTTATAAAGATACCATTAGGTTGATATTTTTTATATTTTTTTAGGTTTGGTTCCAAAACCGAAGAGCAAAATGTCGGAAACATGAAAGTCAAATGCAAAAAAGTAAGTGAAATTTCATTTATTTTGTTTTAGGTACATTTGGTATGCATTTTTATATCAATGACGGTTTTATTAAGCACCATCAAAACCAACTAAAAAGTATTGTTTCACTCACACTTTACAAATAAATTTACAAATTATGAAAAAAATTGAAAAGCATGTTCGTTTTTTGTACTGTGAAAATAAAGTTTAACCAGAAAAAATTATGAGTAATATCAATTTCGAGCAAAGAGGATGAAAAGAAAAATAGGGGAAAATCTTGATTTCAATAAAGTGATTTCTATCTTTAAAATGTAATTTTTCCTATATAACACTGAAATTCCTGTTTTGATATTTTTAAAGAGTTAAAATTCGACAAATAGTTGAAAAAATTCGTCAAAGTAGCTTTGGTTAATCGCTGTAGAAATCATCAAGAATGTCCTTTTAAATCTAGACACATTTAAAAAAAAAAAAAAAAAAAAAAAAAAAAGATAAATTTGTAATTGAATTTACTAAGACAGTCTAATCAAATACAGCAATAAATTTAAATTTGTAAAGAAATGATCAACAAAAAAAATCAAATAATACTGAGGAATTTTTTTTACAGACTGAGTGGTATCAAATAAAATAGCAATTGAGATAAGGTATTTTCCAAATTCAGGATTCATTTAGATCCATTTGTTATAGGAAAATGCAATATTGCCAGAAAATGTTAGATTATGTTATAGGGTTAACATTTTGGGAGAATTGTGGTGCTTGTAGTTCACATTACGTTCCTGATAGATAGTACATAAAAAGTTTAATTGAGAAATAAAGAATCTGTAGAAAATGAAAATAAAATGTTTCCTCTACTGATATAATGATATATCCAATTTATTGAAAATGAAACTAACGATTTAAGCGCAGAAGAAGGTAGTAAAAATAGTTCTGTACTCAAATATCTCTACTAGAATCATCACAAATAAGCATAGAATAATATGTTTTTAAGAATGAAATTTAAGTGAGTCTAGAAAAAGATAAACCAGACATGACAGAATTTTATCTCACCATGTTTTGAATATTAATTCATGTATGAATTCCCTTTACAGCTTACTTGCCATTGAAAGACTGATGCTTCTGTTAAATTTTCATCATGTGTGTCGAGGATCTTCACTTAATAAATAATGCAGCATATTTCCCCAAAGTCTTATCAATAACTTGATCTATTCATCGCTCTCATTCTTAATATATATATATATATATATATATATATATATATATATATATATATATATATATATATATATATATATATATATATAAAGATATATATATATATATATATATATATATATATATATACAGGGGGTGCTCCAAAACAACCGCATAAGCTCTGCACAACTTGAATCCTCGTTGGGAGTACATAAAAACTGCCCAAAGAAGCGTTCCAGTACGATTTATAGTTTATGAGAAAAATAATGAAAACAAAATATGACGTCACTTCCAATGCAAGAATAAAACATTTTATTGAACATATCAACAGCAGTATATACACAATTTAAAGCAGATATTCAAGCTGTCGGCTGTACATGTCGAGGCAGGTTTCAGCACGTCAAGGAATGGCGGTCATCACACGTTGCAGCATCGCGGGATCCACCGAAGTGTGAAAACAGCATTCAGACGAGCAACCAAGTCCATTTTTGTTGTCACTACGTGCGCATCCATGGCATGCGCACATGGATGAAGAGATATGCACGGCGAACGTTTTAATTATTATCTGAAAAAATATGCAAATACTGTTGTTGATAGGTAGAATAATGAGTTTTTTCTTGCACCGAAAGTGACGTCATATTTTGTTTTTCGTATTTTTCTCCTAAACTATGGATCGTACAAGACCGCTTCTTTGGCCAGTTTTTATGTACTCCCAACGAGGAATCTAGATGAGGAGAGTTTATGCGGTCGCTTTGGGACACTCTGTATACTATGTTATACAAATGTAAACTTATTTTTATGTACAATTAACATTATTTCGCGTACTGCATAATTAAAGGAATAAATTTTACCATATTAATGGTTAAAAAGCTTTTTAAATCATTTCCATTCAGTTATGTCGTTTTATCAATATATATACAGGGTGTCCACTAATGTTCCTTGCCAACCTCTTAACTTCGGAACGGCTGCTGCTATATTCATAAAAGTGGTGTCTAAGTACAGTAAAGCAGCCATGTGCTACTGAATAAAACAGACTACTGCGCCACCTGGTGGGAAACAGCGGAGTTAGCATTCCTATTTTGAAAACGGAACGAGATAGAGAGAAAAAGTGATTTACAAAGTTGTAGAGCATCCTCGATTTAGTACGAAAAGATACATTGTAGGCATTAATGTGAAGAATACAATGGTTAAAGCACGCATTTATTGTTTCGTTCTGTGACGTCACAAAACGATCTAAGAAAGAAAAATAAAAGGAAATAATTATAACGATATACTTTATTTAAAATTTTCAAACTTCTCGCCGTCAGCTCCAATGCACATTTGGATCCTCGCTTGAAGATTACGTTGCACACGTTGGAACACGCGACCGTAATACGTCGTTTAAGGTCCTGCAAATTGTGTGGAGTGGTCGCATACACCTGCTGTTTCAAGTATCCCCACAGGAAAAAGTCCAGTGGAGTCAGATCAGGAGAGCATGGAGGCCACTCTTCGAAACCGCCATATCCTAGTATTTGGTTGCCAAATTCCTTAACGAGGTACTGCTTCACTGCAGATGTCTTGTGAGCAGGCGCGCCGTCATGTTGAAACCATAGATTTTTAAGATTAAACAACGGCAGGTTCTGCGCAAAATCGTGTAATACTTTCTGTAGCAATCGTAAATATTGTGCACCCGTTAGCGTGCCATTGTAGAATATTGGGCTTATCAGCTTGTTATTGTAAATTGCTCACCTAACGTTAATAGCATACCGCATTTGATGTTGAACATCGACGAAACACTTAGGATTTTCCAGGGCCTAGTAATGGGTGTTTTGCCTATTGTACATACCATTCCGTGAAAAGCATGCCTCATCTGTCCACATTATATCTGCCAAGTAAGTGGCTGGACCTGTATCTGATTCATGACAAAGTTGCACCATGCATAGCGTCACTCGGCATTCCCGTCCATTAAAACCTGTTCAGGCGTTGGTCGGTATGGATGAGTACCTGATTCGCTTAGGATTTTCCAAACCTGACTTTTGGAGAGAACACAGTGTTGACTGATCTCTCTTACGCTGCATTTCGGATATGCGAGTGCATATGCTAATACCTCATCCGGTTGAACTTGCCGTCATACCTTAGCTGGTCTGCTAGATCGAGGTTGACTAGTAATGCAACCTGTCTCCCTTAAGCTTTTTACAACAGTTAGGATGGTTTGATGAGAAAGATGCGGGCCTGCAGGGTAACGTTGGCGGTACAACCTTGCTGCTGATCGTGCCTTGCGTCGACATTCACCGTACAGCAAAACCATCTCACAATACTCAACTTTGGAATAATCAGCCATGATCATGAGCATGAACATACTAAAGCCCCAAGAAGATACTCTTTTATAGCTGTCTCAGGTGAACAGGAGTGATGTTTCTTACGTATTTGCATACTGCATTCAAAATGTTGGAATTATTTTTAACACTTCCATTCTTCCAATTTCGAAATAAAAGTGAAAAATTTAAAACGAAAATGATTTTTGTTTTTTTAATTATGCACACGTACGATGTGCTACGTCACAGCACGAAACAACAAGTGCGCGTTTTAACCATTGTATTCTTCATATTCATGTCTACAAGGTATGGTTTTGTACTGAATCGAGGATGCTCTACAACTTTGTAAATCACTTTTTCTCTCTGTCTCGCTGTTTTCAAAATAGGAATGCTAGCTCCTCTGTTTTCCACCAGGTGGCGCTATAGCTTGTTTTATACAATAGCGCATGGCTGTTTTACTATACCTAGACACCCCTTTTATGAATATAGCAGCAGCCGTTCCGAAGTTAAGAGGGTGGCAAGGGACTTTAGTGGACACCCTGTATATATTTAAATTAGTTACTCAATAAATATAACAGGTTAAGAAGCTTATTTTTCATTAATATTTTTATTTAACAAGTAAAATGAATGTAACGAGTAAAGTAAAATAAAGAGTAAAGGATGGAATTCGTAAATTCAAATAAAATGTTTTTCATATTGCTTTCAAATTGTCGATTCAGTGAACTATATAAATAATTGTAAGTAACAATGAAATTAGTCAAGAGATTGGAAGAGTGATCTTAATAGTCATAAGGAAAAAACGGCGCCCCCTATAAAATAAACTTTCTGAGAATTTTCACCTTAGTCGCTCGCGAATTTATATCCGCTCTTTGCGTAGAACTTCAGGAAGAAGAAAAATAGCGTAATGCATTCGTTCGTTTGAGAATTGCTCTACTTTCACACATAGATGCGCAAATAAATAAGTAGATAAAGGGTGAGATAAACAAGAAGAACAAAAGCAAAAAAGAATAATACATATAAAGCCTTTTAGTATTTGTGAATCCGTGTAAGTATTCCTTTTTCCATGAGTTTTAAAAGCAATTTTAGGGAACGTTTTCTGCTCTTTGATATATTTTCTTCCCCATCTCTTTTTGTGAAATCGTATTCCTGTTTCACCAAGAATTGCTTTTTATTGAAATCCAAAGTGTTTATTGGGCAACCAGCCATCCTCTTTCCTTTTTCCTGTTTTTTTTTTTTTTTGGAGGGAAGCACCAAACAGCGGAAGGGGAGCTGAAAAAAATGACTCGGCCCCTTTGCGCTCATGCAAATAAGGGTGCGCGAATTTATTTTTTTGTTTTATTCATCCGAAAAGAGGCTTTCAAGCATTCGTATTGCATTTCTTTTGTTGATGTAAACGACACATTTGATGCCTGCAATAGGCCATTCTTAGAGAAGAAAACATAGTTCAAGCGGTAATGGTGTAAGTCAAATCTAAACAGAAGTTTCTTCCTCGAATATTTTTTTTTTACCCAATATGCAGAAGTTCTTATAATTTATTACAAAATCCTTAACAAATTTTAAGCTCTATTAAATTTATAAACTATAATAATGAAACATTCAATAATAATTCCAACAAGAACTCACAAATATTGCAACATATTCCTATATCTTAGGATAATACATCTCTCACAAGCTTTTTAACATATTTAACACAATAAATGACAGTTTAATTTTTTTTTTTTTTGTATTTCGACTGTGAAATCAAACGTTAATCTGCATAAGAAAGTTGTAATATAAACGAACCTGATGATATTTCAGATCCATAAGTAAAATAAATGATTTTTTCGTTTTTTGGTATTTCAGTTTTTTGTTAATGAAAGTGGATTCTTAATCAAAATTGAATTTTAAACATTCTAATATAAATTAAGTAAAAACATATGCGAAGTTATATCTAAAATTTTTGAATTATTTTAAATATTTAAATGCTAATCAACCTTGAAAAATAAAAATTTAAGTCAAAATTATATTCAAAATTGCTATTGTTATGATTCAACACTCACAATCTAAATTTATATGTATATATTCAAAATAATATATTAAACTGTAATTTCTGACACATTATTTTTCTTATTTTAAATTTTTTCAATGTATTTAATTAATTATAATCATATTGTTATTTTATTTTATATGAAATATTTTATTCCCAAATTAATTTCATCAAACACAATTGGTGCGTGCAATTTTCGAGAAAATCAAACAATTTTTATTAGAAATAGTTTTTACGAATCAATAAAAAATTACTAATTTTAATTTTTGAAATTATAATCGTGTAATAAAATAGATATCTGGATCAATATGTCATAATGTTTGAAATGCAAAATATTAAAATAAATTTTAATCAAAATTAAGTTCTCAATTTTTGTGACAGAGACTAAATAAATTAGTTTTTGACATTAAATAAATTTCTGAGATACTTATACCATTTAAATATCGACTGCAAAGAATCTAAAAGAATAAGTTTATTTATTGAGAAATAAAACAAAAATGTGAAGCGCTACATTGACTTTATACCACTTTTGTCTAAAAGCCGCTTAGAGAAGCATTAGATGTATTTTTACTGCAAGAAAACGCTTATCATATAACATTCTAGGCATCTGCATTTATATAAAAATAAATCATATCATACGAAAAAACAAAAATAGTTGGCCATAAGCACTCGAAGTTTCATACGCTTTAAAAGGTATTATAGAAAGCATAAGTTATTTTCATGTTCCATTTTAGTCTGTCGCCTACTGGCTCAAAATGGCGTCGCTTCGAATTTTAGCTTTGGCACATCTTACGACGATCTCGAATGGTTGGGGTTTCATATTCATCCAAATATGTCAAAACAGATGGCATTTTAACATATTGTCTTCTTTGTTTATGAAAAAAAGAGGAAGTTTTATATTTTCAGATTTTTGTTGTCTCGTGTGTGTGATTGGAGATTTTAAATATTTTTCACTTGAGACATTAATTATATTTTATATTTCTTGTTTGAGAAATGTTTCTCGTATGATATATTTAGAATTTTCTATAAAAAAAATTGGCAAATGCTTCTGATAATTTGTAGTCTCGGGTTAAAATGATATTCTCTTCGAAATAGAAGCTCTCGAGTTCGATATAGCTCTCTGCTGTACAGCGAGAGACGCGTTTTGCTTGTTTACATTCCGTTAAGAGTTTCGTCCACTCTGAGTACTTTTAATCATGGACAACCTAATGACTCTAAGGCTCCTGTAAAATATTGATATATCCATGACGAAAGTTGCCTTTCAGGAGGACTTTTCATAGCTAATAAGTCAAAATCATATGTTGCAAAGGTGGAAACCTCGAAAACTCTAAAATAATTAGCGCGACAGAGGTATATGAGAAAAGTTGAAAAGTAGCATCCTTCTATAGTTTAATAGTGACTAAGTATAAGCTCTTGAGATTTTTCCTGATTTTTTTTTTTTTTTTTTTTTTTTTTGTGGTACATGAATACTGCGATTATCTGGAAGTCTTTTCAGAAGGAGAAAAAATATCACAGCAGATGTTCAAATGCTGTATGATAGCTATGACTTTTAAATTTATCACTAATCATTTTCAAATATTTTTGTTACTTAAATTTACGGGTTTTAGTTACAAAGAGGAATTGAAAGTTTTGTGGTCGGTTGTTGAGCAGTTACCATGGGTGTAATTGTCTGGAGAAAATTTCCTCCCCCTTCAGATCAATATCGAAATTGTGAAAGCGGACACACTTGTGATGCCATCTTGCGCAGATGCTTAGAGCAAAGTAGTTCTTTCACCTTCTTGGTGCTCTGGTTAAACTAAAGACGCACCCTACTGATTTAAATTTGCATAGCCAGTGGCATAGCGAGCCTCGCTTGTCTAAATGCCGTACATAACAACAACACAGTTACTAAGAAATAATGCTCTTAAAGTTTTTAAAATTAAAATAATGTATTCATTACGAAAGATTAATGCACTTTTTAATTAATTAAATAATCTTGATGAAGGTAATATTTCATTCATTTAATGAAAAGGTAGATTTTGATAATGTCTCAGCATTAAATATAATTTGCAGGGAAGCATATGGCAACAGTCTCAACATTAAATTACTTTGTTATGAACATTGACATAATTAAGCATTCTACTGGCAGAAAAATTTCTAATGTTACCTTTGGATACGTTATTGAATATAGCGGGTAAAAAAGTAAAGTAGCCTAAGTCTTTTCTTGGAAAAGAAATAAATATTTTTTTATATAAAAAAAAATACTTTACGAATATTTTACACTTAAACAAAAAGCTATTGAAAATATTTGTGAATGTACGAACAAATTGCCTTGTCTGTCATGGTTTTTTTTTTTTAGAAAAGACAATCTCATATATTATACGGGTGAGTAATTAAAAACAAGTTTTATGACGCACTGGATTAAATTTGTTTCGATAATTTTGTCAGGCATCATATGAGCAATCAATATTTATTGTCTTCTATGATTAAACAAAGCATAAAAATAAATTTACACACGATCATTTTATAAAAGAAAACTCACTAACATTATCAACAGTCTCATTCGACTTCCTGCTTTTTTGAATCCAGCCGACAACCCGCCTTTTTCTCTTAGAGTTTTTGCTTCCTTCGCAGCGCCATCTTGCGGTCGTCAAAATCACTGCACAAGTAACTTCCTCAAATCTTTTACGAGAAATCAAAAGAATATAATTGTGACAAAATTATTATGAAACAGGAAATTAAAATACTGATGATCTTATTTTGAAAATACAATGTTCCCAATCATCAGTTTTTCGGACAAAAAGAGTAATTAGACCGAGATCCATGGTTTAAAGTGGATTCCAAACCACCAGAAACATCCCTATCCAAAGTGGGAATCATACCCAGGAACTACTGAATTAGAAATTTTAGAGCGATAACTATTTGGCTAGATATTAATGAAACATTTAATCATAAACTTATAGATTTTTTATGCTCTGCTTAAACGAATGACGCACCCTACTGACTTAAATTCACCTAGCCAACTGCATAGCGAGTTTGGCTTATCTAAGTGGCATAAGTGAAAAAAACAACAGATTTTTTATGAAAAAGAAGTTTTTCTTTGGGAAAAAAAATGTCAACACTTTAAGAAAAGAGCTCATTCTTTATTTGATATCCTAGGAGTTTTATTAGAGGGTGGCATAAAGCAGTGAGCTATAATACACCAAATTATAAGAAAAATGTGTGAAGTTATGTAATATGAAAATTTTTATTGAAAATATTTGATATAAAGATTTTACTCAACTGAGTTTATGGTAAAAATAAACTAATTTTTATTCATTAGTAAAAAGTTTAGTCTGATGTACTTTTATTGTTCATTTTAATTTGAGGTAAAACAGTCTTATATTTGATTTACAAGTTAATAGTGATGAATATAAAATTCAATTCTGACAATTATTTAAAACGTTCTTCACTTCTTTTAGTTGCCGGCCAACTTATCTAGTGGTCAGCGTGCCTGACTATGGATAGGGAGGTCCTGAGTTCGAATCCTGGTTCAAGCATGGATATACTTTCTCTATCCTATCTTTGTCCTTTCCTTGTGTGTGAATGAGGTGTGAATGGTTGCCTACCCTATAATTGGGTCCCTATGGCATGTGTGTGTACTAAAGAAGTCGGACTCGACACCATATATAGTTCAATTGGAAAAGTGGAGCAGCGCACTCCAATTTGCCAGCCAAGATGGCACACGAGAATAACAACTTTTAGATAATTTGTACTTGCTTTTTATCCTTTCAACCGTATTTTTTTGAAGGAAATGCCGTTGACTGTAGCGATTTAGTGGCATATGCTACAGTTTAACGATCACACACATATTACATATTTTTTATTGCATTTAAGCTTATGTTTTTTGTTTTTCTTTTTAAAGCATGCAAGAATTTTAAAATTTAGATTAAAGATAAAGTTTTCTTCTATTTGTATAAATGGAGATGTATTAACTGCTCCACTTTTCCCTCACATTTTGAAAACAAATAAATAAAAACTGGTTGTTTTTTGTAACATTTAGTGGCATATTTTCTTGGGAAAAATAATCATTGCTATAACAATTGTGAATAAATGTCGGAAATTTTGATTCTTTGAAGAAATATTATAATTTTTTTTATTAACCAGAACTTATTGTTTATTTTTGTCAAATAAGGCTTGATCTTAGACAGCATTTTCCAATATTAGGGAATGTTATTCTGTTCCTAACAACGTTTTCCATATTTTATTCAATTGTATCGTGTTTAGCTCTTACAAACTTCAACTACATTGCTTTAAACATTTGTAGAAACTTTCTTCATCATCACATCTTTTTCTAAATTCAATATCACAAATTTAGCATTTTTGTCCATGACAGAAACAAAATCCTAATTTAGTTTCAATTGGCAAGGATGATTTCAAGTTTTTATTTTGGAAAGATTACAGACTGTTTTTAAATACCTTTTCTGTTATATGATTTTCTTGTCCAACAACAATTACAAGTCTGTTTTTATTTGCTTTTAATCATGGAGTCAATGATAACGATATATTTTCGAGTTCTTGTTTCTGGTTACCACAGCAAGTTACTGCCTTCATAATTTTGAATCATTAATCTACGGAGTTAATTTCTGAGCTGGCTTTGATAATGCATCTGCATTTTATAAAATTTTATAGGAATGATTTCAAAGATTAAAGTAAATTATAATTTAGTAATGCAAAATGCAGCTGTTGATGACTTCTCCTAATATAAAAATGAAAGCATAACTTTTGAAACAAAAGTAATGTTTCTGGATATTTCATAAAACTGGCCTTCATAAAATAGTGCATTCTTTCTATAATATAAATCACAACTTAGCTACTCAAATGTAACTAGTCCTTTCACGTGATATTAGCGAAGAGAAACGGGCGCCTGTTACTAAATCCCATTCCCAGAGAGATCCATTTAAGTTGTTCTTCTTCAGAGGCATGAAACAATAAGGAGATAGGTTTAGACGCTTGAATCTTTATTTCATTATGGCTGCGATTTGTTTCCAGTCGTTGAAAAGAAAGTTCTCTTGTAAAAAAAAAAGACAGAAAAAGTAAGAAGAAAAGTCAGACCTAAATCAGAATGCGAGATGACATGTAAGGACTGGATTGAAATGCAACCTCTTTTTCTTCGGGGAAATCCGACGACAAAAGTACAGTCATCCCATTTTTCCCAATTTAATATTGTCGAAAGCAGTTGAGAGAAGCCAGTCTTACAGGGGCAAATACCCGATGCAAAACTGAGAATCTTGCCTTCCTTTTACTCTTCGGAAATGTGTCCAATTGGGCACTGACAAATGATGTGCTTGTGAGAAACGCCTTCGATGTCAACTTATATTTATGCCGGTTTTCAAGAGTTCGAATGATTTTTTGAACCTGAGTAATGGGATGCCAATACTGATGAGATATAAGAAAACAGAGATTGCATGTTTGCTATCTCTAAAAAAATTACTTTGAAAATACCATTAATAAAAGCCTCAATTTTTTTTATCGTTATTTCAAATATTTTTATCTTGAATAATTTAAAGTCAAATATATAATTCCTCTTATATATATATATATATATATATATATATATATATATATATATATATATATATATATATATATATATATATATATATATATATATATATATATATATATATATATATATATATATATATATATATATATATATATATATATATATATATATATATATATATATATATATATATATATATATATATCTATCTATCTATCTATATATATATATATATATATATATATATATATATATATATATATATATATATATATATAGTATATATATGTGTGTGTGTACTGTGTTTATTTGTGTATGAATAGTATTTATTTATTCAAATATTTTGGGTTTAAGGTATTTCTTCAAAATTTTCTCTTTTAAGAAAAAGATTTTCAAATGAATTAAGAATAATACTGTAATCAATATTTACAAAATTTTCTAAGATACTTCTGATTTACAGCGGTATTTATTTGATGATATAATATAAAAAAATTGTAATAACAAAAGTGCAAAAAAATTTAATTAACCATTCTGTCTGAAATATCTCATTGAATTAAGCAATTGGCATGTTAATGGAATTATGTCTTCAATTGAATGTGAATCCGTTGTGACTAAATCAATACATTATTTATGTAACTATGTAGCATTTTGTACGTATAATAAGATTTACAAGCCAATTATTTATATTAATAAAATTCTTATTTCATCTAAATTTTGCCTTGAATTAAGAACACTTGCAAGCAATGAAATGAAACTTATATTAGGATGCTTTCTGGCTAGGTTTTGTATCGAAATTTCAATAGCCGCCATCTTAATTAATTTAAAACATATGAATTTTTTTACTTCCTGTAAAGTTGCTTAGGACATAATATAACAAGGTAACAATAGCCATCAATGCTGCTGAAGGTTTCTAAGCCACTAACCTACTTTTAAAACCGTCATCGATGCATGAAATCAAGGGGTAGAGAAGACATATGTACAATACTGGATACCCCTCTCTATCTTTTTATATTTCCGGAAAGAACTTTTTTTACTAATCACAATATTTACCATTTACATTTATATTTGAGAATTTTTTTTAATGCAGCGTACATGTTTATGCTTTTCCCAATAAGCTGCTTATAAGAAATGCATTAAATAGCTGAAGGAATCAGTCCAGACTGTAGTATTTAATAATATTCTAATGAAAAGAAATTTTCAAGTGTTCAGTTACTCATTCAATTTGTTTTCAACTGATTTATGAGTGATGTTTAATTTCGTAATCAAAGAGAGTTATGAACAAAATTAAGTAAATATTGTTATTTTTTTCCAATCAAAAGTTTTCCCATTAAACTGTAAATATGCTTCCCAATGGATCTTATTGGATCACTAGCAGATAATAAAGTACTTCTAAATCTATCCTGACCTGATTCCAATTTTTTTCAGTTATAAAAATTATGTGTTATGTGTTTGAATATTATATTTAATACGCTATTAATAACGGTTTCGGATGAATGCTCGAATAAAAAACGCAACTGAAAAAAAATACGCAAATACGAAAATCCATTACTTTCTTCTGTAATTTGATGATCAGCGTTTCTGTGCGCATTTCAAATTTTCAAAGCTTCAATTATATCTCAATTTTGGATGCTTATAATTTTTTTATAAAATCTACTTTAATAAGTCTTTTATGGGCAAAATATGGCTTAATAAGGCAAGCAATTATATCCTAAATATATGAAATAAATATCCGAATAGAAAAACCATAACTTACTACACCTTATTAGGAACGCTTATGGACAGTGTAGACATTGGCCTTCATATGGGCTGTCGTTGCCACTGAGTTAGCCATTTTGTTTATTAACAACCTTTTAAAAGCTTTATGAGAAATAGATCTATACATACATATGAACAGGTTTATATGTTTTAAGATTCAAAGTTCACAATTGGAAGTAAATTATATTCTCTTACTAAAAAACTAATTTATTCCAAATAAATAAATAAAATGCGAAATAATGAATACAGAACCACTCATTGTTCAATTAACTAAGTTTATAAACTTGTCATTATTTATCTTCGGGCTTACAATTTTAAACAATTACATTTGAGAAATTTGTAGTATAAATTATATAACTCAAATTTATAGGCAATCGGGGGACAAAGTAAAAAAGTGTAGAAATAGACTGTTATACTTAAATAAATTTCAATTTTCCGAAAAACGTGTTATTAGAAAACCTTTTATTTTACAGTGCAAATTACTTTTACTTCTTTAAGTCTAATAGTCCATTACTACATACAACAACTTTGAAAATAATTATAGATATAATTATAATTATTTCAATTGTTTCAATAACAGTTTATATTATTTCAAAATATTTATTATATAATTTTGCATAAGAATATACTTCGCAATAACTCTTTTCGTTTTATTAACTGAAAAAGATAAAAGTAACACGTATTTCATTTTACTTTATTATTTCTAAGACGATGCTATTAGCTCAAGAAAAAAGTGTAGCTATTTCATATAAAATAACCAGTTTTAAGCATTTTTTAATTTTATTTTTTAATTATTAACACGAGCTTTATGATTTTTTTTATTAAGATTGTCACTCGAAAAGATATGCTGCAGACAAATATTTCCATTTCCTTAAATAATCCTTAGTTTCGAATTATTAATTAAGTGGACATTCCTTTTTTAACACAACATATAGTATGTAAAAAAAAATTCCAAAGTACTCTCAAAACAGAAAAAGAGAGGATGCATCGATGGATTGTTGTAGCAATTACAAACATACTAGCATTTGGCATGACGACACTTGGTTCGATTAGAATGGCAACAGCTCAGCAGCGACTGAAACGAAGATAAAACGGATCTCAACTGGCTCCAATCAGTGCTTGTCCGGCCGGACTGGCAAAAACAGGAGTTAAAGGGAACGGTTCCACCCATTTATCTTAACTTGCAAAATGGATGCGAGGGTATGGCTGCCAATGCTAGTTACATAGGCATTTCTGTCACTGTCCCATTTAACTAGGGAATTTTGCAGAGTAGTGTCCATGCCTCTCACAATTCGAAATGGCCAAATTAGATTGTCCGGAGGGAGAGAAGATTCTGTTCCTTTAGGCCAGCTTCGATTTGTGGACCGGACAGACGGACGGTCATCGAGTAAGGAGTAGGCGGTGCTCTTTTTTGCTTTGCTTCTTCCCTACTTGATTTTGTTACCATCCATCAGCATTAGAGTCATTCTGAATGTGATGTTGCATAGTCCAACGGGTTGCTCAGTGTCTTCACTCTTCCTTTTACATGCATTTTTTCTTTCCTTTTTTTTTTGGCTTCTTTGTGGGATGATCTGAAAGGGAAGCTTAAAATCGTTTCTGGTTTATTGAGTGAAAAATTTGTCCGCTTCTCTAATCGATTCCGATTTGGTTTGAATTTTTTTTTAAACTTCGAATACACTTTAAAATGAGTAACCAGAAGAAAAAAAGTTGCTGTGGGGAGTATAATTCAGTTGCAAGCTACTTCAAACGGGCAGAATAATAAGATTTAAAAATAATTATTCAATTCTTTTGGATTAAAAGAGAACATTTCAGTATTTTGATATTAAATCTAAAACAATCAGTTTTTTTAGAAAAACGATAAAGAATTTAATATTTGTATTTAACGACGGCAAATTAAATTTGTAACAAATTAGAAGACTCTAACGTAAACTAAATAGTTGATTTTCTGTCATTAAATTCCCAATTCTTGGATATCATTTCGCCCATTATGCAAATATAAACCTGAGACTCTGCAATATAGAAAAAAAGTGGTTTAACCGCAAATGTCATTTAAATTTAGCACAATATTGATAGCCACAAACGATAAATTATGATATAAAGACGCTTATAAAAAGAAACATTGAAGTAAAACCAGTTTACATTTCCCTGTTGTTGCATTCTTTTGCTTGATATTCCAAAGCATTTTCTAATTGATTTCATTTATTGAGTTAATGTCAATTTATTTAATCGAATTTACAAATCACCATTTTTTTAGGTAATGCAAGTTGTTAACTTTTATAAATACGTATGATAGTAAAATTACGTACTCTTTTCATTTTTGAACTCATTTGTTAGTTGAATAAATGCGCCTATCTTGACTTCTGATTTTTAAATATCTTGCTTTATTGACTTGCTAACAAACAATTTGTGCTAATTTTTATAGCTGAAATAAATAAAATAAAGCAGTATTATAATCATGGAATATAAAGTTTTAGTTCAATTACTGAAACAAAAAGATGTAGGTCATTTAAAATATTCATAAAGAAGAACAAAGGGAAAATTTTTTGATGTGATTATTAATTCTAAAAGCATAAAAAAATATGATTACCATTTACTTGATATTGTAATGAATAAAATTATCCATTTATATTTTAACTAAATTAGATAAATATCATTTCGTATAGAATATTTCTATATTGCCTTCTTGAATATAAGAAAAAAAACTTAATGACAAAAATTTACGTTTTCTTTTGCAGTTGGACCGAATTCTCTTTCTTCTGATTTGATGATGGCAACAAGCACACCGATTGAGTCTTCCAGAATAGCACCTTACATAAACGTTTCGAGCGCTATGGCCAGACTTCCACAGGAGCGTTACCTTGTGCCAGGGGCACACTACCTACCCTACGCAGATCCTGCTTTCTTAGCAGCGGCTCAGCACTATGCAGCAGCAGCAGCTGTAGCTGCTGCTGCAAACACGACTACAAGCGGGACTGCTACTGGAGGGACGGTTACGGGTGCAGCAGCACCCCACCACAGTTTCTTGTTCTATCCGACACCTACGCATCCATTTAGTCTGTCGGCTCTTATGGCAGCTGAAAGACTCAACAACAAGAATTCCAGCATTGCTGACCTTAGACTGAAAGCGCAGAAACATGCTGCGGCCCTAGGTTTGTAATAAGATCTTTAGGGACGGTGAGAGAGCTGACTTTTGTCAAATATCTCACTCAAGACATCGATATGCACCTGCCCAAAGGGTCATTTTGCTACTGATGCGCAAAGGCACTTTGGCAAAAAGCATGGACAAATATCGAGAAGCATTGCACTCGTCTTGGAGTCTTAATCAAAAGAAACTGTGACACTAAAGTTGCACTTAATGGCAGAAAATGTGTTTGTATATTCAAACAAAAGAAGCCAAGCTTAAGCATTGGACATATGCAATCAATTGTGGTACAGTAACAAGCATAAATAATAATAGCATGGAACAGCAAATTTTGCTTGACTGAACAAAGTTTTTGTTGGAGAGTATTCAAAGAACCTGAGATATATACATTTTTTCAACTACTACTTGCTCATGTGGTTCCTGAACAGATTTAAAAAGAAATATTTTCAGAATCTTCGTAAAAGAAAAAAATATTTCACCTTAGTAAACAATGTCAGGTGTAGTTCTTCTAGAGTGATAATACATGGAAACAGTTCCCTTCCAAATCTTGAGAGAAAAGTTAAGATTTTTTTTATGAAGGACATTTATTTAAGATTTTTTCTGTGTTAGAGTAGAATAAGAAAACATGAATCATTTAGTTGATATATAAATTCTCAAAATTAAATCAATATTGAGTTTTTCAAGAGAAGTACTATTTAATAACATTTTACATAATGAGATATCATAGTTATCTTTAAAAAAAAGGAATATATATATATGTGTATCAATATAAAAATAATAGTTTAAATTTCTCGTTATTAATTTACCCCAACCAAAATTCAATTCATTTTTTTATATAATTCATTTTCTTAATATTTTATTTTACAAAACTAGAAAGAGTAATGGTTGCAATATTTTATATACCCTATAAAGGTGATTTTGGGATTTTCCAGTATATATTTGTGGCAATTAATGAAAAAAAAAATAAAGTCCTAAAATTAGAAATTTTTGATTTATATAATTCATAAATTAAAAAAATATATTTATAATATGAAATTTAACACAAGTTATTGGCATTAAAATGTAAGAGACTAAAAAGCATTTATTTCTTTCAAACGATAGCTGTCATCATTTCATTACCGTTTTAAAAAAGCTAATTTAAGCAAATTTCATTTTTTAAGCTTTTGCATTCCCAATATAAATAAAGCAACAGATTACTATAAACTATCAGAAAGATATAGTTGAAAAGCAGGTTATAATTTTTGTAAAAATTGTTCTAAAATATGAACGTAGCTTTAACCAAAATTATGTTTGAGTGAAAAGGTAACTTGATCAAAGCCAAAAAAATAGCGAAAAAGTTTAGAAAATAACGAAAAATATTTTCATGTAAAATATAAATAACTCGAAGAATGATACGATAAAATGAAGAAAACTATGTATTATTATTCAAAAATTCCTGATAATAAATAATTTTTTTTATTATTTTCTCAATAAAAATTTTCTCATTTATTTCACCCATAGCCAATTATTTTATTTTCAGTGAAAAATAAATAATTATTTATTTTTAAACAATCAAATTCCTTTTAATATAATAAAATTATTGTAATCGTTGAATATGAAAAGTTATTCTTAAAACAGCTTTCAGGAATATTTAAGTGTGTGAATTATATATCTGTAACTCCTTTTTGACACACTTCAAACCTATAAGAGTGTAAAACTACTTTATGTTTCACTAATTTAATATTTTAAAATGAAAAATATTAACTTTTCCCACTTAATTTATGTTTTGAATTTCTTTTATGAAATCTGAGATTTGATATATTGTGTTAAAAATTTAAGATGTATATTTATGAAATTATTCTAGCAGAATGATTTCAGTTTTACAAAATATGTAAAAGAATCTTTAAAACTTTTTGGAGAATTGCATGTGAAATTTATGTTGTTATAATTGTAAATTCTTAATTCTAGATGCAATAATTCTATATAATAAATTGTGTTGTTTGTATTATACGTAGAATATTTATTATTTTTATACAACAAATATATTATGTTAAATATGCAAGCTCCTACTTTCATTGAAAATGAAAAGCATTATAGCTGTTTGAAGTATGGTGGAATTATTATTAATTAATTAAAAATATAAATTAAGATTTAATACTACAATCAAAATTGTTTCAAATGGAAGTATCATAGATTATCAGTATTTTACATAAATTAATAAGATTAAGTTTAAAAAAAAGGATTAATTTATAGAAGCAAATGTGTATAAGTAAAGCAATTTAAGTAATTAAAAGTTTAAAACACACACAGAGATATATATAAAGAAGGGTAATAAAAATTAAATCATTTTTAGCTCCCTTTTAGCCCGATTTTTTACCATCAAAACAATTGTGAATAATGTAAAAGAGTTATACAAAGATATCTTTCTTGCTAAAATTGACTAAAACTGAACAAAGGAATGAAAATTGATCTTATACTCAAATTAAATATACTTTGTTGCCTGCCATCTTGTCTTAGTGGTCAGCTTTGCTGACTACGGATAGGGAGGTCCTGGGTTCGAAGCCCGGTTCAGATATGGATGTACTTTCTCTTTCTCTCTATCCTATACTTGCCCCTTCCTTGTGTGTGAATGGTTGCCTACCCTATAAACGGTTCCCTATGGCATGTGTGTATACTAAAGAAGTCGGACTCCACACCAAATACGGTGCAGTTGGAAAAATGGAGCAGCACACCCCAATTTGCCAGCCTAGCTGGCACACGAGAACAACAATAAATATACTTTAATAATAATTTATTTTCAATTGAAATTTATAATACTGGAATCATTGTGTCTTGATAATAGTCTTAAGTGAATAAAAATTTTTGTTGAGTAAAAATTACCAATCTCTGAAAATATTATGAATTTGATACTGTTTTGCAACAATTAATGTTCTAAAAATGATAAATATTTTTAACAGTATTACCTAAAAAGATACTTTCACCAAAAAGTATTTTTTCAGTAATACTATTAAAAATAATACATCGGTGAACATTTATTTTTAATAATCATAAATATTCATAAAAAGTGTATGCAATTTCTGAATAATAACTTCATAAATTATTGTAATTAAAACTAAAATCTTCAAGGAATTAAAATTATTATAAATCCAAAAACATAATATGTTAAAGAGACAATTTATTTTTAACCCAATGCAATTCAACACCAGAATTAGAGCATATTTAAAATCAAAGTATTAATATTGATAACATGATTAAATCAGTGTTTATGTTAACGAATCAGTGTTTATGTTAAATTTAACGAATTATATTGTCTATTCAAATCTCAAAAATCTTGATTAAAATCAAATTTAATAAAGTCACAGACAGAAATAGTTATTTATCACAAAGGAATTTTCTGAATACTATCGATAAAGAATAAATAAATTGTTACAGTTCAAGAGGACTGAAAATTATGATCTGAGGAATGTTTTCTGACGAAAACTGAAATTTTAATTTTCAATAATACTTAATTTGATTATTGCAAAAACATAAAAAAAATAATTATTTTTGTATGCGATTTTAAATTATTATTTTCAATGAAATGAAAAATACAACTATTATTTGAATTTATCTACGTACTGAGCGTAATTTAAAGTATTCAGAAATATTTACAGTAATCAAATGGTAAAACTATGCTTTTGAAGAACAGAAGGTCCTAAGTTTTATAACAGGAGGTGGATTTTATGTTTTTGATTTCTACAAGCATTCTTTAGAGTGCAGTAACATATGCTTCCTCTTTTGAATACATGCTAATATACATCAAAAATTGTACTGAAAAACAACATAAAGGGGATGTTTAGTGCCCTTCATGTATCGGAAGAAATCGGACACTATCGGATAAAATCAGACTATCGGAAGAAATCGGAAACTCTCGGAATGAAAAGCGCTTAATATGAATGAATCTTTCTTAAAGCTCAAATCTACGGATAAATAAAAATCAAAATGTTTAAAATTTTATCTCATAGATGGCAAAGAATATTTATACGTTAAAAGCTTTAATAAGGAAAACTAAGTAATAAAATTTAAAATTAAATAAAAACGTAGAAAAATTATTCACTTTCAAAAATATTCAAAATTATCGTATTCAATGATTTAATAAAAATTATTTATGGTAATTGTAAGTTATACTAAACCAAATCTTTACATCTCATTGCATTAATTGAAAATTGGACATTTTTAGGAATTTTTTAAATGCTCTATAACTTTAATTGTAAATTATATTCGTAAAATTATTGTATAAATTATAAACCGAAAAAAGTAAATTACTTAAAAATGTATATTTCTTTTTAAATTTTTCGACTGAAATTTAGATAGAAGCATTAGAAAAATAAATTGTTCTGTGTCTCAGATTTATGATATTCTAGTGGAATTTTACTTTTAAAAACTTCTAAAACGTGACAAATAAGTAAATTAAATACTTTGTGTTTTTATATAAAGTCGTCTGAAGAAACTCCTCAACTTTCTTGAGTTAAAATATTCTTAGACATTTCATTAATTTCTATGTTTTCAATGCATCTGTGAAAGAATGTGTGTAAAAGAAAACTACACGATGAAATAAAAAAAGCATACATATTGCCGCCCGCTTGTCTTGTGGTCAGCGTGCCTGACTCCGGATAGGGAGATTCTGGGCTCGATTCCCGGTTCGGGCATGAATGTACTTTCTCTATCTATACTGCCTTTGTCCCTTTTCCTTGTGTGTGAATGAGGTGTGAATCGTTGCCTACCCTATAAACAGATACCTATGGCATGTGTGTGTACTGAGGATGTCGGACTCCACACCTAAAAATGGTTCAGTTGGAAAAATGGAGCAGCGCATCCCATATTGCCAGCCTAGCTGGCCTACAACACCATACATATTTTAAGCAACCATGAAAGTTAAAAATTGAATTTTTAGAGGATAAAAAACGTGCGTGGATTTGTAATTCTATATTTATTTTAATCAACTTTTTGTTTTGCTTTCCTATCATAAAATTTATTGTTCTACTACATGAATTGCTTTTAATTTTTAACATAACTTTGAATTTCGACCAACTATCAAATGGAAGAGGATAATCAAACTATTGATAGCTCAAATTATGCTTTCAATTTTTATGATCGCAGTCAATTTGAAAGATATTTCTTTCCTCAAATCAAAATCACACAGGACTAGTTTTAGTAAAATTTTCATATCATTCTAAATGAATGGAAGCAAGCAAAGAAGAATCACTTTAAAAAGTGACGTTACCGAGCGATAAATAACAAGCAAGAAGAAAAAAGAGATTGCATACTCAATGTGTGAGTGGGAAGCCGGCGATACGCAGGCGACGCGGAGATATCGCAAGGGACCTATTACATCTCGCGCGTCCACCGATCATTTAAGTAGCACGTTGCCGAAAATGGAATTTTATAACTGCTCGCCTCTATCAGTGCTGCATAATAAATTCCACAAAAGGGAAATGCAAATGGGATTAAGTTTATGTGTAAATAAATCGGATTAAAGATCGTAAGACAGATGGGCGGACAAGGGATCAGGTAAAAATTTTGCTTTTTAAATTGTAGATCACATGAGGGGTTTTGCATATGTCATATATCACATGTAACTGTGAAGTATGCGTTGTTTTGTTTTTGTTTATAATGAATAAGAAAGAGTCTAGAAATGGTGATTTGATTAGTAAAGATGTTTAATTTAACAATAAAAATGTAGTTAACTGTGAGTTATCATGTACCATAAAATGAGACTTCAACAGCTCATTACTTACGAAAAGTCCTTCTGAAAAGTATGCTTTAAATACCACAAAAGTCTGCGAAATAGCTTGATGATATTAGGTAAATATCAAGTGGCATCAAACCAAATCGTATGTTTAGTGTTAAGAAAGATGAAAGAATTATTAAACATTGTATCAAATGATGATAACAATGTTGTTAAAGAACAACCAAACAGAAAATAATTGGTCTGGAAATAATATCACCTTTCCTTTTAGAAACGTAGAACTATATAGTAGTCTAACATAAAAGAAAGCAGGTTCAGTAATTGGTTCAAATGCTGTTTGTAATAAAAACATCAAAACAAATCACATAAAAAAATAGAAAGTGCTAAAGATGAAAATTTCTTTTTGAATTTTGAAACGGTTATATTATGGCAACAGATCATCCTCTTCGCCAAGAACATAGACATAGTTATTAAAACGCTGATGAGAATTTTTATCATAGGATTTTCAAAATCTTATATTTGTCATATTCTGTAAGAAAACAACATATCATAATTTTAGTAATATTAAAGGGTACTGGTCTTTCTAAACATGGAATCGTTTTGACCCCACGTAGAGGACAATCTGAGAGACAAAGGTCATTGTAAGACATTTTAATATACATCACTCTCTTCCGAAAGATTTTTCTATCGACAGGAGGCCTTATTCCCTTGTCACAAAAGAAAAAATGTGGGAAATTTCTCAGTATTCACATCAACATAAGCGCATGCAAAAGTATAACATTTATTCCTGATGTATAAAAGTAGCTAGGATCGATCTTGGGAACTCATGTTTCAAAAAGTCTCGCCTTATCACTTGAATATGATGAGCTCAGAGTAGGGTTGTTTGTTACCACGTAGTGGACAGCCTAACGGGCGAAGGCAGTCATAAGAATATGAGAATGTTTGACAGCTTTTGTAAGATACCAGATCATAACCAGTATGAACTGGTTGGTTAAGATTCCATATCATAATGGCGGGAAGAACTAGCCATTAAAGTGACAGTTATTTCCCGTAGTATCACGTCGATCTCAGTATAGTTCCTTCCCATTGTTAAATTTTTTTTCCAATGGCAGATTGTAGACAATTACAACTGCAACAGAGTCTATTAATCTATTGTTCCCTGATAACCAAGGAACCGGCCAGAAACAGCGACCGCTTAGACGCCGAGGCGTTGCCCCAGGTGCACCACCATCGCACCTTTACACGTGTCATAAGGGCTCGTTTA
Source organism: Latrodectus elegans (assembly GCA_030067965.1). Lineage (NCBI taxonomy): Eukaryota > Metazoa > Arthropoda > Arachnida > Araneae > Theridiidae > Latrodectus > Latrodectus elegans. Next base: position 32,531,263 of record CM057820.1, on the reverse strand, counting down.
TAGAGTAGGTATCATTAAAACTTCATTCACACGCACAAGGAAAGGACAAAGACAGGATAGAGAGAGAAAGTACATCCATGCTTGAACCGGGATTCGAACCCAGGAACTTCCTATCCGTAGTCAGGCACGCTGACCACTAGAGAAGTTGGCCGGCTTGTTACATTATTCTTTCATACCGTCACACGATACCTTGCAAGTTGCAGGAATTAATTCCTTGAATTCATACAATATGCAAGATTAATCTCTAACCCAAATAAAAAAGCGTTGTTGGGTTCCTATGGTTAAGTGTTAACTCTCCTTGTTGTACATATATAGTGATAACATCTTACTCTATTACAGTAATATATATGTTAAGAAATAACGTATTACCATAGCAATGCATAAACTTGAATTTAAGGTAATGTTCATGAAAAATAGAAAGATTTCTAAAGAAAAATGCTTTTTCTATGAGGATATGGAATCAAATATTAATTTTGCATTTTATAAGCTGGTTCCGAGATGACCAGATGCAAGATGAAACAATTTTTTTCTGATCTCACTTGTTTAAAATTTAAAATAGTATTATCATAAATCGATAAAAATTGTTGGGTATTATTATCCTGTCAAGATGAATGCAATTATACGTCGTTTTTTTATTAATAAGAGTGATAAGATAATGGTTATATATTGATTAAGAACAACCAACTCACAATAAATAACTTGTAGCAAATAATAGCATGTCTTTCAAAAATGTTGAATTGAATATAATCATTCATAAAAAAAGCTTGTTCAGTGACAGAAAACTAGATAACACTGATAAACATAATTATTGTTTTTTTTTTCAGTGGGATTTCAGCAAGACATTTATGATTTTTACTGCGATCATAAGTAAAAATCTTAATCAAAATTATTGAAACTCAAATCTTTTCTTTAAATTTTATAAATGATTCGAAACTGTAATTTTTTTTACATTTGTTTTAAATTTATTAATCTTTAAATTATTTAATTATTTTAAGATACTTATTCTCAAGAATTTTGTCTGTGTTAACTTTGAAGTGTGGTAACAAATAAACAGGTATTGATGATAAAACCCCCGCCGAAGAAACAGTAAAAGAAAAGGAAGTAAAGAAAGAAAAAACATAATTCTCTCCTCCACCCCATCACAGAGATAACCGCGACACCTGACCTGTTATGGACCATTTACCTCCTTCCTCACTTCACTTCACTTCTTAACCCCAGAAGTTAACGCCCCTCTGCCACCCTCACACACCGTCTGCGTAATATCCGTAATGCGATCTCCGCATTCACCCAACCCTTACCGGAAAAACTGGAGAAACGCCCATGTTCTCTCCCGGATGATCATCTCCGGTGGTGAAGGAGAGATCCTGCATTTGGGGCAGGCCGCCCAGGGGAGCCTAAAAAGAATCGAAGGTAGCTTTTTGGAAAGGTCGGTGTATATAACCTGTCACTGGATTTGTGGTTTTTCTTTCGTGGTGGGGGGAGAAGGTGGCCACTCCTACCGTAATGAGGGCCCTACAGAGGGAGCGAAGTCCGGAGAGTACGAAGGGTGATGTAAATTTATCCCGGTGGAATTAATCTGAGTGCTGACGTACGGTTTGAGAAAAGAGATTCCCCTTTTACACACCCCGATCGTCTTTCTCCTTAAACAGTTTTGCGAGCTTCGTGCCACCCTCTCCCTCCTGAAATTGATTGGGGGTGGGATAGAAAAACAGCCAAATACATAAAAGCATAAATGTGTTAAGAAGTGGTTTTTTAAATTTTTCAATCACCAAAGCAATTACCACGAATGATTTTTCGATGGTGTCACAGAATGCAAAAAAAAAAAAAAATAAATAAATAAAAAATAAAAACAAATGTCGTTTTGTAAAAGAATCGAAATAATTGGAATTTATAAGCTTTTCATTTTTTTTTTATTTCCCTCAGAAAGCAGTGTCACAAATTTTTCAGCAACTATTTTCTTTCGCTGTTAAGAACAAAACGTGAATTGCGAAGAAATGTATTTCATTATATATATATATATATATATATATATATATATATATATATATATATATATATATATATATATATATATATATATATATATATATATATATATATATATATAAGTACTTACCTAAATTTTTAATAAATTTTTGCAGGCATGGTTATTTATATTTAGTGAACATTAATGAAACCAGTGATCAAAACAGCAATTTAAAATAAAATAATTATTGATAATATTGGAATAAAAATGCGTTTTTCCAGAAATGGTTTTTCATTTTAAGAAAAAACTCATACACGTAAGAGAATAATGAAAAAATTTATAATACATTTGGTTCTGTTCAAATGTTTTAAAGTAAAAATTTTTATTAAAATTTTCCTTTATCTTTTTTTTTAAAATAATTAAATTTCAATTTCAAATTTAAATTTATCAGTGTGATGGAGGTACAAAAGAAATCAATATTTGGCTACAGATGTTTCTTATTAAAAAAACAAATTAAGCATTCCTAATTGTACTAAGTACTCTTCTCAGCATATATATATATATATATATATATATATATATATCTATATCTATATATATATACTATATATATAGACGAAATTTTATCAATATATATATATATATATATATATATATATATATATATATATATATGTATATATATTGATAAAATTTATGAATATCTAAATAAGGAAATATGAGATGGTTAGAAATTTTAAATATATGCAGAAGCTGTTAAATATATTTTATTTGTGTTTTAGTGTTTCTAAGAAATATTAATTCAACATTTCCCTTTTTTTTTAATACTAACGTTTCACTGAATGGAAAATACGTCAAAATAAAAATGCAAATACAAAAATTTTCAATAAATTGATAATGAACATTGTTTCTAAGAAGCATATAGCAGAATTGTATGTTTTTTCGCTAAACTTTTATTTTGTTTTTTGTAAAAACAAGGCTTAATTCAACTGGAAGCTACAATTTAAAGTAGATTTTAAATGCTACACTCAATCATGCAAGAAATGATAATCGAATTTATGAAGTGTTGAACTGAACGTTAGATTGGTAACAATGCAAAAAAATGAAAAAAAAAATGAAAATGCAAAGAATAATGTATTTTTTTAATAAAATAATATAAAAGTAGCAATTATATAATTCTCTCTTATTCCAGCTAGGCTGACAATATGGAGTGCTCTGCTCCACCTTTATATACTGAACCATATTTGGTGTGGAGTCCGACTGCTTCAGGGTCATAGGGACCCGTTTATAGGGTAGGCAACCATTCACACCTCATTCATACACAGAAAGGACAAAGACAGGATCGATAAAGAGAGAAAGTACATCCATGCCCGAGCCAGGATTCGAACCCAGGACCTCGCTATCCACATTCAGGCACTCTGACCACTACACAGGGTGGTCGGCATTAACTCTTTTTCTTCGTCTATAAATATAGGATAAGGTAGACGAAAAAAATGTTTTATCACATCTAATTAATTACTCCATAGTTAAAAAAATAAGAATCACAATCTATTCATTAGCGTTTTTTTCAATGATTAAAGCAAATATTGTAAATTAACTTTCGTTTTGAATGGACACAAATTTAAAGGAAATTTGACGAAAGAAAAATCCCATTACTATCCAAATTTATTCCTATAGTGTTTATATAGGACAATTGATTAATACTAAAAATATTAGTATGTCATGAGAGAATTTATTTTAAATTTAAGATATCTACATATTATTTATAATAAAAAAATTTTGAGTATGGGAAATTTAAAAACTAAATTTTTATTAGAAGTTTTCAGTATAAAGTACATTTAAATTGGTAATAAGATTAATGTGCACTACTTTTTTCTATAGATTGCCTTGACTTCATAATTTTGCAATTACTGATATCGTTTATATGCAACATTACAGCACAAAACACACACATAATGACGCAAAACGATTATATTTCACTAAATGATTGCATTATTTTAGTCAATAAAACATCTCAAATGTTTTATTCGTGGGTTTAATGTGATTTATTTTTACATGACAAAATTGTTTGTAATTCCTTTCATTAAATTTATTTACTCATTAAAAAAAAAAAGAAAATTCAGAAACTATGACAGCAAATTCAATGGTTTTAATACTTAAAATCACCATATAATTTAAAAAATGTCATAAGCTGACTTACATTTTGGCATAAAATTTCCAAATTTGAATATAATTAAATATAAAAGAGATTCCCAGAGGAATACATAATCTTCCTATACAACAATAGAAATCTCATTGGGGTATTTGATCTGCAAAGATAGGCTACCAGTCCATGGTATGAAGTAGTTTTGACGTCCGTCTAGAATTTGGACTAGAAGATACGAGAAAATCCTACGCAATATTAAATACAAAAAAAAAAAAAATCTACAAATATTCAATTAAGTGCAAAAACAATTCTCATCACAGTGTACGATCATTCAAAACAGCAATATAGGTCTCAATGTTATACCTTATTTCGCTTATGATGTTATTAATGAGCTGCATAAGCAATGTCCATTCATCGTATGAGGCAGTTTTATACTAATATTGAGATTAGGAACAATGGGATTAAGGTCTGAAGAGCATGTAGACAAGGTCATTTGAATTTCTTTAGAAGATATCAATGTATGTAATATTATGTGTATGTGCTTGTAAAAGTAGGACAATGGATATTGTAGACTATACCACTGAACAAAAAGATTCAGTGTACTATGAGTGTATCCATGAGCATTTTGAGTTTCAGGTGACAAAAATGCAGAATTGTATATCTATTGAAGGTACTCCTTTCTATACAAGAATACAATTTCCTGTACACATATCCTTTTTCTTTATGATGTATGGAATATTTTGAGTGTTGATTTCTCTCAATAGGTAAAGAATCTGAAAATGACAATGTGTAGCAAATTATTACTCATTAGCAAAAGGTTTCCATTCATTTTCAGCTTAGTTTATGTGACTTAGCGCTCAATTCATATATTTCGTCTAATGACAATAGTTAAATAGAGGGTTACAATGCCTACCACATGGCATTTAAATTATTTTTATGTAGCCTATAGTTACATTGTTTTGGTTAACATTGTACTTTTTGTAACAGATAAGTGTGGATCTATGAAAAAAGAAAAGTGGAAACAAATCTGAATCTCTGTAGATTCAGCTTTGTTCCCACAAGTACCAGATATTATTTGAAGAGAAAACTCTACTTATCTTTTATGAGTCATTGAAAGACTCAATCAGCAGTTCTATAAAGGTTTTCTGACAGAATTATAATGGAACATTGTGCAATTTATTCGCTTGCTAATTCACACCGTCCTTAACTGATTACTGAGATGTCCATAGCTACAGAGTTCAATTTTATTGGTAAAAGTTCCAATTTATTCTACATTTTTTGGACAATCTTAAAATTATTTAACGTGTAGTCACCCATTTAATAAAGATTCTTCTGGTAACATTATCTTAAATTGATTATTTTTTCTATTATAATGCTACTCAATGTAATTTTGAAAGCTATTTTTATGTAACCAAATTTTTTTTTCAAGAAAATTTGGTTTAGTGAATTTGGATTAGTGACTAGATTCGGATTAGTTATCTGTGATAAGAGGAAAAATTACCTTAAAGTTTTTAATCTTTTTTATTATAGCTATTAATTAAAGTACAGATTTATAAAAAATAAAAACTCTTTCAATCACTTTTCACATAAAGAAAGAATTTTTATTGATTATTCTGATTAAAATATACATTTATGTTTTGAATTCAATGCGAATAATCTATGCAATTTTATGTGACTTTATTATATTTCCATATTAAATACTATACTGTTTAACTATAGAATGTAAGACACATTTTTATGTTACATAATTTACAAAATGGTTTGTAATCTATATATAAATTTACCTTTTATTCATAGAATAAATATTTTGTATTGTCTATACGTTACACATGATTCTTTTTCCCACTTTAAATATTTCTTCTGCGAATTTCTTCTATATATATATACATATATATATATATATATATACATGGGTTATTAACTAAACATATGTAGTATATATTAACTGAAAAGATTATAATAAAATCCTATATTTATTTTTAGCCATAACGTGGTTGTTCTTTTTGTTACAGTTGAGATCATGAATATGACACTTTATTACAATTCTCATTGGTTTAAAATACTCGTGGTGTCAAATAAAGTTTTATCTATGTCACTTACAACATATTGAGACGGCGTTGCAAATCCAACCCGTCAACGACTACTATTTGCTGCCTACCTTCAAATCATATTTTTCGAATGGCAGCAAACAAGGCGAAATTCACCATTTAAGTGTCGTCGACGATGAGAAAAATTCCATCCATGATTTTTACCAGAAATAAAGAAGTATTTTTTTTATTTATAATTTTTTCCGTTTGTAAAAGTTTTTAAATCATGAAAATTACTTGTTGTTCTAAATAATCAGTTTTCAAATTTTGAAATCGTTAGCAATGTTGCTTCTAAAATTGAATCTGTTGAAAATGGAACAGAAGAAAAAGCAAAATGAAAAAGGCGATACTTTACTGTCAGTTTAAATCGGAAAGGACGATTTATTAATTTTATTATATATTTTTGATTTTTTTCATGCTTTATATATTTCATATATATTTTATGTTCATTTAATAATGTATTAAGGAAAATATACCAATTACTGTTTTGGTGTACCATTATTCCTAATTTTTACAGTGACCATTTAACATATTTCATAAAAAAATAAATAAATAAATAAATAAAAAAACAAAAGATGATGTTAAGGAAGTAGGACAATTTCTTTCCATCCAGATCATTTTATTTAAGAATTCAAGACTTCCTTGGAGATTTGTAAAGGATGTCATGTTTGTAGAAGGAAATTGAAAAAGTCGATGATCTGAATTCAAAGATTATAATTGTAAAAGTATGGATGTAGTTACCCTTACCTAACGTAAAATTTTTGCGACATGTGGAAGTTTATTAAAAAAAATATAAGACCTTTTGAGTCCATCTCTTAATTTGAATGTTAACATTTTAAATCAATTTTCACTATTTGATAAATTATTACAATTTAAAATGCAACAAATACTTTTTATGGATTAGTTTGATAAATAAGTAAGTTAACAGTTATTGCAAAAAAGTATTAAAAATTAATATATACAAACTTGCAAATATGTACAAACTACATAAAATACACAAACTTGATAAAAAAAATAAATACACTGTTTATAAAAATCTCTATCCTATAATTTATTTAGAGTAAAGAAAAGTATTATGTTTAAAGATATTTTCTATTTGAAAATAAATTATTATAAAGAAATTTTCGAAATATAATTCAGCTTTTGACCTCTTCAGATATTCTGTATTCCAATAAGAATTTCGCTTTAATACGCTTAAATGTAGATAATCATCAAAATATTAATCATTTAGTAAAACTCTGGTTAATATTCGCAGTTAATTCTAATCCAAGGTTCGAATTTAAGAAATTCACATCAATTAGAGTGATTTAAAAAATTATAAATTATAGATACCAATTTAAACTTCTAAGAGATACGTAATAATTAGTAAACAAATTTAACTATAGTTTTTTAATTCTGTATTAATAAAAATTGTAGACCTTATATGTAATATTGAATTGCACTGAATAAAATAGCTGAGTGTTAATTAATAAATCTTTTTATGGAAAAATTGTGATTTGCCATTTATTACTTTTCTTGCTACTTTCCAGGTATTGATAATACTTATCGAGCTGTAATTATTTTTAATTTTATTACTGAAATAATAATTAAACTAGTTTTTTTTTATTTATTTATCAAAATTCATTCGAAAATGTTTGCTTTTATCTTAAATATCTAATAATTTTGAGTTCAAACGATCAAAATTTATTTCATTATTCTATGCTTTCCATTTTAAGAAATTCATGGATCAGTTTCTCTTTTAGATGAATATATAAACATTAAATAATATAATAAATTTGCGTCTTGTTTGAGGTGGTCATGTATAATTCCAAAGTACAACATAAAATCTTAACTATGCCACGGTAAAGAACTTATTTAAATTACTAAAAGCAATCTAAACAAAAATGATCGAAATTCCTATAACTGTTCAATCTGCAAAGTCAACTCTGGTAAACAACTTCGAAATTGCAGCTTCACAGAGCAAACTGGTAAAAGCTGCAACCATCTAAAACCTAGCGAAGGAGTCATATTTACCCGGATATCTGCAAAACGGAATCCAGAAATCAAGCTGAAGGAAATGGCGAAGTAGCTTTTAAATGATCTCCATTCCTGGCGAATGCTAACTGCTTCTTTTTGGGAGATCTTAACCATCCCGCACAATTACCATACATCTATCCTCAAGCTATTCGCTTACAATTAAATAAGCTGTCTGGAACTTGATTGGGTTTCTGCCAAGATGGCTTAGAACTCAAATTGTCCTCAATTATCCTTCGGGATACCATCATAACTTTCTGCAAGAATCTCGGCAAGTCCCTCCTCCATAATTCAAGAGCTACTTAATACTCGGTCCGCTCCCTGGCTTCATTGCCTAAAATATTCATCAGAACGCCGAGAGCTTTGTCGCACGCAGGACTCGCTTAATTGAAACGAAATGCGAATTTATGATCACGCCTTTGCTTTTCGCTGCAGCGGCCGTAATTTGACGTTGAAGACGTGAGCTAAGCTCCAGAAATGAGCACGTAAGGTTCAATGTAAAACGTGTCCCCTCAACGTGGGGTGCTCGTCGCTTTTGCCATGATTTTCGAAAGACCCAGCGATTGCTGGGAGGAAGATCTAATTTAAGGAAGGTGATTTTACCTCCCCCTAGTTGCCCCTTTTATGAAGTATTATCCCTAGTTGCCATGTAGACTGGGAAGAAAAAAAATGGGCAAAATTGCGAGTTACATGCTTGTTCTGACAGAGTTTACAGTTTTTGTGAGGTAATTTCAATTAAGAAGTTTAGGTTAAAAGCTGGAATGACTTTGGGGGGGAGGATATATATATTAATTTATTAATAGTATTTTTGTGTTTTTTAAGAAAAAAATGAGAATGATTTTGTTAATTTATCTTCTTTTTTTTTAAAAAAAAGATAATTTTTTCTAAAATATCTACCTTGTATTAGGCTGCATGGTTTTCCTAATTGCACTAAACACATTAACACTTAAATTTAAAGTAAATCGTTTCAGGGAAAAAAGTACTTTGTTTAATGAAATTTTGGATATGAAAAGGTTAAAAGAAACTGTAAAAATTATTTAATTGCATTTGCAATATGAATTAAATAAAAATGAAAGATGAAAAATATACATTTTAAAGATTTTTTCATAGAATTAAAAAAAAAGAGCGTTTTTATTATATTTCTTGATTTTTTCCTGTCTAGGTTTATTTAATTCTGTTACTCTGTATATATACTTTTCAAATATCATTATTTTCATCTATTTCAAAATTGCATGAATTTTTCAATTCTTTGGCAACATTTAATTAATAAATTAACGAATGAAAAAAATTTCACCAATTTGTTTGTCAAATAATATTATGAACAGACAATATTTTTTATAGAAAATTATATAATCGTTTCACATTTATAAATATATAAAATCTTCATATAAATTGCGGTTGAAAGAGTTATAAAGATATTTGACTAGATCAAGCTTAAAAAAAAGAAAAAAAAAAAACTAAAGTTTAAAATCACACATTACCAACAGTCTTGATTTAGGTAAATAATTTCCATCATTTGCTTAAAAATAATTTTTTTGTAACATGTGTTTCCCGTCATGGCAAATTGTGTTATTTGTAACATTATATGTCCTGTCTAATACATCATGAATGCGGAAGATGTAACCATAAAAATGGAATATTATTCTAAAATGAAAACTGAAACTACTTAATTATAAATACTATAATTAGGTCCAAATGTTTTCTCTCTGTGTATGTAAATATACTTCAATAGAATTCAGAAATTGGAATAAGTAATAAAATAAAGAAAACATTTTAACATTTTTAAGTAATAAAATAAAAAAGATATTTTTTAATATAATATTTTAAAAGGTAAAATAAAGAAATATATATTTTAAATAGTATATGAGCTATGTCAAATTGATCTAATAAACAATTAATGAAACAGGTAGTATACATTAATCAATTCTATATATTAATAAAATATAAGTTACGTATTGTGATCATTATTATGTACTTAATTATGATCTGAATTATTTAATATAATATATTACTATAAGAGAAATCTCAAGAAAAAATATATCTCCACTATGTTAATCTAAGAAAATTGCTTGTCATTTTAAATAATTTTCAAAAAAATTTAAAAATTAAAATTATCAAGATATTTTTAATTTTTAAATAGCCTGATGACTATTTTATAAACTTAAGAAAAATTCAATTTAGTGTTATTACTTACTAATACAATTAATCATTGGGTTAGTATTAGTTATTTGAAGTTTAGGTACTTTTATACATTTTAAGGAAAATTAAGGCTGGTGCAATTAAGTGATCAAAAAGTAAATATTTTAATGTTTTTATTGGAATATACTATTAATAAAAATGTTAAAGCATTTTGTTAGAAAAATAGCTAAATATATTACTCAGAATCATATAAATCTATATTTGATCATTAAGTTTCGTGGAACTTATTTTTTTATTTTATTTCAACCAGTTGAACATTTTGAGAAAGTAAAAATATTTTTTTCCTACATACACACACATATAAAAAATTCTCGCTATAATTTCCTTATTCTATTTTCACTTAGGTCGGAAATATATTTCTAAACTTTCTCTACGAAAAATAATTTCTTCATCTGATCCCATATACAGCCGAAAAATCATCAAAATTCAGCTCGTGAAAAGGTATTGCAGTGACACTAAAATTAAAGGGGGAGAGAGAAAAAAGTAAGCACATACGTTGAAATTAATAATGAATAAATTAAAATAAACATTAACTTTATAAACTTGGCAAAAATGGCCTAAATTGAAAGCTGTATTTCTAAAATTACCAAAACCCCAAGTGGTTACAGAAATTTGTTTTTAAACTGTTTCGAATAATGAAAACAGTGCAAAAATAGCACATAATAAGCTGATATTAAGACTCAAATGATACTACTATCAAACATGGAATTTTCAGATCAAATTATACTAAACACCAGATTTTACATAAAACTGTTCATAGCGCTGAAACTCCTATTTTCTAACCCTCTTCCTTGATTAATACTGGTCCGAATAAAAATTAAAACCACGAATTTATACAAGAAAGTTCTTGCCGTTTTCACGTTGCAGTTGAAAGAAGTGAGAATAAGTATGCCAATTAGAAGTGATGTAGTTGAGACACCGGTGAGTCGAGAGTAGGAATATCAGTCGTCATAAAAGCAGGTTAACCATGAACATTCATCAATCGTAACTCATACAGTAGCAAAGAGAAATTGACGTATTGAAGGAACTCGTTGAGTGTTGTTCCATTTACTTCTTTAAAATATGCTTAGAAGCTACTGCATCAAATTGCAGAACATGTCACGCGTTTGGAGATAGTGCTGTCAATGAACTTATGGCAAGGCAATGATTTCACAAATTCAAGTCAGAGATTTATCTCTTTAAGATGAAGTTGGTATCTGGTGGGCTATTCGTCAAATGATATTCTATGAGCTGCTACCAACAGGCCAAACTATCTCTGTGGGCCTGTAGTCACAGCAAATGGAGTGTATGCAACAGGCCCTGCAATAGAAGGAGCCAGCACTGGTTAATCGCAAGTGTGTACTGTCTTTGGCCAATAACGCGAGTACGCATATCGCACGGGTTACCAATAATTCCATATAGCGACTTGGTTGGGAGACTTTGTGCTCCCCTCCTTACTCACCTCATCTTGTACCATCAAATTACCATCTCTTCCATTCCCAAGACAATCACCTTTGTGGAATATCCTTCACCAATGAAGTTAACTTGCATTAAGTATTCGCGGACTTCTTTGCTTTCAAAACCCCCGAGTTTTACTACAAGGAAACTGCACAACTTAAGACACGTTGGCAGAAGGTGCTGGATGCCGATAGTGATTGCTTCAGAAGCTAATAGATAGGCTATACTTTATGTAGGTCATGTTCTTTTGAGTCATTAAAAACGGCAAGAACTTCCTTTTTTACCTTATATATTCTCGTAACACAATTTTAAAATCTTAACAATTAAATTTATTTCATATTTAAGATTATTGCAAGATATATTTAGTGCTCTAAAATATTAAGTTGCAGATAAACTATACAACAGAGAGGAGATTCTTCGCAGAAGTTTTGAAAATATACTACATTCCATGTTCATTAAACCTACATTATGCAAACTTCCCGAATCTTTATTTGCCAAATGATTGCTCCGAAATAGGGATGACGACGAACAGCTTTAGATTTTCACTCAGAAGATTTCAAATTAGTCATGGTTTATTTTCCAAATTAATTCACGGATAATAAGTTATAAATAATATTACAATATAGCAAAATCATAGAAAAATTTATAGCCTAAAAAAACTTTTCTCTTTAGGAAATTACATTTCGAAACCTCCACGCTTTACAAATTTCTTTGTTTAAAGTTTTCTTATGAAGCATGAAAATAATGTTTTTTATTTTTTTGCGTGTAGACGAAAATTAATGATTTTTATGAGATATAAGCAAATGAAATTGAAAAAAATCTTTCTTTTTAATTAACAATTGTTTTGAAAAGGAATCGTAATATACAGCTTTATTCAAACTTTTCGTTATTTAAAATAGCATTAGATGAAAATATTTTTACGCAGGTTTGTTTGTCACGCCACGGTACTTTTTTGCACACGATGGCTAATTAGACAGGGACCTACGTCTTAAAGTGGATTCCGAACCACTGCAAACATCCATACCCAAGGTGGGATTCGAACCTACCAACTGTTGAACCGAAGGCAATAGAGCTAACCATTCGGCTACCAGCTCGGCGTTTTTATGCTGGAGCCTTTTAATGACCTATGAACTTCCATTTACATCAGTGATATGGGCTATATAAATAAAATCCTTATTCGGTGTGTCATTAGATATTTGTCTATATTTGAGATGAAAGCGACTGCACAGAATGAAAAAAAAAATAATAATTATTTTATTTTAGTTTCTGTTTAACATAAAAAACATAGGCTGTTTCATTTTGGAATTTTAATTACAGAATTTTTAATTATAATCTCAACCATAATTAATGCGGATCTAAAATCCTTATAAAGATGTTTATACCACTGTGCACCCCATTATGGCGCTCTGTTCATTTTGAAAACGAATATGTATTTCTCTTTTCCCTTTTTAAAAGTGTCATCTATACGTAACCACTTAAAGTAGCGAGAAAATATGTATGATATTAGATATCTTCTCCTATCTATGTTTCCACAATGTAACTTCTTAAAAAAATGACAGTTATTTATTTTTCTCAACTTTTAAAAAATGTTGCAACGAATGTGTTTTCGGTGTCCCCAATGCATCAGCAATAAAAAATGTATGAGATCGGAGATGAATGTTTTCCAGATTTCAATATTTAGAGACACTTCACCACTGAAAAAGAGGTTTGGATCTTCAAATATTCGACTATTCATTTTATTTAGTTTTGGTTTTTCTTTATGTATAATCTCATTTTGGTAAGTAAAACAGCATTTTTAATAAACCTAAATAGATATTAACTTTTATTAAGAAATAACAGATAGTATTAATTTTCGAAATTGCTTTTTCTTTAAAAGCTATGCATAAGTTTGTTACGAGAAGCTACGGTCAATGAAATACGTTTAATGTTTTTAATATTTTTGTGATAAAATGAATAATTGTTTTCATTAGTAACTACAATAGTAAATTTTAAACTTGGATAAATCATTTCTTATTTTGAAATCTTCTTCATTAAATTTCCTCAGTGAGTCAATACAGTATTTTACAATAATGTATGGAATAAATATCTTCAGGAATGATATAACCTCAGAGGACATCTTAGCATGGAAGAACTTCCTCATTTGCTTCTTAAACTTTAAAAAAAAATAAAGGTAATTTATTATTAAAGTTGTGTAAACATTTAAGAAACTAGTGAACGTTTTGAAAATATATTTACGCAACTTTCAAGAATCAAGAACTGTTTCGTGTCCCTTTCAAATCAAGATATCCATGTCAAATAAAATTAAGAATATTACTTAGATAAATGATCTACGATATCATCAACAAATTTCGCTCTAAAAATTTAAAAGGTCTTGGTTATTCGATAAATATTAAGCAAAGAAATACAGTAGGTAAAAACTGAATTACAATATTCTATCTAAAACTTTTATACAACAAACATTGGTGTCTTAAATTTGAATAATTTGATCAATTAAATTTACTCAAATCTGAACATAATGTTAGGAAATCGAGTATTTTTGCGAAAGTCATTGTCTCAAAAGTACTCTCCTACGCATTCTCAAGATATAATGCAATTTCTTTCTGCTTATGCAGTCGTATGCTTGTTTAAGAAATCAATAAAAAATTGATATAATTTAAAGTTATATTCATAAAACTTCTCCAGAACATTTATAACAATAAAAATCTGGTTCGTAGTGTACCTAACAGTTCTGAACTCAGATTGATAATCAATGATACAATAGTCTTCTGCATAAGGTTTTAATCTATTCGCAATTAGATAAATTTTGATTACTAATTTGTAAATAAATTGTTATTGACATTTTAATAATAAAAAAATAAGTTAATTTTTTTTAATTTACAAAATTTGCAAAATAACATTGCATTAGGTATGCACTGAGAGGCATTACATTATCTTCAAGAATTCAGTGCAAAACAATCGTTGCCGTTCCGTACAAGAAATTCATGTAAACACGGAAAATTTCAATTAAATAAATTTATCTTTCAATTAAATGTAATGTGCTAATTAATGTTAAAGCAAAGTTATTGCTTGTTAAAGTAATAATCATTTATACATTTCAAATCAATTCAATTAATAAAAATTTGAAACAGTTCACTGTACAAAACTCAATAAAAACTTAATATATAAGAATGTTGTAATGTGCCAATAGTAACAATAGGCAAACGTATCCATATTTATCATACTATTATACATTGGTTTAAGATAGGATTTGAATACTAATCACTAACACAAAAATTAACTGTCCTGATCTTTTAAATCTGTTTTTCAAACCTACTGTGCTTTAGTATATTCGTGATCTTCAGAAATGTTCAAACCAAGCCATTGTGTGTGTTAAATAATCCGCGACGCTTGTTTGCGTTTCTGCATTCTTCAAAACACATCAGTTAAAGTATGATTAAGATTTTTTCTTGGTTTCCTCCCTTTTTATATGTTAGTACAGCTGACTATTTAAGAAAAAACATTCTATAAATCATTCCTAGGTGGGTGTTCTCATGTCTAATAACATTCTGTAGTTATTCTAACACTTGAATGAGACTATCCTTGATGTATGTTAAATACTGATGATTTTGTGTGGCCGTCAAAACATTTTCTTGACTCAAAATGGATTTCATGTAGAAAAATTAAGGATTCGAATTCACATAATACACTAGTTCATCCTAGTCTAGTAGGAGGATCCCTCTCTTTTATATTAAAAATATCAATCACACAGATTTTAAGCTCAATAGTTCATGGATTCGATTCCCACGTTGAGTTTGGTTATCAGTAGTGTCTCCGAATCCACTTTAAGCTATAGATTCTGGAACAACAAAATCTCATATGCAAAATCTTAAAAAAATAAATTCGTCATAGATGTCAATCATTGTTGAACAACGTTTTCTGTTTTCTGCATACAAGTCTATTAGGTACAGGTTGAAGTTTTTCCTGGTTTCCACCATCGAAACACCTGAATACGACCTTGTATTTACGCAAAAGTTGTCTAAGGAGTTATATCGCAGTATATACCGGGTGAGCCAAAAGTTCGTTACAATTTTAAAAATTCATAAAAAAAGAAGAAAGTGAGATAAAGAAGTGAGGTTTGCAAGAAAGGGCTCACAAAGTAGTCGGATTTTTTTTAGCAGCAAAAAATGTTTTAGTTAAACAAGTCACCTATAGATGGCGCTGACATCGAGAGATTCAGCAGAATTATGCAAATTAATCTTGCGATAAAAGGCCGTGATACTCGAGAATTTCTCATTCGCTTTCAAAATGTTATCATTACCTGATCGAGCGTTCTTGGTGAAGTTGTTCTATTTGCACGGAGATTCAGCAACTATTGCGTTGCGAAAATTTCGCACGACAAAAGTACTGAAGACGAAGAAAGGCCCCCATATCGTGTCCTGGAATAGTCAAGCTTGTCAAGAGGTTCGAGGAAACTGGCTCTTTGGAGGATCAGCCACGCAGTGGAAGACCTTCGTTGGCGGAGAGCCGAATTACTGCGGTGGAAACCACAATGAATGACTTAGCGGCGGAATCGTCCATTGGGACTAGCAGTGCTCGCGAAGCTGGAAGAATATTGGATGTGCCTCAATCATCGATTCGACGTATCCTCCACGGGATATTGCATCTCTATCCCTACAAACTGCATCACTGCAGGAGTTACAACCGGGAGACACAGCTATGTGAAAATCATTTGCCGAGTGGGCTATGGCAAGAATCGAAAACGACCCTCAGTGGTTGTTCAACGTTTTCCGGACGGATGAGGCGCACTTCACACTACACGGGGATGTCAACACCCATAACACTCGTATATGGGCAACATCTAGTCCTCGTGAATACACGAAGAAATCTCTGCATCCAGCGAAGTTGACAGTCTGGTGTGGCTTCACTTCATCTTTCATTGTCGGACCTTTCTTCTTTGAAGAACCGTGTCCCAGATTGGGCTGGAAAACGTGCACAGTAACCGGTAAGCGTTACCTCACTCTTTTGCATGACAAAGTCGTGCCCGCATTAAATCAAAGAGGTGTATTATCTGTAATAAACTTTATGCAGGATGGCGCACCACCACATTATGCCAATCCAGTAAAACGATTCCTTTTGAGTACCTTTGGTGAAGAGAGACTGATCAGTCGAGGTTGCAAGATCGCATGGCCTCCACGATCACCCGACCTTACTCCGGTCGACTTCTGGTTGTGGGGCTATTTGAAATCACGTGTGTACCGTTCATCTCCTTCAACATTGGCCGAACACAAAGATTCCATCTGTCGTGAGGTTTCTGCAATTCATTCCGACATATTGCATTCAGCTGTAACGGGCGTTGCGAGTCGCCTTAGTTGTGTCGTACAATGTACTGGAGGTCATATTGAACAACTGTTATTATCAGACTAAATGAATGGAGCGTACTGTTGTCCTTTTCATTGTGTTTCGGACATCTATAGGCGACTTTTTTAACTAAAACTTTTTTTGCTGCAAAAAAAAGAAAAAAAAAAAGAAAAGAAAAAAATCCGACTACCTTGTGAGCCCTTTCTTGCAAATCGCACTTCTTTATCTTACTTTCTTCTTTTTTTATGAATTTTTAAAATTGTAACGAACTTTTGGCTCACCCGGTATTTAAAAAAGCCTAGAACTGGTGTTGAGCATTTCGGTATCCACCAATTAAATTGCTTTCAGAGGAAACGTTTCATGTATCATAGGCCATATTCAAATGTTGCATAGGAGGAAACCTGGAAACTCCCATATATCATTCCCAACAGAGATACTTTAAATAGTACTAAAATCGCAATATTCCTCCCTCAGCTCAGCAGTGGGTAGGATCGAACCTGGAACCTTCTGTGTTGAAGAGCACTGTTAAATCTAGATGAGAACGAGATTTTGATTATTGATATTTAATTTATATATTATAAAAATTTAATTAATTTTTTGCTTATAATATGCATTTACCAAACATTTTTATTGTTCAAAAATCGCAAACTTCACCAATTTAGAATATTTAAATTTTTATCGTTCAATATCTAATATCAATTACTCCCGTTTGAGATAATATTGTAAAAGATAAAAATAATATTGTAAAAGATAAAAATAATAAAAATAACATAAATTTTTTTTAAATCAGCATATTGTATTTTTCAAAAATTTAAACGAATGATGATTTTAATTTTAAATATCTTGATGTACTGTGAACACACAACAGGTTTAAAATATTAAATAACTTAACATAAATCTTAACACCAAAATGTTATCAAAAGCAAAAAAATATACAGTGACATTATAAAAAAATTCCTAAAATTTTAGCTCCGACTCTACATTCCTCGTTTTTAGTCTCTTTTGGGTATTTTGCGTTAGAGAGGACAGATAGCGATATCCAAATTGCAGTATTTTATCTTCTATTTCGGGTTGTTTACAATTCGTGCGGCGATTGGGATATGAGATCGGATGAAAATCTCCCCTGCTCCTGTTCCCAGGACCGAGTGATTTCTATTTTTCCAGTATCCAGTTTGCATCTCACATGACAGTATCGCCGAGTGCTGGGTTCGTTTCGAAACAAGCGGGAGAGAGAGGTAAAATAGACTCGACAAGATCAAAATAAACTGCCAATTCCGACAGACTCGCGAAGCCCTGAATTGAGACAGAGTTTTACACATACAGTGTATTCGACGTGTCCGGATCCGTAATCCGTTTTGGGTATTCGGACGGACGGACTACACTACTGACTAAGGCTCTGTGATTTGATTACGGATGTGAGGGGGAGAGGAAGGCGCTGTAACCGCGGCTCCATCCCCCACTCTCTGCATAAAAAACAGGGGTGTTCAAACAGCGGCTCAAATTGAGTCGGGCGCAGATTGTTTCGCATATCAAAAGGAGGATGTGAGCTGCCGAGAGAAAAAGTGTGTCGCTCATTTTGTGCCATATTCAGAGGTATTCAAAACGTGTCTTTCTTTGTTGACAACTGATTTTTGAAATGTGTCTTTTATTTCCAGAGAAACCATAAAATAATGCATTTTGTAGATCTTTATTAGGTATATAAATAGTTAAAATGAAGCTTAATTTAAAGTTAGTGGGATAAAATGTAATACTTTATTATATTCTAATGTGAGCGCCAAAACTGCAGTAGTAAAAGAGACAGCTTTTGTAACCTGATTTTGATGTAACAAACAGGATAACGCCTATGGCTGTTGTTAGGCATTTTATTTTTCGTCGGTTAAATTGCCTCTAAGGTAAACTTTTCAAAAATAGTAAGCCGCATTCACCAGGTCTGAAGTTTGAAAATCTCCCAAATCTCCATATCTGAGTTCATTGTGGTAAGGTCTTTAGAATGAAAGGACATGTTCGACTGCATTCACTGTTGAATATTGCGAATTGGATATTGCGTTTCTATCCTCTGCGTGCTCCCTTTTGGGGGGGGGTGTTTGGGAGTTTCCCATTGTAAATTTAAAAAAAAAGACGTGTCCACGTTAACATGTGATATCCAAAATCCTTCCGCTGGTGTGACGTAGATGTGAAGAGGAGGGTGCCAGTTCAGGTGAGACCTCGTCAACTGACCGAGGTTGAATATTACGAGGCACTTGGTGATGGGCGAGTATCCCAAACCCGTTAACCTTAAGGCACAGACTGGGGCTCGGCTGCATCGTTATGTATGTATATTTAAAAATGCCTTAAAACAGCCTTTGGCTGTTAAAAGGGCTCCCAAAGCGATGTCAAATCAACAGTCTCTGGATATTAAAATCCCATATAACGCCTATGGATGTTAGGCTGGTCGATTAATGTGTCAAAAGACGTGTATGCAAAAAGCTGGACTGCAGCAATTATTTCCTTTGTTCAACAGTGGCTGGTATCGAACCACCCCAGAGTTCTGAAGAGCACTGTCCTACCACTGGGTTAGAATGATCTTTTATATTTGTAATCTGACTATAGAGCTATTTTTCAACTTAATTAATGAAATACAGTTGAGCTATTAAGATCTTTGCACGCACTGTGATTTATGGGAAAGACCGTACTCCTCAAAATGAAAGATTCAGAATTTGATCTTAACCACTGTTGAATAACGAAAGATTGGACACTATGTTGTATCTTAGCTATTGATGAATAACGAATAAAGGGGTTTCTGCTGGCACATCTAGAGAAGTGGAAATTGTAGGATTTTTCGAGTTTCCTTAATTGTGATATCTGAATAAGGTTCGTTATTCATAAAAAAGTCCTCCTGGTAAGAACAATGAAGTGGATATTTGAAAGAGCGCTACAAGAACCTTCAGTCTCGTTTTAATTTGTAAATCTATCTAACATAAATCCTAGAAAAGTGCCCTTAGTCTTTTTATATAATTAAGGATTTTCACTGTTCTTCCTTTCACTCACTTCCTTCAGAATAGTCAATAACGTCTTCTCAGTCTTCAGGACATTGCGAAACAGAACATTATGTTTATGAAAGTATTATTTTAACTCTCATAAACACACACAACTTTACCTTTAATGAATTATTACCACTAATTACTTTATATTGTAATGATTTTTACAGTTTCTAATTTCTTAAGCCTGCTTCAGAATAATCAACCTCGTCTAACAAAAGGACATAACGAAATAAAGTATAAAGTATGTGTAATCATTAGCATAAATTTCAGACATGATGTGCTTCAAGTGATTAGTTACTTATTATTAGACAATTTCTATATTAATCGTTCTTCACTACATTTAATTTCCAACGTATTTCCTAGGAATAGCTAGTCTTGTATTAAAACTCTTACTAACATTGCGAAGCAAAGCATTAAGCTTATGGATACATCATTATAAGTCTCATAATTATCTTCAATAATTAATCTATTATCATTAGTTACGTTATATATTAATGAATTTCATTGTTGTTTTTCCTTTATTTCTTACGGTTTCGTCAGAATAGACAAATTTTCAGAAATATTAAGGACATTGTAAACGAAAGATATGTGTGAATCAAATAGGCTATATGGTGTCTTAAATAACCAATTAGTTATTATTTATTACTTTTAGGTATTAGAGATAGATTTCCGCTGCCATCGTTTTTCAATTGATTGTTCAAGAATCTCTAATTTATCTGGAAACTTTTAAAGACATTACGAAATAAAGCATTACTAATGTAAATCACATAAGCGATATTATTTTTAAGTGAGTAGTTACTTATTATTAGTCACCTTATTCACTAATGGTTCTTCACTGTATTCATTTTCAACGCATTTTCCCAGAATAGCCAATCTCATGCTGGAACTCTTAAAGACATTACGAAACACAGAGCATTAGGAGTATGTAAATAGTCGTCCGGGGTGCTTCACATTCACAAAATTACAAGCGATCTTTCTCCTT
Source organism: Latrodectus elegans (assembly GCA_030067965.1). Classification (NCBI taxonomy): domain Eukaryota; kingdom Metazoa; phylum Arthropoda; class Arachnida; order Araneae; family Theridiidae; genus Latrodectus; species Latrodectus elegans. The sequence goes on along the minus strand of CM057820.1, from coordinate 32,510,076 downwards.
GATTAATGCTCCGGTATGGAAAGGCGACGAAAACAAGATAACACACTTATTTATATTTCCTGCAGCAGCGTACTTCCTTCTTGGCTTTATCTAAAATTTGCTCAATGAAATCATCGGAACACTGATCAGGCTCATTTTTCACTCTCCTTCCACGAGCAAAGAGTGATGTTTTCCCGATTAGATGTCCTTTTTCGATGGCCCTCCCCTCGCTTCCCCTGGAGCGGAGACAGCCGGTAACAAGCAGGAGTGTTTAGTTCCCAATCCGGATACACAATCAAAAACAAAAATAGCCTTAAAGAATCTTGAGGAACTGTTTTGTAGCGGAATTCAATTCCACTAAGGGATTTCAAGGTCTAACGAGTTTTTTAGTAACTGAACTTTGACTCGATTTGCTGTTATTTCTATCTGTAATTTGTTTGTAGTAATTTTTTTTTCTGTTTTTGGGAAGAAGAGTACAATGACTTCTTTGTCTGAGGGGACATCCTGATCCCACTTAGAAAATGAATTTTGGAAGATTGGAACTTTTTTAAAAGTGCGGCAGGAAAGAAATGATGACATTCTGGAGAGAACGTGTTGCATATTTGAAAAGTAAATATTAGTTTTGCATTGTTCCTGAATTCCAATCGTCATTTCTATTTGCTCATATACTCATACTTAAGTAACTGCAGCAGTTTAACTTTAGAAAACTATTAAAACAGTCATGCACTCAATTAAGAAAAAACGATGCCACTTTAAATTATTTTTAAATGCAATAGCAAGCTGCAAGAGGCAAAATTTTAATTAAGGTATTTGTTCAGAGCTTGTCAAAGACAGAAGTATACTGGGCAGTGAGAATGAGCCCCCATCAACGGGGCTTCCAAATCGAATAGAATGTTTATTTTTTATTTTACGTTATCATTCAAATAGAACCGTTCGCCAAATTGAATAGAAAGTTTGTTGTTATGAAGTGGCCCCCAAATGAGTCTTTGCGATTTTGCACCAACTGTATTTTGCACCATTATTATGCATTTTCTTCCATACTGAGGCGACATAATGTGACATTGATAAATTAGTCTATGATAGTTCTAAAAGTGCACTGGAAAAAATTCATGATCCGGAATTTAATTTAATAAATTGTATTAAATATTACACCTAAATCCTCAGCGAACCTATCTTCCCCAACAGAAGCGATATAATTTACAACTTTTGATATCCATATGACTTTCAAATCAATTGGCTCAAGGTGTAAAGCTTTAACCATTACATTTACACTTTAATGATCTTTTCGATTCCGCTAATCAATTTCTGCAAATCATAATGCCATCGACAGAGCCGGGATGGCCAGGTTGATTATGATATTAGTTCTCATTATTGGAAGGTAACGAGTTCAAATACTCACCCAATCGAAGATCCATTATGTTCGCTAATAACAACAGGGTCATATTAAATCCGCCGTGGTTTCAATGTCCTCTTTGTGGGGTAAAAATTTAAGTCTGAGAGTATTCTTGGTCTTGCTTCTAAATTACGAAAACCAGCTTTCGGGGCTACAATGGCACACCCACTAGTTGCACCATTATATAAGCTGCCCTCAGTTTCGCCCTTTGTAGTGCTGAAAATTGAAACATTCTATTTGCCAGACCCTATTCAATAACAACATAATACCCTCAACAATTTTATATTTAAAACTATTCAATTATTTAATGAACTCTACTAACTACTGAATTAAATGAATATGCACATTATGGAGGATTTTTATTTACTACAATTATAAAGTTTTGTCCCAATATTAAATTGTTACTTATGTTTAAGTAAGTTTTTCCGATTGCATATATGCAAGTTATCTATATTAAATAAAATCCGTATTCTAGGAATCTCCAGAATTTTCTTCCGGAGTTTAATTTGGAAATACTTTATAGAATGCAAGACACTAAAACCAGTTTGTTGGTTTCTGATTAATTTAACATGCAATCATTGTTTCATTTCGAAATTTCGGTAACAGCATTTGCAGTTAATTTAAATTGGAAATGAAGCTAAGTTGAGCTCACGATAAAATTGCTTATGATGCAGTTCTTACCGTTCCGGAACATTTTTCTCTTCAAGAAAGAAGGCATGGGGCTCTACAATCTCTTTTAAAATTGCCATTTATGTGCAACTACAGAGAGTAAAAAAATAAATATGAATGGCTTCTAATCCCTCTTTCTTCTTACATTCTCACATTGTAATTGTTTTTTTTAAAATATGGATTTTGCTATTTTTTGTGGTTTTTAAAAAGTATTGTTCTTATTTAATGCAGCGAAAGAGTTTTCTATTTTGCCAGCATGCCGTCAATCGAAATTTATTTGGAACGTGGATGAAAAAATTCTCATTACTAAACAGTAATTTCAAGAATTTTTACCTCATTTGATTTGTTCCTAACTCATAGTTACATAAGACTTCATATTATCGTATGAAAAAGCACTTTGAACAAACTTATTATTGCAAAAATGAAGAATCAATTATAATATTTAATTTGCACTAGTTGATTTAGTGAAAATATTTTTTAAATTAAAAAAAAATTGCAAAAGAAATTACGAAAAGTAAACAGAATATATCGTTAAAATCAACATGAATACATTTATTTTTCTAAATAACTATTTTTTTTTCTTCGTAAGCTTAATAACAAGTTCTGACTGAAGCCGCGGCCAAGGAATGTCAGACTTGGCTTGCTACTTTGATATAAGAGTATTTTAATTAAGTACACAGAGTGCGGCACATCAAACCGGTTTGTAAAGTCAATGCATGAAATAAAATGAAAATTATTAAATATGATTACTCCCTTTTATTGTAGATGCTGAAAATTATCTCCACCCACTTCAGCGCTTATATCAATATACTTGAAGAGATTTTATGTACTCTTAGCAGTTTTTCAGTTGTGATGTTATTGATGGCATTCTGGATTTGGATTTTGAGTTCTTCAACTGTCTGTGGATCTCTTACCTTAGTGTAAGATTAAACAATATTATTAACATACTCTTCCCTTTAGCTACTATCTATATACTCTTCTCTTTAACTGTCCCTTTAACTATATACTCTTCCTTTTACTGTGGATTGTCTGTGAATCTTTTACCTTAGTGTAGGATTTCACAATATTATTAGTATACTCTTCCCTTTAACTGTCCCCACAATATTTATCATCACCATTCATGGCGCGCCCAGCCCTGTATGGGCCAAGGCCTTCTGAAGGCCTTTCAGCCACCTCTACTGGCAGCCAAACTCCTCCAATTCTTTGTTCCAAGGACCCTACAGTCTTCTTCGACTGCATCCACCCATCTCAGCTTCGGTCTTTTTCTTCTTCTTACGCTGATAGGTTTTCCAAAAAAAAAAAAAAAAAAAAAAAAAAAAAAAAAAAAAAATCCCTTAGTGTTTTATTGTCTTTTATTCTAATAACACGTCTAACCCGATTAAGACGGCTTATTTTAATTTGATGTACAACGTCTGGCTCCTTGTACATTCGGTAGATTTCTGTATTGTATCTTCTACGCCAGACACCGTTTTCCTTCGTACCTTCAAAGATACTAACTAAAATCCTGCGTTCAAATAAGCCCAACAGCCTCTCCTCTCTTACAGTCAAAGTCCAACCACAATATTTATATTATTGTATAAATTCGTAATAAAAACAGCCGATTTTTGTATTTTATAATATTACGATGGGCCGGTTTTACGTGCCACACTCTGTTTAGCTGAAAACCTTTATATGATAAGTGAAGGATGACCAGGAATACATTCTAAGATACTTCTGGAAACAAAGGCTTATAAATTTATACTCTAATCAAGTGACATAATATGGACCAATTCCCCAAATTTCAACACCATATGTGCATATGCTCCATTTGAAAAACTGGAGGTGATTTTGGCTGGAGGAGAATCAGGCGTATTAACTTTTGCCCTCAAGAATAAACAGAGTTACAGCATTAATTTTTTAAAAAAATGATAGATCACATCAATGGAACTTCACATAAAAATGTCAAACTATACAAAAAAATTTTAAATGAGAATAACAAAGTAAATCTCAAATATTCCACTTCAGAATCTAAAATATGAAAATAATCTGAAGTCAGTTTTGTTATCGCAGAAGAGTATATATCTTTGTGTTGTAGATTTCTCTTACCTTAGTGTAAGATTACGCAGTATTATTAATCAACTATTTAATTCAACAGATGAACTTTCGTTTTTTAGGACATGTATTTTTAACGTCCATTGATTTTTTTATTATTTTTTTAAAGGAAAATTTGCTTAAAAATAAACTAGCGAATGTCTTTTAGGCAAATCTTCTAAAAATAAAACTTTTCAGGCTCTTTTTTCTTAAAATAGAAGTAAAAAATACATTTACATCAATATCATAGCTTGAATGAAAGCGACATTAACATAAGCTTTCTTCTATATTCATTAATAGCTCAAAAGCACATAGTTAGACCAAGGTACATATTGGATATTCTATTACTACAATGGAATTTTGTTCAAGATTCGCAATTAGACAAGTGCGATTTTTGAACAAAATTCCATTGTAGTAACAGATGTTGCTGAATACAAAAATGCTATGTCATGGTGAAGCAAAAGTCTTCTAACATTAATTTATTGAGGAATTTCAGGAACGCATTTATATAGTAGAGTGTTCATAGACACCTGCTCTGCGATTTAATGACTAAAACTAATGCACATCTGAAGAAAATGAAATACATTATTTCATTCACAGGACATTGTACTTTCAGTGTTGTGTAGATATGGGATGCTTTCCAAAGAACCAAACTTTACTTTCTTAATCTGTCGGAACATTGAAAATTAGAATTATATTTTCTCACCTATGACTTAAGAAACAATGCAACGGCCAAAATCTTTTAAGCAATTGAAAGATTGCGGCCATTAGATTGGCGATGAAGATATTAAATTGGTCATGATTAGATAGCGGCCATTAGGTTTGTGATGGCCACAATCTTTAAGTAAAGATTTTCGCACTAATTAATTATAGGAATTAATAATTTATTTTTGTCCTAAGCAATTATGGGGAGATTAAGATTATCTTTACTTTTCTGAGGCAAACTCTTCTTTTTCGAGCCATATTAAATAATGAGGAACTCAACAGAAAATTTTCTGTGCAATTTTTATGGAAAACTTTATATACAGAGACAATGGTAGCACTTCATTATTCCAAGGCAAGTTCGAGTTTCGATTCTCTGGCTGGGCAAGGCCGACTCAGCAATTCACCTCGCCATTAGGTCGATAAAACTGAGTACCAAGCATGCTTGGGAGCTAAGCAATGAGGGTTTTGCATTAGGCTAGCCACCAGGATATATCCTTCGCAACCTAGGTCCTTTTATCAAGAAAATAGATATGAGTCCTACAGGCCTTGGCCCACATTGGCTACGTTTTCATATACGGTGACAGATCCAAAGATAATTATTTTCTGTAATGTTTTTTTGGCATAATGACTATTATTGGTGAGCTTTTCAATTTGGCAACCATCAGCCTAAAGAAAATTGAGATCTCTTTTTGAAATTTTTCAATACAGTACCATTTCAATGCAGTACCGAAAAATAAACATTTATTAGCAAATATGCTAACTGAAACAATTAAACACGGATTCTCCTAACTTTAATATTGCTATAAAATCTTAATACACAATATTGCCTTCATATCAAATAAATTTTATTCTTTTGTTTTACACTCATTTTACGTTAAATTATTAAAAAATTGATCAATAAAAAGAACTTTGTGTGATAATAAAATAATATCTATTTTTTTAAATTTAACCGTTAATTTTTTCTACCATTTTTCAGACCATCCACGCATTTCTCAAAAATTTCAGAGTGTGTCACGTATTTACTATAGCTTAATCATGCAATTAAACACAAACGATATAAGAAATGGAGCAAAAACTTCTATTAAAATTAAACAGAAGTATGTCAAAGGTTTAATAAGGAATCTGTCTAAAGTCCTTTCTTATAGGTCAAATATTTCCTTATAGAGTAAACAAAAATCACACACACAAAATTAATTTTTTAAGTAAACACTTCACGTATAAATTTCAGCAGTGTACTTAATAAAAATAGCCAAATATCATATTTTTAATGAAAGAAACTGAAAATATTTAAAACATGTTGCTCAAAAAAACATCTGTAATAATCGTCTATTCTACCCAATTACGATATAGAATAATCTTTATTTTAAGAAAACTTTCATTTTTTGTATTATTATAGTCATAATTAATTTGTGTGAATTTGAGCAGTGGTAATAGTTTGTACCCAAGGGGACTCATATCGGTAAGTTAAAATTTTGCCAATAATAGTAAAATAGTAGGAATTCAAGCAAATAAAGTAATTAATTCATAAATAACCCCAAAAACGATACCCCATTAACATTATAAATAATCTTATTTCGTATAATATCAATTAAAGTTCCTCTTTTGATGGGAAATGCATATAACATTCATTTGCTTGATAAAACATTTTCTTTTTCATGATGCCAATTTTATTTGCTTAAGTTAATTATTTTAATTTTTTTATAAATAACATTAAATTTCATTAAGGCGCAATGAATGAATTAATGCTTTTGCAGATGCAAAACATTTTAATCAACACAGAAAAAAAATTTACTTGAAAATAAAAACAAATAACTGCGAAATCAGATCTTAAAAAAAGCACTGGAACAAAGTATTATTCAATAATTAAAGAAATTACTTTTTTTTTCATGGATACAATTACAGTTTATTACCGCGAAACTTCTGGCGAAATTACCAAACAGCTTCAAAAATGAGCTCTGGAATTCTTTAAACTAATAATAAGCATTTTGCAGAAGAATGGAGAGCGAAACTGTGCGAGATGTTTTAAAATCATTGTAAGTAATGAATTTTATTGAACTATTAAGGCATTAGAGGTCAGGAAGAACAAGAACAAAAAAAAAAAGTTATTACTGTAACCGTGATACGTGGTGGGTAGGAGGGGAAGTGGTGGGAGTAGGAAACAGGAGAAGTGAAAATTTAATTGGATACAATTTGGTAAAAGTTGGGAGGCTACAAAAAATAATAATAATAAAAGAAAGGGCAAAGCGAAAATTACCTGAAAGGTTGTATCATTGCTACCGAGGGATCTGGCAACTTCCGTGGATCGTTGTCAAGGTAACGCCTTCTGGAACTTAGTCCAAGAGTCGAAATTTACAGAAATTACGGGGATCGGCTGAAAATTGAATTGTTTTAGGTATAGTACAATTTTTTCATTTTCTTTTATGTGATAAATACGTGAAGAATATATAATTAACTCGTAACTTTACACGTATCTTAAGCATATTACTTACTTTGCTTTACATGATGTAAAAAAATGACAATATTTAATTAGTAATATCTTCTCTCTTTTTTCAATATAACATTTTATATTTAAATTCATGATTACAAAAAAGATGTTGAATTGTTAAATTCGTCGTATCATAATATTTGGTAAACAAATTCATTAACCGTATAGTATTATTCAAAATATTTTGCAGTTTAAGTATATATCTAAATGCTAAGAAAAATCAAAAAGTTTATTTGTCAGTACTGTTTTTTGGATATTCTGATTATCTTTTATGATTTTAAAATCAATAAGATGCAACAAAAACTAAATTGAAGATTTGTTGAAAACATATTGTATAGATTGGTAAAAATTTACCGTACTGTCATCCTTGGCGAAATTTTAAGAAAGTCGCCAAGGGTGACCGCATGACGAATTTCCGATCGGGCAAACGGCTGAAATAGCGACATATATTTCCTACATTGTTAGTATTTAACAATATGCTCAAATAATTTTAAAAATTTAACAAAAAACGCAGATTTATAGATTTCAAACATCAATGGTAAAATATTAAAAGTTGATATGTTAAATTATCCATAAAATTTTTTGATTAAATTTTATATTAATGAATTTAAATCGGTAAATATCCATGAGAAATTAATGACAAATAGGGTTGCCAAAATACTAGTTTGACGAGTTTCCAGTAAAAATATTCGCCAAATTTGGCACAAAAAACAAACGCGCCAAGGGTGACAAGTGGTGAAAGTAAAATCACCGTTAAAATATTGAGAAATAAATTCAAATGTTTTACGTTATTTATTTGAAATTTTACTAGCAAAATCTTCGGATAAGTTTGGTTATTGAAGTATGCTCCCGAATGCCTAGTTCTGCAAACAAAACAACTAATCACAAAATGCCGCACAATAACTTTAAATAACAGTCAAGCTACGAGGTCGATATCTAATGTGGCGCCCCCTTTCTCCCCCTTGTTACACTAAAGGTAGGAATTTGGTCTAATGAGCACTTAACGTGCATAAGCCCTTTTAACCTGATGGTCTTCGGTCAGTATTAAACTCTTTATCTTCCGGCTGTGAAAAAGAAACTTTTCAATATCAGAATATTAGAGTATTAAATATTCTGATATGAATGTGTTTATGAACTTCCAAGGTAGGTAGGTCGGTTTTATTTTCTGGCACAAAGTCTAAAAAGGACAAGTTGCGTCTCTGAACTTAGAAGCAAACTAATACTATGTACATAAAAACATTTTAAATACTGCATAAGCTGATGCGTAAAATAATGAGAGAAACAATTATAAAAAATATTCTTATAAATAAAATGCATATTTAATATTTAGCGAAGTGGGGTGCCATAAGTTTAAAAGAAAATTAAAATATTTACAATTAAATAAATTTTTCCCATTTACATTGATAAAAGTGTTACTAAATTATGTTAAATAATTTTTGAATAGTAAAACTGCGTACATAGTGATATTGTATACGTTTGGTAGGGAAATGCATAGAATGTGTTTTGAGCACAGTTATGGAGTCATGCAAGATACAGAACTGTTATATTTTTAAGTATTTGTGTTAAGGTTATTCTACAAATATTTATATTTATTTTATAAATATATACATGAAAAAAAAAAAACAAAGTTTGCAAATACTTTAAAATATATATATTTCATTTCTATATTTAATTAAAATGCTTATTTATGAAAATGGAAACATTTTTATTTCAAGTATACAGAACAATGTGTTCATGTCAATATGAAAATTTACAATGAGAGCTTTTAAGAAATGTTTCTATTGAAGTAAAAAATCAAAGAGTTGTATACACACACACACACACATATATATATATATAACAATCCATAGTGAAATATTTAACAAATAATCTCTGTTAATATTCTCTGTGTAATTGACTTCCTCGAGAGTTTTTCATAAGTTAAGGGGAAATTCGTTTTCGGTTTTTCAACAGTGGATAGTATCGAACTTGAAATTTATCATTCTTAAGAGTGCGGTCATATTAGGCCAGGTTAAGTCCTACAAATGTGCTTAAGGAAATTGAAACGCACAACATTTTGATAACCTTAAACCACAGAGAGTTCCAGCCTCATGTCGTTAAAATACTAATTGAACAGAAATAAATTCTTAGCACACGCAAATTATGTAATAATAAATTATTACAATTTATAAACTTATTTACTCATAATATCTCTTGATTATACAGTTTAATTGAAAATTATTCAAAATGCATTAGTTTTTATTAACGTGTAGTTAAATGTAAGATAATGAAACCGTGCTCAGTATTTTGTTTGTTTTAATATTACTTCCAATTTCACAAATTTTGTAACTAACTCAAGAATAATCAGTGATTTTGAATAGAAATTACACACACACACACACACACACACACACACATATATATATATATATATATATATATATATTAAGTTGTTTTTGTAGAACTGAATTTTAGAAATTGTTCTTTGAATACCCTTAAACCACTGGAAAAAAAGAAGTTAAATTGATTCAATTCTGTATTTGATTTGTTACTAATTCCATACATTAGTGTAATAATAATTAGAAAAATGTTATATGAGGTAAAGAATAAAATAAATAAGCTTAATATATATATATATATATATATATATATATATATATATATATATATATATATATTAAGCTTATTTATTTTATATATATATATATATATATATATATATATATATATATATATATGTATATATATATATATAATAGAAAACAATGCTAAAATTCACTTGAGAATCAAGTGAGGAAGTTATATAGAAAACGTTAAATGTAAAAGTTGAATAATTTGTGTATTTAACATAAATAAGCAAATTTATTACTAGAAACTGTTAGTGCGAATGTTGGGATTTAATTTATAAAATTTTTCTTTGCATTCTAAATTTTTTCGGTAAAGGTTTTATGAAAGCTTTTATTCTAATTGCAAATTAATTATACTGAACATGTTCATGTATTGAAAATTATATACAAATAAGACAAATTAGTGTATATATGAAATAAAATATTACATTTTGTATTAATGAATGTATTTACTATACTGTAGAACAAAATGTCATTATTATTATTATGATTACTATTATTATCATTATTTATATATAATAAGAGGCATTTAAATTAATTAGAATTTGATAGTTATATGAGTAAGAATATTGGAGAATAGTCAAAGGAACTCAAACTCGAAAAGGGAAGTCTAATTCCCATGAAGGTGAGGAAAGAATATTCAAATAATCAGCATACCCTAAGTGAATCAAATGTTTTAATTTAGGAACTAGAACTTTGGAAAAATATATAAAAGAATATAATAAGTGTTTCAAAATAAATAAAAAATTAATATTTTGAAAGAGATTAAATTCAGATTATTATTAGTGTGCAATCAAATTATATCAAAAAATCAAATCTAAAAAGCCAAATAAAAAAGCTTATTCTTGACAGTTAATGGAATGCTCATGTAAACTATTTCTTTTAGAAAGAGCTAAAGAAAACTGTTCAGCGGAGATGATCATATGGTGCATCATTAGTGAAGAAATGAAACTAATGTTGAGTAAATAAAAAATGTTATACACCTAAAAGAAATTAATATCAAATAATTATATTTATTAATAAAAATAATTGAAAATAAGCAAATATTTCATATAGAAATGAAATAAAGAGAAAGCCTATTTATAATCATTAAACATTAGAAATAGAATTCAGTAAATCTTATGGTGTGTGTGTGTGCATATATATCTATGTATATATATATATATATATATATATATATATATATATATATATATATATATATATATATATATATATATATATATATATATATTAAGCAGATGGAAAACAGGTATTCAGTGGATGGTTAAAATTTAAAAGAAAAGTCATACTTTGTGCCAATGTGGTCATCATCTCCTGGAGAAGTTGGCCATATTGGTACTTCGTTTTTTTTTCCTTTTTCTATGTTTCTTTGAAATTTTGAACTATCTGTTGAATATATGATCCATCTGTTTACTCCATTTCGTATCTTCATTTGGCATTTAATTAATTTTATAAAAAATTTACGATTCACTATATATTAGTAATTATATTTAAGTTGCTTTAGTGCTGAATGTACAGCTAACTGCATAATTTTTGTACTTATTCTTGTATTTTTTTCAATTTATGCTGATATTTTTACTAATACTTTATATATATATATCTATATATATATACATACATACATATATATATATATATATATATATATATATATATATATATATATATATATATATATAGTGGGATTTCGATTTTTGCCATTTTTTTTCAGTATTCGAAGGAAGAGCAGAATTTGGGCGTGGGTGGATTTCGCGTTTAATTTGTTGAGCGCCCATCGCGCAAAAAGCTGCGTCTTCTGTCGATTGCCCCCTCCCACCGCAAAATCATCCAATCTGCGATCAATTCCATTTGCGGGTAAACTCGTTAAGAGTTACACCTGAACAGCGTCGGAGTTCAGAAAATTATTTATTATTCGGCAATATCGCGCGAAAGCCACGTTTTTACCAACCGCCCCAAAATTGGCGGCGAATCGTGCCCTTATTAAACTTTCAAAGCGGTTTTTGGAGAGTGGAGAATCACTGCGTAGGAAGGGGGGAGGGCAGAGTGAAGGAGGCAAGAGGAAAAAAAAATAATAATAAAAAGTAAATAAATGCCGAAGAAAACTTCTCCGCCAAATAAGACGTGAGTTCAGGAAGGAAATATCAACAGTGGCGAAAAGAAAATATAAGACATGAAATTAGAGGAAGATGGTATATTTTCTCCTCGAGTAAAAGGTAATAAACTGCGATGGAGTTCGTTTCTAGTATGGCTTGGTTGGAACAAAAAATGTGTAAAATATTTTGATAAAAATTGATTTCGTCAGTTCAAGTTCAAGACATGTTTTAGTTTGGCAATCAAAAAGAAAGAATGACGTCAATCCTCTCATGAATTGAATATACTTTCATCAGGACATTTTAAAGCTAATTTTCAAGTGCCACTTAAATCCATTAGAGAAGCAAACACGAGCTAGTTTTATTGTAACATGTATTGAACACCATTATAAATTAGTTTAATTGATAAATATAAATATACCCTTCAATATAAACGTCAAGTCTTCAAAGATCCAAACCCCATATTCTTTAAATATGTGAATGTGAATTTAGCAAAAATTTTGTGTCTTTAAAAGTAAAAATAATGGAATTAACTAACTGTTACTTTATTAATAATGGCAATTTTTAAATGGATATGAAAGAGCAAAACTTTTAACTGAAAAAATATTTTATGCCAGTTTATCTCGTACAATATACTTCCTTGAGAAGCTAATATTGTAAAGTAAAATTATTTATATCAATAAATCGCAACGATCTAAACAGTTTTATGGAGGAAATATTCTATACAACAATTTCAATTCATTAAAAGATACTGTTTCTCATCAAAAATTTTACATGTCATGAAATATCATATTTTTCAACAAAGAAAATGTTAATTTAAATTAAAAGTACGATAGAATGTTTGAAATATTACTATATTTGAATTTTCAGGGACAATTAGAAATTCAAAATTGTATAGGGCTTATAGTTAATTTCTCAAATAGTTTCTAATGATTCAAAAAAGACACCAAACTCATAAAATTTCACCTTTAAAGTACTATTTTTAATTAACCATAAAGACATACATTTTCAACTTTTTTTTAAATAAGATTAACGTAAAGGAGATTAAATATTATTATTTAGTATGTTTCATGATTATCACAATAATATTATTTAAGTGGAATAATATATTATCATATATTATAAATAATAAATTACCACGTGTTCTTCATGTCAATTTTAAAAGTGACATTAATGGCACAGATTATATTTCGGTACAAAATTGCGATTTATAAATTAAAGTTTTTTATAACATAATGTGGTACCACACACAGTTCAAATATTCAAAATAATTGATATTATTTTACTTTGTTTATTATGTTGATTTTAGATATTCATTAGATGGGTATTGTAGGTGTGAATTATTGTGCAATTAAAGAACTTCTGACATATGTATAATATATCAGTATATATTATTTGTTCACCTGAAATTACCTAGATCGGATTAAATAGTTTATATATTTCTTATATTTTGTCAATCCCACTGTATTATCGTTGATTATTTACAGTAAAATAGAAGTCGATATAATTATTTCAGCAAATTTTATAATATTGAATTAATGATTACGGCGTATAAAAATAATAATATGCATAAATGTGAGAGAATGTTGACTTGTTCCTTATGTAGAATTATCAAATCTCTCTATTTATTGTTGCTGTTTCTTAGGACACTTGGACAAGCCAAACTCTCTAGCCGAGGACTAATGCTAAATTAAGTCAGAAGGATGCATCTTTTGTTTAATCACAGCATGACGGAGCTGAAAGTACGTCCTGATTGTAAGATTCCTCCGATAGATGGCGACATCAGAAAAATCCCTCCAACAATTAGAGGGGGAGGAAATTTTCTCCAGACCATTACACCCATGGTAACTGCTCAACGACGGACCACAGGACTTTTGATTCCAAATATTTAACGAGTACATATATCGCATATACTTGGTGGGTCTTTGGCAGAGTTGGGAATCGAATTTGGCCCTTCTGGACGGAAGGCCGATTCTTTAATCATTAGATTACCACGGTCTTTTCAGATTTCTTTATTTAAAAGATGTTAACTAATATTAAAGACTGAATCAAATGCATTATCATGTAAGCAGCATATATATCTGTATTCGATTAAGGATCTCACTCTATTATTTGTGTAAATTTTATTAAAAATATAAATTAAATAAAGTATTATTTACTTCATCTCTTTTTTTTACTAAATTTATATAGTTTTTTTTTAAATTTTATTAGTATTTTTTAAAAAAACGATGTCATTTTTCTTTTTATGATTCTGTAAATTACTTTTCTGGTATATCATCACTTGTATACTACTTCATTTAGAATTGAACACAAATATTAGTTGGTTAAGGCTCTAAGATATGCATTGTGTGTACTTATTCTGAATATACAAATTGTATTCCATCAGAGGAAAATTGCTGTAAAATAAATCTTTATTTTGAAATAAATTTTTATTTCAAAATAAATTTATATGATTGTTTATTGTAGAAAGATCTTTAAAAATATACACCTTTTGATTTTCAAATTCGTAAATGTTTTATTGTATCAAATTTTTGAGTGAAAAACATGGCATTTGTATTTTTGTCATTCTTTATTAAAAAATAGTCACTTTCTCTATTTTTAAAGAAATTCGTCCCTTAAGTATTCCTTAGAATTTATTTGAATTTCAATTTCTTACCAGATCTATTTTTTCAGCCGATTTGTAATTACGACTTGATCCTATATTAATCTGTCGAATATTTCAGGATTCTGAATGATGTGTATTTGACTAGAGTTTAATAGTCTGAATTATTTAAAAAGTATCATAAAGCAATTGGAATTTCAAATTTATTTTCACTTGTTTTCTTCAACCGTATTTGATTTTCTATTCTTTTTATTTTTGTATTTGGGAAAACAAAAATATCTCCCTGTGCACCAAGGAATACCACTCTGGGCCCGAAGGTACAACAAATGTTCTGCATAACAAATTCAAATAAATCATGAGATGAAAAAGATAATAATAAAAGAAGGCAGAGAGAAAAAAAGAGATATAAAAATAAAAAAGGAGTTAGATAACAGCATGGATAAATTTTTAAAAAAATTCAAAATTCTCTTTCTTTACTAGGTCCACCAAAATCGAGAGCCACCTGTTATTTAAGTCTTTACAAAGCTCGTTCCTTTCTTCTGAAACAGATGGGCATTCAAGAAGAATGTGAGAAGGGTTGTCACTCCCAGAGTTGCACACGCACACCTCACTGTTTTGAATGTGGAAACGGTGAAGATAGCTATTGAATTTCCCATGTCCAATTAGGAATTGCGTTATTTTAAAGTCAGTGCAGAACCAGTAGTTCTTAATTCTGATGGGAAAAAAGATTTTGTCCACTTACAATTAGGAGAAGACACAACACCTGAGTTCTATTCTGTGATAATCTTCTCTTTGATAGTGGTTTTGAAAAAAAGACTTGGGTAAGCTGGTATCCAATTTATTTGAAAGTGCAAGAGTAGATTTGGCCAGGAAATCCGCTCTTTCATTTCCATACACACCACTATGACCCTTGACATGGGAGAAAGTATTTTCCCAAATATTTTTGATATCATACATATTTAATATGTATGATATCAAAAAAATATTAAAGGAAATATTTTTGATATCATACATATTAATTGAAGTCTGGACTTCCACAATAAGTTTTTCAAAACTAGTTACATCTTGCAGAACCAGTAGAAATGACATCGAATCACTGCAAATTAAACATTTTTGATAAGGTTTGCTTAAGCATCTTTAACAACAAGATTAATGCAGAGTAATTCTGCTTGGAAAATAGAACTGTAATCACTGATACGGTATACTTGATGACTCACTTCAAGCCCATTCTGAAAGCATATGTATGCAAGACCTAATTTTTCATTAACTTTACTCCCATCTGTAAAGTAAATTAGATCATAGTCATCGATTTTCTATTGGTATCTGTTTTTTAATTAGGTGATGTTAAATTTTCTCAACGCTTATTAACTTATATACAATTAAGTATAAAATAGCATTTGTAATAATTTCTTCTGTGAAATAATTTGCTAACTATTTTGCATGTTTAAAGTTTATTTTAAAGAGTTTGTAAATCCATGAAATAACTAAGTCCTGACTTTGCAAAATCATTAAATATCTTGTAAAGTAATGTCATGCCAATAATAACATCCAACACTTTGTCATTGCCTTTATATAAATTTCATGCATTTTTTAAAATTTGTTCTGCAGACAGAACTTTCAATAATATCTCTCAATTTAAAATTGAATGGAAATATCAGTAATGTGTATATCTACCGCACATAATACATCGCCCTTGTTAACAATTTATGAGCTAAATTTAGCAAAACATATCAATAATAATTGAATTATTAATTCAAACATAAGCCAGATACATTGCTGATGATATTTTTACTTAAAATAATTACTACATGTATTTCATTTTGATATTTATTCAACTTTTAAAAATTTCTTACACTATTAAATATTAAAATTTAATAAAAGAGTTCTTTTAATATTTACATCTAAAGATATTCTATCAGATTCACTAGTGCTCGGTTTATTGACCATAGTATGGTCATATTTCCATTAAATTCCAAATAATCATAACTTCCCCTTCTCATAACAAGTGGTCACGTGGACATAGGACGACAGGTGGGCGGCACCCGGTGACAGATGATGTCAGAATGACGTGTGATCATGATCTCAGAGCCGTCGGTTCGCGGTGTTAGTAGGTTCATGCTCGCTTTCCACTTAGCTGATTTCATCGCCACGGCTCCCTGATCATACATCTTCATTTGGCCACGCTGGGGTTGACCAGCGGAGGCAGTGCATCTTCTCACTTCCAGGGGGCACTACTTGAGTTCCAAGTGCTGGCTTTCTGAATTATGACACGCATTCGTACACGTCTTGATTTCTTCCTCGGGATGTTTGCTCGATTCGGAAAGGGATCTTGAGGATCTTATTCCTGCCATTATTGAAATTTTAGGAACCTGTTTAATTAAAAGGAAAAAGAAGTTTTTGGATTGTTTAATTTATTCATTCAATTATGGAATGTCGGAGAAATAATTGAAAAAAATTCAAAATCATTCATAATATTCAGTTTATTTGAAACATATTAACTATGGAAAAACTTGATAATCACTCAAACCTTTTACAACAACAAAAAAAGTCGATTAGTTTCGAAAAAGTTAGAAATCAATTGAACCACTTACAAAGAAAATTTATTTTCATCACGATCAATTTGAACCTGATAAAGATAAATTTTAAAATTTCTTCATCAGGATTAATTTGATCCTGATGAAGATATCATTTTGAATCAATTCAAATGTGATAAAAATTCTGAATCAATAATAAACATGCAACTTTTGGGATTGATTACTAAAAATCGAGTGATACAAATTTTATTAGATCTTATGTTCAACTCTGAAATAAAATAGAATAACTTTAACTACAATTTTTAATATAATTTCAACAATATTAAATAAAATTTTAACTGATTGACATTATTATGAAACGCAGAATTGATGTATAGGAGGTAAATTTAAATATAAAGTTTGCTGACTTAAATAAAGTTTTGTTAAAATATTTGCTGCTTATTAAACTATCAAAATTTAGCAACAGTGTGAAAAAGAGTTAAAAAAAGTATTAAAATTATATGAGATTATAAGCTAAATACTGAATTAAAAGAGAATTGAAAATAATTATAGCATAAAAAACGAAAATAAGAAAATATTATATTTTATTTTTGAAAATATAAAAATAATTTTTAATCAGATGAGGAAAAATTCATTGTTTTGAATAATATTTCAGGACATTGGAAATTCCCATTTTTAATAAATTCCATACTTTCTATGATTTCTATACTCTACTTATTATATGCTATAAACTTTCTGTTTAAATTGACTAGAAATATCATTCATCCTCTGGTTCGTTTCGGTCTTGATTTCCTATTATTTTTCCTAGCATTCAGCATTCATTCTAAAATGTAGGTCTCGGTCTTTCTCTCTATCACAAAAATTAACTACTAAAAGATTTAAAAAAAAAAAAAAGCCTCTATTACTATAGAAAAATTTGGTAAAAAATATTTTTAAAATTGAAATTTATACAAGAAAGTTTCTATTAAAAAATAATGAGCAGTTCAGTTATGAAAGAAAAACACATATTATGTAATCTAAATTCTTGTTATCAATAAAAACATGTAAAGTACTTAATCTTCAAAAGTATAAAATAAAGTTGCATAAGTGAAATAGACTTCTTACTTTGTTTAATGTGTTCTTAAAAGTTAATATTATTTCATTATAATTTTTGTTTCAAAAATTTTATTTTGAATGATTTCCTTATAATTTACAGGAAAAACTAATTTTTCCCTTATCTGATTAAGAACGCGTTAAAAGGATTGAAAGTGAAAGAAATGATACTTTTGGACGAAAAAAGTCTTTAATATATTCCCAAATTAACAAAACAGCAGAAATATCTTTTCCTAACGTCAACACAATAGACATGATGTAATAGTTTCAGTTGGTTTTAATTCTATTAGACAAAAATTAATAATTTTTAAAAGAGATTGAATGCCAAAAAATATGAAGATATATTATACGTTCCATTTTTTAAAATGCAAAAGGTAATATTAAATTTCAACGCGATAATACAACTCCTCATAGAATAAAAATTTAATTTGAAAATATTTTATAATATCAGGAAATTCTATGAAATCAATTGGTTGCATGTTCACTTACACAGAAAAATCTGTTCTAATACACAGAAAAATATGCAGATAACTGAAGACAGACACATATATAAATATAGATTCTCAAATAAGTTTGAAGCTGAAATGTACAATATACTCTTTATATTAAAATTTTATAAAGATCACTCAAACACCTTCAGAAATACATATTTTGTTCATTTAAAAGAAGAGTAACTTTAATATTTATAAAATACACTATGTTTGCAAACTTATGTAGATTTCTTAAGGTAATTCTTTAGTGGAAATGATTTTTATACTATAATTGTAATTATTATTATAAAAATATACTATATTGAATTTTTTTATATATATTTGACTAAGCAAATCATTTTGTTTTTATTTACATCACATGTTCATATAAAATTCAATTCATTATATAATGAAAGATAGTAAAAGCCTAAAAAAAGTTTAGTAATTCTATCATGTTGAGCATACTTTTGCCTAAAGAATGTGTTTTTCTCTTTATATTCCTTTTTTATTTAATATATATATATATGTTATGTATATATACACATATTATGTATGTATATATATATATATATATATATATATATGTATGTATATATATATATGTATGTATATATATATATATATATGTATGTATATATATATATATATATGTATTTATATATATATATATATATATATATATATATATATATATATATATATATATATATATATATATATATATATCCATGGCGGTACAGGTAAGTCCTGAACTTCACCTTAAAATTAAATTGGAATACTCACCATCACCAAGTGTCTAATATTTTAAATCACGGTTAGAAGACGAGGTCGCACTTGAGACGGCGACATTCTTTCCATATCCACACCACACCAGTGGAAGAGCTTTGAATATCAAAGATTAATTTAGTCATGTCCGCTAACCACGGAGTTCCAGCAATCCAATGAAGGAAATAGTTGTCACAATTTCAATTATGCTTAACTTTGCTGATGTTACATAATATGTCGCAGGGTCACTTTTCCTTAATATAATAAACTGTTTAAAACTACGGGACTATTTCAAAATTTTTGGATTCGTTTGCACCTTTTATTCTTTTGAAAGACTTTTCTAGAACGATGGCTTATATTAAATGTTATAAAGGTACAAAAATGTACATATTCCTAAAACAAAATTTGGGAAAAAAAAAAACTGGTGACAATCGGCCAACATTTATGCTTCATTGAGACAGAAATGGAAGACATTATTCATCTTTGGTCAACATCAGTGAGGAGATAAAATACATTAATTATTTTCGGTTTTTATCACAGCGGTTTAGGCTATAAGTCTAGTATGTCACTATAAAGATAAACATAACTTTACTATGGTAACACCGAAATAAGCAGAAAGAAGAGAGAGAATCCCAAATCTATTGTATTTATTTCTGAATATTGGAAGATTGTAGTTTCTTTATGCATAAGCAAGGCGGTCGTATTTGGCACGGGAAAAATATTTTTCGTGTGTTTCCAAAAACATGCGGTTGCGGATCACTAACTTAACTAACACCCAAAAAGTAATATGTGGTGAGTATTCCAAAAGTTTTTCAAGACTCGATCTGAAGCTATACTTGCTAAACAATTAATACACACACATACAAGTTAGTATATAAAAAAATATTTTATCGGAAATACTAAAAAGTGTATGTTAGTGAAAGGTGAATTTTTGTAAAAAAATGTTTTGAAAATAGATACGAAATACAAGGTGACAACTTTATACTGTTGACAAAATTGGGCTGCTTTTGATTGGTTTAATTCATCTCCACCACTTCTTATTATAATTTTATTAGCTTAAGAGAACTTAATGTTAGTAAAACACAGATAGGTTGTTTTTTGTTTGAATTTCCTTGTTTGAAATAATATGCCAAACCAACAACGACACACAATTGCTTCATCTCAGGCTGAGTTAAAGCAAATTCACATTGCCAGAAAGCTGAATATTCACAGACAAACGGTATCACACGTACTGTAAAACAATTCTTGAAGCTTGGTCATGGCAGTGATATACTCCGAAAACTAAAATAAAAAGCTGTGAATACAAATGCAACTCGCAAAATTATCAATTAACGAACTAACCGAAATCATAGAAACTCAATGAAAAAAATAGGTCCCTTCTCATAGAGCAAAAGCAACGTAAGATAAGTGTCAAGCCAATCTTCCAGATTTCATACCCGTGGGAATATGCCACCCCCATTCACCTAATTTAAACCCAATGTACTATAGTGTTTGGTCTATTCTTCAATCAAGAGTATGCTCTAAACTACATCGAAGTTTGGAAGTCCTAAAGGTACTCTTAAGAAGGAATGGGCTAAATTAACGCTTGATGAACTGCGGACCAATGCAGAAAATTTTACGCGACGTTTAAAGCTCCGTATTCGATGCCCAAGGGGGTCATTTTGAAAATGCTTAAATATTCTGTATCTAAATAAAAAATGACTTTAGTTAAGTTAGTTTTATAAAATAAGTTCCATACATTTAGTTTAATATAATATTTTTTGTCAACCGGATAAAGTTGCCACCCTGTAGAAATAAAGAATATAACTTTATCATTGTAATATTCAGTAACTTTAATTAAAAAATCGTTAAAAAAGCTGTGCATAAGTCTTTGAATCAATCTTCTAAATGCCCAAAGCCCTCGTGAATAAATTTGGAAGCAATAACAGCGGAATAATTCCTTATACTAAATAGCCAAACAACATTTTTCATAAAAATTCTATCAGTATGTATGATAATCATAAAACAATTTAGAACATTTCGCTTTAATCTACATTTAAAGATATATCCTATATTTAAAAAGTACATTGTAAAGTATTTTGAATGGTCTTAACCACATTTATTAATTCCTTAACTAATTATAAAATGATAAAACCCTCTCTGTTTTCAGAAGAGAACATCGATTTATATTTACTTGTTGTCGATAATTTTTGTGCTGATGGAAATATTAACTTCCCAGTAGACGATATCCCATATTTACAGTCAAGTAACAAGATTTTTGTTTCACAATACATTTGTCAGACCTCAATAGCCAAGTAGATTGGCCAGTGTCAAATAGTTTCGCCAAGTATATTCAGAACACAGACGTCAGTTTCTCGTTTACGGTATTGAAATGAAGGATCATCACTTAGTAAAGGTAATGGAATCTGAGAATTAGAGTTGTATTAAACCATGTACCAAGATAACCTTTTAGTGAACCGTAAATCTGCTTGCGTCAAATCCAAAGATCGTTGGGTTTGGTTTTCAGTAAATTTGGAAAACAGACAATTATTTCTTTATGATCTTTCTCGAATTAAAGGGCCATTCTTATAAGAAAATGAATCAGTAGATTTCCACATCATTCTATGATTTGATTTTGATCATATTTTTCCGCAATGGACCATCTTTAAGAGTCGGTAGAGGAGTCGTTTTTGCAAAGTTGGTAGTACTTTTGAATATGCCTTATTTGTGTTTTATTGATTCTTGTAAATATTTTACTCTTAATTAGAAATGAATATTATGACAGTTACAATTACGAAAATGATAATCAATGGTGAAACATATGATACTGAAACTGTCTGCCTTCATCCCAGGCATCAAGTCGTAGAAAGACAGAAATATTATGAAAAATGCATCATAAATTTAAATGTTATATAGTAACTTTTGTCGGATTTACAAAAACTAATTTTAAAATATACCAATTCTAAAACTGAAGAAAGAAAATTTGCTGGTTTTCAATGAATAGAAGAGAAAATTAAATAAAAAAGTCAAATAACTTAAACGAACTATTTAATAAATTAATTTATTTTTGTACACTAAGTAGAAAATTACCAACTCTTAAAAGCAAAACTTTATCCGATAAGCAATAGTTATTGTCACAGCTTCTCCTTTTGTGAAGTGAAAACTTTTTTCGCCCACCTAAAGTAATCGCTTCAAACCAATTTAATAATGACGGCTGGTAAATATCTCTCTCAACTTTTTATTCTTCACTAAAGGCGAACTAAAGAAGGCTAGGTTTAAGAAAAAAAAATCCGTCCAACCCCTGCTGCCTGCGCTAGAATTTAAACTATTTTACTCAGAACACCACTTACAAAATCAAACCAAATTTAAAACGGGCAACAATAAGGCAGAAAACAAACAAACAAAATGGAAATGAGAATCGGAAAGTTTGGCGATGGATCTTCCTTGAGAAAAGGTTCTTTTCATTCTTTTCTTTGAGAGGGGGCGCAGAGAAGATGAGGAATCGCTGACTAAAGGAGTTTTTATTAGGGTAATGAAGGTGGCTCGAGCATGATTTCGCCATTAACGTGATAAGAAGGAACTTTTCAGATTCCCATTTGGCGAAAATGGAGGAATGTTTGGCACCATGGTCTCGCCATCTGCTACTATAAACATAGTTTTTTATACTACAGATTTATAAATTTCATTCTATCTTAAAACCTATTCTGTCTTCGAGTTAACATTTTTTAAAAGTAAATTATAGTTTAAAATATATTTTCTACTACAGAACACAATAGCTATACAATTTGTTCCATAGAACATAAAAGTTATTTCATCGGTTTCGGTTTGATTGAGATTGAAATGACGATTTTAAACATCAGGATTATCTTATAAATTATCCTATACATTCGTTAATAGTTTTGAGTTTTGATTGCGTGTCACAGAAAGAAGGAATACTTCAAACCTATAAAACTTTTTCTTTTTTTTAAAAAAAAAGGCATTTCCGAATTATAAAACTGAAAAAAAAAAAAAAAAAAAAAAAAGAATTTCTATGAGCAATCATCTTTATCGAAAATACGTGACTATAATACATACTTTGAAAACTATTTGATACACATTTTAGAAATTTTATTCAGTTTTAATTTCATGTTTCAAAATTTTTCGGAAATGTCAGAAATATTTAGAAAGTTATTGCCTAAATGTTTGTAAATATAAAAATTTGCGAAATATTATTGTAGATACACACAAATATTTGAAGTTGTCTGTAATGAAAGCTAAAAGATATTTTCCAACACACCTATTTTGAAGCATTAATGATATATTTTTATTATTACATTTTTTAATCCGTTTTGTTTCCAATATGAATTTAAATTTATAAAAGAATTATCAAATTATCGATTAGAAATTTTTAAATGAATGAATTCGCACCATAGTTATCATCTTAGAAAGATGGACATTAGAAAATATTTTGAAAACAGAAATATTGAAAAATGAAAATTAAAAATTAGAATCAAGTATAAAATTTTTTGTTAAGCTGTTTTCGAATTTTTAAATAATGCTTTCGCATGGATTCTCGTCGAAATACGTATTTAAACCATTATTAAAAAATCCAATTAGTAGTTAGAGCTTCAAATCAACAATAAGAAATTTATATTTTTATGAGAAAAATCATTGTTGATTTGTAATATTGATTAGATACTATTTTACCGTTGAATTTTAATATCGTTTATGTAAATAAGGAAAACATTTATGAAATAGAGAATATATAGAATTAGATTTCATAATATATATATATATATTCATTAAGCGCCGGCCAACTTGTCTCTAGTGGTCAGCGTGCCTGACTACGGATAAGAAGGTCCTTGGTTCGAATCCCGGTCCAGGTATTGATGTACTTTCTCTCTCTCTGTCTTGTCTTTGTTCTTTCCTTGTGTGTGTGAATGTGGTATGAATGGTGCCTACCCTATAAACGGGTCACTATGGTATGCGTAAGTGTGCGATTGTGGCTCACCCCATGTGGTGCACCCGGGCCAACACCTCGGCGCCTAATATGTAGCTTATTCTGACCGGTTCTTGGGTATCAGGGAACAATAGATATGTTGCAGTTGTAACTGTCTACAATTACTATGTTGCAGTTGTAACTGTCTACAATTACTATGTTGCAGTTGTAACTGTCTACAATTACTATGTTGCAGTTGTAACTGTCTACAATTACTATGTTGCAGTTGTAACTGTCTACAATTACTATGCTGCAGTTGTAACTGTCTACAATTACTATGTTGCAGTTGTAACTGTCTACAATTACTATGTTGCAGTTGTAACTGTCTACAATTTGCCATTGGAAAAAAAAAATTTCATCAAACAATTAAAAATGTTATGAAATCTATGGAATTTTGAAAACCATACACATATCATCATTTAAAAAATATAACTAAAAAATTCATTTTTTACTCGATTATTCATATTATTATATTTGTGAAAGAAAGAGAAATCTTTTACGATGAATTTTATTTGAAATCATATAATGCAGACATGGAAATGAAATAAGTTTATGAAATTTATCACATACATGTCTCTTATATATATATATATATATATATATATATATATATATATATATATATATATATATATATATATATATGTATGTATATATATGTGTGTATATATATATATATATATATATATATATATATATATATATATAAACTTTCTCCTTCTATCAGATCTGTCAGTTTTCATTTCCACTTGCGGCAAGAGATTTTGAAGTGGACAAGTCAGAGCGGTTAGGGAGGCTCATCTTTAAAACATTTGTGGAGGGAATATATCATCCGATTGAAACGGGGATTCTGAATAGAGAAATGACATTGCACATTTAGCGAAATTTATGAAGCAGCAGGGAAAAAATAGTCTCTAAAATAGCGTGTTGGTTTACAGAAAAGAATAGCAATGCCATAAAAAATTGTAAAAATTGAATTCTAATATAATTCAATAAAAAGCAGTAAAATATAGGGAAAAGTCTGAAATTATTTAAATTAAAAAAGGGAAAATTTAAAGATAGAAAGCATTTAATTTCAATATTATCATGCGTTTGTAAGACATTGAACTTTAGGTTCTCGTAATTTTGGAAAATATCTCTAAATTTCTAGTGTCACAGTAGCTAAGGCTTTATGTCTATTTCATTGGTTTTCAGAAGTTTATGTAATTTATATTGTTGCGAATATATAAGTCAATGCAAAACTATTACTTATACTGATTTAATATTTTTTTAAATAATGGTTTAGTAATTAAACATTAATAAAATTTGAAATTTACCAATGGAAGTAGCTTGATAGAATGATGTTACATAAGCAAAATTTATATTTACAAAAAACATATATGAAAAATTCAGAGGATCTTTACTATGAATATATGAGTTTTTAGAGACAATAATAATATTAAATGAATTATTTGCATTTTAAAATCGTGGAGTAAATTGGTTAATAATCGAAGACTGGTGAGAAATTTCAATAGACATCACGCGTACCCAACTGAAGGGTGTTTTTATAAATGGTGGGCTCTTAATTGCGTTTAACAAAGGAGAAAACCCTAAAAATTCTAACATTAGGGAAATGTGCCTGCAGAAGACAGAATCACTATATCTTATTTTAAAGCAGTGGTTGGGGATCAAATTCAGCATCTTCTGCTACAAAGATCATCTTAATGAGTCATGATAAGCCCGTGTTTCTTCACACAGTTAAGGTTTAAATTTTTAAAGTTTAAAATGTTCATTGATTATTAAATTAGTTTATAATAGAACTAAATGAATGTTTTCAACAGTTATGAATGTAAATTTTAACGTTGGCATACAATATCAACGGTCTAAAAAAAGTGAGTGACATTCTAATAATTTCACTTGAAAATTTTTAACAGACTAAATTTAGCGAATTTCTCTTAAAATAGATTAAATTCTGGAGATTTCTTTAAAAAAAAGATTAAAATTTTAAACATTTTTATCTTTTTTTTAAAGAAATCTCCAGAATTTAATTATTAAAATTTCTATTATTTAAATTATATCAGAAATTTAATTAATATTCTATTATTTAAATTTCTGATATAATTGCAAGATCTTTGTGACTTCTTTACTACCAAACATAAGAAAATCTTAAAATAATTTGCAATTTCATTTAAGATACATACTGAATCGGAATTTCCTATTTTCTTTTTACATTAAATATTTGACTTTTTATTTAGTTTTCCTAAAATCAACACCCAAATTATATACAAACTAAAAATATAAAATCCTATCAAAGTCATGTTTTTCAGAGTAAGATTTAAAAACTTGATCTCAGCTTTGCTTAGAGTGGGGACCAATGATGTATATCTGATTGGTATGCAAATACATCCATATTATTATTACTTAGGACTTTTAGGGTTTCGTCTATTAGAAATAATTAATTTGGTCATTAATCATGATGACATATCCTGCATAAAGTCATAAGCTGTACTACATTGAAAAGGCATTACAGAAGATTTTATAGCTTGTTCGATTATTCATAACTCAACATGACAAAACAATTATATCCATGACAAAAAAATTATCAATGGCAAAAAAATTTGTCTGAGATTTCGATTAAATAATCAATAGATATTGTTATAATGTCATTTCTGAAAATCAAACGAAAGAAATAACTTTGTAAATGGAGAGAAATCGCTTAATGTAAGATAAGCTAAATTTATCAAGAAAATCGTACTGAAATGTAAGTATTCCATATTCCAAGATGATTTTATATGCTTTTTTTTATATGAATGTACCATTAATAGGGGATTCCGAACTACTGCAAACAATCAATCTCAAGGAGAGATTCGAATCCACGAACTGTTGATAAAATGGCTAACCATTCGGCTCTCAGCTTGAACACTAAAAGCGGGAAAATTTATTGAATTCTGATTCTGGTGATTGTGGGATTTTAAAAGCAAGCAGAATATGCGATCAATATATTAATTACAATATGACAAAAATTTATAAATTATCAATTAATATCAATGAAATAAGTTTTGATTACTAATTAAAGAAATGGAAAGCTATTATAAATATATAATATATAAATAAAATTATTATAATATATATATTTATCACTATAAAAGTAACGCGTTTAACTCATATAAATAACTCATTAAATTATGCGTACAGCTAAAGAAACGTTTAAAAGCATTAAAAGACATTGCATTAACCATTCTCAAATTAATGAAAATGAACTTATTTTAAATTAATTTTACAGCTATCATTTGAATTTATTGAATCAGAGAGAAAATTAAATCAATTAAAAAAAAAAAAAAACTCAGCTGCTATAAATTAATCAGAGAAGGAAGGCGTTCATTAGCTGTGAGTGATGACAAATTAGACGACGTTTACCCAAGTTTTAAGTTTCATTAAAAGTCTTCCTCAGGGGCAAAAGCCTTATGAATAACTCCGTTTATAACTCAAGTAAATTAATGCTCGCAAAATCAAAATTACCCGAGGGTACCTAATGCATATTTATATTCTGTCTCTCGAATATTTCCTGCGAAGAAGCAAAATGGCGTCCTTTACAGCGTTGCCAATTATTGATGATCAAATAGAAATGTGGGGGGTTGCAAATGAAAGCACAGACTGACGAAAATTTCTACTTTTCAGTCGGCTTTTTCTCCGGTATTTTCCTTTCAGAAGGATTAGCCAATGATAAGGGCTTTCAAGAGTCATGTGATTCGTTTGCCTGTTCGTCTGAGTGGAAGAAAATTTTTAACAACTAAAGTTAAGTAACCGTGACCGTTCAGGAGCCTCTTTCAGCAGGGGGTTAAAGAACACGAAAAAGGAATCGGGAATCGAGGAAAACTTTTACAGTGCTGTTTCCCCTCTCCCCTCTGATCCCTCTTAAAAGCAAATTCATTTGTCATCGTTAACATTTTGTGATACATATCAATTTGGAATATTTCGCCAACAATTAAGCAAAACTCTGGGAGGAAAAAAAATGTTCGAATGGTAACATTTATTATTTTTTTGGAGAATTTCGTTTCGTTATTGCTATTTATTATCCAATCGTTATTGCAAATTCTAAAAAAGGACTTAATAATGGCATAATAAATTTAATGCTGAAAGCTTGCATTTTGAGTTAAATTGTATCTGTAAAACGGAATAATGTGTACCGCGAAATAAAAAAAAATTGCAACGTTAAGTTAATTATAAAGAATAGAAATTTTCGATTAAATATTCCTTGATAATATCATTTGTTAACCACTTAAAAAATATTTTAAAACATTGCTTCTCTCTTTAAATTTTGCAGGCGGGATTGTATTATTCAAATAACTCACATATTTTATAAGCACTGCTCGTAAGATTTCTATACAGTTATACTAAAAACCCTACTTTCACAGAGCTCGGGGGTTCGAATCGCACTTTCAGGACTTTGGTGTTTGTTGTGGTTCGGAATCCAATATTAACCATTATACGTTTGCTCAAAATAACCACTGAGCGACAAACAAACCAAACCAAGATAATTTTCCAGGCTATGTCTCATAAATCTAATAACAATTATAAAATATCCAATTTTTTCCCAATAATTTTTCTCCAAAGTGAAATTATATTCACCTATATTAGAAGAAATGTTTCTGTTAATTTAAAACTATTGATAAAACAGCAAAATACTCACAGATTTAATTATAAATCTATTAGTTTTCATCATAAAATCATTATAGAAAAAATACAACTGTTTATTTAATGAAATATTTTACTCTTTTAATTTTATTTGAAATTTAATGCTAAAATAATGTATTCAATTCTAATTCAGTTTAAACAAATTTTATTATAATCTGCGATAAAGATAATAAAAGGTGTTTGTGTGAGTGGAAATAAAACAAGAAATATTTGTTTGGGGTATGTAATAGATAAATAAAAACAAATTTACCAGCTAGCTAAGCATAATTAAATTATTTAATCTGAGCTTTTAAATTTCGTAAAACATTTACATTTAATACTAATACATAATAATAACCGTATTTGATACCTTTTATAAATTTATTTATTATCAAGCAATTTCAACATTTTATTTCCCTAAAGTGAATTTGTGCTCTTAAAACTCTTTTGAGAAAAGTGTGCCAATTGATAATTCTTGCATATTGTTTAGGTACATTTAAATAACTCTCTAAATGTTTTTTTTCCTTCATATGATTAAATATGTATTAAAAAAAATTGTTCATATTACAGTTACAGTGCATACTTTTGTAAATGAAAACGGTTTTTTTATTCATAAAATCTTTTTTTTTACAATTTTTATCTCAGTTTTTAGTGATAGATTAATAAAAATATATAGGCACAAAAACATCACTTATAAAAAAATTAATATTCGAATATATACTTTCCATCCTTTTCGAAATATTTACTAGGGAACTTTGTAATTTACGTAAACAAATTAAATAATTCCACAAGAAAATATATAAAGATGTTAATTTTAATTTATTTGATAAATTATTACTGAACGAGAAATATTCGGAATCGAGTATGGCTTAAAAATTCGACAGATATTTTCTTGAGACCAGCGTCTCTAATATTTAAAATATTTATGAAAAATTCTCTTAAAAATTTATTAGTTATTAATTTTGGTTTCATGTCTTCTGTATTAAAATATTACGAGGTCACCGTGGCCTTTCAGAAGGACAGCGCTCTTCAGAGTATAAGGTCCCAGGTTGGATACCAAGAACTATTGAACAACCTGAGAGGGATGTCATTTTTCTGCATACAGGTCTATCAAGATAGTCGTATGGAAGTTTTCCATGTTTCCTCCTTTGTATCGCGTGAATATGGCCCATTATCTATGAAAAGTCCCCCAGAAGAAAGTTTACTCCAGGGAATGTTAAAATACTTTACAATAACCTTCGGTTGAGGCTATCCATTAACCATTTCTAAGGATGGATTTACGAAGCATTAATTCATAATACAATATGTGTAGGCACAGGGTCATCGAAAAAGAATGCCGGGATTACAAGTTTGTAACAGAGAAATTAATAAACGTATATGAACATAAATTTAGTCCAAACATATTAAGAAATGTCTAAAGTTTTATACCCATTTCGATATGTGCACCATTAATTGCTCGACAAACATCGAGACGATAATCAATCTCGCTCCATGTTTTGTGAAAAGCATATCTGGAGTTACACACACACATTTTAATTGCTGCAATTATTTGACATTTCAGGTGGCTGATATCAGCAATCCTTTCACTATGCACAAATGTTCTTAATGTATCCCAACAGAAGAAGTCTAGAGATATAAGGTCGTTGCTTCGAACAAGCCGCAGAATTTGCCCATCTCTTGCAATCCATGAGTCGGGGAACTAAGCATTCAAGCCTTCACGCACAAGGAAAAAATGAGAGGGAGCTCCATCCTGCATAAAAATTATTTTATTTCCAATAACAGTTTCCAAGTCATCCATTTGTGGAAAGTAAAGTACAACTTACACACTTTCCCGATATTACAGCACAAGAATCATTTCCATACGTTTAAGAATTCAGTTTTAAAAGGTTTCAAAATCCTGGCATTCTTTCTCGATGAACCTGTATATTGTATATACATATATTAGTTTGATGAAGAATAATTAAAAATGCTAAGATGTCAAATATTACAACAAAGCAAAAATAAAATTACAAGAATCAGAATGTGAGAGCACTGCTTTGGAGTTATCATCTAAAATAATGATGAAAGTAATGGCGTGATTTTATAAACGCATACAGGTCTTTTTTTGGCACAGTAAAACATTATATGTTTAAGAGTTAATTCAATGTGAAAGGAGTTGGAAAATCACAATCGCTCATACATTAGTTAAAAGTATATTGCGTACATATATATATATTTTCTTAATTTAGATTTTTTGACACAAATGCTACGATATTTATCCTTCCTGTAAATGATAACTATCAGCAAGTGTGTTTGGGGAAAATATCAAGTGTTATTTATACAATAGCTAGTTCGTTGTCTACGAGAAATTGTGAAAATGAAATTAAAATAAAAAAGATGCTGAGATGAAAGTAATTTCGTTTTATTTGATTTAAGCTGATCTATATGCAAAATCTCATTTCATGACTAAAAGCAACGTTTTGTACTAATCTAGTAAAGAGTAATTATAAAAAATCTGGCATGAAAAGAATTGTGTTCTTGACTTACAAGTAGAATTCTATTTATACAGTATAATTAATCATGCATATATATTGCAAAGAATATATGTATTGAAGAAATGCATATTGCTGACATAGAATCATTGGCATTTTACTTTCATAGATGGAGAAATTAGCAATGATCACTTCAGAAGTGAAAATATAAAAAGCATCCATGTACACTCGCGTCCATAAATTAAGGATAATGCAAAGAAAGAGACAGAAGCAAAACAAATAGCATATTTGTAAAGTCTATTTATTAAAGAAAATGTAAAGAGCAAAAAAGATGCTATATGTTTGACATCATTAATAAAAATTGCGATTTTAACTCGCTGGAGAAAATTAAGAAAAAATATATATTACACAAGACCACTGTTGCGGTATCCACAATGCATGCTCTCTACTTCAGGTTTACCGCAGGCGACAGTGAGTTGTGGTAAGTGGATCACCTCTGACAGACCTACGAGCATATAGACCAATGTGCAGTAAGTCTCTGTACATATCTACCTTGAAACTGTCGTACCGGTAGCTGAAGAGAGCTGACGAGACAGGCTTTATGCTGTGCTCTATCTGTTTCTTTTGGCAGTAACTGCCAAATACCTGTCCTTATTCAGCGTTGTAACTCGGGGAGTGACCTGAGCTGTAACGTCTACTTACATTACCATCATCTTGGAACCATTGCCAAGCCTGGAGATGACCCTTTGTGCGATTCTAAGTTCCTGGGATACTTCCAGCTGGGTACGTCCACATTCCAGACGGCCGATAATTCTACCACATAAAACATCATCCAAATGCTTCCTTTGTGCCATAACTATGCGGTTATTGCACTGAAAGGCCTTTAAAGCGCTTGTGGACAGTTTTACTTCTTTGAAACCATTCCTTATATGCCCCTCTCTTACACTCTCGTCATTGTGACGTACTATCGGCGCATCTGGTGGTTTCTTGTAATTTGCATATTATTTTTCAAGATATGTGATATAATTCTATATGTGAAATTTTTATTTTAGAGTTCAATTTTTGTGTGATTTTGAGTTATCCTTAATTTATGGACAGGAGTGTAGGTTAATTGCGATTTTAATATATTTTAGGTTCACCCTTTGCTTTTTTTCAGATGTTGATTAAGGATGAATGATTACAGCTCAGTTTAATGGATAATCTAATGTTGAATTCTATTGAGAGGCATGTAAAGAAAGAATTCGCAGTTTGATTTTATAGAAGATATTTTCAACAAAGTAAGTCACATTTATGTGTTGTAAGAAAAAAAAAAAATTAGAAAATTTCTTATCAATAAATTGGTAAACTCAAAACAAGTGAGAAGCAGCTTTTACTTCCGCTTACTCAAGGTTCCCAATGCTTAAAAAAATGGTTTTGCCTAGTTTACAGTCAAGCTTTTGTATTTTTTCTCATGTAGCTACAGTGAGTTCAACAGAAGTTAGATGTTGCATTTGCGAAAAGTACAGCTGCCATTGTCCGGATGAATACTTGAGACACTTCCGGGTTTCCTTTTACAATAGGATTTTAAATTGTAAAGCTAATACTTAAATATAACCTATTTTCTGGTAAATATCTTTTTTAAAGCTAATACCTTATAAGAGCCAAGGAATTATGGACCATACATTTGGCAATATGATACTAGAGTATTTTTTCTTACAAAGTCACATGACTATAATTTATTTTGTGACAACATTAGTGAGTGTTCAGAATGTAATAATAGTTATTAATTTTTTTTTTCAATTTGCCAGGGAAATCGCACGAAAAATGTTTTTAATAGATTGTGTGAATGATTTAAAAAAAAATCAAAGAAGCTTTTAAGATATTAATATATATAATTCCGGTTTTTCTTCGATAAAAACAAAAATTAAATTCAAAATTTTGTATTGCAATAATAATGATATCAAGTAATGAAGCTTTAATTTTTTTCATATTATTAAGATTTTACTTATTACTATAAGGATATTACAGGAAAAGTCAACACTATACAGCATAATCCTTCATTTCCCATTCTTCTTGATTAGAATTTCCTTTTATAAGAGTATTCTTTTAAATCCTGTTAATGGCGTCAACGTGGCAAGAGAATGTTCCTGGGAGGAGTAAGTGAAGTACTTTAGAAGTTTTTAACTCCTGGTAGGGACACCCTAGGCGTGATGGTCATTCCATTTTTTCCTCACTAACACTAACAGACAACAGTGCTAAATCAGTCTTCTAAACCTCGAGTACACCTAAGCTTGTCTCCTTACCCTCTACTGAGCTTTGCGTTCTTTGTCCGGCTATCTAGAGCATTCCACCTGCTCATGATTGGTACTCTGGTAGAGGTCCTGGTGGTTTCATTGCTTTCTAGGGTTCTAAAGCTGACCAGACTAAATATTTTTGGTTTGTTAAGAGCCATCTTCGTGGCCTTAAATTCGATAGTTAACGTAAGCTTTATCCTGCTCGTTGTAAATGCCCTGCGGACCAGACTAGCTTGGGCATTTTTATTAAATAGAAGCGAATCTTGAAAAATTTAAGAATTGTTTTTCAGAAAATTATTTTATAGTATTTGTAATTCATTTAACTCAAATAATAAGGAACAAAATGCAAAGCATTTATTGACTGGAATTTTATATACAATTTATTACATAACATTTCTTTATTATTATTGCTCCATCAAAATTTTGGGATTTATTCAGAAGCATTTATTGACCAGGTTACATCTCTCCAAATTTATTTAAGTTTTGGCACGTTGTTTCCCAGATGGAACACATTTCCTAAATACAATAAAATGTTCAGTTTACTATAGCTCAAAGTTATGCAAATAAAACTGAAAAGAAACAAAATGTTTTTATGCAATTATGACAATTTGTGCTCTGAGTAATTTACTAAACAACGTATCCCTTTATTTCCCCATCCACCAACTGGATTAAATTGGACGTTCAGTCAATATGGATGCGTGTCAAGCGGAGCGGATGCGATTCTGTTACATCTGCATCATCTACGGACGCATGCAGATCGGCATGAGGGAATCACGTACTAAGGTTTGGAAGTTACTTCATGCAAAAATAAAGATTAAGGTTTATTTTTAAGTTAGTCTAAATCACCAATAGATTTATTTATTCGAATATTTGATTTCGTTTTTACCTTTGCCCTCAACATACCAAATACGTATGCAAATTAGGGAACGTATCCGTGAGATGTTATAAGCACATTTACTCTTTTTCCTATAGAATTATAAAATTAATACATAAATTAGAATATATTGCTAAACAACTTAAATTTAAAATAAAATTAGAAAATATTTCTGATGCTAACGTCTTGTAACATAGCAGTTTATATTTCGAGGAATTAGTGCAATGTACTTTTCTCTCTTTATGGCAAGGGTAGAAATTAAGGGTAATGCAATAGATTGGAGGACAACCAAAAGATTTTGAGGTAATCACCGATGTTAATTTTTATGATCCGCATACCTATAAATATATTTAATTCGACCATTGAAAGTAACCGCAAGACAAATAAATATAATTAAAATTAGCTCAAGACAAGAAATGTTCCCAGCTTCGTGTAATTAAGTATTTTGCCATAATCATATATATATTTAGATTTAACATAAAAAGGAATCTATAAACAATAAATCATGCACATAAATTAATACAGAAATACTATTTTTCAGTCAGCTGCTCAAATGAAACAACCAAATGTTTAACTCTTTGTATGCATATCTTTAAAGGAAAATATTCCCTTGAATCATGAAATTCGGTTTTATTAATTAAATTTCTTTTGGATAGAACAGTATAGGGCACTAATAATAATTACTTAATTAAGCTTAAGATAATTAGCATAAAACAAATGTACTAAACTACTAAATGAAGTGGTAGTAAAAAGTGGTTTATGAAGCATGTGTATATAGAATATTCTATATAGACGACTTTCACACAAGAAAATCAGAGAATCCAGACCAGTGGCCCTAAAGAGAAAATAAATGAAGCTCAGATGCTAGCGAATAGTCCAGAAACAAGCAAGATTAATCATTACATGGAAGCTATGAAATATTATGCTTATCGATTAAAACAGATGTTTAGATGTAAATTATGAAATGAGAGAAAGAATGCATTGTTAGCGATTCTGTTGCTGTAAGAAAGGAATGCAGCATTATACTTCATTTTTGTCTTGCTAGTAGTTGTAGTTTTCATATCAAAATGGGCCAAGGATTGACTTTTTGAATAATTACATAGTTGGACAGATTTTTTTAGGGAGAAAGCTTAGGTTTTATATCCAAGAGCGACAGCCACTTTGTACTGAACACTTCATTGTCAAATGTCACTAGCCAACCGAACACGTGAAGAACACAACCAACGTTCAAATAGAGGAAAGAGTCACCTAACTGTCCTTACACCCAGATGATTTTAATGTAGATAACCGTATATGCCTCAACCATTTCGATGCATTCTAATGAAGACCAAGATTCCTTTCAAATTTTTACAGATGGGTCTAAACTGGAGGGCAGAGTAGGAGCTGCATTTGTTACATCACAACTCTCAAATCCACTCTGAGAAATTCAAACTTAGTGAACATAACACCGTCTTCCGAGCTGAGCTCTATGCAATACAGCAGACAACAAAATGAGTAATACAAATTAACACCCCTGTCACATCTGGTCTGACAGCCAAGCTGGGCTTAAAACAATTGGTAACCCAACTACCACTAGTCCCCTGGCTAGGAACATCCAAGATTACCTAAACATAGCCACTTCAATCACCCTATGCTGGATTAAAGCCCATGTTGGAATTATAGGGAATGAACTAGCATCCCAAGCCAAGGAGGGTACTAAATTGAATGATAAGCAAACTATTGTCAATCCCCCACGCTCCTACCTCAAAATGAAGCTGAAAGATGAGATTCACCAAGAGTAGCAAACACTATTGGATCAAGCCACAACAGGACATCTAGTCCACGACATTATACCAAAGGTGAAATACATCACTCCTTGTTGACCACGCCAAATTACTCTCTTCGTCACTGAACACGGGCTTTTACCCACATATCTCAAACGGATTGGAGCCCTCTCAAGTGATAACTACGCTTGTGGAGACACTGGAAGCCAGTACCACTATGCTGGACACACACTGGAAGCAACACACACACACACTGGACGCAACCACCTGCCCACTTACTACATTCTTTTGAAAGATGCGGATAAACCACTCCTTTTAAGAGAAGTAACAACAAATCGTTTAAAGGGGTAAATTAGATACAAAAAGAGTGAATTTCAATCTTTTATAGAAGTATTGCTCATTAAGAATTTACTGCAAAAATTATGTTTTTAATTTTTTATTTTAAAAAATACTGTTTTTTTTTTTTTTTTTTTTTTACAATTACAATATAAAGATATGTGTTGTGTGATTTCTTTATTCAATAATTTAACAGTTCAATTGAATATAGCATTTTAATTGATTTGGATAAATACAGTGGTTTTTAAATTACATACAATACCAAGCAAATTGTTCAGTCATGTGTGTGTATTCCATTATTTATATCTATTTAGTTTTGCACTCCCCCCTCAAAAAAATAGTAACACAACTTATTTTTCAGTTTAGTTTACTATGGGCCCATTAAGTACAAAATTAACTTTTATAAACAATATTAGTACAACAAATTGTACACAATTTAAAAAATATATTTTATATAAGTAAATAGTTATTTTTGAATATTGATAATATGCATTTTTTGAGTTACAGGAGGATAAAGACATATTTACAGATTATTTAAATATTTAGATATCAATGAAACTATGAATAAAATTAAAAATAAAATGCAAGATAATACAAAAAAGTTATTCAGTTTTTAATACAGAAAAAAATTAAATAAAAATATGTATACTTAAGTTTATGACGTCAAATTAATATTGGAGTTTAATAAAACAAAATAAGAATAAAAAAGATAATATACATTTTAATAAATGTATTTTGCAAAATTTAGATCTTGATCGATTATAGTAAGAATGTATTGATCTTGCATATCCAACATCAATGAATCCACTATCCACAGATAAAAATATCTCACATTCAGGTCTTGCTTATGATCACAGCAAAGTTTTGAGCGTTGTTCTTCTTTTAAAGACCTCTTCACCTAATCCGAAAAAAAATTAACATAATAACTTAAATTTCTATAATATTTGCATTCTCTTTAATGTCTATATAAAGTTAAATAAAAAAAATTCATATGAAAAATACTTAAAAAAATAAAGCTGTAAGGAATCAGATATCTACGCAATTATAATACTGTATTAAAATTATTCTCAGCATAAAAAATACTATCATCTTGAATTCTCCCATATTCATTTCATATTATAGGATGAGTTTTTGAATATATGATAATATTCTAGGAGCACAGAAAGCAGGATATTTACTGAGAAAACAGCCTCTGGATATCAAATTCCAAATCTATCTGTAATAAAGAGAATAATCATTCATATTAAATTATAATAGAACTTTTTATTGTAATTTAAAAGCAAGTGTAATTTGTTAAAAAAAGGTATTCTCATTAATTAATTAAAGCTTAATAACTGGAGTTCGTAAATTAATGATTATCTAGTAGTTTCTAAAATTTTTATAGGAATGTGATAAATTATTGATACACAATGAACCGCATTGTTAATGAATGCATTGTTAAACACTAAATAAAAATATATAAATAAATAAATTAATTTTTTTATGTAAAAGCATTTTTGAATCAATCAAATAGGACAGAAAAACAGGTGAAACTATATAAATGAATAATTTTTTTTTTACAAATAATAACAAAAAAAAAATTTTTGAAACTATGGTTTTGTATCACACATACTAATATTCAAATACATTGCAAGTGAAATGATTTTTAAAAATACAAGATAGAAAACTACATTATAATAAAAGACATAAGCAATATTGCATATTTTGTAAAATATAGATTTTAATAACTTTCTTTTGGATCATGCAATCATTAAACCAATATCAAAATAACAATGAGATTTTTCTTCCATTTTTATATAAGAAAATCCTTTCTCTGTAAAATTTCAACTATATTTTTTTGGCAATAAAATAATTTAAAACATTTTATTCACATGCAATAAAAAACTTGGAAACGCATGAACAGCATGTTCCATGTTCTACTATTAAAAATCCAAATATACAAATAATGTTAGGGATTGTAAATTTTGGTGTGCCTAAGTCATAGTGGCATTGTTAGAAAATAATGTTGATATAAAAGTTTAGTACTTTCATAAATATTTTAAAATTTATTTTCAACTATGTAAAATATATACAGGTTTTATACTACCAATGTTTCATTGAAAGCAGCATATTATGGATACTTAGGGAAAAAAATTCTGTTACAGAATAGAACAATAGATGGTCTATTTTTCATCACAAAATGCTATTTTAAACATTTTCTTCACAAGTTCAAATATTTTTTCTCGAGGAATTTCATAAGGCATTTTAAATTGTAATCATTTTATCTGAAAGGAAAAATACATACATATATCTGTTTATTCAATGATATCATATATGTAAAAACTAGTTATGGTCATATGAATTACAAATACTGGATATTTATTTTTTTAATCTAAATTCAAATAGAAAATTTCTAATTTAAAAAAAAGAAAATTTTAAGTGCATTATAAATTTATTATAATGTTAATTAGAATACGGTTTTAGCAGTAAAAACAAACACAACTTTAATACAAAACAGATTTAAAAACATTAAAATTTCTTAAGCTAATTACCAAGTAATAATAATTTAATGAATAATTACCTTTCATTACTTTAAAATAAACTTTAAAAATCAAAAACTTTAATAACAGATTTTAACTGAAAATATTGATTGGAATTTTAATGTCAATCAATTAAGTTACCACGTTTTTACATTAAACATAGAATTTTATTTCAAACTTTTAAATAAATTTTACAAGCAAACTGAAATTAATACTTGTTACAATAACAATAGTTAACATTTTCTCAGTCTCCATAAAACTTATTCTGATTACATATTATACAGAATATATCTGATCAGCCATTTCTTCCTTACATTGCATTTCATCATTTTCAAAAGAACTCCATGTTTAAGATTTGCTTTTGCTAATTTTGTTTTTTATTTTTTTCTTCTCTGATGACAATGACAACCATAAAATACGAATATAAATTATATTTCCATTGATATACAAATTAATTGTACATTTTGATACATACAATTTTGTTTTCATTTTATCAACCAATGCTTTTACTTAGTAACAATGAAATCAAAAATTGTCAGTGAAATTTTAATAAGTACAATACACACTGTCACGTAATATTCTGCAGATTAATATTTGCTTTATAATGTATTAACATTTAAATTAAAAAGCTTCAAATTTTATTTGTAAAAAAATTTATTCTTATTCATTGGTAAAATTATGTATTTGATATTAATCACACTTTTAATTCAGAACAATAAACTATAATATTTCTATAATATACATTGGATATTTAAATCAACAAGAAAATTAACAATCACATTCACGCAGTTTTGAAAGTAAAAGAATTAAAAAATGCATTCATTATAATTCACTATTAAATTTATAATAAATTAAATTTTGATAGAAAAAGTATTTGAAATAAAAAATAATATTTCCAAACACATTTTTATATTATTAAACATTATCAATTAATCAGTAATTTCAAATATTATAAATATTACATGAATATGAACTCAATAGAAGTCATTCATTCACACTTTTGAAAACGAAAGCTTATATCATGGTGAAAAATCACAAACATGAAGAATTGATTTAGTCATTCAATTAATATAAGAAATAAATACTTACTGCAATGTTTCTGCGATCCTTCTTGTCCAATTACAGATATATTTTAAGTCAAATAGATCACTTTTACAAAATAAAGCTATAATTTCCTCCATTTTTAACAAAACTAAACTGAAAGCATAGAGCCACCTGTTGGTTTAATCCAATCAGAGCACATCACATTTGCTTTGTGCCATAAACATGTAAAAAAAGAGTGAAAATTGTCTTGAATCGAATATGGAGTGATTGAAAGAGAACTTCTCTACCCATTTAAGTACAAAAGGATTAATTTTGAAATTTTTTGGAGTTCAAAATATCCATTGCTCATCAAGTGGTGAAAAACCACTTGATTTTTTTAAGAGTGTAGCTCATGGCACTTTAACAGACAAAGTGAACATCTCCATCTAGAATGGACTCGGAACATCGTTAGCAATGCCAGACCAAAGCTAATCACCCTCATTTCATTCCTTCTCAATTATACCAAATGAAAAAGGTGATGATGATGGTAGCCAAGGGGAACTGTTTGATTCAGATATGGAGTATTAGGAGCCACTCACCCTCAACACCTATTTCGCCAGAGCTCAACCTCATTCGTACTTTTCTCATGACTACTAGGATTGTATTACTTGTACATACTCTCATAGCTTCTTTTCCCACCCACAGAACATTTGCCCGCAGTACATCTACTGCTCTTCTCTAATCAAGACCTTCACCTGTACTCTCTTCTCCTTGTATGTTACTTTTATCCTATTGTATAGTTTTTTTTTTTACTCCGCAATCCTGATTACCCTTTTCTTAATTGTACTCAAGAATTTTGTTTTCTAAATTACGCAACATACGCAATTGTATCCCCCATTCTTCCACTCTGTCCTATTATTTCTTCCTTCCAGAAACTCCCACCCAAACTGTTAGAACACTTCTTGGGTTAGGTACAGGGGACCTTGCTGGTGTAGACATATACCAACCGGACATGACATATTAAGCTATAAATAACAAATTATGACATATTAGTAAAAAAAAAAAATCAGTCATATTCATAAAGAATATCGAAAAGAAACTTTCAAAATGAAATAAAAAAAAAACTATTTGCATTTTGAAATATTGTTGTATGATTAACCTAAATCATAATTTGAACTCATTGTAAAGTTACCTATACCACAATTTAAGATTCTACTCCAAATACCTTTTTCTATATTTTCTCAGTAAATTTTTTTTTATAAATTTGTAAGCTGCCAAGAAAAAAAAAACTATTTTTATTCTAATATGAACTTTTGCATTTATGGTTGTTTGTCAATACAGAGTCACTTCTTACACATGAGGGCCTAATTTTAACATGATAGGTTTAAAATGGGTTTTGATCCACTAAAAATATCCATTTTGATATCTATATATACATAATATATATACTGATGGGAGAACAAAATCCAAAAACTTTGGAAACTAATGGCATAAACATTAACTTCTTAGCTATCAGTTCAGCTTACGCAAACAACGGGACATTATCTTTACTAAGGTTTATTTACATGTACTTTATTTCCATGTTCATACATATTTTAAGCATATGATTAAAATAGAAGTATATAGAAACATAAAGGGTGTTCTTGCTAATGTGAAAATATTAAATCATAAAAATTGAAAATCTAGAAATTAATATTCCTACAATTTTTTCTGCATGTTATACCAATAAGAAAAATTGAAATAATTATACTGATTTGAAATGAACTGCATATTTGAAATCAAATTAGAATTTGACAAAATCAGCAGAACTTACATAAAATCTAAATTTTGAATTCTTAAGAATTCAGATAAAAAAAAAAAAAGATGCTGCTTTAATGAACAAGAGATTTTTATTTTCGAGATTATACAGATAATAAATAAATTCATTACATTATTTATCAAATTTTCACATCATAATGCATCATATACACTGTAAACTAACATTTTGTTTTACAAAACATGTTTTATAATGGATGATTCCGAGTACAATGAAAATTACATCACAAATAGGAATGTATAAGTTTCTAGTCTACAATTTTCTATACCAAGAGAAAAGTTACATAAACACTATTAAGGTGAATCATTTATAATTATTATTTAAAAAATTTAAGGTATGCAAATATTTTTTAAACATTAGGAGAAAAAACTTTTTTAAGCAACTGATTAAAACAAAAGTAAATAAAGATTTTATAAAGTGTGTTGTTGTTAAAAGAAATATTGAAACATTACCCTATAAGAATAATTTAAAAATTGCTAGAATAAATAATACATGACTAGACACAACCTAACTATTTATATAACATCCAAATATCATTCAAAATTTAATAAAAACGATTGAAATCACTTTTAACAAATATAGACATAAATATACACCATTCATAATCAACAAGATATGGAATTTTTGTTTTACAAGCACTACAACAAAATGTAAATGTTAACATCTTAAAGCTTTGTTCTATAACTAACTGATTTTGAGTCAAATGCAGGAATTTGAGACAACCAGTAAATCACTTGAATATTTAATAAATGTTTAACACAAATCTACACACATGGCCAACATGAAGATGGAAACAACGCCAATGGAAATGGAAACTGTTTAAGAAATTACAAGAAAACAATTTCAACACAGAAATTTCCAGTTGAAAAATGTCAAAAAACAGGAAATTTGATAAAAAAAAAATGACTTGTTTTCAGTCTTTTTTCATACGCTGACTGGTCATTCGGTAAATCATGGAATCTCTGCCAGGATCCATATTCCAAAGGGCAACACTAATGCCAAGGATTGACAGAATCAGGAGAAGACCAATGAAGACGAACATGATGAAAATGACAGGATACATCTCATCAGCAGCTTCTGCTCTATTTAAGTTATCCACTGAAACTAAAGGCTAAAAAAAGAAAGTGAAAAAACGTTTAATGTGTTATTATGTAAACAAAACTTGATTGACTTTGAAAATACAATTAATAAATATTGGACAAGAAACTAAAATTTGCGACAGTAGTGAAAAATGTAATTAATTATTTTTAAATTTAAAAGTTATGTCATTAATATTTTTTTAAAATGAGATTAATATTTTCAAATTTTTCATTTATTTGTAAATGTAAGTTTTCTTTTTTATTACTTATAAATGATTTATAGACTCATAAAAATTTTAACTAATTAATCAAATTAATTCATGACATTAAATTATATGATTCAAATGATTAGCAACTTATTATTTAATGAGCTAAGATCAAGCCATGTACAAAAATGTGTGATCATGATATTTTTTACACCTAAAGCAGAAAAAAAAATTTAAATGGGTAATTTTACATAAAAACTAAAGTAATAGATCAAGGAGTACGCATATTTATTTTTTCATCAGTAAAGCTATGTATAACTCAAATAAGTTGTAAATTAAAATCTTGAAATAAAGTATAAAATGCAGATAATTATTTAAAAAATGAAAAATAATCCATTACAAACAAGAACATTCAATAAATTATTATCATATAAGTTTATTAAATGTTCTTGTTTGTGATGGATTATTTTTCATTTTTTATTTAATAAAGTATTATCATATAAGTTTATTAAATAAAATAAGTAAAGATTTTTTTGATTAGAAACTACAAACTAATAAGTACTACAAATTAGATAATTTTGCAACATAATGCAAAAAGCACTTATTTAAACAATGGATAAAACAGTTTTGGTTATAGTAAAATATGATTTAAGCAATTTTTGTACTCTCTAAAATCAATCAAATAAGAAAATTTCAATGCATCAAACAAATACCCCTTATCAAATATAGATTAACTGCTTATATTACATTGAAAAATAACAAAAATATATTTCCATTTTGGCTCATCCTAAAATTATAAAGTACAAAATGTTTATTTAGTGTTAAAAAATGCGAGTATTTAAAAAGAAACTATATTTATTACACAAATTCACATAGTTTCTTAAGCAATGTTTCCAAGCAACTTTGAATGTATATGTCCTAAAATGAAATTCAAGTATAAA
Organism: Latrodectus elegans; assembly: GCA_030067965.1. NCBI lineage: Eukaryota > Metazoa > Arthropoda > Arachnida > Araneae > Theridiidae > Latrodectus > Latrodectus elegans. The sequence goes on along the minus strand of CM057820.1, from coordinate 32,465,702 downwards.
AGTAATATTCGATGCTTTACAAATAAAAGCAACATTTTATATGGAGAATAAAACTAAAAAACTCACAAAAAACTTATTTCGAAAAACTTATTTTATAAAGATGCAACTGTATAAGCACAGGGATGCACTCAGACACAATTTATATAATCCTCAAAAACGGAGAATATAATTTGTCATGTGGACAGATTCTGACACTTTCAAGATTCCCTGGAGTCAGACTATTTGTGGAGTGCTTACATGTATTACACACACTTCAGATAAGTTTATAACATTTATTTCATAAAAGTATTTGGTCACTAGGGCTCTGATATATTTTTGAAGCAATAGTGGCATAACTCAGTTATATTTCATACACTTTTTCATTTAAAAACAATTGGGAGCAAAAGTTATTCAGCCTTGAATAAAGCATGATAACTTGATTAAAAATTATCTATGGACATGATAAACACAATTTAATCAATAAACTTGTAGAAAAATTGGCATACTTTGTATAAAAAGTAAATCTTAATTTAGATATGTTAAAACAATTGTTTAATAAGACTAATAAGTTACATAGGTTAATGTTCAAATCATAATATAACATTATCAGTATTGTAAATAAAAGGTATTTTTCTCTGATATTTAAAAAAAAATTATAAAATATATTTAAAATAAAATTCTTATTTGTAGCATACTTTAGCAGACACATTACTTATTAGACATTAGAACTTATTAGAAGGCTTTCATAAATATAAAAGAGAGTAAATTACTATTATTCCTTGTAGATAATATGATCATAAAAAAGTAAGTGTATGGTACAAATGAAAATTAAGCATTTTAAAAGTACAACATTAATATATCCAAAGGTAATTTTGTATTAAACTTTAAATGTAAATTATTGACAATAATTTAATAATGAATCTCAAAATGACATTGGAATTTCTGTTTCCTCTAGTACTTCCTTAAATCTGCTAATTTTTGTAGAAACATTAAGTTTCTCAAAAACTACATCACATTACCTCAAAGAAAAAGAAAGTGTTTCAATAAATATATCATAAAAACACACAAATTATTTAAATAAACAATTAAATGCAAAGAGTTTACTCATTTGTATAGATAGATATTAATGTAGGTTTAAGCACCTCTTAAGTATGTCTATTATATTAATTATAAAAATACTACGTATTGTTCTATAATTTTATTAGTGGCATTAACACATGAATTATACATTTTCCTTTATAAACACTTTTTTTCGAAAAAATTTATTATTCGAAAAGATTCGAAAAGATTTATTCGAAAAATTATAAAACTTTTAAAATAGAAACATTATTAATGATAGATAAATAAGGAGAATTTATTAAAATTAATTTCACTACACACATTCTGCTGATGTTTCTTAAGTTTCTTGTACCATAATTATACTTAATTCATAGATTTTAAGCATTTAAGAATTCTATCCATGTAAACGTAGTCACAGTTAATGTAAATTACAACAAAATAACTGGACGCGTTGACTTATTCCTGTTCTGAAAGGTTTCCATTCGACCACAAGGAAAGACTTAGACCACTGTCGCGACACGCGTCTCGGTACAGAACAAAAAGTGGCGCTTCACAGTCCATTATGAAAATGGAGCGACGGACGAATCCTCGGCGGGGGAATTGACATCATCTGTGACGTCCGAGGTATCACCTTCAGTGACATTCCCAGATTTCCCGGGAGGCTCGTTCGCTTCCCTCAAAATCTCTTCGCCCGGCTCGCGGGAATTAGCGAGCATATCAACAGCGATATCGCCGCCTGTAAAAGCATCTTTTCCGCAACACCTTTGATTCCCGTCCTTCTATTCGGACATCCATCAACTCCCCCTTCCCCCGTTTCGAGAATAGCCCCGGCAGCACTTTAAAAAGACAGTGATAGATAGCCGGCTGAGGGATGTGGCAGCTCTCCTTCCAACTTGGTAATTACATCGCCAAAAATCACGCCAATCAAATTACGCGGTCGTACCAGTCTTCCGGAAGAGAATCAATTTCAGCACCCGTTGGGTCATCAATTGCTAATGGGCTTTTTCGGGGGGTAAATGTGTTCCTTTCGCTGTCACTGCGACCAGCAAACAGGAGTGGAGGGTGAGATTTACTGTAATGAGAGAGCAATTCAAACATACGGTGCATTCATTCGTTTTTGCTATGCAGGAAACAATTATGGATAATTTATACAGAGCGTGGAGCTCCTTAATTCCGCTGAAGGGGCAAAACACCCAAAATTGAGCTCATACAAGTTCCGAATAAAATACAGTTAAGAAAGGAACTTTCTGAGCTACATTTGAATTATTACATAAATTTGTACTGCTTAAAAGAAGAAAACGCAAGTCCTGATTCAAGTCTTTAAACTAAATTTTATAATTAATCAACAGAAAATCGGTCATTAAGAAATGAAGCTTTAAGCGTAAAAATTTATGCAGCACACATTTTGAAAAGTTAAAAAAAATCACAATAATTAACAATAAATCAATGACAAACACCATATTGATGATTTTTTTGTTAAATTTTTTTTTTCTATATGTACTTAAAAAAAAAAAAAAAAAAAAAAAAAAAAATAGAATTTCTATCGAATAAACATTCCTAACTGTTGAGGAAATTTTTAAGATGAAACACAAATGCATGAACAGGTTATAATCAAAAGTGTATTTTTTATAAGAAGCCAGCTACAACAATTTGCATAATTTCCTATTTTGAGTCTTTCTTAATGTTAAAAGTCTAATGACTTCGACAAATGTGAGCGAATTAAGAAACGGAAGGAGATATTGTTAATACTAAACAGAGCAATAAAAGAAACAAAAACCATTTTAAAGTAATTAAGAGGTTTGGTTTGTTTGTCGCTCAACGGTCATTTTTTGAACACGAGGGATAATTAGACCGGGACCAAAAGTTTAAAGTGGAATCCGAACCACTACAAATATCCATGCCCAAGGTGGGATTCGAATCCACGAACTGTTGAACCGAAGGCAAGAGTACTAACCATTCGGCTGCCAGCTCGGCAAGTCATTAAGAGAGAATAATTTCACAGGTAGCAAAGAACTATATTACGCGATGACAAAACTTTTTTTTTACTACTTTATGTAACCAATCAGATATGGAGTTATCATATTCAATATATATATATATGAACATTCGAAAAAAGACAGCAAAAAGTTCAGGGAGTAAAGTAATGTAATAGGAATGTCCAAAGGATGATACAGAATGGTTTTGCATGCAACCTAACCAAATATTAACTGCTGGTTTTCAATAATTATATTAGATTCTAGCAAAAATATCAACATAAGTTTGTAATACTTTAGCTAATTTTTGGTATACATGGATAAATTCCACATTTTAAGTGGTTTTTGAACCACTTAAACATTTATCCAAAATCAAGATGAGTTTTACAGTCAAACACCTAAACCACTGAAAGACAAACAATTCGGATAGCAGCTAAACTGTAATTTAACAAAATAATAAAACATAAGCTCTGTTAAATTTTAGTTTAGTCCATCGAAAAATGAATGTTTCAGTAGTATTCGCGCAAACTCACCAACCGAAAAAAAAATTTTTTTTTTTCTTCTACATTGAATACAATTCAATAAGCTCATAGTTTTCAAGTTTACATACTACAATATGAAAATGTTTTAAACGACAGAACATTGATCTTATAAGAAAACCAAACAACAAATACTGATTCATCAGTCGAGGTCATGATAGTCGTTAATATTATGGAGGAAAATTTAACGTAATGTGTATAAAATTTAAGATAAACTGGAAAAATGCAAAAGTAAAAAGTTTCATTATTAAGTTGCAATGGATACATGCATACTTAAAAAAAAAAATAATAAAAAAAATAAACGGACCAGTTTGAATGAACTGTTAAAAAAGCTTCGTGGTTGGCAAAATGAATTTAATGAATTACGAAAATGGTACACTGCTTCAGAACTTAACAATTCAAGCTGAATAATTAGAAACAATTTAATGTCAGAAACAAGTTTATTAAAACTTTAGATAAATAAATCTCTCAAAATTTTGTCAATGCATAATAAATTTAGACAGGACGTCCTGAAAAGTATTACAAATAAATTCGTGAAAATTTGAGAACATAACTTGATCTAGGCATACACTAACTGTTGTGTACATATGCAAACATTTGCTGTCATTTTGTCTTAGAAACAAATCAGAAATTTATTCCAAAATAGAATGTTAACAATTTGCGACTCATTACAAAGATGAGGTACGCAAAACGCCAACAAATTCTACCTTAAAACTGAACACCGATACGGCAATGTAAAAAATTGATTTGAAAAAGAATTTTAGGCAAAAAATTATTGAGAAGCTAAATTATGACCCTGGAACATTATTATGTCACATTAAAAAAATACAGAATGCAATGTATACTATAATGATGGTTCACATGAAATCAAATCATTTTTAGTTCATCATCTTAAAATCAGTTAAATCATCACTGAGCATTAAAAGTTAAACATCTTGCATATTAAATCATCCAATTATGCAAGATGTTTAGTTTGGTTTGTTTGTCGCTCAACGGTCATTTTTTGCACACGAGGGCTAATTAGACCGGGACCTGAGGCTTAAAGTGGATTCCGAACCACTACAAACATCCATGCCCAAGGTGGGATTCGAACCCACGAACTGTTGAACCGAAGGCAAGAGCGCTAACAATTCGGCTGCCAGCTCGGCGCAAGATGTTTAAGTTAATGCTCAGGAAGTAAACTAAGTTTTTTTAATCAAGATTAAATCTAGATTGGATCCATCATGGAACGTCCCAAGATTTTTTATATTTTTCTGAACGGCGTATGAACACTTAGTTGGAAAAAGGTTTCGGAATCGGTTTCACAAGAAGCAACGTATCTGGCAATAAGGCGTAATGTGTGTGTGTGTGTGTGTGTGATTATATAGTTGAACGATATTTCACTTGAATCATTACAAGAAATGATCGGAATCTAAATAAATGACATTCCAGATCAATGACTTAATGATTAAGTGCAACGCAGCATATGAAAAGTTGGATAGAAACATTGCTTCAGGAATTTCCAAGAATGAAGACGACTATCAACAAAGGCTAAACAATAATTTAATGGAAAGCATTTGTTTATGATAAAATGATCCGAGATTCAATTTTCACTTTGCTATGATTCAATTATTTCTTAAAGAAAACACATTTAAATGCCGTTAACTTCAAGCTTAACAAGCAACGATCAGGTGTAAACAAAAAATAAATTCAAAGTATTTCAAAAACTAGTTTATCACTAAATTTAAAACAGAATTTATCCATGAATGTAAAAAAATTCCAAAGGTGAAGAAGTATATAAAAAGATAATTATGAGTAATAAATCATCTAAAAAAATCATATTCATTGACATCTTACAAATATATTGAAATTTGAAAAAAAAAAAAAAACTATAATTTATAGAAATATAAATAATACTTCTACATTAGGCAAATGGCGATCATTATTTCAGGAAAATTTGGAAAAAAAAAAAATAACTTTCCAATCACAGCGTACATATTTCAATCAATGAAATAATTCAAGATACAAGTAAATCAAACGTATTTTGTTTCTTTTATTAAAGCATGAAAGCTGTTTTTTAAGTTTTCCCCCATTATTTACATCACCCAAAAAAAATGATGTCACATTAAAGAAATTCAGCTAAAGAGAATAAATGATACGCAGAATTCAATCAGCAATAAATAGTATGATGACAAATAGGCGTACATTATAAGATTTAGTCCATGGCTTTTAGTGATAAATAAGATATTCGCCAGCTGCTGGCAATCTTTAGCACTATAATCAAAAGTTATATTTTCTTCCTGTTTCTTTCTTTCTTTCTTTTTTTTTTTTTTTTAATCTTGTCAACAGTGCCTAATGCTTAAATGTGTTTCAGCAGTGGCAGCATGTGAAGCTAAAACTCTTATCTTTTTTGAAGAGATATCATTCGTATTATACATCACATGTCGATTTCCATTTTTCCTATTCTTTATCTCAATAAAAAATAAAACAAATAGATAAATGATTCCAATAAGAACCTCATATGCAAAGTTAAAGGTTTCAAAAACAATTTACACTTAAATTAGAATATTTGGATAAATCCCAAATTCGTATGATCAAGAATAAAATAGCTATACTGCATTTTTTAGAAGACAATAGCAATCTATGGAGAAATAGATCCAATAGAAAATTTTGATCATTCAACTTTTATTAGAATAGCACAGACAGACACATACACACACCAGGTTATATATATATATATATATATATATATATATATATATATATATATATATATGCATATTTTTCACATGAGCATGAACTCGATAATATAAATGTAATGAAAATAATCTTTAAACAAATAATGTAACCACACCTTTAACAATATTCTTGATAGTGAGAGCTTAGAGTAGTCTTGCGGATTTTGCAACTGAGACACGTACACATAAAGTACGTGATGAAATCATCACATTCAATAGAGATTAAAAATTCATTTGTATTAATTTTAGTACTTTATTTTCAGCAAATTTTATATCATTTATAATATTACATTAACAATTTTACTGTGCACTGCATACACGCATTTTCATTTTCACAAGTCGATATATAAGTACTACAATGCAAAGATTGTAATTTCATCAATACAACAAATTTTAGCAATGCGAAAAGCATGACGATGAGTACCTACACATTTTAACATTATATAAAAATTTATTATCTAATAACAAATTGTTTGAACACAGCACTAATACAAATAAAAGAAGTCACATCCCTTATTATTGAAAATTTTCGCACAAAAAGCATGAGAGGCCAACGAAAACATCTTTTTAACATGCAAAATACTCGAAATTTTCATTGGACCGAGAATGAAAATTGTTTGAAATACGAATTATTCAATATCGAAAACTAAAAAATGCGAAAAAAAAACATTCGAGCGAAAACACATAGTGGAGGCAGCAGCAGCACACATAAGAGAGAGAGAGAGAGAAAAAAAACTTACAGTTCGAACTTTATTCGTTTAGGGGCGCGCTACTACTAAAAAACAATGAGTTAAAAAGTGCTTCCCGACCGGGGGAGCACGAGCGAGGGCGGTAGGGGACGGACTCATCAGCCAGGGGTATAAAAGATCAGATCTCTTATTAAATAAAAACCTGGAGAAATCAGAAATGCAAAAACCTAATGAAATAAGTGACTTTATGCCAGTGACAATGGAGAGAGGCCAAAGACTTAAGGAAAAGAATAAAAAAAAAGTACGCGCTTTTTATTTAATAAACCATTTTACAAAATCTCTGTTTAGTTTAGTTTAAAAGGGCACAATTGAATTTTAAGCAATCAAATTATGAGTTCTGGCGGCAAACATGGGGAAGTGCAGAAATGCTCTTCGGGAATTTTATTTAATGGAGGAAAAAGGCAGGCAGGTACAGAGCAAAGAAAGAGCGAAATAACGTTATCAAATTTGATAACGTTAATTCGGAAGATTATTTCTCATTTAATAACAGTTTTTGCCCGTCCGGAAGGCTGGCAGAAATATGACAATAAACGGTTTCAAACGATCCCATTTGTTGGAATTAACTTCGAATGAAAGAGAGATTTTCGAAGGATAAATTTAATAATAAGAACGCATACAAGCAATTTATAAACATAGTTATTTGTTGAAAAAGACGTCAAATAATAAAACACGATATAATGTTTGCGAATTTAATCGAATTTTCGGAGCGCGACAGAAGGCTTTAAAAATTAAAGAATTTTAAATTTGATTTTTTTGGGGGGGCGAGAGAGAGAAAATAGGCAATATTTTTGAGAAGAATAGATATATGAAAATTAAAATTATCTTTCATTTTCAGTTTGCGGGGAAAATGATTTTATGTATAATAATTATCATGTTAAAAGACTAAAGTTTGATAACATTATTTGTAATTGAAAATATTAATCAAATTAGTAACATATCAAAAACAATTTAAAAGAATTTATAAAATTTAAAAAAAAAAAAGAATATAACGGAAAAGAGAGCGCTAATTTGGTCACCCATGTTAAGTAGCATATTTTGTTTAAAAAAACCGAAGTGTTGTGTTTGGATATCAAAATGTGGGAGCACAAAAACATTCAGAAAGTAGAGATTTTTTTTTAAAAAAAAATAGCAGTTTCATTTTGATATTAAAAATAATTCTTTAAAACTTAGTTTTATAATGTAGAAATCCATCTTTCATTTAAATAGTTTACTAATTTCACAACAATCCGTTTTAATGATTCCGTTTTCTTGAATGGAAATTTAAATAAAATTAGATCGGTAGTAATCAAAGAACTAGTAAATTTGTTTCAACAAATAAAATCCATTTTCACTTTCACAACAACGAAAAGATAAGCTTACATATATTTTTTTTTCTATCCTAGCTACATACGAGATTATAAGAAAACTACAATTTAAAAAATCATAAAAAATCCATTAAATTAATGAAAAAAAATGACATTCATTATTAGTATATTGTTCGGAATTAACAATTTACGTCTCAGAGATAAACCATAACAACCTAAGCAACTCTACAGAATGTTCAAATCAGCGTCAATTAGTTTAAATGAATCACAAAAGTTGTGTGATTAAAACATCGAAATAAAACATATTTTTTGTTTAAGTAAGTCAGAGATCAACATCATGATAAAATGCTACTCCATACCATGAATAGCACACAGTTATAAATTCAACATGCGACAAAAATTCGAAGGACATAACTGGCGATTCTATAGTTCAAAGTCCATCCAAGCCGAGATGAAAAGTGAATCGTTTGCAAAATATCTTCATCATATCGATAAGGGTAAAAGGATTGAGAAATGAAAACTCTTAGTTTGCAGAGTTCACGAGTCTCTCTCACAATAGTATTCATAAAGACAATCCAACGTAGTAATGCAAGACAACCAATGTAATATTAGCTAAAACTTAGCCCGAAAATTATCGAATGTTAAAAAATATTAGAATATGCCTACTTGTATTCACAAGTAGGTATATGAATAGAGAAGAATGATACATAGAAATGAGGCGGAGGGATACGTAAAAACAAAAACAATCGATTTTATTGTCAAGTTTATTTATCGCTCAACGGCACGTTTTTAAAGGAGGTCTGATTAGATTGCAACCTACATTTTAAAGTGGATTCCGATCCAGTAAAACCATCCATATTTAAGTTGGGTTTGAGCCCACGAATTGTTGAATCGAAGGTCAGTTCTAACCGTTTAGCAGCCAACTAGATAGCTAATGACAGTGTCAAATCAGAATTTTGAATGTTATTGTGAGATTAATCGTGGCAAGATTTGTTTCAGCACCAAGTTGAGAAGGTGAAGTGAAAAATATAATACGCAAATGATCAAGACTAGCACTGAATTAAATTTTCAGACCACTAAAGTAATTTACGATGTAATCCCCTTTTATATTTACAATTAAATAAAATTATAAAAAGTATAAGATTTAGTGTTAAAAAGACACAAGATGAGCATAAAAAAGAATTGAGCGATGAAACTAAAACGACTATATCTTGATAGTACTGTGTATATAGTTAGAATGATATATTTTTACCAGACGGATACTACTTATTCATTCAAATAAATTCGTTCATTAATAGGTTACAACACATATTCGTGATCACAGCAAAGAAATGAGAAATTTCTATTTTTTCTTAATCAAAATTTATTTTATTGAGGGTTGGTGCAAGAATTTATTCAGATTTCTCTACAAAAGTGAAACTAACTTTGTTTCTTAATTAGATTTAGAGCTAAATTCCGTTTAGAGTTGGTGTTCTAATGGTCAATTTTAACTATGAAAGGTAATACAATCAATACCGAAAATTTAAAGTAAATCTATACACATACAAGCCCCAGTATTGAAACGAATTAAAATTTTGGTTGTTAGTTACTAACACTGAACTAATTGAGTCAATGATAAACATGGAGTCAAGTAAAAATATTATTTCACAAATCCCAGGCTTCAAATTCAAATTTATTTTTGTATGATAATTTCTTTCCATTGTTATACAATTTACAGTTAAATACATTTAGTACTTACTGTGTTTTGCACAAAAAATGATTATTAAATTTTTCGCATAAATTATATTTTAATGACTTAAAATATAATTTTATTTCTTACATGACCTGTTTCTTTAATCTTTGTTTCAATGAAAAATTTACAATTTGGATTACAGACACGTCAGACAGTATAACGGATAAGTAAATACTCACTTCAAATCTTCAGGAATTATAAATGATTGAAAAATATACCATGCATAAAAAATACCTACTAAATACACATTTTCAACAGAAATAATTCTAATAAAGTTGGAAATTTCATAATAAAATAGTCGTCTTTATTTTCCAAAAATTCCAACGTTGGATAAAAGAAAGTATAAAATCGATTTAAATTTTTATAAAATTTAAATCGATTATAATCGTACATGTAAATTTTTATAAAATTACAAGTGCATATATTAAAATATTATGAAATATAATATTAGTCTGATGTATAAAAATTTACATTTTGAAGACAAATGGTTATACAACGATTTACTTAAACAATTAGCAATTTTTGAAGTGGAAAATCAGAACATAATATATTATGTTTAATTCACAAATCAAAAGTAGTGTTAAAGATGCTTGTCATTATTTCATACTAAATATAAGATGCCGGGAAAAAAACATCAAGAGAATTTTAGTTATGGGAACGATTTTTCAAATGATTAGAATATTTTCTTATATTATTTTAATAAATCAATAAAAAATATTTACTTATTTTATTGATTAAGAGGGATTGTTAAGCTTTGGTTTTAATGCCACATTTTGCATTCAAAGGCTAATAAAAATGAGATAGATTGTTTAGAATCCATTCTGAAATAATGCAAATATATATCCTTGAAGTAATTGGATTGATGATCAGAGGCTGATCAGTAGAGAAATTCCAAATGAAATAATGTCATTAACTAGTGCAGTCACCACACGTAAAACTATTTGAATTAATAAAATTTGGAAAAAAAAGAAAGAAAAAAAATACAGGTAATCAGGAAATACAAGGTAAACTAGAAAGTTCTTCACATTTTTATGTTGTCTTTGAATGAATTGAGAATAAGTATGCAAATTAGTGTACAATGTGGTTGAGTCACCAGTCAGTCAAAAGTAGGTGCATCAGTTATTATAAAAGCAGGTCCACTGCACACACTGTAACTTGTACAGCAGAGAAGAGAAATAGACGTGTTGAAGGAGCTTGTTCAATGTTGTTTGCTTTATGACTTCAAAGTGGGTTTATCTGTCTCTGAATACATCAAGAGTTCAGGTATAGTGCTGTGAATTAATGTATGTGGCAAGGCATTGGTTTCACAAATTCAGATAAGTAGATTTGTCCCTTGATGACGAACCTGTCCAGGCAGTCATTGAGAAGGACAGTAGTCAAATGTGTGGTGAACTTGCGAAACAATTCAACATTCTGTGTGAAACAGTTAGACTTCATCTGCACTCTGTTAATGTTAGGTTAGATTTACAGGCTGATCAAGTGCATTCCTCATACACTGTTGGAAGAACTCATTGGCTCAGCCATTTTTCATAAGCAACAACAAATGGCAGCCTATTTATCAATGATTTCTTGTTACTATAGTTCATCCATTTTTAATTGAGTGCAGACCAGTGACAAAAAGTGGATCTTCTATGACATTCCCAAGAATTACAAACATTGGATATCACCCCAGAATACTGTCCCACACAGCACAAGAACACCTATGCTTATAGGCAAGATTATGCTTTATGTCTGGTACATTAAACGCCAAGTGATTTGTTATGAGCTGTTACCAATAGGCCAAACAGACACTGTGAAATGGTACTTGCAGCAAATGGAACATGTGCAACAGCCATTGCAACAGAAGGAGCCAGCATTGGTTAATTGCAAGGGTTTATCATTATTGACAGATCACATGAGGCTGTATGCCAAGCAGATGGCAACAAATACCACACAGCGACTTAATTGGGATCCCCCTTACTTACCTAACCCTGCACAATATAAGATTAACACATATTCCATTTCCTGAAAAACCATCTTAGTAGAAAATGCTTTACCAGTGAAGTCGGCTCGCACCAAGCACTCATAGCCTTCTTTGTGTCCCCCCCTTGTTTAAATGCAAAGGGATTGTACAACTGGATCATTGGACATTGGCAGAATGTGTTGGATGGAGTTTATTTCAAAGTTAACAATAGGATACACTTTTTGCAGGTTATGTTCTTAGGTCACGAAAAATGGCAAGAACTTTTTTATTTACTTTCTAATTAGCTGCAGTTTTCTTTGAAGTTTATAAAAACAGCACATTTATCTTGAAAACTATAAGCCATAGATGAATCATTCAGAATACCTATAGCCCTATATAGTAGTTAGGAATAATGCATACAATTAGTAATCATCTATATTTAGAGCATAAAGATAAAACACTTCAGAAACACTACTTTTTTCTTCAATATTAACATTCATGGTTAATATTCATGTAACATATTAGACCTAGGTAGGATATTGTTTAATTTGTCACTTTAAGGTTACATTTTATGCAAAAACTATTCGGACACAAACTTATTTTAAATGGATTCTGAGAAATTACAAACATCCATATCCAAAATGAGAATTGAACTCAAGAAGTATTGAACTAAAGGGTAAAATATTAATCATTCACAGCCCACAATAAGTGTCTTTTTAGACTATAAATGAGATTTTTACATCCCTTGTAAAGAAATATTTTGAACAAAACACACAGGGATGAGAATTTGTTTTCGTGGTAATAAAACTACACTATAATATACATTATTATAACAAAGATGAAATTAACATATTGGTTAAAAAATATCATATATATTAAAGACATTTAATTTCGCTAAAAATTATTTTATCAATACTAAGTATTCTAAAATGTATTTTATACTTATTATTCTTACCTATATTCCAAACATTTTTGTTCTAGGTGTTACTTTTCATGGTTTTCAGTGTATAAGCATCTCATTGCATTGTATTAACTCCCAAGCAATCAAAAAACTTCTGCATTTTTGATAATCAAATTAAATTATAGTTAAGATTTCCAAATTAGTATAACCTTGGGTTTGTAATAAACATAGACATTTTTGTCTTCTTTTTTTAAGAAAAAGGAAGGAAACTTATTTTAATAATAGTTTAAAGGTCTATTTTTATTTATATAAGTGTATAAACATGAATATGCAATGATAAGTTTATTACTTAAATAAAAATAATTAAAAAATTTATAGTTTGTCAAAGAAAAAGACGCTTTTCTGTATACAGTTACTTAACTAAACCTCTTAACTTTAAAGGTACAATTTAAGGCTAGTGTGTACTGTAATGTATATATATATGCATTTACTTTCAGATTTGTATACCTGCCAACATTGTAGAGAGAAAAAATCAGTAGATTCTACTGACTTTGAGGGAAAAAAATCAGGAGACACTATATGCAACAGTTTTTCTGAAATAGAATGTTTAAAACAATAGTACCGCAAAAAGACAATTTCAATCTTTAGATTATACATTCCAAGAATGATTTACACTTAACATATTTTGCATGAATCTTGGTTTGGTTTGTTTGTCACTCAACGGTAATTTCTTGCACACGAGGGCTAATTAGACTGGGACCTACGGCTTAAAGTGGATTTTGAACGACTACAAACATCCATGCCCAAGATGGGATTTGAACCCACAGACTGTTGAACAGAAGGCAAGAGCGCTAACCATTCGGCTGCCAGCTCGGGTTTTGGATGAATCTTAATATTTTAATAAAACATTCATCAACCTCATAAAGGAACAATGAAAAATAAAAGAACATACTACATGAAAAAAAGTAAACATCAACTTTTATGTTCCAATATTTATTTTATATGTCAATTTTTAAACATTAACCTAATAAAATTGCATAAAAACATAAACTACATTACTAAATAAATTTCATTCAACAATAAATACTTCTAAGAATATAGAAATTATCAAATACTCAGTCTATAAAAACATATTAGATTTCAAATAATTCATGGCACTTAATTTTTTGTATACATTGCTGACGTAGCATTTTTTTAGAAATGAAGTGGTGAACTGCTGTTCAAAATATTTTTCTCATTTTGCAAACATTTGGGTATAATTAAACTTGACTATGACTATTTAAGCTACTAAAACAACTCAATAGACTTTTTTTCTTAGCAAAATGTTGGCTGTTTCTCAGTTTTTCAATAAAATTGCCAAAAATCAGTATTTTCATATATTATTGTAAAAAAATGATGAAAAATCAGGAGTTTCCAGATAAAATCAGTGTAGTTGGCAGATATGGATTTGTATATTTTGTTTTTACACATAGAGTAGGTTTGAAGACAAAAAGCAATACAAAGTTAATTAGCACTTGCAAGTTTTGCATCCTTCAGGTATTTTGTGACAAATAAAAATATTTACAATGGTTATATATATATATATCTATTTTATTATGGATACTTAAAATATAACAATAGAGCTAAATCAATAAATGTTTAGAAAACAGAAAAACAGCAATATTTCAATAAAGAAAAATAATGCCAATTTTAATGATCTCATAAAAAATTTTTCAATGATTTTTTTATTATTTACTAATTTATTCTTACTGTATTAATTTGTATTTAAATCCTATTCGGAAAAATTTTTTTTTACTATAACATCTAAGCATCCATATTTATATAAGTATTTGCACATGTTTTTAACAAAGCACAGTTAACAAATTTCTAATAACTTATTTCTCAAGTAGTCTTTTATAATGCTTTTTACTCTGATTTTTAACTTAATGAAAAAATATTAAAGAAATCAAATAAAGTCATAAAATATTTAGTATGTATGTACTAATTATTATGTAACAGGGAAAGACACCCTAAGTTGAACTGAAATTTCATTTGAAGAACAGTTCATTTTAAAAATAAAAAAATATTTCCTCAAATGGTTGATTTAATATTCAATTAAAAGCACTAGTATTATTGTACAGAATTTCAATAATTAGTTATAAAACCAAAAAAATTAGAATCTATACTTATATATGCAATTATTTTTATATTCATATAAAATTTCATGTGAACCATCATTATATTATAAATGAGTTAACAGTTCTTGTGACAAAGTGCACAGAAAATTTCAGTTTCCACTCTGCCTCAAAAACTGATTCTTGGTTTCCATGGACCTTGGAAAGAAGTGATTAGCCCGCAAGTAAGGATATGGATCAAATGGTGGAAAAAAAGATAGTTTTGGTGAGAAAAGCTGTATGTATTTTGCCACTTGTGTTTAAAGAATACAATGTGCTTTTTAAAAATTATTAAATGTATGTTCTTTTTTTGTCAGAAAATGTTTTACAGGAAATAAAACAGATAAAGCTGTACTGAGTCTCTGTGCTAACTATATAAATTGATCACTCCAGAGCATGTGGAGAAGTAAGTTTCTTTTCCTGTTTTTGCATATCTGAGTATGCTATTAGTTTTTTCTTAAAGAAAATTGGTGAACTGCCATTAGTATGCAAATAATTGTTTAAATAAATATATAACCTTTTGGGAGTAAATACTTTCCCAATCTAATGAGACAGTTCTTAGTTGTTTTTTTTTATTAAGTAGATTAAATATTTTATAATTTTCAAAATTTGGATTTGTAGTTTACAGATGGTACCCACATAACCGCAGAAATATAAAAATGAATTTCCATGGACTTAGCTGGGCTAATCATTTAAAATTTCTTTGCTCAATTTAAACCTTTCTAAATTGTTTTACATTATTAAATCTAACACAACTTGAATGTGTGTATTTTTTACTACAAATATAGATGGAGCTACTAATATTTAATAATAAACATTTTATTAGAATTAAATACATTTTTTGGAATTCTAAGACATATATGTGAACAATTCTACATGAAATTTATTTATTATATGTAATTCATTTTTGAAATTAAATATTTAGCAATTAAAAGTAAAGAAAATTATCGATTTGCAATGCACAAATTTATAGAGAGGAAGGGAAAATTACAATTCATAATAAAATACTAAAAGCTTTTTTATAAATCATTTTATTTTCTTACATTTTCACCAGATGGCAGCATTATACACACATTATATTTCACTCAAATATTTAAAGAAGTATTAACTTTTTAAAAACATAGTGTTGGAGTTTTGATATCTGCTAATAAAAGCAGATGGAAAATTTAATAAACAGTATGCTATTGGGAATATTTTCAAACACAATTACAATACAACATTCATTTTTTCCCTACTATACAATTACAGCAGTTATTTTTAATAGCATTATAAATAAGATATAAAATAGGAGCGAACAATTACCCAAAGCATGTAAAGTAGAAAAAATAGAAAATTAAAAAAAAAAGTAATTGAAATGGAAATAAATGCAGATAATATTTATTTTTTACAACCATATTTTGTTCTGTTGATGTCTATCTAGTAGAATCAAATCATTTATTAATTAAATTCTAAAACATTTCAAATTCCAATAAATTTTGCATTGAATGAAATAAAGTGTTTTAATAAAAATTACAGTAAGACCATTTTAAAGCTCTATACTTGAAAAGTAACCTAAACACACTGAATCAATGCAAATGCAATAACCAAATTTCTGCAACAGTTATTCCATGTCAAATATACTAATTTTATCAAATTAAACTTTATTGAATAAGCTTAAGAAAAAAACAGAAAAAGGAACAGAACTGAAACAGTATCAGTTTTTCTTCCCATTCACGTGACAATTAGTATTCATTTTATTCACAGACATAAAAAATTAATTTAACAGGATATATGACATTATGCTTCAACAAAATTTGTTCCTTGTTTATTATAAAAATTTGAACTATCTCTTTTCCTCTTTAAAAATAATTATAAAAGCAGTAAAAGGTGAAATAATCATTTCTTAATTTTTTTGATGGCACAGAATTATTAGCTCTCTTCTCATAAACAAAGATGAGATTCTTCTGATCATGAAACCACTAAATAAATATTATATAAAATAATTTTTAATTATTTGCCAAATATTTTCAATTTTAACAATTGAACAATGTCTCAAATTGGAAAAAAGTGCTATAAATTTTACACTGGTGTGTTAGAAAAGACAGTGAAAGAGCTAGTGACCAATAAAACAATGAGAAATATAATATAAGCAATAAATCTACTCTTACTTTTCCTCTGTAATGTTTTTGGTAAATGAAATTTTATTGACATACAAAATAGAGGCTAATATTTGAAACTTGTTATATAATTTATTACTTTTAAAACATGTACAATTTCATCAATTATTTTATTTACTAAAGAATTTTGGAATGAAAATTATATACAATTGAATTGGAATGAGAATTCTACCATAACCAAAAGGAAAACTAAATATTTAAATGCAAAGAAATTCATTATGTTTATTCAGAAAAAAAAAACTAATTTTAATCATGGAATCTTGTAATATTAATGATATCAATATAAATTTTGAAATATGAATGATAATGAACAATATTAAAATTAACATGTATATAAATTTTTGATATACCTTGCAACTACGTAAAATATAAATATTATAATACATTTTTAGTATTTGATTTGAATTTGAAAATGGTATTTTATATCATAAGCATTAATTTGCATATTAAGAAAACAAACACAACAGTAATTTTTTAAAGCTCGTCAACTCTATTTAATCACAAACTCAATTTCAACTTTGGAAACATATACAATTTTTTAGAAATTTATCTCCAATATTTATGAATGCTTTTCTTCTTAAAATAGCAGATGTTTCTTGCAATCTTAAGAAAATTTTTAAAGAAAATAAATAGCAAATTTTGTTTATGGTATTCAAAATTCTCTGGTTATATTAAAATTTGCACCATGACTTCAGTTCACTATATAACAAAATTTAAATATACTTAAAATAATATAAAATATTAACTATAGAAAAAAATTGTAAGGAAATGTGAATATAAATTATATATTTCTTTAAAAGGTGTTAAATACACTTTTTAAATACTAGAAGCTACAGCTGAAATGTGCCATTTTTTTTTCAATAATAATAAAAGGGATTTTATTTTCATTTGCTTAACATTTGTTACTGTTAACATAAATTGTTTAATATATGAAAATGTTCAATAGTAAAATATCTAATTAAGAAAAAGAATAAAAATTAA
Source organism: Latrodectus elegans (assembly GCA_030067965.1). NCBI lineage: Eukaryota > Metazoa > Arthropoda > Arachnida > Araneae > Theridiidae > Latrodectus > Latrodectus elegans. The sequence goes on along the minus strand of CM057820.1, from coordinate 32,447,517 downwards.
TCATCTTCTATAAAATAAAATTTAACTACCAACCTCTGCAGTTTCCAAAAGTCTTCTGCCTTGATGTCCTAACAGGGGAATGCTATCAGATTTAATAACTGAAACAACTACATTATCATTATAAACACTGCGTGCAGTTCTCTCAATCTAAAAAAATAAAGTTATCCATTAGAATCATTAATTAAAATATGCAGTTATCAATAAGTATAATAATAAAAAAAATGAAAATACATATTTTTCTTTTCACACTAAGCAGAAATATGAAGTGGAATTAATAAAAAAATGTTTAGCATGATGATAATGAACAAGCTACAAAATTTATTATACAAATAAAACTGCACTGAACAGATAGTTTATTTATATTACTGAGCAAAAAATAATATAGTAAGTAATATATTTGAAGAGAAGATGCATATAACATAATTAATTATACCAGTTCTTCAAATTTTCACGCTGTGAAAAATGTAATGAAACTTTAAATAGCTTCCCCTTTTAGAAATTTTACTGTAGAAATAAATTTGTCTCAAGTTATTCATCCACCATTTTATAAATTTTACAATCCTTTTTATTAAATAAGATTTGTTTTATTACATGTTTATTTAAATGAATGTACAATTAACAAACATCTATAAAAATTTGGTCCCACACTGCAACTTAACTAAATTCGTTACTTTTAATATGCCAATGTGAAGAAATAAGCATTCTTTAAAAGATTGTTTCAAAGATTTTGTGAATTCAAGATTCCTGAAATATAGAAATTACTTCAAAAATGGGTACAGAAATTGCAATCAAAACAAGCTTCAATTTGAAATAAATTTTACTGACAGATTGCATTAAGGAACCTTTGATAAATTGAAATTTCAATAAGGAAAACATGGTACGTTGTAGAAAATTAACCAAATTAATGCAGCAGTGATACACCACAATGTGGGGATTGTGGTTGCCTGGTTATTTAGGGTATCACTCTCAATATCAGAACATATTGAGTTCAAACACAAATTTAACAAAAGAGTAAATTCTTTGCTTCCAAATTATGAAGATTTCCATCCAGTTATTCACACCAAGCAAAGCTGAATCTTTGATAGGTACAGGGATGTATGGCAGTACAAACACTTTTAATGTTGAAATACCCTTCAGTCAAACAGATTGTTCACTCAGCAGAAAAAATCTAAAGATTGCTGGTATTCAAATACTTTCAATATTACCTGGAGCGTAGTTGGTTGGATGGGTTTTGAGGCACAGGATCGAAATAAGGAAAAGCTGCACCTACCTGCACTATAGGGAAGTACAATAAAAATTAATGGAGAAAGTGGCTATGTCACTTAAAATTGTGTTTTTTTAATGATAATTTAAATTCATCCCTCTTGAATTATGTTCCTTATCTATTAAAATTTTAAAATTCTGTACTTGAAATTTTTTCCAATAGAATATTTATAGCAAAAATAAGCCACCAGTTTCGATTTTGATTTCTTTTTGAGCATCACCCTCTTGTTCATTTGTTGAATAAGTGGGATAAGATGTCAGAGCAATGGTCTTAGAAGGGCATCCAAATCAAGTTGATATCAGTAAGATTAGAGATATTTACGACAACAAATGATATTAATCACTCCTGGAAAGTCTTGAGACAGAAAACCAATTGACGTTCTTTAATAAGCCATAAAGAAAAAATAAAAGGACAGATTAATATGCAAGACTATACGTAAATATTATTTCTTTTTTAATAATTTTATTAAGAAATTATACACCCTTTTACTAATTTCCTTTTTAGGGCCTCCAGAATGAATTAATTTCACAAAGAAATTTACGATAAACCGATGAATGGGTAATAAACAATTTGGATAGTGAGCAAAATCTTGAAATGTTAATTGGTTAAACCGATTAACCACTGTATAGATGATGGAATGATGTGGCAAATTATTTTAAAGTTAGAAATAGATCTACCTCAAGCATAAAATTGTAGAATGCTCAATGTTATATCTAGCATTCAGAAAATTTAGGAAAGCCAGACAGTTTCAGAATACTGGATTCACCAAGAAAAAACAAGGAAAGATCATCCAAAGTCATAAGGGTTAATAGTTATTTATCCATTACAGTCAAATGTAGAAGCTCCTCTGCTCGATCTTGACTTCTAGACAATAACAGAAAGTTGAATTTTCCCGCTTAATGTTTCAAAAGGTCGTGAAAAAAATGACTTTTAGAAAAACCTTTTATTTGCATCTTGCAAACTTCTATGCAGATAAGTAAATTTAAAATTTTACAGGGACTACAGAGATTGAATATAAATTATTGTGAGATCTATGGGATCACTAATGATTCAGGTTCAACAAATCCATTAATTACATGTGCAGTAGAGTATGTTTCGACAAAAATTATTCTCGTAAAAGAATAATTATCTGTTCTGACAGTCAAGATACATTACTAGTTTTACAGAAGTCTACTATAACTTCTGTTCTTGTCTGGGAATGCCATCTCACTCGGTGCAGATTGGCTAGTAATAACTCCATTACTTTAACATGGGTGGCTGGATACTCTGGTGTTCCTGGCAATGAATTAGCTGATGAGTTTGCAAGGGTTGGATCAACAACCATTTTTTTGGTCCAGAACCAGTGCTTGGTATTTCAAAATTTATCAGAAAGAGCGTTTTTGATCTCTTCAGAAAACAACAGTTTATGTAGGGGCACAATGCCAGTGATCAAAGATAAGCAAGGTTACTAAATAGCACATGCCCCAGTAAAAGGCAAAAAGAATTATTAAAGCTCAATAGAAGCTGTCTAGGAAGAGCAGTAGGACTTCTTACAGGATACTGCCACCTTAAAAGACATCTCACCATAATGGGAGTATTAGAAGATCCTACTTGTAGAGGTTGTCATTATATGGAAGAAACTTCAATACACATTTTGTGTAAATGTAACACTTTTTCTGCACATAGATTTGAACACTTGGGTCAACATTTGATTAAACCTTGGACACTGCAGGAAATTCCTGTAAAATGTCTGCTTAATTTTGCTTCAGCCAATGGTCCCTTCAAATAGGAAAGGTATAGTACAATAGACCAATGGTCACAGTGCTAAGTTCTTTTGGAACCACCCTACTTAAAATCTAATCTAATTCATTAATTATCAATGCACTTACGAATTGAAAGAACCAGGAAATCGCTTACTACCCTTTCAATGTTCAAGAAATCCATCTTTATTGTAACTGAGGATAAACAGGCTCACGTTGGGTGGTCACTCAATCCTTATTGTCTTTTGAAGATTAGAAGTTTTGCAGATGAAAAATATTGAAGAAGCATTGTAACTAGTGTGAGGTATAGGGATGATATTTTGAGTATTGTGTTCACTTTTTCAGGAGAGTAAATGAGCCTGGTTTTATTTTAAGGGAAGATTATGAAAGGCTATAGAAGTTCTTTTATTTCTAATGACAAAGTGCATTGCAATATAAAAACAGCAAACAAAAAGAAGAAAAAAAGTGTCATCACCCCACACACAGATGGCAAGCCAATAGTGCTCCCTTTCTGAGATACATCAAATTGCTTCACACTGTGCCCTAAGTGGTCTCTGTCCATAAATGTCACAGCAAAGTGTGCAGTTTGAGCTCGACAGAGCATCCAGATAAAACAAGTAGGCTGCCAAGCAATCATGACCAACATTCAGTTGAAAACATGCAACAGTGTGAGGCAGGTAATAAACAGGAATTCCTTGAATACTCCTCAACTAGTTCTTAGTTGAATTTTTACTCATTAAATCGTAATGGACTCTAAGGATTGAAACATTTTTTATAATACAATTGGCAGTTAAAAAAAATCTGACGTTTATTTTTTTTCTATAAAACTACAGACCCTTTTAATGGATAAATATATAAATAAATAATAAATGGATAATTTTTTGAAAAGTGAAAATATTCTATGGATGGAATGGCAAATCAGATTTAGATGTTTCAACTCTATAACATTTTCAGAATAATTAAGGGAAGACAAAGCAACTATACTCCTTCAAATACAATCCAAAACATAAAAATTGTATTGTTTATTGAAAGTGACCAGAGAAATTAAAAACTTTTCTGCAGAACAAAATAATAATGTAAAATCTGCATATTAAAACAATGTAATCAGCCATATCTTCATAACCCAAGACTTACATATAGAATTCAATTGATAATGACAACATGGAATGAAATGAAAAATATCTATAAGGATGTTGACCTTTGAATAATTTAAGTTGAGTTAGATCATAAAAGATGGCATATGCAACAGAACCAAAAAAATTAATGTAACATATCTTTGTATTAGTATTTTTCAAAGAATTAAAAATTTTTAAACATTTTATCAGTGTACCATAAAATAACATTTTAAAAAATATTTAAATAATTGTAAATATTTTTATGATATGTGACATTAAAATTATATTTGTGGTGAATTTTTTATGAAATGTTTACTAGAATCTATCAACAGAATAAAATTTACATTTTTGTTATATAGAATATTAAAAATACAAATAAAAATAATAAAACTTATAGATTACCTCTATAATCATTTGCCTCAATAATCTAATGGCTTCTTGAAATTGAACTGATTCAGTGCCATATACAGACAAAATTGGTTCAAGACCATTGATTTTCAGCCAGTAAATATCAGGAACACCATCATTAACCTCTGATTTCTGACTTGAGAGCTGTAAACCAAATAATTTAACATTTTAAAATACAATTATTAAACAAATTACATTTTCCAAAAATTATTCAACAACATTTAAATCACACAACATTGTAATCCAACCATGCAAGATTTTTTTTATAATAAAATTAAATAAAAATTGTTGCTATTTTCATCTATTTTTGAAAAACTTGTGGCTATCAGATATAAACTGAGCAATAGAGTTAATAACACATTATTCAGGCTTCATACACATTTCCAAAAATCAAATCTGGAGTTTTCCACGGGAGTTAAATAAAAAATTTTCAGGAGGAACTGACATTCATGTTTAATAATTTTTTTTTTAATTTACTAGAAAATACGCATATAATTATGCATATGTAACATAAATAATAAAAAAAAATTCTTAATTTTTCTTCAGTTTCAAACTCTTTCAAAACTAATAACCTTCATTACATCAATGAACAAATTCATTGATTCAATGAATTCACACAAAATGTTTACCAAGGAAGATATGGAAACTATATTTTAATGCAAAAATTTTAGATTTAGATATTAATATTCAGTGAATTTCATACAATATAAATAAAACAGAAACAAATAGAAAAATAATCAATTACAATCGCCTGATTGCACAACATGATATTCTTGTTGTGCAATCAGGCAGACAATTACTTCATTACACATTTTACACACATAATATTACATTTGGTCCTGATTAAACTTGATTATCATGAAATTGTGGCTTAACTGAATCTTTATTTTATTCACAACAATTATGAAAACAATATAATATTGATTGTGCCATCACCTAGTGGTAACATAAAAAGCTAATACTAAATTTAATTTTCAAAAAATTTTATTAAAAATTTTAAAATATTAATTATAATAAAAAAGTCAAAAAAATTATAATATTTTCTAACAAAAAATAAATGCATCAATATAAGCAAAAATTCCAGAATTCACAATTTTCAAGGAATTCCAAATTCTAGAAGTTTCCAAGAGTTTTACAGATGTTGATTGTTTTATAGTATGAGAATGTGCATAATATTTTGTGTTGATTAGTTCTATTAAAATGTATTTTATTAAAAGTTCAAAAATTTAATTCTTGACACTACTTATCTACACAGTAAAATTCAGTCAGAAAAAAATAGTGGAATCAATTCTAATTTTTTCCATTTACTTATTTTTACATAAAATAGAAAAAGGTAAAACAGTTATATCAATATTATTTTAGTTGTTAAAAGTCTGACAACAATAACCTACAAAACACAAATTACAAACACTGAATAGTTTTCCAAACAATAACTCATGAAAATTGTATTATGAAAGCCAACACTATAGTGAAGACAGTATACTCTGTATCATAAGGTTAAAAAATTTCTCAATAACTATTGTGATTACTATTAGCCATATTTAGTTTTTAAATTTTATATTACTTTTATTAATTTAAAAAATATCCTTGTATGCTTTGCCTCCACTTATTCAGCAATCTCCAAAAGCAGAAATTAATTCAAAAGTAACACTAAAATTTTTACAGAGTACTAATGCGAAAACAAAACTTGAATTATTACCAGAATTTCGCTTCTTGCTAGAGGTAACTTGTGCCTGATAGCTTTGCTGGGCACATGGCAAGTTTAATATTACAAAGTCATCTTAATAAATACTCATCTGTCTGATAAAAATGCTGTTATGTATAAGTGTTTATTGAAGTGTAATATATCTCCTGTATACAAGAAATTCTAGTTATTTTCATCATTCATTTTGAGACACCAAATCTCTGAAGTCAACTTTTCAGAGATTTACAAGATTTAAGACTTCATTCTTTTCTAATGTTGGAGCGTAGAAACATGAAATAATGAACATTTATTGGTTTTGGGCCCAGATAATGACAAGAAGAACTGAAGTTTGGTGTCTCTTTTATTTCAAAGGACAGTTATGATATGACTCTTTTTCATGATGGAAGAAACTAGCTGAATTCCAGCAGTGATAGGAGAAAACAGTAATCTATGGAAAAATGACATTTGTGTTATGTTGATGCATTATGGATTGTATGTTATGGATGTCATTGTACAATTAGATAGTGTCCAAAGGTTGAAGTTTCTCTTTTGTCAATGACATATAAAGATTGACTAGATTATGATTTATAATGGCAGAGAGTTTATACTTTATCTACACAAACATTAGTGAAGAGCATAGAACACTCATAATAGAGGCAAATGATGAATTAGAAGCATGGAGGATCTTGAAATCTCACTTTGAATCCTAAACATATTCCTGAGAGATTAAACTGTTGGAATAATTCTTTGATTTTCAATACCTGTTTGTAGAGCATAAATGCATATTTTAATCTGGGTAAAATCAGCAGCAAAACAACCAGAGTCTGGACATTTTGCCAGTGATCATTATGAAAGTTGACAGATAATTTATCAGCTGCAGGACTTTCAAAAAATAGTGCAATCTGTATGATGGTGATAGATAGTAATTTATGCCTCAAGGCAGAATTATTATTGAAACCGAATCATCTGCAACTGTTAGGACAAGATTTTAACAGGTCAAAGATTGCTTATTTACGTAGCAACTGTAAAAATTCAAGAATTCAGCCTTTTCCTGACTGTCCCCACTGTATATACCAGTAAAGGTAATGATTTAAAATGTTTGTCAAAAATAAAAAAATATTAATGTTACAGCTAATGATGAAAAGATATTAAGGGTAATTATAAGTATGGGATATAACAAATCTTATAACTTTAAGAATTTTAACATAAAACATAAAAGTAAAATGTGTATTGGTCTAAGTTTCATATGTAAACAATATTGTCATTTAAAGTTTAAAAGTGTGTTGAAGAAAATCAATTCTAAAGTTAAAACTATTCTAATTCTAAAGTTAATAATAGAGTAAACAAAAACAAGAACTGTGTAAATAAAAAATAATTTAATTGTGAGAGTACAGTAAATCAATATTAAGTATGTTTTAAGTAATGTAGTTTATTAGAGTTTTATCTTAAATCGCAAAAAGCAAATAATGTATCTGAAAAAATTATATCAGTTGGATATTTGGTAATGTAGCTACTGCTCATTTCTGTAATAACAAAAAATAATTTTTAGACTTTCAGCATGTTAATGACATGAAAATTTCACTTGTTATGGGGGGGGGGGAAATACCTGGTAGTACTAAATTTCATGTAAAATTGATTGGAGAAATTAAACAAAAGAAAAGTTGTGAAGTTCTTTATAAACCTCAAATGAAGAGGAATTTATTGTAAGGTTATAATGAAGCACACTTTGTAAATTCTAAAGAGAAAATTAATTTTTTATAATAATGGAATGAATTGTTTTACACTTTTCATCAAAATAACTCATATTTTCTAAAATGTAAGAAATACACATTGGAGAGAAATTTCAGTAAAGATAAACAGTGCATATGTTACCCTGACAATATATCACAGTTATATGAAAGAACATTATGGTACTTTCACTACTGCCACAAAACTTTTATTATTTAATAAATACAAGTCATAACAATAGTGTAATAGATCTTCTAAACATTTTTTTCTCTTAAAAAAATTATAAAACTTATTTCTTGTAAATTAGGAAAAACAGATGCACATTTAAAAAGATGGGTGTTGTAAGATCTAGACATGTTTTAGAGCTTCTTTATATGGACATGCGTGGTCTATTGACTATCCAATCATATGAAAGAAGTAGATATTTCTTGACAACTATAGAGGACTATTCTAGAAAAGTTAAAGTCTTTTTTTTTAATTAAGAACAAAACAAATATTTTTGATATAATCATCAAAATCCAATCCTGAGCTGAAAACTTTTTTGACAAGTCATGGAGTTCTGCAACCTAGAATTTGAAAACTTTTTTGACAAACAAGAAATTAAAGATTAAAGAACCAATACTTATTGACTGGAGATGAATAGGGTACTCGAGTAATACAATCTAACACCATTGGTTGATATAAAGACACTTCTTCACTCCCGTGGACTTTCTCAGAAATTTTGAGTAGAATCACTTTTGTGTTTTATTTATGTATGGAATAGTGTCTGCCAATAAAGATAAGAAGACACCAGTTGAATTATATTCAGGCAAAAACCCTTAAATGGCTAAGAATACATCATTTGAAGTTTGAATAATCAATCAAACAAAATAATTAACTTAAAAGAAAAAACACATAGACATGCAAAATCTCTCAGGAAATTTTTCACACAAACCATCTTAAAGAGGCTGATGAGACGAGTCTCATTTTTTATGATAAACTTGTTTTAATAGCTTATTATTTGTTTTTAACTCTAGGATATAATATTTTTCACATACATAATTTCTGTTACTAAAAAGCACTCAGTTTGAGATGTAACAGTAAATGTAGTTAAACTTTAGAATTTAAAATATATCCAAAGTTCATTCAAGAAATTTAAAAAATTAAAATTTTATAAAAGCAGAAATCAAAAGAAAAAAAATTAAATTAAATATCACTTCTATTATTTTTTATGACCTTTTTAAATCTGTTAGTGATGGGAAAAACATTATTTCATGTTACATTAATGTTACTAGTTAAACTTTTATACATCAGAAAATTTCCTTTCCATTAAGAGAACTTATATTCAATCTAATATTACTTGGCAAACAATAAAAAACTTATTATTTAAAATTTCATGTAATTTTAAAATAAATGCATTATTTTTAAAGAAAAATTCAGAAATTCTTCAATGAAAAAATGTGTTAAGCAAATGTTCATGGAATTTTAAATTTAAAAGACTAAAAAGCAATTAATCTCTATTAGTTTTTACAATGTACAACAAATTTTTAATTTCTGATATACATTAATTATAACATTAATATGCACATATTATTAGACTTTCACAATGCTTTTATGTGATTTTATACTTAATAATAAAAAAACTGAAATTATACATGAGAAACTCACAGCTTTTGTAAACTCTTTAAGAGTAGCTAATTCAGTAAGAAGTTTGGCATCACTGGGTGCACTAGCATTAAATATTGACTCCTTAACTAATTCTCCCAATTCAGGATTTTCCAATGCCAAATTAAGACGCTGAGAAGGATCAGCAGGAATAGTTTTTAGTAAAACTGGTTGAGCAATTTTTGATTCATGAATCTATAGAAAAAAAAGATAAGTAGAAAACATTCATATTTACATTTATTACACCATTAAAATATAATACACAATTTAACGAGTCAATTTAAAAAATAATACATTTCAGGAGACTTCAGGAGTCATTTTCAGATGTTTCATTAAAGTGAAAAATTTTTTAATATTTTACAATGTGAAGTTACATTTACAGCAGTAAGAAAAAATTACCTTCACATTTGAAAAAGATAAGAACTTTTTTAGGGGTGTACTTCAGATGATATTTAAAATTTAAGGAGTCTTTTCAACATTTGAGATTTAATTAGAGTAAGTAAAAACTTCTAATATACACAATGAATATAATAAAATAAGAATATGAAATAAGTAGATTGGCAAAGAGATAAATATTATTGCCTGCTTTGTTAAATTAAATTTTACTATTTAAAATGTTAAATTAAATTTTAAAACCTTTTAACTGGTAAAATTTTAAAAACAAAACAAATGATGATTAGAAATAAGCCTTTTAAGTTAGAATACATAATGCAAAAAAGAATATATAACTTATTACATAGCATGATATATTAAAGTAAGATTTCAAAATTTTAAACAAATATTTAATAATGAAAACTAAATGGTAGAGTGTAGAAAATTTACACAGTAGATAAATGAAGCTTTAAGACAATATCAAGGTTACTAATTATAAGGAAATACCTCATTGCCTAAATCCATATTTAGCATGACAGGGCGCTTTCCAAAGTACCTTTCATTTGTCCTATGAGCAGCAAGATCATATTGAAAACCAAGATCACCTGCCTAGAAAAATTTTAAGCACAACGAAAAATTTAATAATAATAGTGAAAACTTTTTATAAATCAATTATGATGTTAAGTAGCATAAGAGAAAATTGAAGAGAGTAAACATAACAGAGAGTTTTTTAAACCATTTTATTACAATGGTTATAATTAATCTATTAACAATTAAACATGATATTTCAGAATTTATTAGCAACTTTACAATGGGAAATCACAAATGAATTCCACATAAATGTCTCTCATGGTACAATGTCATCAAAGATACACCTTTTGGGATGCAAATCACTTATGCATCCCAAAAGGTGTATCTCAGTGAATGGCCAGAGCATAAGTAAATTTTAAACTGAAACAATTTTTAATAACCACTATAAGCAACCCAGTCCATTGCACTTGAATTGAACATAGTTTTAGTGGCCTGACCTTCAGTTTTTTCATATTCTACCAGTGTTTGACAATTTGTTTATCAGTTATTGCGGACGAGAGGGGAGAATCAAAATATAAATAAATTTAACCTGGGTTTTAAACTTTCTACATGATACAAACATTCATATTTCTTTTTCCTACTACTGTGTGAGGTTCCTTAGGATTTTAGCACCAATTGTATCAGTTTTTTTAGTTTTCAGATATATTTTGCCACATATTTCTCTTCTCACAGGGAGATTTTCAAATTTAATTATTATGAATATAAATTTTTTTTTCAATAATAATAGTAATAGGCATTATCAAAAAACCTAATTAGAAAATGCATTTCACTACAAATGTTACTCCCTTTTTCAAGAAGTTAAGACTTCTTAAGATGTGTTTCTTAACATGTTAAAATTTTTGCTGTTCACTTCAGACAAAAATGCTAAAAAAATTTAAAACAGGATACACCATAGAAAATCTAAAATTTTATAAACAAACTAAATATCTGAGGAAAATAATTACATAGATGAATTTCCTTTTATTTGGAATAAACATGTGGGCTTTCATCAATGTATTCCATCAAAAAGATTGTGTTAAGGAATAAAATGAATAAGCTTCATAAATAAATTTCCAATTATGTACAGAATTTTTTTTAAAAATTGTGGTCAAGACTAAGAAATGTTAAGTACTTAGTCTGACATAGAAAAACTAGTAATAACAGTGAGAGACAGCTTACTTGAGAGAGGGTAAGATTTATATTTGGATCGCTTTTTAATTCCTCATCTATTGAGGAATATATACATTCCATAAATACAAATATAACTGATTGGCTTGTATCTCCGACAAATTCTAAGTACCATGCAAAATTATCCTGGTGGATCCCCCACTATGAATTGCAACAGATGCATTTAGACACCTCTCTTGATTTCTTAGTGGCCATCTTACAAGCCTTGTCTTCCAGAATAGTCAAAAATACAATTCCAATTTGTTCAAAATGTAACCAAGAGCAGGCTTCTCTGACAGATATTTGTAGACATCTAGGTTTGTTCTATAGTGACCCATTAGATTTACCTACGCTAGTCTATGATTTTTTGAGAATGAATAAACTGAAAGATCTCATCAAACAAAGCCTGGATACTGAGATTAGAAATAACAAAATAAATACAAATATTGGCAGAAGAATATTGATAACAAGAAAAAGAATGGCCTAAAACTTTCCAGAAAGGAAACTAAAAAAGAGGAAAATGGATGTGATGCAACTTAGCAATATAAATACCACTGTATTCAAAGAAAAAAAAGAAAGAAACTTATATGTACTAAGGGGGTTAGAATGAAAAGAAAGACACTTTCAAGTTAACAAGACAAACAAATGGCTAAATCTGACAGAAAAGATAAAATTATAGGAGAACCAACTATGTTATGGTAGCTATATATATGCTATGAGCAAATTCAATTCATAAAACTATTAAGTCATATTTAGCTTTTTATTTAAGACAGATCAATCAGACAGATTTATTTAAGATAGACAGATTGTTACTATAATCTCCAATTGCATAAAAGGAATTTAAGAAAAAAATGTTCCAATTCTATTTTACACATGCAAAATTTATTTTTTATTAATAAAAGCAATCCTTCCAATTTTCATATTTAAAAATAATTTTATCAAATTCAAATTTCAAGTAAAAAAATAACAGCATTTAAATTTTAAATAGTCCTAAAATTGAAAAAAATTATCAAACTTTGTTTCAAGTCTATTCCAAGAACATATTTTAAAGAAAATCTTAAACATGTCAGAAATTTAATGCAATTACAACTAAACACAATATACACAAGTTTTAATGATATAAATTAATTTAAAATTAAATTATTTTATTTAGTAAAGTCTATATTATAACACAATTAACTTGCTTCACTTTTACAATAAAATATTTAAAGATGTAAGAATTTCCTGAAATTTTCCATTCTTAAAATTTTTTAATGTTTAATCATATTATCCAAGATGTTTTTAAGCTCCTTAGTTAAAAACATATTTATTTCCAACTGTTCTTAATAATGTTCATTAGGCATGCCAATTCTAATCAATTGATCTAATTTAGGAAAAGTTTAATAAGTTATCTTATATTTAATTTTTTAATATTTAATTAATAAGTGCACCCTAAAACTAATTCTCTCTCTCTCTATTTGAAACACTACATTTTAATTCCATTAAGATTAAATAAACTACAGATGAATTTTAGAACTTACATTTTCAAGCAAAAATCTATCTCCCTCCAAAGGTAAATCAATCTTGTTGTTAAACCCAGAAAGTTCAACTATAACCAGAGCTTCAGGTCTTTTCCAGGGTGAAACTTCTGCTAAGCCATTCCATTCAATATTCTGCATTAACAATTTTTGAATTAATCATAAATTGTAACAATTGCCAAGATTTACAGTATCATAAGAATCAAGCAAAAACATGTAAAATTAAATGAAAAAATAAGAATAAGTACACAAATATCTACAGAGAGAAGCTATTAAATTCACCAAAACTTTTTTCAAACTCAATTTGATTAAAAAAGAATTTCCACCTCAAGTCATACAATAAAAACTGTATGACTTGAAGTCATAAGTAAATTTAAACTCAAGTTATTATTTTGTTATATTTATAAAATATCTAAGTCCTGATTATATTTTTAACAGGTTTGCACAAGCAACATTTTAATTTCATAATATAAACATTAATTATATCACTAAAACAATTCAAATGTAAAATTTTCTGACAATTTTACAGAGCAAGCAATACAATATTTTATGAAAAAAAATAAATGTGATTCAGCAAACAATAATACAAAAAAAATTTGGAAAGACCTAGTATACAATATAATTTCCAGATATTATCAAACATTCCCAATCAGAACTAACAGAAAAACTTTCAAAGTTTCTTCAAGATATTTTGTTTTGGTTGTTTTAATCCTATTCAATTCTACATCAAGAAGAATATCATAAAAGAAAAAGAGAATATTTAAAATGATAAGAGATTAGTATAATTCAGAGAATAAAAGCATTATATAATATATGTCTTATTTTGTTATTTATTGATTTCGTTATGTATCTTATATTATGAGAGTAAAAAGAAATTGATGAAAGTAAAAGCAATTGTATATTCTTGAATGTTTTCTGATGAAATCAATTATATATATACATATTTAAAAAAATAAGTACATATGTGAGTAACAAAATACAATAAAGAAATAAAAATCGTGTTTAATCTACACAAAGAAAATATATCTAAATAAGAAATAATAAATAATCTTCAGAAAAATTATTTAAAAACAAGTTTGTTCTTAATAACATGAACTACAACAAGTTAAAATATTTACATACACTTCTGATTGTATAACCAAGCATAGCAGAAAATATATCGCCCAAAAAGCTTGAGCGCACAGGCTCATTTGAAAGGAATTTGACTGATTCAGGTGCATGAGTAATAACTAATTCTTCTAAAGCAAAGACATGAGAGCCTGAAAAAATTTACACAGATTATTTTAGTTTATAAATTCTTTGAAAATTATAAAATAATTTAATTTATAACATATAAAGTATAAACAAATATTTAAAAATATTTTAAACAAACAATCTTTAGTTATATTGAACAGAGTAGTTGTTTCACATAACACAGAATGAAAATTCACTAAGTTATACATTATGAGAAATATGGAGAAAATACTATTTTGAAATTATAATTTTCTGCAACATACAATTTGTCATTAAACATTTTACCATTTTTTTCTAAGTTTTATGTTAATTTTACTCTATTCCTACTTTTGATTGTTTATATTACATAAATTCATAAAGAATACTTCATATTTTTTCTTCCTTTTATTGACTTAGCCTCTCTCTCAATGTTTACAATAGTAGAAAATTACGTTTTGAATATGGATAATTCTTTCAATGGATGTGAATTTATATTTTTTTTACAGTATTTATTTATAAAAAATTTTGGAAGGATTTATAACTTAAAACTATTAGCAGTTGAATTCAAAAGTTATCCTATTCAAAATTAAAGGAACAAATATGGTTAAGTCATGGTAAGAATTATAAAACAGTCAAATAAAGATACAGAAGAAATAACTTACATATTTAGTTGCTTTAATTTACATGCTTAAAAGAATGATACTTAAATGGGAAAAATCACTTATATGGTACTTTTACCAATTAGCCAATAAAAAAATCTTTTTACAATTACATGACTAAATCATATGAGTCAGTCCAGGTACCAAATATGCTACATCTGTAGATTACTGCACAAGATTGGATATTTGCAACTTTATGATGTAATAATGTGCATGCATGAAATTTGCTCAGAGTTTTAACAACCCTTGAAGCTTTGGTAGTATTGTTTTTTTTTTCCTTTACGATTGAAATTTAAGTGTTTGAAGTTATGTATTATTTTCAAAGAATATCAAATTGAATTTTAGCATGTGTGCTGCAAGTGAAAAATATGCATGGTGATAAATTGAATGTGTGTGTGTTTTTTTTAATTCTTCTGCAAGAAATAATTAGGTTAATATTTTTTAATTGATACATTATTTGATTAAAATAATTGTGTAGAAATATTTGATATTTATTTACTGAGAATTCTAATGCTTTTTGATAAGAAACTCTAGTTTTTATTGCCCAGTTTAATCTGTACTAGATTGTATACATACAAATGTTTTTAAGATAGCACCAATGCCCTGTTAATTAAAACTTGCCTTTACATAAAAATGTATGTTTTCATTATAGTTTCATAGGTATTACCTGGTTTTGCCACCCATCTAGACTGAATTTATACTGACATTTTTTAGAGTGGGCACCCCTGACTAATTAATTAAAAACTGTACTAATCCTTATCATACTATAAACAGTATTATAATGATTTAGCTTTATTGTCTTCTAGATTCTCTCTCTAAATTGTGTTTATACTGGTGTTTTTTTAAGGTGGGTGACAGATTGGTTAATTAACCCTTTCAGGTGCACCAGCCTTAAAAGTTAAAATATTAACAAAAAAAAAAAAAAAAAAAAAAAAAAAAAAAAAAAAAAAACCTTGTAGGTTGTCTATTTAGGCCTTTATGAGTATAAAGTGAACATCTTGTAAAGATTGCATGTACCATTTTGATTTTGGGGTGTTCCATCACATGGAACACTGTGCCGTAAAGGTTGTAAAAAGCAAGCATTGCAGTGAAGTCCATATACGTGTAAATGTTTTTGCATATGAATGAAAAAACAATGCATTATACCTGCATAGCTGATTTAGCGTAATACAGGGAGCATCACAAGAAGGCCTGCTACTCTACACCAAAAATAAAATAAAGATTTCTCTGTAATGTTTTTTAATTATTCAAGTAAGGTTTTGGGGCTGCATAGAGAAATCTGGTTGAGATAAATCCTCGCCATTATTTTCACTGACATTCAACACAACATTATCAGACTGAGACTGATCAAGTGGTTTAGGAACATATTTCTCTGTATCACTATCCACATATTCTGATTCCCTAACAGAAGGCAATTTTCGAAATTTTTTATAGCTTCAGAAGGACTAAGACCTCTACGTGCAAGTTATCTGCAATTAACAAATTTAAAAAATTAACTAGAAATTAAAATTATATTTGCAAAAAGCAAACTAAAAATATATAAATTAAAAATATAAATAAATAAACAAATTATAAACTGAACAGCAGCGAAAAGGAAAATCAAGAGCATAAAATTAATGCTTTTCTAACTAGAGATGATTTGAATTAACTGATACAATCCTATACAATACTGAAACTTCCCAATTCAAGAGGTCAATAAGGGTGTAGAAATATTATCCATATAAGTAATCCTTCCTTTTAATTCCTCAACATTAGTTTATTTCACCCAAAAAGAGAGAAAAAACAGTAAAAAATAAACACAGCTGTTCCCTTCGGCATAGAGTTCAAGGCTAATTGTGTTCTGAATCACATAAAGGGAAAATGTAGTTGCTGCACAGTGTTCCAGGTGATGGAATACCTTGTTTTATCAGATAATTCTGCATATACTTTATGCATAAAAAATTTAAAAGTAATATGGAATCAATAGTTCAAGGTACAGCTACAAAATATCACAGAAATTTCTTTTCAAGCAATTATTTTTGTATAAGAAAAATAAATTTGGAAATATTCCTTCAAAATAAAGGGCTATAATTGAAAATTATTGATCGTCTTATGTATAGCTTCCACCTATTAACAAAAAAAGAAAATTTAAAGAACATTTTAGGCCAAATTTCATCTATTATAAAATGCAACAATTTGGTAACAATTTAAAGTTTGATGTTTCAACACCTGGAGCACTGAACCCCAAAGGGTTAAAACCCACATTTTTATAAAAATGTATGTTGTTTATATTATTGCATAGATGTCTCCCACCTAGCTAATGTTTATATTGATGCTTTTTATGGTGGGTACAACTGCTTGGTAAATAAAAATCTAAGTTTTCTTAAAAAATAATTATATTTAGAATATTTGTAAAGTGTTTGCATTCTTTTAATTAACTGAAAGAAAATAATCATAAAATTGGTTATGTATATTTTATTGGCTAAGTAGGAATGGCAGAATTAATATTTATAGTTATTTTATATTTGATTTCCAATATGCAATCGTTGTAAAATTAATAAAATTAGTTTCTAGTTATTAGTTTTATGATAACTCTGTAGTTATTAATTATAATGAATATTCGATGCTTGAAAACAGAAAAAGATTGTGATATTCAAAATTCGAATTTGAAAGCAATCAGGATTTTCAAAACCGGATACTGCACAAGGTGACAGAATTCAGAATAGTGAAATAATGGCAGAACATGTGGCACAAAAATTCGAAATTGTACAAACTTTAAGGATTTCACCAATTATACTTGATATTTTTCTTACCTAATACTACAATTTGGATGGTAAAGAAACTAAAGGCTGATGTATGCTATGCAAGCATTTTTCTTATATAATACAAGAAGAATTTTTCATAGATATTGAGCCATATTCTTTTATTGCACGGAAGGAAACACAGAAAATTCACAAGTATGCACTCAAGAGAGATGAGTAAGCAAAATGCATAAGCGCAATAAATATCCATCTTTTGATAATTAAGATTGAGTGGGATTAAACAGAATAGAAATAGGTAATAGGTTTTTGCATGCATATCAGTCAAGTTTGGTTCAGTTGAAGCTATAAACTTTTGATCACAAGGGCTAATTGGATAAGGATTTACAGTTAAAAAAGACTTTAAAAGACTGAAAACACATGTCTGAGGTGGTAATCAAAGCCACAAACCATTAATTTTGATAATGTAACAGGATCACTGCAACCAAGTTTGCATATAAATTTAAGTGGAATTAGTATGTAACCTATGATAAGAAAATTTTTCTAATTATGAATTTTAGAGAAAATTTCCAATTATAAAAAGTTTTTTTGAAATTTGATTTAAAAAGCTGCAGTCACATTGTTTTGTAAGTTCAAATTCAGCAATAAAACTTTCAAATTAGGTAAAAAGGACAAGTTAAGGACAATGGTTTTGAGGTATATTGAAAAATAAAAATCAAATTATACTATAATAATTTTTTACATTCAAACAACAGCAGAAATATTTAATCTCAATAAAATAGGGAACAGTGGAAAGAGACTTCAAGATTTAACAAAATATTAAATTTATTGATGCAAATAGATTAATATAATAAAACTTTTTATTTTTACATCAATTGGCAGATTATAAAACAAATTTGTCAGAATAATTAACATTATTTCTCACTCAAGTGTCCCAAGTTCAATGCAGGGTAATGATTCAAATGGTTCACGTCCATTTCCTCTCGTAAGTTGCACAGTTAACAAAGAGGGGCTTGAGGGTATTTGGAGAAAATAAACATAACGTTGAACATACTCCTTGGCGAAAATTAAATTTGTTTTTGTGCATGTTTAAAGTAATAAAATGGAACTGAACACAAGATAGACCGAACAGAAATAAACCAACATCGTAAACAATACGGCTCTAATTTGGCGAGAACTGAGGGGCACCATAAGTATAGGCCAGTACAGTACTTTTATGTCATTGAAGTTCAAGACCATATTTTGCATTCAAGGATGAAGAAAACTTGAGTGGTACATTAAATTATTCCTTTAATTTTAACACAATATACACAAGTACAGTTAAGGAATGAAAATATTTTATAGACAGTAAGATTTTAAATTGCTTCTACATTTTTAATGTTTTTACATCATTTCATTTTCGGTGATATTGAAATTGGACACCACATATACTTAATAATAAGGAGGTCATATTTATTGATATATTACAATAGCATATTACTGCATCTACATTATAGATTTTCAAACTAAATATTTCTAAGATGTAAATTATAAATAATTCACAAAAATAAGATGAATATGATAATATATTATAAGCGATTGCGAAAAGATTTTTAATAACATAAGACCAATACAAATTAAAGTTCAAGGGGCTTTAAATATTAAGATTTTATATGTGATTAAGAGCAACTGTATGAAATAATAAATAATTTATATATAACAAACCTATTAATATTGCAATCAGTTGAAAGAGAAATCGAAACACTGACTTCGCCATGTTTACACTATGTAGCTCGTGACTAGAAGAGTTATGTTGCCAAAAACTATTTAAAAAGCATGTATTCAGTATTTTACAATCAGATATAAATTGTCATTTACTTGAAATTTTTTATTAATATTTTATCTATGAAACCACCTAATTTTACTGACATAATTTATTTTATTATGATTTTTAAATTGCATCAATACATCCATCAACTCTTTGAAGTTATATGCAATAAGAAACTAGAATTTTCTCTGCCGAAATGTCTTCGCTCTCCCACCCCTATGTTAGTCATTGTACATATTTCACTTGTACAATTTTATATTTTTTCCTTTAGTAACTTAAATATGCTATTTAAAGAGTGAATAAAGAAAAAGTTAAGAACACAAAAATCTCCTTTTTTAAAAATAAAATTATGCGGAGGGACTCCAAATTAATTTAACACCAAAGATTTAAGAAGGTTCGGCAGATACGAGCGCTATGTTTTTCTGTCAAAGAATCAAAATTTACGTGAAAGGAAAATTTTCATATAAAATGGATAAAATTAAGAAACATGTTAATAAAATTACAAATATCTATAAAATTCAAAGAGATTTAATTTCTTTTAACGGTACATTTTATGTATATATTATATAGATAGAAACCTCAAGAATCTATGAAGAAAATCATGCTTTTAAAAAAATTCTGTGCTTGAAAAAATTGATACCATCATATAAATAATATCAATATGTGTCCACCTATTAATTTCTGCAAACTAAAGCTCTATAAATATAGCCACTACTTCTTAATCTTGTACAACAGTTAAGTTATTAAGTCAACATCTGAGCTGACACACATCTCTCCAAATTTATACTTCATGCAAACGGAGAGACTTCTTCTTAATTCTTCGAAATATAAATATATATTGGTCTTCACAGCATACAATGATATCACTATGCTTAGAAATATATATATTCCACTGAGTGAAATATCAAATTTTTACTTTTCCAGTCAAGAGAAGGACGTCAATTAGCAAAGTCACATAACTCTTACAGGATTGGTTTGGTTTGGTGTGTTTGTCACTCAATGGTAATTTTTTGCGCACAAGGGCTAATTAGCCCGGGACCTACGTTTTAAAGTGGATTCCAAACCACTACAAACATCCATGCCCAAGGTGGGATTCGAACCCACGAACGTTGAACCGAAGGCAAGAGCGCTAACCATTCAGGTGCCAGCTCGGATAACTCTTACAGGAATAAGAGCCTGCATTAATAATATCTGTTATCAAATTTGAAACACAAAATATGTATTTTTGAAAAAAGAAAGTATATTTTTTTCGATTACACAATATGTTATTCAATAAATTAATCGAATTATTATTCATAAAATCGCATGATTTTTTGGAAAGTACTGACCAACGAATGACATTTGTAGAAGTTTCACATAGTACACGTTTGTTTGTCGTTCAACGGTCATTTTTGCACACGAGGGCTAATTAGACTGGGATCTATGGTTCACATAGTATAACAGCAATTATTGAATATACAGTGGTATTTTATAAAGCTATTTTTATATATTATTCTCAAACATTGAAAAAATGACAATTTCGCAAACAATTGAAAATTTTCAAGCAATAGAATAAGGGGAATTTTTATTGATACAGTATTATTTTCAATGAAAAAATACATTTAAGCGAAGTTCTTCAGTTTAATAATTTTTATATGAACTCTGCTCAATCGACACAGACAAAAGAAAAGTAGTTTTTTTTTATTTTAAAAGAGGTTGTAATAACATGAATTATGCTGAATACTACATTCGCTTACATTCGACAGTTATTCCGAAAAACATTAAAGACAGCAAAATCATGCCTACTGTAAGTTAAAATTATATGAGATGGCTGATACTTTCAACAACTGATATCAACTGTCTGTTCAATATTATATCTGAACTTTTTCTCATGCATAAATTCTTTTCGAAGTAAGCATTGTATTTACTCTCATTTAACAACTAACAAAAAGGTACAAGGAAATCAAAACACTTTTTGTGGTGTTATGGAAATAAAGGAACTTTTTTATGTAGTGTGTCACAAAGAGTAAAGTATGAATCCATTTCTTTAATCCAAATTCATATCAGTAGGCAGTTAAGGAACAAAAACCAACGGAAGTACAGAGTGACTAAAAAGATATAAACGTAAGTTGACTAGATTATTCGGTATTTGGGGATACTCAGAGTTTTTTATTAACCAATTAGTGTGAGAAAAGGAGAACCACACACTTATAGCTAATATTATGATGCTATTGGTGCGCTTAAAATAAAAACTAAAATATATTCGAAGTGAATGAAAAGTACTCTCTGACAAAAACAATGCTCCATTTCACAAGTCAATTGGAACAATTGCAAAATTGCTTGTTGAATTACTATGTCACTTCCCGTATCTCTATATTTATGAATTTGGCTCACAGTAATTATTAGATATTGTACATCTGAAAAGAATATTACAGAAAAAGAGCCTTATTTACAATCACTTCCAAAAGTTAAGCATGGAGTGGAAAATGCTAATTTCTGGAAACTAGACAGAATTGAAAAGGATGCAAATCCCTGCAGAGGTAGATAGAAGTATGCAAATATGTTAAGTAACAGCCAATCGCGCTTTCATGTTAAGAAATATGCAAAAAGGGCAATTTTATAAGATATCAGATTTATGAAAAGTTACAGAAGTTGATTGTAAATACTGACAGAAGGTGCTTGAAATTTTCGTTTAATTTGTTTTCAAGATATACGTGTATCTGTGGCTTTCAGAAGACGAATGGAAGATTCTGAATGCTGGCGTGCTGTGGGGCACATTGAAACAGAACAGTCGATCTTAGATGTTGCTCTTTTCTTCGGCGTTTATCCTTGTGTAATTTCACGCTTATGGAAACAATTTTAAACCACACAGACAGTTGTCCAAAGGCCCGTAGCCGGTCGACCCAGGGTTACAACCACCGCAGAAGAAACCACCGATATATTGAAATTTCAGCCAAGTGGAATTACAGGGCGATGTCCACACGTGTGACATTCATGGTTACAGCACCCATTGGTAAGGCGATATCTGCAGTAACTATATGCCTAAGATTACATATAAGTGGACTGTACGCCATAGTACCTCGAGTTTGTGTTTGTCTATCTGTCCAATCAAGAGGGGCACGATTAAAGTAGTGCCGCGAACATGTCAATAAAAATGTGTCTGACTGGAGAGTTATGTCTTGTTTACTGATGAGTCAAGATTTTCTCTGGAGCCAGATGATAAGAGTATAAGGATATGGCGTGAACAAGGAACACGCAATCAATCCCAAAACATCACCGAACATCAGGCATTGCGAGGCGGAAGTATTATGGTGTGGGCGGGGATTTAATTAGAATACCGCACCGACCTGCATATCTTTAAATGGAGTTCTGTGACGGCTGTCTGGTATCGAGATGAAATCCTAGAACTCATTGTGAGATTGTACGCTGCAGAAGTTGGCCCTACTTTTGCTTTAAAGGATGTCCCCATATAGCTGACATCGTTGATGACTACCTGGAGAGTGAAGGGATTATGCGTATGGATGGTTAGCATATTCTCCCGACTTTAATCCCTTTGAAAATCTTTGGGAAATCTCTGCCATGCTGAATCTTCAAGTTTCCCACCTCCAGCCCCTCTTAATGAGCTGGAAACTGATCTACAAGAAGAATGGCTATTGCTTAGTTCTACGGTGGTTAACCACCTAATTGAAAGCATGGTCACAAGGTGTAAACTTTGTGTACAGAAGATGGGGGATCACATACCCATTAATGTCCTTTTTTTTCATTTTATGCTGTTTATTTTTACTTTATACATAATTCTGTTTAAATCTCCAGCATGTCATTATCTGATAACTTACAAAAATTTAATATTGTTTTCATTTCTGTATGTAATTATTGATTTTGTTTTATGCATAAATATATGTGTTACTTTCCTGCCGAATTTCGTGTCAATCAAAGCAGTGTTTGTTGATTTTTTTTTACATTTTACACCTTTGTTCTTAACTTTTGGAAGTAAGTGTAGAATAAAGAAGTGATTTTCTTAAGTGATACCACTTTCGAAGCCAAAGTTATATAGTTTTACAAAAATTAATAGAAATGTTAGAGAATTATTTGAATGAATGAATCACTCTTGAAGAAAACTATGCTAATAATTTAAGTTGAATTTTATCTAAAAATGTTATTTTATTATCCATTCCATGAGGTACAGAGTAACACGTTGTTTAGCTACGAAATTGGCAACAAAGTGTAAAATCTTTCAAAAAGTTTCTAAGGCTCATATTTCAAAAATTTTTTGGAATGTTCCTAAAAGTAGACAAAATCTATGTATATTCCTTGAATTTTAAAGCTACTCATATTAGATTAAAAGTGAGAACTGTATGATTTAATACTTTGATATAAAATTGTGTTTATTGTATCAGTGTGTGAAAGCTGATATTGTTGATAGTATCATTATTTTACTTTTATGACATATTTGAAATATATTTGAAAGTATTTTGAATTTTTGGCTAATAAAATGTATTTACATACTCACTTTGAGTGATTTTTCTGCATTTGCAAATCCAACAGAAAATATTTTTACAAATTTACACAAAATTACCTAAATTTACACAAAATGAATTGCAATAATTGCCCTTATTTGAAATGGTATACGTGTCTTAAATAACATTATACATTCAATTTTCCTTTGTAACATTGTTAATACAGTTTAAACTAAGAAGTTTGAAATAATTTGTGACCAGTTTTCAAAAATTTAAATCTATTTATAAGAATTTAAACTGTTTTATTGTGGGATATAATAAAAACCATATGATAATAAATATCGTTATATATATTTAATGAAGCATGTAAATCTCATAATAAAATGAATCAGTATACAAGTAATTTAACATTTTATTGTGTTTCATCATAATTTTGGATACCTATTTAATAGAAATAAAGAAGAGGAAATAAGAAATGAATATATTACTTGGTAATAAGATGGATATTGTAGAAAGTACCCATTATATTTATTTCGTTATTATTATTTTCCTTGATTAAATAACAAGGTTTTGATACATTTATATTCATTATGGTCACAAATCTTTAAGATTTCAGTTGAATATGTTTTTCGGTGAATCTTTTCTTCCCTTTTATTGCATCAAATTGCGTCTTTGAATCTAAATCTGCTTTTACTGAAACAAAAATATTTTATCGATATTTATTCAGATAATCTTATGATGAATGATAGAAATAACGTTATTTGAGGAATAACCTGAATAAATAACTTTATAATACAAAATAAATTGCATTTATTTTTTCAGGCTATTCTGTTACATTTCATGCATTATATTTATGCATGAGTTTCATCTATTATCTATATATACAGTTAATTATCGTAATTAAAATGTAATGCATTTATTACACATTGTGGGACACCCAAAATACCACATTATGGAAGAAGCATACAAATTATATGAAATTTGCATCATAGATTAGCAGTGATGAGATATGAAATTATCAGCATTGTAGTACATACGCATATCACGGGTGACTGTGGCGCCATCTGCAAGAAAAATGTTGCAATTATTTTTATCTTTTTTCGAAAGTTGTTCAATCACGTATGGTAGAAGAATTTCGCTTCTTAAGCTAGTTTCTATATAAGGCTCAAGGGGAATCATAGTCTTTAGAAATTGCGGATTAACCTTTTAAATTGATCATGTTTATTGAAATCAATAAACTATGATGTGGACGTGTAATTCTTGAAGACAGGAGTTACAGTAGACCAAAGAAACTGATCGCATCTAACAAATTGCACCATTATATTTTATTATAGGCACATTGTGCACATGACAATCATGCATTTCTTAGACACATCACTAACCGAAACATAACAGATTCAATTTGTTACTTATGTTCTCAAGCCAGTCACATTTGCTTACCATTGATTCAAAATCACAAGTGTTCGCTCTAGTGCGACGAACAATAATCCTGTACAATGGGAGGGGAAGACATTATTAACGAATCCAGATTCTGCTTGCAACATATAAACATGGTGGTGCAGGTGAACTTTGGACTGTACCTTAAGGTTAACGGATTTGGAATACTCATTTATCAGCATAAATAATTTTGAACCAAAGTCAAATGAATCGATCGCATCTAAGCGGGCACCTTCCTCTTCACTTTCATGTCTCACCAGAGGAAGAGCTTTGAACGTGACATACTAACCCGCAAACGTTCCGAACTCTCTGAGTTCCAGCAACCCATTGAGGGAGCGAATGAGGTCACCTACCCAATCTCTGCTCGCAGCAAGTAATTCTTTATTTTGCTGATATTAGCTTATCTAACATTTTGCTGATCTTATATTTGCGGATAAAGCGGCTTGAAGCTACTGAGTCAATCGAGTCTAGAAACACTGTCATGAGAGAATGCTGAACAATTGCGTAATGCATCACCATTTTGGTTCCGCACCGGGTATCATAATTTTGGATAATAATGGATTTCCCACTTAACCATCACTACTGTATATAACCGTTAGACTGAACAACCAACTCTTTATGTCTGGTGTCTTTATGTCTATGGTTCTCTCATATCTTGAACGCTTGCCATGAGCCATATTCGAAGAGAATATATAATTACATGTGGCCTGCAATGTTCAAGAGTTCTTCTTTACATACCAGATAGAATTGATTCCTTAGCTTGTTTATTATCCTGATTTCTCACCGATCAAAAATGTATGGTCCATGCTTATACAACAATTATCTGAGGACATGCAACCCGTTACTATAATTGATCTATTTCAGTAGTATGTGGAAGGCACATGGATTGCTATTCTTCTAGGATATATTCAAGGTCACTTTACTTTTATGATGAAGAATGTGGTAACTGTTATTGCCAACAATGGTACTAATTACTGATTTGTTTATCATCTGCACTTGACAAGAGGAAGTGATTGCAATCAAGTGATCTTTGTATAATGTGTTATCTGCTCAAAAATAATTTTGTTGTGATATGTCTTTTCTTAATATTGCATTTTGGGTAGCCAGCAATGTATATAACTTACACACATATAAAAATATATTCTAATTACAATTATATTAATAACTATATTAATTTATTATTTATAATTTAAGCGACTATTAGGAGGTTAACAAAAACTGTAAGAAATCCTCTTTTAGGAAATGAATACAACAAACTGAATTTTGCCAGTTCAAAATACTTGCACTTTAATTTATAAAAAAGTAATTTAGCCCCTTTTAAATGTTAATAATTATGTGCATTATATAATATCAGTACATTCATTACCTTTATTTATTCAATGAGTTTTATTTAAGAATAATTTTGATATTTCTACTTATTCTATTTCACTAGTTAGCTTGAATAAAGAAATGCTTTGAGTTTCGATTTGAATATAATAATTTTTAACATTACTCATTTCCCTTTAAATTCCAATAAATTAAATTCACATACTATTTTCATTAGTTTTGCACATCTTAATACGGCAAATATCTAAGGAATTAAAAAATACTAAATTTATTAAAAGTAATTGCCAATTTTATTTTTGTTCAAGTATTTCAATTACTGTGATAGTGCTTCTATACAGTTTTTCTTATACATTAGAAATTTTCTTTATACAGAAGAAATATTTAATAAAAGTTTTCTTTATACATTAGAAATTTATATAAAATCAAAATTTATGTTAAATATTTTCATTTTTATAAAATGCTGCTTTCAGCTATGCAGAGAATTATATTGAAACACATGTAACACTAAAGTTAAATTTTAATTAATAAAATAAATTAAATCTACTTGTTTAGCAATATCGACATTAATTAATTATTAATAAAGTTATATCAAATATTATTTGGAAATTCGTTATAATTATTTTTAGTATGTATTTCAATGGATATTAAAATATGAATAATTAATAAATTAACGAATGCATGCAAAGAGTAAACAATTTTAGAGCATATATATCTATTCAAATAGCTATACATATTATCTATTCAAGAATTTTTCATAATTTATTTTATTCTTTTTAATAATTATGAAAATTGTTTAATTATAAAAATGTGTGAAAAATATTTACTGAATCCAAAGTAAAACGTGATACCATACAGAAGAATCATACAATATCGAAGTTTTGTATCATCATAATGAAAATATAATTTTATTTCTTCTTTACCACTAAGAATATTATATTTAAATCAGAATCATAATGGAAATTTGTAAAAAAAAAAAAAATATTAATCATATCTAGCTTTCAAAACGAAAACATAGTTAAAATATGAAAAAGAAATATTTAAAAATGCATTTTATTTAGAAAAAAAAATTGTTTTGAATTTTTTCGTTTGTATTGAATTAATTAAACTAGCTACAAAGTTGGCAAAAATGTTGTTAGGGATTTATTTAGGTAGACGCGCTATTGTTTTACTTTTTATGTTCTGTAATGTGATACTTTGTAGTTTGGTAACTCATTTTCCATGCTGTAATAATGAACTTTTTTTTATTTAAGAAAAACAATAATTAATTTTTTGAATTTTAGGAATTTTTCATGATTATATATGGAAAATTAATCTTACTGTGAGAATCAAAAAAAGAATATAGACCAAAATAGATTTTTTAAATTTATTCAAGATTTTTAACTTTTGATAGGGTTAAGAATAAAATAGGTTTGAGATAAAATCGTCAAATAAGCTTATAAATTACTCATTGATATCAGAAAAGACTGAAAAATGTTTTCGTTTACTAAGAAATATAAATTTTCTTAAATGGAAGATCTGTTTGAACATTATGAAAAAGAGCATATTTAATATAAAATAAATAAGTTTTCTGATTCATTTAAATGTTTCAATCATAAGTACTTTTAATCATATTCCTATCAGAAAAGTTTATAGGGTCTTTTCATTTAATGAGAAGCATAAGTTTCGTAATTGGAAACATATAAGAATATTAGGAAAAAAGATATAAAGCTAAATTATTTTATAATTATTACCAAAAATATTAATTTAATCAACACTATTATCTAAATATAAAATAAAATTGAGATTTTTTCTCATAGTAATTTTCCCATAGTTTCATAAAATATGCAAATTAATTTTGGATCTATTAGGAGTTTTTGGATTTTATAGGTTTTATTATTATAAAATCATGAAATAGGAATATGATTATATCAGTGATAACAGAAAACCTTTTGATAAGTTTGCATTTTTTAAGACACATTAAGTTCAGTTGATGGAAATATGTATGAAGAATCATGAAGAAGGATATATTTACTGTATTCAATTGTTTAATTCTTCTAGATTTTTAGATTTTTCTCTAAACCTAAGGGGTGTTCTTAACAGAATCGTCAGACAGGTACATGAATACCTGACTGGTGTTAGAAAAAAAATCAAGACTTCGTTCACTGAGAATCATAAAGTTACATTGATGGAAACGTATATAAATATTATTATAAAAGACATAACTAGTCATAAAATGTAAAAATTAAGTTTTTGATACATCCAGCATTTTTTTGGTTTTGGCAGGGGATTTTTTGGATACAAGCTACACATAGCGTACATGAATATCTCATTAATGTCAAGAATATTTATTGCAAAATTATGTTAATTGAAGCATATTAAGTTTCTTATCTAGAAATATGTATGAACATCAAACATCAAAAAAAAAAATTTAACGTTCATATATATTTAATAAAATTTTTTTTGGATACTTTTGATTTTGGCAGGGCTTTGAAAAATAGAATCGTTGTGTATGTGTAGTATGGTTATCTCACTAATATCAGAAATATTTATGATAATATTTCATTTACTGAAGAACAATCTTTGGTGGAAATATGTATGAATTTAGAAAATGACATATTTACCTTGAAATATAAGAATTAGATTTTTCCACCATTTGGATTTTTTTGGTTTTAGGAGGACTACTTTTAATAGAAGCGTCAGGCTCGTAAGTGAACATCTCATTGGTTTCTGAAAAACTTATGACACTTTTTGCTGAAGTTTCCCTTTCTAAATCACTTCTTATTTCGGACGCACTCGATTCCGCATCTTCGTCTTTACTTTTCAAACAATTAAGTAAATCCCTAATGCGTTGGCAACATCCCTTCTTCTGGTGATCACTTGATTCCCTATGTTCGTGATGATTCAATCTAAAAGTAAATAACTTTTTAGCATATAATCAGTTTATATATTTATACTTCTTTATCAAAAGCATTAAAGACTATTTTTTTTAACTGAAGGAATTTAATATCATTGAAATATTGAAATTAATGGGTTTGGCTAATGAAGTGCTTATGATAGTTAATCTTGGCATTGATTTTACAGGAATGTTTTTTCAATGCTCATCCTTTCTGGTGCATTTAGACTTTTTCTCACAATGAGAGATAGAAGTATTTCATTTGTATACATACCTAGCTATGCTGGTGAGCTACCGGGCAGTTTTTTAAAGTTAATGGGTTTGGAATAGTCTCTCATCACCAAGCCTAGTAATTTTGAACCTCAGTAAGATGACGAGGTAACATGTGAGCTGGAATCACATCCATATCCATGCCACACCAATGGAAAGACTTTGGGCATTACAGATTAAAGTGGACATGTCTCCATGGAGCTCCATTAATTCAATGAAGGAGAATGTGGTCATTTTCTCTATCTCTTCCCACGGCAAATAATATTTTTACTTTGCTAATATTTACGAGAAGCATTGTGATGCAACTGAACCACTTGGCAGGAGGATTTATATAGCCACTTGGCATAGGACATTTTTGGGATATGCTATCATATCCTCGAAAGTGGATGGGTTCTGGTAATTTAGAAGAAATGATTAAGCGGAAGACATTCGCAGTTGATTGTCATATGCAAAAGCACCATTTACCTTTAATAACATTGCTACCACAGCCTGTTTTGCATGCCTCTTCGACTAAGCTTGGTATACAATATGAAGTTTTTTAATAATGAGAAAATAGCTTTCTCCAACATCATTTTGGACATTTTATAGAAAATTTATTGATAAAATAACCACTATAATGAATCGTAAATGTATTTTAGCTTATGAATATTCTTTTAGATTCTCAAAATTTTGCTTAAAACCATTTCTTGTTTTCAATATTGAAAATATTACGAGTGATGATTATAGTATTATGCAGAGTTAAAAAGAAACTCATTGTAGTCTAAGTTTTATAATCCATAAGTATAATTACATATTTTTTACTGCATCTAATCATAAATATTTATAAATAATGTCTTCAGTCAGACAAAGTTATGGCTAATGATGTTTTAATTTGTTGAGCTGCTACAAAAGTATATTTGTATCAAATATCAATCCCATTAAAATTGACAAAAGTACAGAAATTTAATTTCTTTTCGGATATTTTACAACATATAAAATTATTATTACATCTCTTCATTCGTCAAACATTGAAATTCTGGTAATTTAGAAGTCAAGTGCAAATTTGACTTCGAAATGTTATAATAATGTAGATTCTGATCTGATATGATATGGTATTAGTCTTTTAGATACATCGATATTATTCCATTCCGCAGGCTCAAATGATAAAATTGGCAAATAGTAATACTGACCTCAAACGAAATAACTTTGGTTGAAATTATTTACCTTAAGCAGAAATTTTAAGTGATGTCAAAATGTTTATGCCCCAAAGTAAAATAACCTCATAACAATATGTGTGTGCATTTATTATTATCTTTATACTTCGTTTGTTGTCGCTAAAAATGTCGGTTTGGCGAAAGGATTCTCAAATGTTGTCACTCTTCCTATAATGATGCTTTTATTGAATTGTGGAAACCAATTTTTAATATCCACATTGACATTTAAATTTTCAGGCTGCTTACACAAAATACATGGTTTTTCATGATATCTTCTGCTTTAAGAATGAAATGTGTGTTAAATATTTTATTTTATTCTCAAATTTAGTGATTAATGTAAATTTTTAATCAAACGAAATCCGAGAAAATTTATCCATTTCCACAGACATTAAAATAAATATGAATAAAAATGACTAATCATTAAAAAATTAAAGTTAGCGTCATTCTGCTGAATGTTATTATAAAAACATTCAGCAGAGAAAGTTTTTATTAAAGCAAATTAGTTATTGCTTTTTGGCAGTTTCTTATAAAACTGATAAATCTAAATTACACTTAATTATACTTACTTTGGATGGATTGTAAAAGATTTTTTTGGTTCATTATTTCTTACATTTAATATTGTTTTAGGTGCCAGTGTTTTTCTTTTAAAATTTAATGGAGATGTAAAAAGAGTATTGATCAGTTTTTGTGACTTGGACATTGAGGTATTATTCATGTTTTGAGAGCTGGATTTAAGCTGTTCTTTATTCTGACTTTTATGACTGGAATTTGAGGAACACTTTTTAAAGCCATATTCCTTTTTTGGCTGGGCAATTCCATCATTTTCTTTTATGTACAAAATACTTTTAACATGAATAAATGGTCTTACAGGATTTTCCTTTTTGGATTGGATTTTCTGAAATCCTCTCATTGGCGATGGTGTGATTTCGAATGATTTTATTTTATTTTTGTCACCAATTTCTATGTTTATCATGTGACAATTTTCATGCCAGGTTTGTGCAGAGCTTACAGTTTTATTATCTGTAGTGATGTCTATATTGTGTTCTGTAAGAAAACTTCCTATTATTTGTGATCTTTTAAAAACTCTATTTACAATCTGTTTCGCTGCATGAACAATTCTTTCATCAGTATCTGAGTCTCTAATATCTGTTATGTAATCTTTAAAAATTTTAACATTTCTTAGTTCATCTTCATCAATTTCTTGATTATTGTTTTTAAGAGATTCTTTTTCCAATTTAATAACTTCATTCGATTCTTTAGCAGTGTGTTCTATATTATTTGATTTCTCAAACATATTATTTCTTATCAAGATTGAAACAGGAGTCAGATCATTTTTAAGTAATCTTAGTATCTCTACAGCTTTTAAATTATTAGGAATAAAACATGTTACTTTCCTTTTGCTACCCTTTATATCAATAGTTGAACACCGAATCAATTCCAAATCAGCAGCAGAGTTTCTTTCAATAAATTTTTTGTTCTTTTCTGCTGTTTCTGGAAAGTTATTAAGAATACAGGTACCGCCGGCACATTTATTTTCGTTCCCTGTTCCTTCGTAATTATTTTTTGCATTATCATTTTCCAATGACTTAAATAAGCCTTTACTATCTTCAATTAATTCTGTGTTAATCTCACGAGTCTCATACATGTTTCAAATTCAAATATCTATCGTTATTTTGGTTGATCTTTTAATGCATTAATTTTGTAATATATGAGGGTATACAGAGTCTATTTACATTTTAGTAGATTGTATATTGCTAAAGAATTCTAGCTAATTTCTGTGAGCTATTATTGCTGAAAAGAGAAATAAGAAATTCAAATTATATCTTATTAATTATTTTCAGTATCTTAAATTGATGCATTTGAATAAAGTTCTAACAGATTAAGATGTACGTTTGTAGTTTTTAAACCGAGTGAATACAATAATCAATATTATTAACCTAGTGAACTCTAAGATGTTTTTTCAGTATCTTGAGAAGTTAGAGGTAATATTGAATTTATTAGTTATCATCCAAATAATATGAATTTTCTTTATATGATTGACTTTTTTCCTCGTGAATATACATTCATGTTTAAGAAATGAAACGAAGTTTATCGAGTATAAATAACAAAGTCCTCAATAGTAAACTTTTGTATAAATGCTTGTTTGAATAGAAACAATTTGGCACATTTATCAAATATTAAAAAATAAATTAATAACAGAGAAACTCTAAAATAACTTAAATAGCAATTCTTAAAATAGCTGCTTGTCAGTCACATCGAGGGCATATAAAACAACCATGAAAATCCTGAATTTCACTAAATATTTTGAAAATATTAAATACTATCTGCGATCGGTCTTAGTAACCAAATTTTAGATCTTTTTTGTTTATGTATGAAAAAACTACAACACCACGTACGCACTTGTTACTAAAATCAAATAAACGTACGATATTTATAAATTATACATTTTTGTTACCTTAGTTAAAATTCAGTAAAGAGTAATCTTGACTTGAAAATCATTGATTATTTTCTTTTTGATTCATTAACAAATTAAAAAGTATAGGCTTAGTTATATATTATTTAAAGTCTAATAAATAGTTGATTGA
This sequence comes from Latrodectus elegans, assembly GCA_030067965.1. Lineage (NCBI taxonomy): Eukaryota > Metazoa > Arthropoda > Arachnida > Araneae > Theridiidae > Latrodectus > Latrodectus elegans. The sequence goes on along the minus strand of CM057820.1, from coordinate 32,413,774 downwards.
AATTAAAAATAAAAAATATATTAAAAAATTAAAACTGCAAATGTTTCAGTTGAGAAATAAAAGTTTTTGAAAGTTTGATCATGTATGTATGTGTAGATAAAATGTCAAAATTTTTCTAGTAAATATAAAATAAAAAAATTATGGCTTATTCAAAAGATATTTCGTTAAGAAATCCCATCTTTTGACAGGAAAATACAACGTTTGGGTTCACAACTCTGTCACATACCAGAAATTTCATAAAAAAGCGAAGAAAAAAATTACTTTCTCTTTAATGAAGTAAAGAAAAAAATAATAATACGATGCAACGTTACATTATAATTAATAATAAAATGATAAAAGATAAATTTAACTATAAAAGTGGTTAGAAGGATTTTACTGAAGTCAATCAGTTTTTATTTCAGATGGAAATAGTTAATTTTCTTACAATATTGTAGACAGAAGAAAGACAAGTACCTCTATTTTGAATTTGATTTATGTTTGAATAACAAATTTGATGAGATAAGGGATTTAAATCTTAATTATTCATTAAAAAACGTTGAATAATCGGAATATCATTTATTTCAAAACCATTCAGATTATTCCATTCAAAATATGAACGTGATGTTTCATTTGAAAATGTAACCTGAATGATGATCGTATTTAAACTAAAATAAATTCCGACATAATTCCATCTAATAAACATCAAATAACATGTTTTTCCCAATTATATGTTTTTCTATAAATTTATATTAAGGCCACAGGAAGCAATTAAATTTAAAAAGTTGTTTTTAACCTAATTTTAATTTTTGAAAGAAACGAAACATAGTTTGTTTTTCGAATTATTTAATATTTAATGCAATATATAATTGCTTAAATTGTAAGAAAAATGTGCTTTCGTGAAATTTAAGATGGCCATGAATTAAATTTTTTCTCTTTTATTTAATATAATATAATTTTATATAAGTTGTTTTATACTATTTTAATACTCATAACCTATGCTTTTGATTGTATGTAACACTACTTTATAATTGTTTAAAATGGTTAAAAAACAATAGAACATTTTAAAGTTTATTTTGGTAAAGCTGTCATGTAATTATTTTGGTGTATTTTTATAAAATTTTAGCAATTAAAAAATGTATCTAAGCTGACTTAATCATTGCGTATAATTTAGAATAACCAAAATAGATAAATGTTTATTTTTGTGACGTGACGTAATAAAAAATGAAGGTTATTAGAAAAACAGTAAATGCAAAGAAAAAAAAATAGCACAGGTGCCGTATTGCCACATGATTCGAAATTCTAAATTTTTTTGGCGATGAAGAAATGTTGCCAAGATGACATATCGTGAAATGCGCCATGAGTAAATACTAGGGTTACCAAAATAGTATTTTCCGCATTAGTCTTATAGGTCTCCATATGTATGACGTAATAAAATTGAGTTTCCAAATACATAAGAAAATCCGCTAAAAATTAGCCAATCTCAGAATTTGGCATCATGGATTATACGGCACCTGTGCTAAAGAATCACCAAACTAAAAAATGCTCTAAGAGGAGCTGTTCAGTCTTAATGATAAAAAAATACTTAGAAAAATATTGGGTTCGGGGCAGAATTGGGTACCCTTGATTTGGCAAACAACTTGATGATAAAAGTTAATTTACCTTAGTTAACTTTTATGTAACTTTTTCTTGTTTGTCACATCATGGCGACAAGTTTGGCGTCAAAAAATCAGCAAAACACCAAGAGGTACCCCATTGTAATAAAATATTTAATATAAAAATTTAAGTAAAATTGTCATACATACTTACCCAAATCGAAAAATCACATTAATTTGTACAGTATGTTGGGGAAATTATGTTTTTTATTTTTAAAATTGTTTTTTGAATAGTTTATCGAAAAATTAAAAAAATTAAAGGTTTTATGCGTTTTTAAGTTAATAAGTAATTCGAACAATATTGTTATTGAGATAAAAATATTATTTCGTTACAGTGTATTGTTTTATTTCTTTAAGAAAAAAGATTGAAATAAGAAATCTTCAACAGAGGTATTTTTGTTTGTTAAGACGATTCTGCAATTATATCCTTAAATTATTTGTTTTCTTAAAGATTCTGATATCCAAAGAGTAATTGAAAACACAATTTATTATTTTTTTATTTTATCTATTAGTACAGAAATAAAAACCAAATGTAGAATTAATGTGATACTCAAATAATTTAATTTCCAATGCAGAACTTTACATAAATTTCTTTTATTAACAACAAAACTAACACGAAATGAATAAAATTTAGGATGTATGATACTTAAAATGAAATTAATGATCATGTGATTTAATAGTAGTGAAAACAGCTAAATTACAAATGCATAATAATAATAATAATAATAATAATAATAATAATATATATATATATATATATATATATATATATATATATATATATATATATATATATATATATATATATATATATATATATATATATATATATATATATATATATATATATATATATATATATATATATATATATATATATATATATAAGTTCTATTTTGTGCCTTTGGATCTTTGGATGTGAATATTAATTGCTCATACGCATTAATATTTGCTTAGGTTTTTCTTTTTCAATTGTTATTTGTGAATATGACTTAGAAATAGAAAGGCACAATGTTGAGAAAAAATTTTTTAAAAATAAAAACAGTCTTATTTGACTAAGTTTGATATATGTGTTGGCCACGATTTCAGCATTAGTTTTTTAAAAGAGTATTATGATGTAGTATTTTTGGCAGTTAAGTAAGTAATTTATATTTTTGACAGCCCTACATTTGCTAATATCGCGCTTAGCCAAATTAAATAGTTTAATTTTAAATTATATTGCTTAGACTAAATCTCAATTAATTTAAAACCAGATCAGCAGAGGTTAATCTTTATTCACTGATATAAAAGTTTGGAAAGAAATATTATTCACTGATATAAAAGTTCTAAAAGACAAGAAGTTGAAGAAGTGTTGAATATTTTATTTTAAAACACAAATGAAAAGTGTCTCAATTCTTTTTCTGAGTAAGCATTTAATTTAAGAAGTGCATCAATTAATACTGTTCCCAGGTGAGTAAATCCTTCAATAAGAACATAAAATCTTTCATTGCCCTTCTTTTACAATATTCCTGTAGTATTGTTTTCTGGGCATTTACATATATATGTAATATATATAAAGAAATTAATTTAGTGTTCAACAAGAAATCTTTTGACTATGTAGCAACAAGCTATTTATCATATTAATAATTATTTCTTGATCTTGAATAAAAATAATATGGAACAAATATCATATAATATTGTATAAGGCACGTGTTTTGCATCTCTTTTGGAGAAGTTGTGTTTGAGAAAAGAAAGTTAAATGATTAGAATATTCTTCTACGAATTGAGTTTTTCTCTATTTTGTGTATAATCTTTAAAAATAAATTCTCATTTAAAATTTCTTAGATGTCATGAATTTAAATATTTATTTATTTACTTTCTTTTAATGTTTATTATGTTCTAGGCATTACTAGAATGTAATTTTTTATTTTTGGTCCAACTATTAATAAAATCTCATTATTTGTCTCAACATTTTGTTGTTCAATATGATCAACAGAGGGCGCCACTGCATTATAAATGTATAATGTTTTCCTACTTTTCTATATTTGACAATTTTTACTTTTCAAAATAAGTATAGACATTTAAATTGATAATGTGACATTCTTTTTAAGTATCATCCTTTAACTATTCATTTATATTTGGCCTTGAAAATAAGAAATAGCATTTTGCATTATTTGTAAAGGTGTGAAATTCGTTTACTAGCCAAGACATTTTACTTCTTTTTTACATTATGATTTGAAGCCAAAATTATCGATCGAATTTATCACAATTTATGAATTAAAAAATTCATTTAAATGTTAAAAATTGTACGAGAGGAAGATCAAGTCAACAACAAAATCGGCAGCGTTTAAGTAGAACATTTAAATTGAACGTTTAAATAGAGCGGCAGATAAACATTTTGTGGAGTCGATAATACCTCCATAGCCGTTTCGGAATCCACTTTTAAAGGTAGAAAAAGCAGGAATGAGATTTTATGAGTCACAAGTGTCCATAAAATGGTAAGTTAATTAATTGTCGGTATCTATGAAAAAGGAATTATTATTTATATTATTATTTTGAATAAATCATTCTTGCAGTTCTTACTTGTCTACTCTGCGGCTCTGCAGAAGAAATGGACAGGGACCGTCTGCCCCTTTGTAGGGCTCTTTGCTGCTCAACGATGGAAGTGAGATATCGAGATTCAAAATCGCTCCTTAGGCAAATGACTTCGGTCTATTTTCTTTAATTTACTTTTTTGTAACCTTTAGTTCTTTGTATTTTGCCTTCCATTAAAAATAAAATTTTTTTAAAAAAACAAAAAATTTTATCTAGGAGATCATGTTTATATTTTCCAAATTTATTGACAGTTTTTTTCACTATGAAACAAGTTAAGGACTTTCTTCTAATTCGAACACATTTACAGATCATCAATTGATATCATATGAGGAAAGTAACAAATTAATTAATTCCAATCTAAAAGGAACTTTTATTTTTAACTATAGTTTAGGATACAAATCAATTATATAATATATATGTGTTGCTCTAACGCAATCATTTGTGTACAACTGAACATTTGTGTATAAATAGTAGTCAAATGTTTTCCCAGTTTTTTACTGTTATATTTATTAAAGTTTACAAACTTAGTGTTTGAGATTTGGAACATATCTGAACTTTAATATTGTCATATAAAAAAAAAATCTGTGCTTAAAATTGCTAATTATTTGCTAGTAATAAAGAAGCAGGAAAATGCTCTTGATATTATTCCTCATTAAAATGAAGCTATTCATCATTGGAAATGTTGGCGAGAAGTTAAATAGAGTAACTAGATTTAAATAAGCATGTTGGATTTCATATATAGTTAATTTAGTTGTTTATTAATGATTTATAAAACAAATCAGTAATTTTGTTGGGCTACATGAAAAGAATATTAAATTCCATCCATTATTATGGACCTTTTAAAATTTGAACATGATGTTAGTTCCAATAATTTAAGATTTGTTGAGATTTATATCATTATTTTGCTTTGCTGAATGTTATAAATTAAATAGTGGCTGCTGATACTAATTGATTAATTTGAAGTTACTTAAAATTTTGATGACGTGTTTCTTATAATAAATTTATGTAAATTGGTCTAGTTTGCGTCGATATAATAAACTTCTTTATCAGTGTTACAACCTTTAAATCCTGTTTTTTCTAACTATCAGAACATGTCTCCTATGAGCATTTGCCATTTCCTCTTTTTCAACATCTTGAGATATCTGTTTTCAATCTTTTAGGTGGTATTTCTGAGGATTTTTTTCAATAATTTGGAAAAAGTAAAGTTTTAACTTGGTTGGATAGTATTTATAATAGTATATAAATCAGTTCAAGTTTCCTGGATATGGCTTTTGTGTTTGTTACATTATAGTTTAAAATGAGCTAGATAATTGATATAACTTCTGATTTTCACTATAATTTTTACTAATTTCATTTTGATTAATTTATGTGAGATGCAAAGTGCTTCTAAAAGTTCTGCTTAAGTTAAAGGATTATGTCATATATATATATATATATATATATATATATATATATATATATATATATATATATATATATATATATATATATATGCAGATTACATCATTTCATAATTTTAAATATGTATACACAGATTACATAATCAGGGATGAATAAAGATTGTTTTTTCACTATAATTATTATCAACTATTATACAGAATATGTTGATGGTTGATAATGACACACTTATATGAGATGGTAAATAATAATGTTGATGTGTGATATTTTAAATGTTTCGTCAAATAAGAGTTTTTATAAATTTTAAATTACATTGTATTTTACACTTATCCTAGAAAAAACAAACTTTTCATCTATGTATTTGAAATTTTTTAAAGTGAGCTGAAGTTCACAAGTCATCCTTCTGACAGCATATCTATGACCGACATTCGTTGATTTAAAATGCATTTAAAATGCTCAAAACTTGCTATTTTAAAATCAGAAATTAGTTTTAAGAAGCCAGAAAGGTGGTAGGATATTGTTTCCAATACCTCGCTACTAGGATTTTCACTTTTTAGCATTACAAGGGCTTAAGTTTTGACAGATTTATATCATTGGGCATCAAGTTGGTTTTCCATTATGAAAGAAGTAGTATAAACACATGGAAAAACTATTATTTTCAAACCTTTATTTAAGATATTTAGTGTCATTTGCTTGTTTTAAATATAGTATTAGTGTTGTTACAGTAAAATATGTAGATTCAATTTTATACACTATTTATTACAACAATTTTTGTTGTATCCACTTCAGTTGTCGTGTTCAACAACTATATACATAAAAATCAGTCAGTATTTATTAAACGATATTTTTATATTTGTAAATATTAGATATTTTCTACCATAGAAATAATACCGAATTTTATTTCACAAGGTAACTGGTATAAACATATTCTGATGGGGTCTTCTTATTGTGCAGATTTCTAAATGCATCTGCACAATTTTTAAAATCCTTTTTAAACAAATTGTTTATAGTTACTTCAAGTTTTTGAATTGGAAATATACAATTCACAAAATTACAGATTTCTCAATTGTCCTAAAATTTTTGTATTATGTATAAATTTTAATCTTATGTGTAAAAATTCAAGCTGAACTAACTCTTAAAAAATATTGGTTTTTATAGCAAGATTGTTGAAAAATAATATACCTATTTTCTTATATCAAACTGGCATTAATGTTTTCAGAGCTAGGAATTTAACCAAAAATCTTCTTTTGAAAAGAATAACACATTTCAGCCTTTTTATGAAAAGCAAGATGCATTGAATTAAAAAATAATTTTAATCTACAGCAAGATTACGTGAGTGCAAAATGTTAAAAAATCTAGAGTATTTTTTTTTTCAGAATTCATTTTTGCTTGACACTTTCATAAATTCTTTTCATAATATAATAAAGTTATTTCAATTTCTAGTTCTTAAATCTGAAAAATGGAAATATTTTCAGTATGACACAGATTACCAGTAATTTTTTAATTCCCTCACATTTTCTGTCTTATCATTTAGAAATGATAAACAATAATTTAAAGAGATTTTGATTCTACATTACTGTTTTGAAATCATTTGTAATGTTGTAAAAAATTGTTTTTAAAAACTCAATGAATAATTCAACTACAGATATATTGTAATTGTGTAAATTAATGTATCAGATCCATGAAAAAGAATTAAAAATAGTTTTATTTAAAGTCTGCATTATATATTGTACTTAAAAATTGTTAATTAATCTTAAAATATAAAAGAAAATTATTTTAAATATTTTTATACTACAATAAAAGAAAAAGTATTTTTATTCATCATTACATTTGTGAATAAAATTTTTTTTATATAAATTTATTACTTTTTGTTTTAAGTATTAAATAGATTTTGCAAATTTAAGTAGCTACAAACGTGACTTTTTAGAAAATTGTTAATAATTTATACATTGAGTTTGTCAATTTAAATAATTATAAGTTACTATTAAGAAAATTCTAATAATGCTAGAATATATTGATGATAATTTCCCTCTGCAAATAAAGATATTTATAATTAGATTGGAAAAACATTTTCAGTTTCAATGCAACTCAAAATGACATGCAAATTGTAATATTGTTTTAACGCTAGCTTATTTAATAGGATTTTTGTCCCATTAATTCCTAAAAGATAGGATTTAAATGATGATTTCCTGGAAGAGCTCTTTTTGTTCACAACTTACAGGTCACCTCACCACATACTTTCATTTACATATTGGTTAAATTTGTGCACCATTTACACATGTTCAGGTGAGAAGTAATACATGAAACAGTATCTTTTTGTATCATTGATAAATTAAAAAATTGTCTATTAGAAGTGAAAATAAAAGGAAAAGCAATTTGCTTGGCATTATTTATTTTCAAATCATCAATTTTTAGTTTATTACGAAGACTAAAAAAATCAAGTACTACCTTACTTTTTTCAAATAATTTGTTTTTAAGAAATATATATATATTTTCGAATGGCAGATTGTAGACAATTACACAATTGCAACATAGTCTATTAATCTATTGTTCCCTGATACCCAAGGAACCGGCCAGAAACAGTGACCTCTTAGCCGCCGAGGCGTTGCCCCGGGTGCACCACAGGGGGTGGTCACCATCGCACCGTCACACATGCTATAGGGACCCGTTTATAGGATAGGGATCATTCATACTTCATTCACACACACAAGGAAAGGACACAGACAGGATAAAGAAAGTACATCCATGCCTGAACCGGGATTCGAACCCAAGACCTTTCTATCCGTACGCTTACAGGCACGCTGACCACTATACCGGCACGCTGACCAGTTGACCGGCGTTTTTAAGAAATATAATATATTAAAATTAACGTGAAATCATTTTTTTTGAAAAATAAGAAATTTCGAATACATAAGAAACAAATCTATATAAAGAAAGATCGTAAAAAATAATAAATCGCTTACAATTTAAAAGAACTGAAAATGGAAAAATAGAAATGAAGAAAAGAATCACTATTTATTACAGTGAAACAATATTATTTTTGATCAAATTACAGTTTTCAGTCTATTTTCATAGTTTCATCAAATATATATTTGTGAGAAACATTGACTTCCCAACAATCTTAGCAACATATCTCGCAACAAAATTAATAATATAAAAATATCCCCTAGGGATAAAATTTTTCAACACTATATTTTATACTTTTCAGTTTTTATGAGTGCTTTTTGTAGAAAATAAAATTTTACTTCGCTTAAAAATTATTTAAAGATACAAAATTTTACTTCACTTCGCTTTATGTATATGCGAAAAAAGAATCTCTAAATCGAAATATGATCGGCTGAGTTTATTCCCTCAAAATTCCCAATATTCCCAAAAATTCGCGGTTTTTTCCCAAAATCCCCGTGTAAATTCCCAAGCTTCAAAATTCCCGGGAATTTTACACCTCTACTGTTAGCACGTTATAATATGTTTGAAGTCTCGCTTAGATTTGGTGGAAAATCTTATCTCTTTGAAATAGCAATTCATTTTTTAGCTAATACAAGACTTTTTCGCAAACCAAATTTGTTTAAATGCTTCTGAAATTGCTTTATCGTGGCCTAGTGTTACGCTTGCGCTTGTAGATGAGGAAAGTTGTGGCTCTGAGTCGCTGTTGCCTTGTGGCAAAACCAAACTTTGTGCTGAATGTTACAGGTTTGTTACCAACCTTTGTTGAACAATCACAGATGGATATTTTGCTATTGAGACCCCTGCATTTACTTTTGTAAGGATAGGTACTTGAAATTTTTAAAAATTTCTTTATTGAAATGCTTGAATAAGACCTACTGCCCTCCAGAAAGGCGAGTATTCAGAGAAATCTTCATAAAATCTTACAACAGGCTTAACTCTGTGGCTGTTCACTATGCCATGTCAGGGGTTGCAGTAGCCTGGTTAGTGAGATCGTGGTTCTCACTTTTGGAGGGTAGTGAATTCAAATCCCGGCTTAACTGAAGATTCTTCGTGTTCGCAAAAGATGGAAGAGCACATTAAATAGGTCTTTTTAAGAATGTCCTCCAAACTAAATGGTACCTCTGGGATAACATGTCAAATAACAGAGAAATCTTCTGCTTAATCCCTGCTTTTAATTTACGAAGACTTCCACCGACTGTTTCCACGAACTGCTTGACCCAAATTCAGGATTAAGTACAGGAAAGTTTATTGTTGCAGGTGCAATAACAACAACATGCCAATTGTGCTAAACGTGCTACTTATTGTTGTTGCACTAGCAACAACAACTATGTGGTTTCAATAGTGCTTCAGAAATCCTGTTACTAGGATTGCATTTTTCAATATAGAAAGTTTTGAAAATCGCTTCCAACCAATGCTGAACAAGGGATAAAATTGCACTTGACTTCCTTCAAAATTAAAGGTGATTGACAGCGTAACTCTTGGAATTTCTAATACATTTGTATTTTTTAATTAAAAAAAAAAAGTAATATCATTCATTATTCATGAATTTGTAGCAACTTAATTTTTATAATTGGTTGATAATTTCCTCTGTTTTTAAATAAATGCAAAACTTTTTTTTTTGCTTTTTTAAAAATTTCAATCAAGTTTAATAATTTGAATGAAGTCAAAATATATATGTTTTAATCTTGCATTTCTATTAAATTTACATGTTAAATTATGTCTTTAAAGTAATAAAATATAAAAAATAATAATATGAAAAATAATGAGACCTAATAGTAATCGCCAATTAAAATACAAATTGTAAATTTAATAAAAGTACACAAATTATAAAAATAATTAAAGTATAAACACAATTTCTTTATGAGCTCACAGTCGCATATATGACCTTGGTGTTTCTTTTTTTATACAGAAAAAGTGAAAAGAAGGGAGAATAGACATTGAGCCGTTACATCAATAATTTAATATACACCAACCGATATTCCTATATCCGAGTTATCCAATACAAAAGTTCCGTTCACGACTCGGAGAAAAAGGACTGCTGAGTGGGGAAGTTGTTGCCAGCTGTTACTTCTGGAACTTTTCAAGCTTATTGCGACAGTAAAAGTAGGGAAGTTCTCTGCGGGTGGCAGAGGTTTTGTATCTTTTTTTTCTCTTTCTGGGAATTTTTTTCCTCTTTTTTGCATGCCCTGAAGCCTATAGTTTCAGAGAAATGTTTATGCTGAAATGTCTAAGCACATACATTAAACTGGTATTGAATTTTGTCAGGTTTTTGCTAACTTCAACATACATGGATTTTAAATTCTTTTTGGGGAAGATTTTTGTTTCTCTTATCACAGCAATAAATTGAAACACAAGATGTATGGAGGGAAGAAAATGTATAAATAAGAATATTTGAATGAGAAATCTTATAGATGGATGGGTTGCAGATTCTTGAAATTCATCGTTAGATATTTTTATTTGAAGATGGTATAGCTCTTAATCAATTTAAAAATGTTAACTTTATATACACTATTATTTTATAGTTATACATTAAATGTTTGGGGCAATATAAATTTTAATTTAGCTTGAAAATCATTTGAATAATTTGTTAAATTTATTTCTTTATTAAATCTACCAGTATAAAAATATATCAATTTTAGCATATTTAATTGTTTTTCAATTAGTAACTTTTTTTTATAAGACATATATTTAGCATTACTAATATATTTTAATATAATAATTCATATTTAATGATAAATAATCACACACACACACACACACACACACACACACACACACACACACACACACACACACACACACACACACACACATTTAATTTAGTAATAATTAACAAGGAATTAATAAAGGAAATAATCTAGGGAATTTTGATATCGGTTATCACACTATCAATCTAACAGAAGAATTGATTGTATTATATAAGTAGTGAAATGTAAAAAAAAAAATTATTTTAATTAAAATAGTTCTGCAGAGTCTATTTATTTAAATTCTATTTCATAAACTTGTTAAAAAAATTGTGGAAACTGATGACAGTAAAGCAAAAAATGGTAATTCAGATGTTACCTATAAAGTAAAATAAAACTTTTTGCATTCTTCTTTTTCCGCATAATTGTCAGGGTATGTACTACCAAAGCTTTATTAAAAATTTTTAGAAAGTATTTATGTATTTCTCTCATTTGTATCCTTTTTTTAAGAATATTTATTCCAAATGTCCAGATGTTTGACTTAGAAGTTTTACCATTCATGTTTCGAAACGTTTTTTGATAGAAGCTAAGAATACGATAATCGATACAATAAAAAAAATGACCAATCTAAAGAAATCGGTTACAATATTCCATGAAACTTACAGGTTAAATTACATTATCGTAAAATGCAGTTGATTATGAAAAAATTCGTGAAAAAAAACTGGAAGCATGAAAATACTTTTGAATAAAATATGGGACTTTTTTTTTTACCAGAGATCTGAATGAATTTGAAAATGCACTAGTAGAAGTATTTCTCTTTCCATGAAATTCACAATGGTTAGTGGCAGCAAAACTCTTTTCTGTAATAATGTCAATTTATCTGAGTGTGCTTCTTCTTGAACAGGGGCACAGATGTCGTATAATCCATGCGCCAAATTCTGAGATTGTCGATTTTTTGGCGGATTTTCTGATGTATCTGGTGATCTTGTTTTTGTTACGTCATACATATGGAGACCAATAAAAATTATGCAGAAAATTCTATTTTGGTAACCCTAGTATTTATACGTCATCGTGAACGTCACGATACGTCATCTTGGCAACATTTCTACATCGCCAAAAAAAATTCAGAATTTGTAATCATGGATTAAGCGGCACCTGTGTCTGAACAGTTTAGTTTATTACTGCCAAGGTTAATTTATTATGCTAAAAAAACATTTCTTGAAGGAAATATGTTTACATAGCTGCCTGACTGACTAAAATATTCAATTAAGAATCAATGAACTGGTTTTATGAATCAACAAAAGGATTTGTATAGTAACTAGTCACACCACAGAAGTCTTTTGATACCGTAGGTAGAAGAAAGCAATTTACGTGAAGAGTTTACAGATGCATTTTCTGTATATGTATAAGCTATTTTGTGATGAGCTGTTTAGAGGAGGATTTATCGGACACTATCACACAGGGACACTATCACATTCTTTAGTACAGTGATTAATCAAGTCACACATATATTACCTGAAAGATTTAACGTTAAATTTCATTTAACTTGGAACTTTATATTCACCTTAATCAAAAGCATTCTTGAAGTTTTGACTCCACTTTTGATCTTGAAGTTTTGACTCCACTTTTGATCTTGAAGTTTTGACCAAACATACTATATTTCTTGCTTATGCAATTACTTTATAATATTATCGATAGATTGCTAATGCTTTCCCAAATTTTTATATACAGTCTTAATAGTATTTTATATTATCAAAGGGGTTTGCAACCCATTTAGCTTATCGAGGACATCCTAAACAGCATAGGAAATTGATATGAATAATTTGGAATGGTCCTATTAACTATTGAGTTATTTTTTGTGTATATTTTTGTATACATTAAATTAAAAAAAGTATTATCTTGCTATTAATATCACAAAATAAAATTATATATTACATTTTTCTTGTAATTTCAAGTTGTGTGTAATATAACAAAATTGCTCATTAAGTACTGTCAAACTTGTCATCATATTGTTTTTAGTTAGCATCATTTTTTGCTTGTTCAAGTTTTGGTGACCAAATAAAGTATATTTAAAATTAATAGCAAATTTTATTATTGTGAAAGATGATCAGAAATGTATGCTTAATTAATAAGGATATTAATTGAAAACAGTTGCATAAATATTTGGATTTTATATATTTTGATTCAAGTTTCATACATGTAATAGTATTTGTCATATCAGAGTTGGCCAATGTCTGCATTGCATTGTGACAGAATCCATTTTCTTGAATATAAGCCTCACAGATAATTGTTCTGACATTATTATGGGTGCCACTAGAGTTTGGTTAAGGCAAGGGTATACGAGACAGTTGCTCTGGGCCCCCACATTGGAAGGGGCCCCATGTCGAATTAAACATTTATTTTAAGTTGATAATCAAATATAATCACTTGAAAATCGTTTGCTAATCAAAAAGAAATCTTTTGCTAAATAGAATAGATAATTTGTTACAAAAAAAAGGGGCCACCAAAGAAGTTTTTAGTCCGGGCCCCAATTAGCTAAGTAGGGCCATGGATGTCACAATCAGTTATAGGATGCTGAGGCTTTCCTTTAGGGACAGGAAAAACCATTTGTCGAAATAGATTTTATTAAGGAAGATCTTAAATAAAATGCTTTGAAGAAGTCTAAGAAAAAGGCGTAACATGCTAATCATAGCTATCATTTAAAGCCATAGTTATGATTGTCAATGATTTCATCAATCCAAAGGTCAAGATCTAATTAGCTCGGTGCAAAAGTTAACCACTGAGCGACAAAACAAGTAAACCAACCAATTTAATAGACAGCTTTTAAAAATTTACTTGATCATTGTTTAACCCTTCAAATATTTGATATCTTTTATATACAAATTTTAATTTAGATTTCAAACATTCAGTGAATTTCAAAAAGGCCTTTATAAATTTCCGTTCAGAGGGTGACATGTTATGATAATTATAGTTGGTGATTTAAAACTCCTATTTATGGTTAAATGTTCCAGAATTAATTTTTTAAAAATTTACAGAATATAAGCTAGAACTGATAAATTCTTTTATATTCTACAGAATTTTTACTGTTCTTGATCTTTTATACTTCTTTGACACTTGCGGTAGAAATAAAACATAAACCAAAACTCACCTGGCGTTTCATCAATTAAGCAAATTCTTATTTAGGCGTAGATTAGATGAAATCGTGATGGATAATTGCATGTAGAAATTGAAACAAATAGCGATATTTACATAAGAAAAGAAAACCAAAATCTTAAATTTTAGACACTAGAAAAGGGAAGGAAGTAATTGAATTTTCCCTTTTTTTTCCCTAGCGTGTGACTCCCTAATCTATGGAAATGGAATATTCAAATTATGTGGAGGGAAAAATCTACGCCTCACTGGCTTAGAGGTTTCCAACTGGTTAATCCTTTCTTTCAAGAAATAGGGAAAAGTTTGCTTTTTACTTTATTTGTATCTAGATTTGGTTGGAAAGAATATTTGTTTTGTGGATGTGGTAAGTCTTGCATTATGCGGCTTAAAATAACAGAAAAATAATGGTATAATGAAAAATTGATACCCACTTTTGAGTCCATCAGCCAATTATTATTCGCCAAAGTCTTGTAATTGGAATTATTTTCCAGCTGAGAGATTAAAGGAAAAAATGAAGATATTTTAATGCATGTACACACTTTAGAAAATGTTTTCTCTAATTTCCCTAGAGAATAATAATTTATTTAACTTATGTGTTTAGTCTTATTGCAAATATATAAATTGAAAAATATTGCAATATTCGTTATTTAAATCACAAATATTTCGTTGGCGAATAAGGTCAGTTCTTAAAGCTAGTCAAAAATGATATTGAATAATTTAAACACGTAAAAATTTACATTTAAGGCTTGAAATTTGGAGTTTTAGAAATTATAGAATGTATGTATTTCTAACATGATAATTTGAGTTATGAATGTTTCAAACTAATAAATCTAAAATTTTTTATATTAAAAATATTCAAAGTTCTGCTGAATCTTGTCAAAAGCTAAATGTTCACTTTTTAAAATGCTAATCTTTATGTGCAGAAATGGATGCTTATAGTGGATAGAAACTGACTTTAAACTTTGATTTTAAGTATAATTACTTACAGTCTTATGTATAGAAAATAACTACGTTCAACGATAACATGACTTCGAGGTCCACTTTGAACTCTGATTAATTAGTTCTCGTGTGTAGAGAATGACCATTCAGAGATAAATTGACTTCGGAATTCATTTTGAATTCTGGTATCAAGTCTAATTAGACTTCGTAAGTAGAAAATGACCGTTAAGCAATAATTTAATTTCAGAATCCTCTTTAAATTCTGGTTTCAAGTCTAATTAATTAGTTCTCGTGTGCAGAATATGACGATTCAGTGATAACCTGACTTCGAAATCAACTTTTAACTCTAATTCAAACATATTTGTCTTTGGATGTAGAATATGACCTTTCAGCGATAACGTGACTTCGGAATTCACTTTACTGTAGTTTCAAGTCTAATTAATTAGTCCTCGTGTGTAAATTATGACCTTTCAGCGATAACATAACTTCGGAATACACTTTAAACTCTAGTTCAAGTCTTGTTAATTAGTCATTGTGTGTAGGAAATGACAGTTCAGAGATAAACTGACTTCGAAGTCCACTATGAACTCTGGTTTCAAGTCTAATTAATTAGTTCTCGTGTGCAGAATGTGACCATTCAGTGATAACCTGACTTCTGAATCCACTTTGAATTCTAGATTCAAACATATTAATTAGTCCACGTGTTTAGAATATGACCATTCAGCGGTAACCTGGTTTTGATGTGTTTTAAGCTCTGATTTCAAAAATATTTAAGTAATCCTCGGGTGAAGAATATGACCTTTCAGCGATAACGTGACTTCGGAATTCACTTTAAACTCTAGCTTTAAGTCTAATTAATTAGTCCTCTTGCGTAGAATATGACCATTCAGCGATAACTTCGAAAAATATTTTGAACTCTGGTTTCAATTCTAATTAGACTTCGTAAGTAGGAAATGACCATTAAGCGATAATTTAAATTCGGAATTGACAATTCAAGGATAAACTGACTTCGAAGTCCACTTTGAACTCTGGTTTTAAGTCTAATTAATTAGTTCTCCTATGCAGAATATGACCGTTCAGTGATAAGCTAACCTCGGAACCCATTTTTCAGCTCTAGTTTCAAACATATTATTTAGTCCTCGTGTGAAGAATGTGACCTTTCAGCGATAACCTGAGTTATGGACGAAAAGGACCTCTATCTGAGAGTTAAAGAGCAACGGAGAAGAAATACAGCCTGAATTACTAGAGTGCTGGTTAAGATAAGACCTGGTATGAGAAAGTATCATATTCAGCCAACTAATATACCTTTATAAGTGCTTCTTTATGCGTGAATTGCATTCTTTTTACTATCTTAAATTCTATCTTCTTGATGAAATGAATTCTTCATTTCTTTGTAGATGATCTGGTATAATGCTCTAACATTATTTTTGTCTATCAGGATCATGAATATCCTTCGTGATTCTGTTAAACATGAACGTTTGAACAATTAAGAGTTTAATACTGAAATATATTAATGTGAGGAAAATGAGTTTGTCCATAAGAATACTTTAAAATTTTTTAAGAAATTATAATTAATATAAAGTTGTATAAGATATTAAAAAAATCAATTAATAATAAACCATTAAGCATATTTACTGCACAAGAAATTGCCATTACTAAGTATTTATATGCTATGATAATTGATTCTGATGTTAAGCTTATCACTTTAATATGAATTTTAATTTTACTAAATTGTTATAAAAAATAAAAACATTATTAATGATAAAATATTAGCTTTATTAATGTAAGGAAAAAAATTATTTTTACAGAAATAGTTGTTATAGAAATACATGAAACATGTGTGGAAATTTAACTCTTGAATTGTATTATGAATTATGCATATATGTGTGCATTCACTAGATAATTAATTAAATTTATCTCAATAATTCAATCTTTAAAAGAAATTTTTTTGGACTATTTCTTGTAATTATTACATACAAATATGACATAAAGTTTAAAGGAAAAAAAAAAAAAAAAAAGATATTTCAGAATTTTTTTTTAAAAATATTATAGGCCATCGATAGATGGCACTAGAAGTAGTACAGATGAGTATTTGAATTACAGAAGGTATGTGGTAAGATTCGCTGAGAAATATTTGCTGTTTCGATATTTAACCAACAAGTTCGTTCTGTGTGTTACATGTCCGTATTATATCATATAACGATTTAAAAAATACGATGACATTTTTCTCTATTTTTAAGGCAAAGTTCATTTGAAAAATTTCATTAAGTGTATTAGTAAATTTTATCTATTATGGTTATTTGCTGATACATTTAACCTAAATAACCAAACAATTGGTAAACGGTGATTTATATGTTTCTCGGAAGACATATATTCCTCATGCTCTTATATATATATATATATATATATATATATATATATATATATATATATATATATATATATATATATATATATATATATATATATATATATATATATATATATATATACACACACAACAAATGCAATCAATAATTGCAGATATATTTAATGTAATCTAATTCTTAGTTTAGATATACAATTAGGAGAGTTTGAAGTATTCCTAATTCAGATGTCAATGAATGTGATAACCAATATCGCATAGAAATTGAAAGAATTAAAGTAGTATTTAAGAAAAAGAGTTCCTTTTCTACTTTTTAAGTCAATAAAATTTTTAACTGTTGCGTTACTATGGTGATTTTCAGAATTAAACTTAAAAAAAAAAAAAAAAAAAAAAAACCTGAAAATTTTAAGTATATTTAAAACAACAATAAATTTGTCACAGACATGAAGTTCTAGATTTTTTACTTGTAATAATGCGTGATTTTATATTCAGACATGCGACAGTGTTTTAGTTTTGAAATTGAAAATTTAATAGAGTGAAATTTCTCTCTCGGATTAGCTGAGGTGGCAAGCGAATGGTTAGTGCTCTTGTCTATGATTCAATAATAAATACACGGTCTTATTTTTTTGGAGGGACACACAAACCAAAAACAGTACTCATTGGCTTAAGCGATTTTATAAAATATTATATTTTGATTCATTATAAGTAATACAAATTTTATTTTAATTTAGAATCGTTAAGTAAAATAATAGCTGTTAACAGAATAAAGATTTCATACTTCATCCTTCAGTGAGTTTAGTTTGAATTCAAGAAGAAAAACACTTCTATCTTTCAAGATTGCTATTTTTGGTGGCTTCTAAGCATTATGCCTCTAAAGAATTCTTTTATTGCGCATTTTATCTTATTAGATCATTTAACAAAACTAGATTAAGTTAAATACTGCAAAACAATTTCTGGCTCATGTTTCCACAAACCGAAGCAGATATGTTCCATCAATTACCAAGTAATTTTCAACCAATAGTGACTAGGTCAGTAACTGAGTTAGCACTCTCCTCTACAGGCCATTCTATAGCAGATAAAAAACATTCTATTCTACTAAACCTTCGTTGTGCATACATAGGTTCTTTCAACATGATGCTCTTTGACTGAATCGACTATCGATCTCTTTACATTTTAGATATAAATGTGGTGCTTTTCTCTGCTCCATTCCGCTGAATTAACAAATAAATAGTTAGTGTTTTAGTTTCCGTTAGTATGGTTCGTGTCTTGGAGTCACACACTGACGTGGGAGAACTTCGTAATCCGCTTTAAACTGTTGGTTATGTTCAATAAAAGGTTTATATGCAAAAAAAAAAAAAAAAAAAAAAAAAAAACGCTTAAACAACATAAACTAAATTCTACAAAGCTATAGTGACCCCACAAAATTACGATAGTAATTCTTAAACTTTGCTGTTGGTGAATTAGTTTGAGTGAATTAAATTAATCTTAAACTTTGCTGTTGGTGAAAAAATGCGCAACTAAGCGACGGTCGCGTAATCTGGTGAGAATATACTTCGTTTTTGTGAAAGAAATGTAAAGTATTTTACATCTGATTTGGATGAAAAATTATCTCGCTGAGTGGGCTTCTTTTCTTTACATTTTCCGCAAAGTTCATCGTCTCCCTACTGGAGTGATGCGAACAGGAGGATGCTAGGCTCAATTATCAACTTCTTCACTTGACATAGGTTTAAAATGACCAAGAAGTTGGGCGTATTTAGCAGTTTTTAGATAGTCAAAAACAGGCTGCTAAAATGCCATTACAAACATTCAAATGTTACTATAAGAAATGTTTTTTTTTAAAATTATAATTCTATAACATAACATTCACTTCGGCCGTAAAATGTTTTACAATACTTTGAAAACTTTTCATATTTATATTTTTATTTAAAAGAATTCAACATTTTTGTTGTAGTATGATGTACTAACTTAAACTTTTAAATAAGAGAAAGCGAAGAGATACAATAATCTCAATGAAACAGGCAGGCAGTAAATTTAATTTATGGCCATAAAAATTTAATGCGTTGCTAATGAACTTCAGTTTGTGTCATTGGCTCACTGCAAGAATGGTAATTATGATAAGGTTAGAGTGAAAAGCAGAAAACTCCACACAAATCTGAATAAGCAAAACTGGAAAAGTTTTCAGAAACTTTCTGTTTCCTGCCTTATCTCTATTGAACTAAATTGAATTAAAATGCTTTGTTGGGATAATATTTTTTCTAAATTTCTATTTAATAGCTCGGAAGTAAAGTTTGGTTTCCTGTCGTGGCAACGACAACAATGAGACGCGATAAGAAAGGGAAATTTGTTTTTAAAACACTTAGAGATTTAAAAAAAGAAATTAGGGATTTTTTCCCCTCTTCAATAAGTATTTTTTTAATAGATTAAAAATATCATTTAAGTTTTTTTTTTTTTTTTTTTTTTTTTTTTTTGTAAAGGGCCATAAAATCTTTTCAATTCAATGAATATATTACATAAAAGAGCTATTGTTTGTTGTATTAATTCTTCACCTTTGAAAAATTAGTTTGAGAAGCAAATAGCAGTTTTTCAAAATTTAAAATGTAAACTAATAGAAGATAAAAAAAATATGTGTGGCTTTCAAACACTGTAATGTAATGCAATTTAAGATATAGATATTTTTTACATTATTTTTTTCTCGAAATTCCGGATGGTTTTTTTTTTGTTTCATTATATTTAATGTTTAACAGATTTTTGTCAAGCAAAATATTCGCACAATTTGAATGTTACGAATTTGGAATGAAGCATATCGATAAATGATAGTTTTGTAATTATTTTATTCAAATGCTGGCTATTTTATATATATATATATATATATATATATATATATATATATATATATATATATATATATATATATATATATATATATATATATATATATATATATATAAATCTTAATTATTTGTTTACAGATGTTGTGCAAATTAATTTATCTTCGAGTAATGCACAATATGGTTCACATTAAGTTAACAGCATTCAAGTGTTTGAGATAAAATAATCTCCTTTTAAAGTATTATTTGTGAATGATTTTTAGTGTGCATACATTTTAATTAATGGGAAATGTTAAGTAATCAGTTGAACTAACTGAGAAGTTAATTTAGATTTCTTTTGCGAAAATAAAAGAAAGAGTATAATAACTATGTGTGTGTGTGTGTGTCAATATAAACCAAAATTCTCTCTTTCTTTCTAATGCAGTGATCATGTATATTTATTGCACTTGACTGTATAAAAAATAACTACAGCTTCCATCTTCAAAATTGTGTTTCAACAGCGTTGATTGATATACTATGTAAAAAAATTCAGCTTTCAACACTTGGTAACAGAATTTAACATTTTTATTAATGTATGTTTTTAGTATGGTTTGTTAGCTTCTTTGTCCCTTTATCATCACTTTCAGCACATCAAGGCTGATTTATCCGAATTTCGTTTGGATTTAAATCCTGAGAAACCATCTTTTCATACCTTAATATAAGTGCACCATAGATCAGAAAGTGTTTTATTGGTTACTAGATATAAGAATATAAACATTAATTAGTATGAATGATCCTTGATTATAGATGTCAGTCAAGGTTGTTTGATGGGTAGAGGAGTAGTTGTCACACATGGAAGGCAGAGAATTCGGTATTATAGATCCATCGAAAGATCATCGTGTTGCACGAAAATAGTTCTTACGAATCCTATGTCTTTCTCCTGGTATGATATAGTGAAAAAGAATGGAACCTCACAAGTAACAACCTCGTGAATTAATTGTGATTCAAAATTTAAATTGATTGTATTTAGTGATTTGATTGGAGTAACCTGATTCTAAAAATAATATCTGTAATCGTCGGAAAACTCTATAGAATATTTATTTCGCGCAATGCAGTTTTTGGAAGATTTGAAAAGCTGTATATTTGTCAAAGGAGACAATACTGATTATCATAGTTGTATAAAAAATGAAAATATGGAAAATCTTTCTTCAAAGCAATGTTCTTTTGAATGGCGACATTTTATGACTTTTTTTTATAAAAATCTCGCATCTGTTCTGACTGATTTAGAACATATCAATGAAAGCATTGACATTAATGAAGTCTAATACAAGAAGTGGACAATTGTCTCCTAGTCCAAGGTAGATCAAAATGTGATGCCAGTTCCTGACGCTATTTAGTAAAAAAAAGGAAATTTCTTGTTCTCGCAGAATATGTGACGCATTTCATTTGTCCACTGGCTAGTCGGGACAGACATTTGTTGGTCTGCCTGTCATAAGGGAGGGATACGGAAATTCCTAGTTTTGGATTTTATACCAGTTGTGAAACGGATGTATTAAACATTTTTCTTTGCTTTGGGCCTTTAGCCTCGAGAATGACTCTAAACATGTGAGTTTTGAAGTGAAAGAGATAGGATGTTCTAGCCCTTCCTTTGCAATAGTGTCGTTTAATTCATTTTTGTAGATATTAAAGTGGGATTCCTTGAAAATATACTTTGTGATGGTGAGAAATTTGCTTTAATTTTCGTAGGATAGATAAACTGATTTTATCTCTTATATAAGCCCTTTAAGCTCAATTTTTGAGATGCTGAATTGGACTACGGTTGTTAGATAGAATCCGAAGGTCTCCTTAGTTACTTTCTTTCATGTCTTTTTTTTAATCTTATGTTGATTAACCCTATTTGCTCTTTAATTCTATTTATGATGTAGTTTGAATGATGACGTATTTATTATGATCTGCAAAATTTAAAATCATGGGAATAAGAAATATATATTCGATGTAATAGACTGTTGCTTTACGCAACAAAAATCAACAGTATTTTATTTTTGATTGTATCAGTTTTGATACTGATTGTAGCTAATATCCGTACCAGCCAGCAGCTTCTGGAAGGTTTTCTGAACATGTACTGCATATTTGCTTTTAGTTAGGTGTATGACATCACAGAGTAGGATCGTAAAGTTGGTAACCTAACAGACGAGCAAGCTGAATATGTCGTACGTTGTTCAATATTGTACCGAGCTTCAGAGTTCGTGTGGATTGAGAGTTGAAGAAAGCAACCACTCAATGAACAAAGACTTTTATTCGTAAAAAAATTCCACTAGGTATACCAGCTGCAACAATCACTATTATACAGCTCCAATTCGTCAGATACAATAAGTAACAGCTTCTAATCACAGGTCTCAAATACCTCAGGCAGAGAACAGCTTCTCTAAACTAGCAGTCACGATTAATCGTCTTCACTTATTCACTGTCTTCACCAAAACTAAACTGACTATGTCGGGCTGCGGTATTTATACCTGACTTGGCAAATAAATCTACTAATTTCGCTAAGGTTTTGGAAGCTTCTAGGCTATCTCGCTAAATATTGGTCCTAGAGCTTAGGTGATGGATTTTCCAGAAGTATCTGTTTCTCGCCAAGTCACCAAAAATCTCACCAAGTCGCCAAAAATGTCGCCAAGTTTTCTCGTTAAAACATCACCAAGTCACCAAATCATTAGAAAACCCGCTTTTAACGTATAGCACGTCTAAATACCGCAATTTTTGCCCAAAAAGTGAGTATTTCCGATCTGTCTGAGATATTTTAAGACATCAGTTAACAACTTATAATAATTATTTATAAATTTGTAACAATATTAACTGCAAACGCGCTTTTAACATTTTCCATCTTGAAATGTGTTATCTTACCTTTAAGAAATTTTCCTTGTCCTTCATGAGGTTGTTTATTGTATATGTGATTTTGAAACATTCATGAAAATGTTTTATGTACTTCAAGTTTCTATTCGGCATGTAAATTTTCCTGTACTCTAGGCATGGGCATGACACATTATGGGTATTTAAATTTTTGATCATAATCTGTAGCAGGTACATTATTGGTTAAAATCTGTTTCATACTGGAAAGTGTTTTGGATAATTTTATCAAAAACCGAATCTAAATTAATGCTCTATAGCATGCAAATTTTAATTGCTCTATAGATAGAAATTGTGCCATTATATGTATTTTGAAATAATTCTATAGAGAAAAATACGATCTGATTACTTAATTAGGCTTTTGTGGAGACTAAAATTAAAGAACTTGATCTTTGATACCAAATATCTTCAAATGCTTTTATCGCCTTAACTCATATTATTTTGGAAAATTCTTTCGTTCAGATATCATTGGTAGCAAATTCTAAGATCATTACATGCTTAGAAGAGGGAAATTTTCACTAAAAAATTGCATGTTTTGAATCATCTGCTTGCACATTATGCAAGGAAAAAGAAATCAATGTTGACTTTGGGAGGTAAATGAAGTTGAGCCCAGCCTGTTTAACTTCATTTATTTTCCTACTGAAATTGAAATATGTCTAAACAAGATTGTCATATACTCATAAGGTGATGGAAATATTGTCTTACCTCTTAGGTTTTCTTTTTACTAATTTACTGACTTTATTTTACAATTGCACAATAAGTATTTTACACTCATGTTAGAAGAGGTGATGTTGTCTTTGAAATGATCTACACTCGTGTCCATAAATTAAGGATAATGCAAGTTCAGGCAAAGAAAGAGACAGAAGCAAAACAAATGTGACTTATTTGTAATGTTTATTAATTAAACAAAAAAGAGCAAAAAAGATACTATATGTTTGGCATCATTAATAAAAATTTGCAATTTTTACTCTCTAGAACAAATTTCAGAAAAGAACATATTTACAAAAACCAATATAACATGGTTAGTATAATGGTTAATATATAATATGCCGCCCAGAAGATGCAATACAGGCCGTACAACACTTAGGCATGCTAAGTATCAAATTATCGATCTGATCTTTGGAAATATTACACCACTCATCAAGCACTGCTCTCTGAAGTCTCGGTAAACAAGTGGGAGGGAGATGACGGGCTGCAATTCGTCGGTGAAGCATGTCCCACACATGCTCTATTGGATTCAAGTCCGGTGAGTATGCTGGCTAGACCATATGGGTGATATCCTCTGATTGAAGGCATTCTTCCACAGTGTTTTAAAACATTAATGAAAAGCTTTTAAAGAGCTTGTGAATTTTACTTTTTTGCAAATATTCCTTAAATACCCCTCTTACACTCTCATCATTGTGACGTATCTGCGGCGCCATGTGGGGGTTTCTTGTAATTTGCATATTATTCTTCAAGATGTATATGACAATTCTAAATGTGAGATTTTTATTTTAGAGTTCAATTTCTGTGTGATTCTGAATTATCCTTAATTTATGGAGATGAGTGTACATCAGTTTTGATTCCGAATTTAATAAATTCTCCATCAATGCGTTCTGTACTATCTAATAAAAAATTCCAGGAGTTATCTTAAAGCACCAAGAAAGGTTTTTGCTGTTTCATTATCAACAGAGACAAATAATCGCTAAAGATTGGTTCATTAATTAGTTTTCATTAGAAAATATAATTTTTAAAATAATTGTTATTTTCAGCATTTAAAGTTCAAAATTTTTGTGTTCCTAGTATTCAATAGTGAAATCGAAATTCTTATTTTTCAATAGTTTTGTCTAGAAAAGTCATCTAAGACATTATCCATTCTTTGTAGCATTTTCCATAATATTTATTTTTAAGTTTAAGGAAGTCATTATTTATAGAGGAAGTTATATTTATTGAGAATAATAATGTATGGCAGAAATGCAGATACACCCCTTTTGTTGCGCCTTACGGAATGTATTTATTGCAATTCACATAATGAGAATGACATTAATTATTTAAACTTTAATAGCACCATACTGTAGTAGATTCCTGTTAGTTTGCATAATTTTCTAGATGCTATAGTTAGCATATATTGATATGATATGATATGATATGATATGATATATATATATATATATATATATATATATATATATATAGTAGTATATATATATATATATATAGGTAGATACTACTACTTTTCGAAAATCATTTTTGAATGAAATAATAATATTATATAATATTTTTATAAATCAACTGTATGTAATTACACATTATATTGTAATTTAAAGTTTTTTTCCCTTGTTCGAGCACAAAAAACTTATTTTATCAAAGCAAATATATTAATGATATTGTTTATGTTGCCTTTATATATATTTTAATGAAGTGAATAAAAAAACACTTATTTCTTTAATAAAAGCTTTTTTTTTTTATAAAACAAGCAGCTTATAAAAACTTAAAAAAAAAAGTTAATATTTTACTAGTAAACAAAAATTAACTTTTTAAATGATGTCATTATTTAAAAGTTTTCCTTCTTTATAAAATAAAATAAAAACATGAGAAATAAATTTTGTTAAAAGAATCATACTAAATAGAATATTTTTATCTGTCAAATTTTAAAATTATTCCATTTTTGTTTCAATATTTCTTTGCAGAAAAACGACTTTTGAATACATATGTGTTTAAAAAATTGAAATAAAAAAATTAGCTATGTAAAAGATTTGAAGCATGAAAATAATTTATTTCACAAACACAGATATTATAAGTTACTTAAATTCAGAAATGTAAGTAATTACACATAAAAAATATAATTATATATATTTAATAATGACAGACACTGGATGACAAACCCTTTGCCACAACAAGGCCGGAAACTGCTACTCATTTATCGTTACAGGATTATGACCTGTGAATGAAGTTCTGAAGGTGAGTAGCATTACTCACATCACTTCACCACTAAACCATTTATAGGGTGGGTCACATTCATTCATTATCTCAAACGAAAGGGCAGGAAAACATAGAAACAGAGAGGGACATGCATGCCCGAATCGGGATTTGAAACCGGGGCCAATAACAATAACCTAAGTGTCAGAAACGCCAGTTTCTAAACGTCAGTTTCTAAGTGTCAGAAACTCAGTGTCAAAAACATTCAGTTTTTGGCAGGTTTATATATATATATATATATATATATATATATATATATATATATATATATATATATATATATATATATATATATATATATATATATATATATATAAGATAAAATATGAAATTGGAAAAACAGTGAAAT
Source organism: Latrodectus elegans (assembly GCA_030067965.1). Lineage (NCBI taxonomy): Eukaryota > Metazoa > Arthropoda > Arachnida > Araneae > Theridiidae > Latrodectus > Latrodectus elegans. The sequence continues at coordinate 32,387,069 of CM057820.1, read as the reverse complement.
ATAAATAAAATAAAACATGAAAAATATGGAAAAGCACTGAAATATATGAAACAGATGAAAAGAAGAATACATAGGGGCCACGTCTTCATCAGGAGGGAGATGGCCAGCTATGCTAAAAGAAAGAACACTCTTTTCTGACATGCTCGAAGGACAAATGTCTAAAGATCTTCGAGCAATTCCCCCAAAGAGTGTTCGTATTCAAAGAACCTAGGTTAAAACATTTGAACAAGATTTCCTATTGTATTGTATATTCTGTATTGTATTTTATATATATTTATATTATATATATTTATAATTTTTGTTATATGTATATATTTTTTGTTTTTATAATTATATATATATATATATATATATATATATATATATATATATATATATATATATATATATATATATATATATATATATATATATATATATATATTCTTGATCTGTGCAATGTCAACTCAGCCTTTCATCCCTTCTTGAGTGGGTAAATGAATATAGTACCAAGCATGCTTGGGAACAAAACACTGGGTGTTTCGCATTAGGGTCATTACCTAATCGGGACATATGCTTCACTCACCAGGGCCTCTCACTCAGAAAAACAGAGAGGGCACTGTAGTCTTTGACTCACATGGACTGTTATACATACATACACATGCATACATACATATATGTATATATATATATATATGTGTGTGTGTGTGTGTGTGTTGTGTGTGTGTGTGTGAGTGTGTGTGTGTGTGTGTACTATGTACAACTATATTATAATATGATGCGCATTTTAGTCTGTATTTTTTAATTTTTTCTTCACAGCAGTTCGTATATTCGATTCTCATTATAGGGCTGATTGTATTCAGTAGCTTGGAATTCCTTCTAAACTTATAGTTAACCTTTGAGTGCAAAAGAAAATGACCGTTAAGCGATAAATGAGATAAATCGCTGGTTGACCATTTGCTAGAAATAAGGAAAATACGCATATAAAAATAGATATACTCGTATCCCATAATGTTGGTAATTTTTTCTTTCTATAAATATTATGTCAATGAAAAAATGACATAGGTAACCATTAAACTTGGCATCCTGATAAAGAACTATTGAAAGAGGTTAAAATCTGGAAAAGTATCAATTTTCATCAGACACTAAAATCCTTTAACTGCACAGCGAACATGTACAAACAAAGTAAGGCAAAGGAAGTTTGGGGATTTGTTTTATTGAAAGTTAAAAGAGGTTTAAAATTAATTTAAAATCCAAAAGAAAAGTGATTGAAATTCTCAAGGTAAGTGATGCCATAGAAAGAAGATTAGTATTGAGTGTAGTAATCAACGATTGAGAAAAAAAGTTTCCTACGATGGTTCAAGCGGCTAACAACATTATTAGCACAATGTGTGTAATGATAGAGATACATTCTCGAAGAAATAATCCAGAGGTATTTCCATTAGTACGTTTGCCAGATTTGGAAGAGCAAAAATGGATGCAAAACACTTAGTATTTGCAGACTATTATTTGCATGCAGCAGGCTACTAACAATAGCTTGATAACATTTCCCCCTCCAATTAAAGCATCTGAGAGGATTGTTTTTCTCATTCTAAAAGAACTATACTTGTGTGGGTACTGCAAAATACACTTTTGAATGATTATTTGATAACATTATATATATTATTTATCAGCCATCATTTAGTTCCTACTTGAATCCGGTATGAAACATATGAAAAGAAAAGGGCTTGCAGGATAAAAGAGCTTGCCGGATAAAAGAGGTGATAAGCGCTGCTCAAGTTAATATTTCCTATTCGTAGAAGTTCAACAAGAGACTTTATTAACACACACATATAATAGTAAAATCTGATTATTTCAGTATTGAGAACTAAATGAGGACAATTCTTTGATAGGAGACTGTAGGACGAGGTTTTATGAAGAAGTTAGAGTACTGTACTGTGGCATAATAATAATAATAATAAAAATAAAAAAAAACTGGTAAATTTTATGAATTACAAGATACTATGTTGTTAATATAGTTGTCAGTTAAGACATTACAACTATAATTTTGTAAGCCATTAATCAATCTCTACAAGGTATTCGTTAACGTACCAACTAATCTTTATGCTGTTTGGAATATCCGTTTCCAAAACATGAAATATGAAAAAAGGAATCTTGATTTAATTCAGTTAAAGCGGCTAAATATTACCAAATCTTAATTATTTGTTAAATGAAAATCTGAAGTTTGGGAAACATTAGGGAGGAAGTATCTTCTGTAAAAAGTAGGGGACACCTCGTGGCTGTTAAACATTTAGCGGATAGATTTATTTTTATCTGAATAAGAAAGCTTAAATACGCATCATTAAAATATATTCACTGTTGCGTACAATGTTCTTTTAGGAAGAACACGGGATGCTACGAGTTCATGACCTTTCTTTTTTGAGGAAGTGAGAGAAAAAGTATCTGAATCATAATCATTGAAAATACTATCAGAGTAGGCTTGTGCTCCCAGAACTGAGTAATACTTATGGATATAATTTTTATTATGGAGAATGCAGTGTGTATCAATATTTACTGTCGCTTTCAAATTGTTTTTCCTTAAATTTTTAAACCCATATATCAGCAGCTGTTATCTCAGATATTTGGGTGTCTTCTTGTGCCTTATTTCCCTCTGAGTGAGTTTTGTCACTAATGATTCTAAAACGTAAACATTTTCTGATTTTAGATCATGTAAAAATTCTATAAACCTAAGTATGTTCTGATAGAGATTTACCAAGAGCCATCTTCAAATTACTTTAGTAGTAGATGAAAAAATGCATAAAACTCAGTTGCAAACATCTTCAAATTCTGTGTAAACAATATATTATTCAAATTTAAATCTTTAAAAATTTAAAATATATAACATATTTTTTTACAATCTTAATCGAGCAACACAATTAAAAATTTAAACTGGTTTCAATAATTTTATGTATTTCTTTAGTTAAAATTTTAAAGAAAACTTGTCAACATTCAACTTGTAGTATGAATTCGAAGCAATGGAGGAAATTCCAATGCGTAAACTTGGAAGCGGATTACCAATCATTGCGCATAAGCAGCATGTTTATTTAACAGCAATCTGAATAATGTCAGGATATTAAATTATCTATATTTTCTGTCAACTGTAACCATTGGTTACCACAAAATCACAACGTAATTTTGAATCCACGTGATGAGTTTGACAGTCCATATTATACTATAAAAAACATTGGATTTTGCAGTGAATAAGCTTTTTTTAGCAGAATAATCTTCAGTTGTAAGAAGACTGGTATGAAATATGATACCCTTTCGACACCACGGAAGGGTATCGTATTTCATATCATTCGGCCTAGGTCTCTACAGCAGATTAGAATTATTAGAATATTTACAGATGAATCAAGCAACAATCATTCTAAATTATTTTGAAATATAATTTATGAAATTTCTATAATCAACACACACAAGTAGCAATGAAATCAGTATTTGAATGTCACTTATTACGTGTATTTTTGGTTCCTATTAACCATTATAAAACAGACGTAGTCATATCCAATAAAAATAATTCACTGTACAAGGACACCTGATCGCAATATTTTACATGTGATATTCAAGATAATCTTAGTACAGTAAAAAATTCTTTCAATTTCATTCGGTTTAAGGAATTCCATCACAAATACCTCTTATTTGCTTTCTTTACTCAATGTCAGAAATATTTCATTCCTACCTAAAACGGCAATACTTGTACCCAGGAATGTTGTTTTATTTTTAACAGCCCCCATCTTTTGTTTTCGATTTATTTGAGAAAGTTTGAGTTTCTGCTTCGGGAAAGGAATTTTTTTTTTTGTTCTAAACTGACTGCTTGCTTTTAAAATGTTATTTATTCACCTGAATCGCCGTCTTTTCAAAAGTGCCGTTCGTTTTGTAGCCATTTTACGCAGCTGACGCAAAGGGGATTTATCGCAGCAAACTGCAGCCGAAGTGAAAAATAAACCTTTTGCAGAGGGAAGTCTTTTGTTTCTTTGAAATTCCAACAGATATTTGTTCTGTTTTTTGTTCGAATATATATATATATATATACACACACACACACATTCTGAACATTTTGACGTAAACTGTTTGTCAATATCCATTAGTATAAGCTAGCCTTATTTCCAAGCCAGCAGTGTTAGGACTTCTTTTTCATAATGAATTTAATGTTTTGTAAGTTTATGAAAATGGAACAAAGCTTAAAATAAACAGGCACTTTTTTCTGTCTACAATTATTTAGTTTTCTGCATGTATAGTTCTTTAAGATAATTTACATTGACTGTAATGGTAAACTACACGCAAATAACTGCAGTAAAACAGAGGTAATTAAGAAATGAGTTCCTTATTACATAAGAATATAGCATAAAAATTGCTGATAAATAATTTATAATATTATTTTACATTAAATAATTCATTAACAAATTTCTTCATAAACTATCTTCAGCGTATAATACGAATGAAATAAAATCAGAAATTTTTTTCATTGGATTCTTTTCTTTATACATACACCTTAATATAGCTAACTATGCATATTTGTTTTTGAAAATGTATATTCCTGATAGGGAATTATTACTCATTCTAAGTTTATGATTTTAAATTTAAAATAAAAAAGTAATTAATTTTTGCATTAAAAATAATTATTTGTGATAATGTAATATGCAATCCTAAATTTTGACACAGGCATGTCATTAGTACATGGTGATTTTAACAAACATTTTACAGTGAAATTAACGATCAGTTAATCAATAAAGTATAAAATTCCTTACTATAATTAATTAAAGGGTGACTTTACTTGATCTGGGAGTAGAATCATTGCGTTCACAGTGAAATGCACCCGATTCAATTCAAAGGTGATTGAACAATATGAAATGCACTTCAGGATTCAAAGGCTGTGGTGGCCTAGTTGCTTAGGGCGTTTTTCACTATCAGGAGGTAGTGAGTTCAAATCCTGACTTGACTGAAAATACGTCGCCTTCACTACAGGCGGCTGAGACTTTTTAAATGGGTCGTGATCGCAATGTCCTCCAAGTGAAATGATATCTCTGGGGTTGGCAGGCTTATTAGTGGATCTACTGCTTGATCCCTGCTTCTAAATTATGAAGAATTCCACCCAGCTGTTTCCATCTTATTAGTCGAGCCTAACTCTGGGCAAGATACGGACAAGTTATTCTGAGGCAACAACAACTTGTTTTAAAGCTACTATTTATTTCACAAGAGCTATCTTAGAGTTTTTTCAAATTGGTTGCAGAAGTGGTTGCCTCTAATATTCATTACATGATATATTATCCAAGGAAAAACATAAAAAGTTATTTTATGTGTATGTGTGTCCTGACATCAATATTTTATGGTATGATAGTCCCTTACTTAAAATTGTGCAATGCATGTGATTTCACATCAAGCCAATTGACAGTTAAAGTGCTTTTAAGACAATGAGATAGTGGAAGTTAAATGACGATATCTATTGAATTTCTCACCTGATGATGCGTTTTGAAAACAAGAATATTTTTTATCAATACTCCACTTTATAGTCTTTATAAGAACTGTCTTGGTATTTTACTTTAATCAATGCAAAAAACGAATGTATTTCTCCTTTCACAATCAATGGTGCTATAGAAAATAATCTTAAACAATGGCTTATTGAAAATTGAAACTTGGTGCAAAGATTAACTTTAAGATTTCCACAAAAGTTGCCACAATTAACTACCGAAAAATAATATAATCGGTACTTTATTTTTCAAATATAAAATCTCTGCTGTTTGTGTGTGAATTTAAGATATTAAACAAACCCTGATATCAAACATTTTCCATAAATTTGTGATGAAATTTGAACACAAAAGGACTCGAAGAAACATGTGAAAAGTATGATAGTCGTTAATTTAAATTTGGCGTTGAGTTTCTTTCATACTGGGGAAAAAAGAAAGAAAAATATATTGATATTCTTAGAAAATATAGTAAAGACTTCTGATATGGATTTCTGTTTAATCATTTTCCTTATACTAGATATTATTTGAAGGAAAAAAATGATTTTTAAAGTTCTTGCTCAGACAATTATAGCATATGATTAATTGCAGGTGAGATTATGTATGTTAGTGAAATTAATTTTGGTAATTATCAAATTTCCCTGGATATATGATAATATTAGCATTCGTGTTCCATCTTATGTAGATAAAATTTGGAGGGATTTCTGATTATTTTCCTTTTGCTTATTGTTCAATGTTCACTTTTTGCGCACGAAGGCTAATTCAACAGAGATCTTTGTTTTAAAGAGGATTCCGAATAGCTACAAGCATCCATGTCAAAGATGGGATTCAAACGCACAAACTGTCGAACCATATGCAAGAGCGCTAACCATTCAGGTCGGCGGATTTCTGGTTAATAACCCTTAAAGATATACCAGTAAAATCCTAGTTCGTGAGCAAAACAACGTTTAATAAATAGGTTTTGGTGTGATAAGTACCTGCTGCCTATTTTTCCCGATTGAAGCAGATAAACACTATCATTTGCTTCGAACTAGTTTTTTCAATCCTTTTTACCAACTGTCAATCGTATGAAAACACATGCAATTTTGAATCAAGGTGAAATGGCGAAATAAACACCTGAGCTGGAGCTTTTCTTTCACTACCCTACTGACGTTGGGACATTGGATTATACCGTACTTTTAATTTACATAGCTTCTCATAGAGCTGTGTTTTTTTAAGGCTAGTATCTAACCTAAAACCTATGGATGTTGAGAACTTTTTTTTTGTTTCTCTAACAAAGATATTTTGTATAACCGAGTCACTTCTTCATGTACATCGAATAAGCAATATCATGATTTTAATTATTTACTTATGTGTAGTAGTTTTGATTGCTTGCCCTTTCCTTTTCCCCTCATGAGTTTGAATAGGATTTTGGATTCATAAACACTACAAATAACTATGTACGAGGTAGCACTCCAACCTATTGGCGACAGAATTGATGGTCATAGTAATAATCATTCATTTGTTACTTTGATTTTATTTTAAGTATTTTAATACTCAAAATAAATATGATAGTTAAGTCAATTTTTAAAATAAATAATCCTGTAAAGCAGTAATTAAGTATCTAAATAACTCTGCTTAAAAACATGATTATTTTAAAATATTTAATTTAAAATCTAAATTCATAAAACTTGTTTTTTTGATATAAATTTCTTTTAAAAATAATTGATTTGGTATCTGGTAACAAATTAAATATTAAAAGCATTTTTTATTCAAATGCGGAATTAAACTCATACATACTTTACTCCAGTTGAATCCTTTGATAACGGGGGTTAAGCTCCAATCGCCAGACAAAGTAATTTTTCCTATGCATCGTAAATTATTTCCTGTTAAAATAAAACCTGTTTTATTGGTATAAAAGCTTTCAGCGATCCATATAATACATACTTTTTCTAATTAAAAAAAATTACATGGAATCACTTTTTTTTTTGTAAAACAGGGGAATCTTTTTTCCTCTATATTTTCCCTAAAAGAGGATGAAATAATTTATTGCAGAGTGATGATAAAAGAATTAATACATTTTGGGTCTTCCTTTGATGAGAAAAAAAATACTCAGAAAATGTAAAAAAGGAAGAACGAATTGAAAAGAAGTTGCCTTGGGATTTGAAACACATCTCCTATAAGCGTTCTTTCTCGATTTTGAAAAGAACTAATTAAAATAGTGGAAAAATTTTTTCCTCATCTAAAAATCATTTTCCGCGAACAATAATGAATCAATAACGTATTTAGTTCCATCATTTTTTCCTAATTAATTATTTTTCTTCTTTGTTACCAAACTTTTTATGTTTACTTTCAAACAATAAATATAATAGCTCATTCATATAATTCACTTTGACTTGTTCATAAAAAATCTTCATTAATAAAAAAAGAAACAAATTGATAATTTTAAATTTAGTTTATACTAGTGAATTTATATAAGATTTTTTTTTAAAAAAAGATGTAATATAAAAGAAAGGAAGTAATCCAAAAGATTTAAATACAAATATTTACAGTTTGAAAGATAATTATTAAACAAAAATTCTTTTAAATTTATGGAATAATTATATAATTTTAAAATACAAATTAAAATAATTCCTTAATAGGCAATTATATTTCTTATAAAACTCAAAATTCACATAAATATTTTTGAATTTTCTCAACAATAATTATCTTAACAGTTAAAAGTATATTTTTAATTAAGTTCACATGTTAGGAATGTCTAATGCACTGAGACTTTTTTAATGAAAGAAAAATTGTGGAAAGTATATTAAAAAGTTAACTTAAGTAGAGTAACTAATTAATTTAATTATTTCTTAAGTCAATTTTAGAAATGAGAGAGTCAACAATTATAGTTTTGTCTAAGCACTCTAAAATGTCTAGAATACTAATTTTCCCCATTTAAATTAAAACTTCAATTAAAGAAACAGTTTTCCACTTTTAATTGGTTAGCAGCCTTTCCAGCTGAAAGTATCGGTCGAATTTGCGACTAAATACCTTTTAAAATCGTCGACTACTTGGTGTGGTGTCGGATAATTTCCCATGACAGTTCACAAAATGACACTTGGCGGGGAAAGTTTTTCTCCCGCTTTTGAAAGTCAACGTCGAGTTTTAAGTGATCGAATTAGTGTGAAGTGACGTTTCTTTTTAATCAATTTATCGCTTTTAATAAGTGGGAATGAAAGCAGGCATTCTAGGAATTTTTAAGTTATGCGCGAAAGGAGAGAAAGTTAATAAAAAAAGAGTGACTTTTGTTGCTCGTTCTACTTTGAAATGACAGATTATTTGAATGTGATTATTTTCACATCGTGTAATTTATTATCCTTTGCATTTAGAGAAGGAATTCCTCTAGAAAAGAAGTGTCACGAGTTATTTTTTGAAGAAGGAATTTTTCAATAGTAAGTAGGTGGAGTGGAGATTGTTATTATGTAAATCAAGATTTAAATAAAGTGGCTTTATTGAAACAAAATAGTTTTTAATACAAAGAAGAACGAGGCAGTAACTAGGCAATAAGTGATAAATTTTGAATTTCAAATTAAGATTTAAAAAAGGATAATAATAGCCTATGCTTGATTAATTTATTCTTTTTTTATTGCTCACACACATTGTTTCTGAATTAATTACATTCTGACTACAGTAAGAATTCAATAATATTAATATTGTTTTTAAATTATATCGATTTATAATTTTGTAATTATGTAAATCAAATTTAAAGAAAGTGGCCTTATATTGAAACAAAATATTTTTTTTATACAAAGAAGAACGAGGCAGTAATTAGGCAATAAGTGATAAGATTTGAATTTTAAATTAAGACTTAATTAAGGATAATATGTTATGCTTGAAATGATTAAGTTATTCTCTTGTTATTGATCAAATTGTTACTGTATGAATAATATTCTGACTACGATTTCACACATTACTAATTTCACACATTGTTACTGTATGAATAATATTCTGACTACAATAAGGATTTAATAATGTTAATAGTGTTTTTAAATTATATCGATTTATAATATTGCAATTATGTAAATCAAGATTAAAAGAAGGTGGCTTTGTATTGAAACAAAATAGTTTTTAATACACAGACGAATGAGGCAGTAACTAGGCAAGAAGTGATAAATTTTGAATTTCAAATTAAGACTTAATAAAGGATAATAATTTGCTGTGCTTGAAATTATTATATTATTTTGTTATTGCCCAAACATATTGTTACTTTATTAATAATGTTTTGAGTATTATAATTCTTTAATAATTTTTTTTTAATATTGTTTATAAATTATAATGACATAATATTGCAATTCCATTAATATTATTAAAAAGTTATAGCCAAATAGAATATTTAAATAATAATAATTATATGATCAGCTCAAACTTCAATGTAACAGTTATAGTACCATGGCAGTTGTTTTCTGGGAAAGATTTTATAAATATATACATGCCTATGTATTTAAACATTTTACAAGGATTGCTTGCCGGCCAACTTGTCTAGGGGTCAGCGTGCCTGACTATGGATAGGGAGGTCCTGGGTTCGAATCCCGATTCAGGCATGGATGTACTTTCTCTCTGCCTATTCTGCCTTTGTCTTTTCCTTGTGTGTGAAGGAGTTGTGAATCGTTGCCTACCCTATAAACACATCCCTATGGCATGTGTGTGCACTGAAGAAGTCGGACTCCACACTAAATACGGTTCAGTTGGAAAATTGGAGCAATGCCCCCCAATTTTCCAGCCTAGCTGTCACACGAGAAAAACAACAAGAATTGCTTGATAATTGGTAGATGCTATAGGATCAAATAATTTATCCCAAAATATTATACTTATGGTACCCTATTCTCATTTCTTTAACTTTAAAATTTGTCCCTAAGGTGGACAAGATATAAAAAAAGGGTTATGTGGTACATAATCAGATTAATTTGCGATGTCTCTAGAATTAAAATTCGAAAGATACGTTCTTATCTTATTAAAAAAAGATATATGTGTGTGAGTAAAACTAATCACGAAATTAATACTTATCAAGGAATTTGCGTGTGTGTAAAATCACACTACATGCACAAAAAATACCTAACTCGTTGGCTATTAAATATAATTCAGCTAAAACACATGCATGTTTTGTTAAAATCAGAGCGATCTTTTTTTTTTTTTTTTGTGAATTCAACTGTGTTGGAATTTTTGTGCTGATGAAGATTATAGACTTAACCTATAAATATAAACCAAACCAAAAACAATAATTTAATGAAAATATTGATATAAATATTTTTAGATATGAACACCGTTCGGGAGTCACAGATTACAAAGTTAAATTCAATAAGGTAAATAAAAGTCTGTAAATTCAAGTATTAAATCCCATAATGACACTTCGATGTTAGTTATTGCTCCGGTTGGAAGAATATAAGATTGATTAACTTTCATGCTAAATTACATAGTTTCGAACCAAGAACCATTGATTGGGAAAGTGCAATGACTTCTATTACTACAATATAATGTGTTTGATTAATGTAGTTTTCTCAGACTTTATTAATTAAACAAATTATATTGATCATGAATCACGACCCATTCATCATCAACATTTTATTAATACATTCATCAACACAACACATTCAACATGAATCATCCTTTTCAGGGTGATTCATGATGTGAAGTATTGAATATTTTATTACAATTTATATAATTCGACTGCGCTGTGTGATAATTTCCTGAAATTGTTCATTTTTATACTTCTAAATGTATGAGGTCTTGTGAAAAATAATTGTTTATTTTTTTTTATCCCGTGTATCTAAATAGAAAATACTTAATAAGAAATTAACAAATTTTTCAGTTTTTATAGGTTACGTAATATATATATTATGTAACCTATAAAAACTGAAAAATTTGTTAATTTCTTATTAAGTATTATATATATATGTATACATATATAAGGGAGATCTGAATTTTTAAGACTGTCTATGTGTGGTCGGAAGGGCAGCTTAATCCAAAAATGATCCTCCGAGAAAACTTATCTTCACAGAAGAGTATTGTAATACCAATCCCTCATTCGTTGAGAATAATGGTGCAAAATGACATCATAATCGTGTTTTCAGTTTAAAATTCCTTACCTATATTTGGTAATGAATGTTCATAGTTTCAGTTATGTTTTGGAATTCCGTAACAAGGGTGGTATGATTCATATATCTCTTAAAAAGTATTATATAAGAGATTTCCTTTGTATTAATGTTGCCGAAAAATATAAATTTTTTTAGGAGAAAGAATTTTCATCAATATGAATCACCCAGCAAAAATGTAGAGACACTAGAAAATTAGTAACAGTTTTTAAAAAAATGTTTTGTGCACAATCTTCGTCATCAGTCCCAAGATTTAGAGAGCAATTCCTCACCATTTCGGAAATAAATCTTGTTTAATATTACATAAAGACGCAGACCAAGCGAATGACAAATTCGTTGAAATATTGTCGCGATGGCAGAATAATTCTCGAATTATCGGACAGTGATAAGTTGTCTGGAAAATTGAGCGTTCTATCGAGTAAAAAAAAGACGTATAGTTATTTCTGGAATGATTTACATGCGCTGTATTTATGTTTTTCTTGATACCTGCCATCTATCTCAAAAAAAAAAAAAAAAATGAAATAGTTTCATTTTTATAGTTTCACTCTTCTGATGTGCTATAATTTTTGATTTTCATGGTATAAATTTCAACGTATTTTACTTGTCACCATTTAATTTTTATTTAGAGTGACACACAGAGAAAGCTCATTTTTCTCATATATGATGTTTACTATCAATTGAGGAAATGATAAATTTTCATAACGTAATAAAAAACGATCAATCATCCGAATTATTTAAAAAAGGTATTGCAAACTTTGATAGCGATATTTATATTATTATTTTTAAAATTTTGTTTCTTGTTTTGGAGGTTTTTGATTTTTTAACACTAGGTTTAAAAAATGTGCGTCATATTGATGCACATTTTTTTAAAAGAAAAAAAATTACGAAACCTGAATCGGAATTTTTTATATTATCTTTGTACTGACTTCTATCTGTATATGAGATATATATACACACTGCCGACACTGAAAATGCACCACCATGAAGGAGTTACCAGGAAGTGAAAAACTCGGAAAACAGATAGAGACAGCAACTAACAATAAGTGATATGTATTTCGAAATTATATGCATAATACAGAGCGAAAGCTGGGTTGGGTCAGTAGGTTGTAGAACCAACGTGGACGGCGATACACGAAGCAACGCGTCTAAGCATAGACTCATCCTGTACAGGTGGTGTCTTGAGGGATGGCTATCCATTCTCTGTCAACCATTTACCAAAGTACATCTTCTGAAGGAGGTAGTGTCAGAGTCTGCAAATGGCTTCTAATCTATCCCAAACATGTTCGATTGGTGAGAGATCTGGAGAGCACGATAGCCAGGGAATCAGCTTACACCTTGCAGGGAATGTTGACTGAGACAAGCAATGTGTGGTTGGGCGTTATCGTGCTGATAAAAAGCTTTAGGCACCCCTGAAGGTAGGGGAGTGTCACCGACTGTAGCACATCATCCACGTAACATTGGGCTGTCATAGTGCCATAAAAACGAACTAGAGGTGACCTGGAATCGTACGCAATGGAACCGCAAACCATGATGCCGCGTTGTCGTGCTGAGTGGCATTCCACGTTTGCTGCAGGATTGAACCTGTTGACGCCACATTCGAAAGCGGCGACTTTCACTGAAGAAATAGAAGCGGGACTCAGCTGAGAAGACGATTCTGTACCAAACCGTCATCCACATCGCTCTAATCCAGTACCATTCCAGACGATAGCATCTATGCTGTGGGTTCAATGGCAGTCTTCTTAAAGGAGCCCATGAGCGCATGTTAATAGCAGCCAATCAACAGCAAGTGTTTCTGCTCAGCCTGAGGGCATCCAGGGTGTCTTGCACATGTTGCAGAATTTCGGTAGACGTGCTTTGCTGTCACCATCTCTTCCCGTTGGATGAGTTAATACACGCGTGCTGACGTCCCTCTGACTTCACCGGCCTCCGGCAAATGTTAAAAGTTCTTTGCTCCAAACATATTTGCCACAGCGGGTGCACTGTGAACTCATCCAGGTGTCTATCACTTGTGATTTACCGTAATTATCAACATACCATTCTCAGTTTGATCACCATGCCCCTCGTAATCTGTCTATTGGAACCAATTCCGTAAACGATGGCTTGGCATTCTCTGCAATTACAGGCGTCCTTTGTAATAAGAACATATTTGCAATCATTATTTTCCAAGTAGTAATAACGGTGGTAATATTGCCCACTCTGTTATTATGGTTCCTCATCTTATATTTTTTCCTACGTGTGCTGGAGAGCTGCACATTTCACATCATTTGTATAACTCGGTAAAGTGTTTCGATTTTGAAATTTGCATAATTTTCGGGCTACTCCTTCTTGGCATTGCATTTTCAATATCAGGCAGTGTATATTAAACTAAACTTGTGCACAAGAGCCCATTTACGGGCAAAGGCCTGCATTAACCATATCTATTTTCCTGACTGAAGGCCCTGGGTTGCGAAGCATATACCCCGGTTAGGTGGTCATCCTAACGCAAAAACTTTGATTTACAATAATGAATGTGAGTACGAGACTGTCGATTTTGTTATTGCAAATGAATTAGACCTGATAAGTAAGGGTAGAAAAGAAATGAAACACAGAATGTAAATTGCAATCAAAATTTAAATATTTGTTTGAAATATGCGCGAAATTAATGTAGAATATTGAAGTAATGTACTGAAATACAATTTAATAATAAAAACTTTCCGTAAATACATCTCATATTTTTATTTTTTCTAGCAAGGTTTAATTATATTATTTCTTATGTAGTTGTTGTTGTTGTCGTGATAGCTAGGCTGGCATTATGGGGTGCGATGTTCCACTTTTCCAGCTAAACCATATTTGGGTGTGGAGTCCGATTTCCTCAGTACACAAACACCATAGAGACCCGTTTATAAGGTAGGCAATTATTCACAACCCATTTATACATAGAGAGGACAAAGACAGGACAGAGAGAGAGAGAAAGTAAATCCATGCCCGCACCGGGTTTCAAACCTAGGACCTCCCTATCCGCAGTCAAGCATTTAAGTAGTTAATTTTTCTTTAAGTATATGTATGAGGTCATGTGTGAAATTGACACGTATTTGTGAAGATACGTATGTAAAAATGTCCGTAAGCTTAACGTTAAATGAGTTGCTATTGCTTTGCAACGCTTACAGAGAGTCACGAAATTTTATTTTATTTTTTTTCACTCACTTATATTTTTTTAAAATAATTTTACCAGATTTCAAGATTAAGTAATTTATTATTATTTTTTTCTGAAGTTTTCACTGAACTACAACTTAATTAAAATTAAGAAAAAAAAATACATATAGAAATTAAAAAAACTAAAAATAAAGCGTTTTCGGTCAGATTTATAATTTTTCCTTCCATTACTTTACTTTTTATATAAGAGAACAGCTATAAGCATATGCATATTATAAAAGAATACTTATGTATAGGGATAATTGCGTATAAATTTGTTTATCGGCTATATTATGATACAATTTATTTATTCATTAACATTTTTATCGTAAAACTCAAAAATGGTTTTCATTGAAATTTTATCATTTAATTTCCCATTTAAATTTAAATATAATAAGATTTTGCTTTACAATTTTATCTTAAAAGAGATTTTGTATAATATTTTAGAAAATAATATTAAATAGTTAATATGACATTTAAAGCAACAATGAATAACGCTGTTCATTGACAGAAATTTTTAAAATATCTTTAAAAAACCAGTCATTGACAATTTAAGATGAAATTTTAAATTTAGATATTAGTGCATATGTTTGGGTTTTCTTAGGAAAAAAAATTCCTGTTCGAAATATTTTAAGAAATGAACGGGTTGATATGGTACTTGTTACAGTGAAGATATTCTATTTAAACAAATGGTGAGATTGAATAGATGAGGTAATAAATCACTTTATTGTCTCATCAGTTTGTTTTATAAGATATGCAATGTATAATTAATTCGTATTATAGCCTTTTAATCACTATATATTTAAAGGTAAATAATAAATAACTTCATGGTTTTAAGTGTTACATAATATGCATCTTAAAATTGAAATCTAGGATGTCGAAGAATTGTGGAATAATCCAGGAGTAACCATTATGTGAAGTTTGCTTTCTCACAAGACTTGGATATAAACGAAAAGAATTCAGTCTAGTGAAGCATAATTTATCACATCCTATAAGATAGAAAGATAGATACTAAACTGACAGATTTTGTTCGAAATTGCTTATTTGGTATATTAATCGACATTGTACAGAAGAATTTCGAGAAGTTTCTGTCGTGGATGCTTTGGAATTTTCCAGTAGTTGTATATTTTGATATCCTGTGGAAGAGGTAAACGTAATATATAAATACCATCCTGTTTCTTGTCAGAGAAAAAATTAGCAAGAACTTGACAACTGCAACAGTATTACTTTGCATACAGTTGTAACTGTTGCACTATTGCTTAGAATTTGAAGATGGTAGAGCTATTGCAAATGCAGATTCTTCCAAAATGGTCTATTCATTTTCAACCCATCTGCTTTCTGTTGCCACATCAAAAATATTAATTTCTTTAAACAAATCAAAAAATGTTTTAATTATATTTATGACTATACTAGTAAACTTTAAATTCTAACAAGCATCGGGCATTGCTGATTGGTTGTTATCATTAAGATAAATATATCTAATTTTAAGATTATTTTTTACATTTTATTGGCATTGTCACTTAGTGCGTATTTGATTTTAGAAGCATATGTATATTATTGAGTAATATTAGATTATACTAGATTTTAAATTAAAATTTATACTAGATTTTAAATTAAAACATTTGAAACAAATTTTTTGCTTAAAATCTTGAACTCTTAATTCACATAACTCATAATAGAAATTTTATTTCAGTTCCATTTCAGATTTAATTTTTCTACTAACTGTTATGTAAGTTAGAGAAAAAAATTTCTGAAACAAAATATCTGATTTAAAGGTATCGAAATTTGAAAAACATATTTATTTAATGAGAAATAGAAGAAAAAGCTATAATGAAACAATCAGTGTTTTTTAAACAAGTAATATAATCTGGCTAACAGAAAGAAGTGTTTAATACAAATCTGTCGATATAATTCCTGAGAACAGATACTAGTTCTGAAGGAAAATCAAGGAAACGAGCAGAATGTGAAAAAGTACGTTAGTCAGCCTGTTAGCTTAAGATTTCTAGTTTAATTAAATTTTATTAGTTAAATGTGTTTTGCTTAAGAAGAAAATCTTTTCTTAAAGAAAACATTTAACTAATAAAAACGTTTTCTTGAAATGCGAAGGTATGTTTTCGGTAATTAAATATTTCGAAAAATAAAAAAAAATATACCTTGGATAAAAGGATGTAAATTTAAATTTAATTTAAAATTTTTAATGAGACTTAATTCAGAGACTGTTGATATTCAGAAACTATCTAGTTTATTTATATAAGAAAAAATATGCCACACACACAAATTTTTAATATAAGCTGTTTTTTGTAAAACACAATTAATAATTAGAGTTGAGTTTCAAGATCATCTAGTTCATTAACATTAGAATTGCTTTTGGTACTTCATTGTACATTTTTCTTCAGTGCATCTTATATTTAATGTTATGGTACATTAAATTTAAACTAAAAATTAAATTCTGTTGCAAATATTTTTAGAAATTAAGTGATAAAATGTCCAGTGCACTACTATTCCTTGAAAATATTTTTACGGAATATAAAGGTATGTTCGTAGTATAATTCAATGTTTTAAAAAGTATTCCATGGATAAAAATGAGCCTGTATATTTAATTTAAGCTCAACTCAATTAATAAAAAGAACTTATTTTAAAAACTGTCTAGTTTATTTACATTAGAATTTTGAGAGCACATCTTTATTTTAATGAAAAGTGAGGATTATAATTTTGTGCCACGCTGAGTCACATTATCCTTATCCTCCTCACAGATAAATTCACCCTTCACATACTTCAATGAATCAATTCATATTTAGAGAAGCCGGATAATTGCATTGTTAACTGCAGCCCTTCAACCGCCCTTTCAGATCTTCTTCCTGGAATTGAGTTTGAGAAGCCTGTGGCTGCGCTGACAAATTATGAGCCATCGCCTGACGAAGTGTGCCGAAGTGACATTTAATTAAAGACTTAATCTTGGTCTAATTCAGTTCTCCCCTGTAAGCAATCCATCTGGCTTTGTAAGTGTTTAAGTGGCCCTTAGGGAGGAGGGACCTGATAGGACACACTGTTGCCACTCTCCATCACCACAAGAAGGGTAGAGATGTTTTTGATTCGACTTGGGAGAAGCTGATAGAGCCACATTTCAAAGGAAGACATACCCTGTCTTTGTTTTATATTATATATATAATGTTTTTAATAACAATATTTCGCAAGACAAAGATAATCTGTTTAGTTTTTGCTCAGTGTATTCATTGGTAATTTGCTTACATTACCCAAGTTAGGTATGTTAGACGTAGTTCTTTATATAATAGTAAAATGAAACGCACATTTTGCTTACAAATGATATACTGGTTTTGTTATAAGAATAGTTTCAATACCTTATATATTGTCTACTTAGTAATGGTAAAAACTGAAGAGAAGTTCATATTAATAAATTTTGTTGGTTTGTAAAACTGTATTGTGCATTGTCTGCAGGTCACACACAGAAGCTCAATTAATAAACATACATAATCTCTACAAAATATAATAATAATGATAAATGTTATTTATTAATACTTAATGAGTTGAACAGAAACACATATAAAACTAGTATTACTTTAATTATTGTGTACATTTGCATAAGACTAATACGGCATTTTTATATATAAAATATCACGCGTGAATGAGATTGATAGTAAAAATTAATGAAACTACCAATTCTGCTTGCAATAGAGGTCACTAAAAAGTCATAATTATGTCCCGATTCCATTATAATTATGCATGCGCCCGTGTAGTAGAAATTTTCTGAATGAACCTTCCACATTGTTGACAAAATTAAATTATAATAGTATCGCGCATCATATATGGAGTAATGCTTAGTTTGACACGATTCAAACTTGATTGCGGTATGGATATTTGTCATATAACACAGAAAAAAAATCAATAACGATTTTTTCTAAGGTGTATGACAAACAAGAAAGGTGTTTTTTTTTTCCTTCGAAGAGTATCATTCAAAATATTGTTGGTGATACTTGAAATTTTGTGAAATATATTGATTTATAATTGGATAAACACCTAGAATATGTAGGAAATACATTTTCATTATAAGAGGATTTGCATACAGCATTACTTTTTATTGTAATGAAATATATATATGGTAAAAGGGTAGAAGAAATTTATAAATGTTGTCGACATAGGTGACAAATTCACCTTCTGATCAAGATGTCTATAAACACAAAGCTGAGATAGTTGGTAGCTGATCTATATGTAAATGTTATAGCCCATAAATTCTATGTTCAAGAGTTAGCGGTTGTTGCTACCCAACTTGGTTGATCAATTTAACCCATAGACTAGAATTCAGGTGGAAGATGTAGCGATAGAATGTTAAGCAAACTAAGGATTGAATTAAAATAAGCAAACGATCATTATTTTAAAAAATACATGGAGTATTCAATAAAGCATTGAAATAAATGCATTATTTTCGCGTTTAATCTGTTTTGATTCAAGAAACATTTAGAAAGACAAACAATGATTCTATAAACATTTAGATGTTTATAGAATCATTTATTGTGATTTATTTCACATTTAATAAAATAACTAACAGTTCAAATATAATTAAAAATATTACATTTAAATAAAAAACAACCTTTTTGTTAATTGGAAAGGATATCATAGCGATTAAAATATAAAATAAAGCAATATATTTAAATGCCCATTTGAATATTTTAATACTCTAGCAGTTGTAAAATACGATGGAATTATTTCAAATGAGATAGATTTGATAATTTATGCTAGATATAATTAATAAAATATTTGATATTCATTGATTTATTTTATAAATATTATTGATTTTTATATTTATATCAATAGTTTATTTTATAAAACTTTATTTCATACGAAAGCGTTTGATATCAAAATTCGTAATGTCAAATAAAATGTTACTTTTTCCCATTGAAACGAAAATTTACATTAACAAAAACATTAAAAGCAATCCTTGAATACATAATTATTGTTGAGTAGTATAATTTAAGCAGAAAATTTTACGTTTGAGCAGTTTTGTTGTTACTTAAACTTTCAAAGTTGTTGAAATAAACAAACTCTTCCAAAGAATTTCCACAGAAAGCGTTACGTTTCGGTCATTAATGGTAAGGAATTAGTACGAAAAAAAAAATGCTGTTTGTGTTTTGTAAACTAGTTTAGCGAATGCATTTGCGTAGATTGGTGCTAATTTGCACCACCAGCAGCTACCACAAATGTTTCAACAGCGAAGAACGCTAAACAGAGTTATTTGGGCTTCGTAGATGAAATGAGGGGAAAAAATTCCGAATAATGAAATAATTCAGTTAAAACTAACAATCAAGGAGAAAGGAATGAAGTATATCATTTTGTTGTTGGAGAACGAGAAAGCGAAACGACGCCGCGGTGTACAACGCAACCATCCGTCAAGAAGAGAAACATCAATTAAAGATTAGAATGCCAAGGGTAGATAATTAATTAAAATTCTTTTATTTATAGGTCAGTATTTGCATTTATTTCTGAATTCAATCAAACAAAATTTCTCTTAAATTGAAGATGGGGAAGTTATTGAAAAGTCAGCTCTTGAAGTGAAAACTGAGCTAACGAAATATTGATCATAAAATCAAAAAGCTGTGAGCCATTTAGCTGTGAGCTTGGTACGAAGAATAATGGATTGCTGCAGAGAAGAAGCATATGTAAGATTGCTATAATCATTGTTTATTATATTCTATGGCATAAAAGTTACTTTATTTTGCATAAATGGGTATAATTTCATAATTCATTATCTGTAATACATGCAATGCATTGTGAATTTCAGAAAGGCGTGAATGCTAAAACTGTACAAAAAGTCATTTCAACTATTTATTTAGATCACGCTGCTTCTTTCCTGATTTTCGGAAAAGCGTATCAAATTTTTTAATAATGATTTTGTCTTGGTAGGACAATAAAAAATGTGATGGCCATCCAACTTTCAAGATAGTCTTCCGAGGTCTTCAGTAAAGAATATTCCTGGAATAACGACATCCAGGAATATTAAAGAATTGCTTAACATTATTAACTCCATCACTCTTCGCGTATTTTGTAATTCCTAAACGTGATTCCAAGCTCAATATCTGGACTTAGCATAATTTGGAAAAAAAAATAAGATGAATTACTCAATTTGCAAGGATTTTTCTCCTTGTTTGTTACAATGAAGTATCTTCTTTGGATTTGGCAATGAGAAGTAAAATTTTGTAACAAAATCTATCATGAAAGAATAAAAAATAGCTGAAAACGCAGAAGCAGTAGCAAAGATTGCGTTGTATATTTCTTTTTTCAAGGGAAGTTGAGATCATTCTTCAAATACAGAATTGGGCAACTTGCTTATCGAAGGAATTTTATGATACATGCTATGTTCTTTTTTAATGAAGCTATATTGTTTAAATTTTGTTAGCTTTCAGGTCATTATTGGATTAATCGAGTAAGACAGTGGGGCGCAAACTTTTTTCAACTGTTACCCCTTTAGTTGAGAGAAAATTTTTGACGACTCCTAGAGATAAATGTTCACAAATATGATGTATATTTCACGCATTTCTTCCGTTTCATCGAATAAAAACATCATCATATTTGACTCATATTAATTTTATTTATAATTTTAAGAAAATACTTTTCGTGTAACACAAAAATCAGTAAATTGCCCTTTAATGAGATAGATGTGACTGCAAGTTTCTAATTATCTCATCGATGTTTGGATGTATGTTGCTAATTGCAATTTGCATATCATCTTTAGGGTTTAAACTTGAGTGGTATTTAGTTTTTATTGAAACTAGTTTGTTAAATCCAGTTTCACATAAATGCGTTGATGCAAATTGTATTAACACTCTGATGGCATTCTGGCATAAAACGGGATATTGTTTTTTCACGGATAGCCAAAATTTTTGGCAAGGCTGCATCTTAAATTGATTTTGAAGAGTGTAATCACTAATTAGATCTATCAATTGCTGTTTCTCACTAATTTGAAGAGTTGAACTGCATATGTCAAAAGAAAATAGATCAGGAATCCAACCAAGATCGTTTTCAGGAAAATCTTCTCAAAATATTTTTCTTTAACTTTTTAATGTGATATGAAATGATATTTTAAGTGTAAATATATCTATATTATTTTCCTTGATAAAATGGTTAAAGCAAGGGGACATGTCTGTGTTTTTATTCAGTTCAGTTTGGCAGAGACTAAGCTTATTCTTAAAAGCTTGAATTTTACTGGCTGAAGTTATGATAGTGGAATTTTCACCCAGCAAGCTCAAATTTAAGTCGTTAAGTTTTTCGAAAATATCAACTAAATGGCTCAGTTTCCCTTGCCAAACTTCATTGATATAATAACTTGCCAATTTATGTTTCTTTTCGATTAAAGACATGTATACTTCATTTCTCAAATCAAATATCCGTCGTAGTATTTTCCCACGTGAATGCCATCAGACTTCGGTGTGTAGTGTATATGTTGAGCCCGCCTCATTGCAAAATATTGAAAAGAGACGGCTGTTGTGGCTGATGCATTTAATGTAGTTAATTGAACTAACAGCGCCGTGTAATATGTTGTGCAACTCTTCATCCATATCTTTTGCAACAAGAGCTTGCCGATGACTCATACAGTGATTAAATACCATATGAGAGGAACCACCTTCTGAACTCTTTATTCGAATTTGTTAATGCTGCAGCACCATCAGTACAAATCGCAACACAGTTTGCCCAGGTAAGGGAATTTGTTTCAAAATATTCATTTATTATTTTGAATATTTTTTCTCCAGTTGTTTTTCCTTCTAAACTTTTGCAACATAAAAACGCTTCTGTTATATTTTCATTAAAAATAAACCTAATGTAAATAATTAGTTGTGACATATTAGTGATATCGGTAGTCTCGTCCAGTTGTAAAGCAAATGCATATGAATTTTGTATGCGTTTTATGACTTCTGACTCGATACTTCGTGACATTTTGGAAGTTCGCCGAGACACGGTATCTCTTAATAATGGTATTGTTTTTAGTTAATTTTCGTATTTATCGCCATGCATTATTGATGTCCTCTTAGTGGCTGCAAGAAGGATAAGGGATTCTCCAATTCAATAGGGTTTCATTGTTTTTCCTATTAGATAAGGAATTTTTAAGGAAGCTCATAATGCTTTCTGAGGTATTGCTGTAAATTTCTTTAAATGTGCACTTTGAATTTTCAGATTTTCTGCTCGTCTTTGAAAAAAAATCAGCATGTTTACTTTGTTGTTCTTTATGTTTAGTTTCCAGGTGCCTTTTTAATTTAGCTTGTTTCATTCTCTCATTTGCTAACTTTTCGTTGCAAATGACACATATCGGGCGTTCTTCATCATCAACAACACAAAATGTAAAACCATACTTAATAAATTCCTCATCGTATTTTCTTATTTTTTTAGATCGGACATTTAGTTTAGTATTTTGTGACTCCTCATCAGCATTTGCTCGTTTCTTAGCTGAAGATGTACCTGGTGTACGTATTACCCATTTAACCATTATGAAGATAAGGGTTAAATTATTTAAACTAAAACAAAATAAAATTTTATCATTTTTTTTGAGAAATTCAATAAAATTAACAGAGATCTTTCTCTAATGATAGTGCATACCTAATAACAAAAAGTAGCAAAGCTCGATAAAAATATAAAACATCATAATTACACAACATCACATGATAAAACTCGAGGATAAACTACACTCCTGGCCATTAAAATTGCTACACCAAGAAAGCGACATGCTATGGACGTGAAATTTATACGAAAGGAAGAAGGTGCTGTGATATGCAAATGATTAGCTTTTCAGCGCATTCAGACAAAGCAGGCGCCAGTAGCGACACCTACATTGTGTTTAAATGAGGAAATTGTTTAGCCGTTTCCTCATACACAAATTGCATTTGAACGTTGTTGCCTGGTGAAAAAATGTTGTGAAGCCTCGTGTAAGAAGGGGAAATGCGTACCAGCACGTTTCTGACTTTGATAAAGATCGAATTGTAGCGTACCGGGATTGCGGTTTATCTTATCGCAGTATTGCTGCTCGCGTCGGTCGAGATCCAATGACTGTTAGCAGAATATGGAATCGATGGTTTCAGGACTGTAATACGGAACGCCATGCGGAATCCCAACGGCCACCTATCACTAGTAGCCGAGAAGATAGGCATATTATCCGCATGGCCGTAATGGATCGTGCAACCACGTCACGAGCCGTGAGTCAAGAAACGGGGTCATTTGGAAGACAACAAGTGTCTGCACGAACAGTTCGACGACGTTTGCAGCAGCATGGACTCTCAGCTCGGAGACCATGGCTGCGGCTTCCCTTGACGCTGCGTCATAGACAAGAGCGCCTTCAATGGTGTGATCAACGATGAACCTGGGCGCACGAATGGCGAGACGTCATATTTTCAGATGAATCCAGATTCTTTGTACAGCATCATGATGGTCGCATCCGTGTTTGGCGGCATCTTGGTGAACGCACACTGGCAGCGTGCATTCGTCATCATCATACTGGCCCATCACCTGGCGTGATGGTATGGGGTGCCATTGGATACACGTCTCGGTAACCTCTTGTTCGCATTGACGGTGCTTTGAACAGTGCACGTTACATTTCTGGTGTGTTACACCCGTGGCTCTACCCTTTATTCGAGCCCTGCGAAACCCTACGTTTCAGCAAGATAATGCCCGACCACATGTTGCCGGTATTGTACGGACCTTCCTTGATATGGAACATGTTCGGCTGTTGCCCTGGCCAGCACGTTCTCCAGATCTTTCACCAATAGAAAACGTCTGGTCAATGGTTGCCGAGCGATTGGCTCGTCACCAAACGCCAGTCACTACGGTTGATGAACTGTGGCATCGTGTTGAAGCTGCATGGGCATCTGTACCTGTACATGCAATCCAATCTCTGTTTGACTCAATGCCTAGGCGTATAAGTGCTGTTATTATTGCCAGAGGTGGTTGCTCTGGGTACTGATATCTCAGGATCTATCCAGCCAAACTGTTTGAAAATTTAATCACTTGTTATTTCTAGTTTAATATATTTGTCCAATAAATATCATTTTGTTATCTGCATTTCTTCCTGGTGTAGCAGTTTTAATGGCCAGTAGTGTAAAACAATTGCAGGCCAACTGCTACATGCTACAATTTCATGCGAACACTTCACGTCTTAACTCTATTAGATACACCGCGTACATCGCCATCTAAATGGCTGATCACGGAAGTGGAATTTTTGCCCTTTCCCTGCTGTTAATGTTTAGTCAATTAGGTGCTTTTCAGTAAAACTGGCGAATTACCGCGAAGAGGACGCTATCTACTAGAGTGAAAAACATACGTCTTCACACTTTACATACATTACGCATTACGGTCAAATAAAGAGCGGACTGCGTAAAATTGCAATTAAACAGTGAGTGACGGCGCTTCACTCTTTAAGTGTACATTGTATGGTATGCAGCATGCAGGCATAATGCATTTCATAAAATTTGGCCACCCAAAAAAAACTTCTGGCGACCCTTAGTTTGCGCACCTCTGGTATAAGACATTAACAAAAACACTTTCTATTTCCTTGTCAATTAAATTAATATAACACATAGGTATCATAGTATATTAATTATTTCTTCATAGTTTTAATCGATTAAACTGTACTCTTTCTATTTAATTGATATCGTTCTATCTTTTTTTAGATAATTTAATGGTGTTTTTTTTTAAGAGCTGCATTCGTTCAGACATTAATAATAAAAATAAATACATTATGGATAAATACGTTATTTATTATTTTGCTAACTATTCACAATTCTGTTTCTCCTTACCATGTAAAAACTGTGAACTTTCAGATAATTAGACAAACGTTCCTGTCTAACATATGAAAGAAAACTAGCTTAAACATACTGTATTTTAAAATTTTTTTGAAAATATTCAGATTTAATACTTTTGAGAAAATATTCCGATTGAATGAAAAATAACAGAGAATCAAAGAACATAACAATGGCATTGTATATGAATACACAGTTTCACACCCCATTGTAGGACAAAATGTTCGTTTTTGTAACGTAACATGTGTAACAGTAAATTTTGTAAGGAATTATATTTATCTGTAACATCAAACTGAAATTTTGCTTATGGAAACAATGCTTAAAAACTAGTGCTAATGAAATTGGAATATCCTTTAAATAAATTATACTCTCATCAGCACCTCTATTCATCTAATTACTTAAAAGTAAGGTTCTTTATCGCTACAATAAATAGAGTTTTTATATATTCCTCAAATTAAAAAAAAGAAAAACTAAGGTAAAAGATTTTTTTTTCAATTTTACTATCTTCTTTTGAAGTCACATGACACTGTAATGCTTTGACACTTCCCCTTAGATAAATTTTAAGAGGAAAATGAAACTAAATAGCAAAAGCCTATTGTTTACATTCCATTTTCTGCTTGGGTTCGCGCCTTAAATAGAGACAAATGATCAAATAAAAGACGAGCCAATGGAATCTCTGCAGAGAATTTTCGCAGGGGAAGCTGGGTAAAAAAAAAAATACTGAAACTATATTTCTTTTTTATTTTGCATTCCCTTTAAACCTTGTTTTCTCTTTATTCTGTCTCTAATGAAGACGACCACTGAAAATGAAAAAAAGAAGACAAATCACTTCGTTGTCACCAGCATGTTGATTTGAAAGGGACTATCATTTATTGAGAAAGTGCAAATAGTATTAGCGATGCTTATTTTAAAATGTTTTATTAATGTCAAATAATTTAAATCTCTTAATCTAGAAAAATATTTAGATCCGTTTTCAGAATAAGGAATTAATTATACATTTTTATACATTACATTTTATACTTTCGTACATTAATTATACATTTAATGCATAATAATTTTTAAACAAAATTATTATGCATTAAATGTATAATTAATGTACGAAAGAAGCGAAATGTGTTAAATTCTATATTTATTCCGTCTAGTGTAAATAAAATTTTCGTTATTAATTTTTATGTATAAGGTAACATTAAGCCTAACTGTCATCTAATTGTTATACTAATGCAATTTTTATTAAAATCAAAATGCATACATATTATCTTGGAATTTAGTAAACATTCTATGAGCTAAGAGCGAGAGAGAGAGAGAGAGAGAGAGAGAGGGAGAGAGAGAGAGAGGGAGAGAGAGAGAGAGAGAGAGAGAGAGAGAGAGAGAGAGAGAGAGAGAGAGAGAGAGAGAGAGAGAGAGAGAGAGAGAGAGAGAGAGAGAGAGAGGGAGAGAGAGAGAGAGAGAGAGCATAAAATGATTTGCTTAAATATTTATAGGAATCAAATATTTTTGAATAAGAAATAGCGGGAAAACATAAAGTAGTTTAAAATATTTGTAAATAAAATGTAATCCTACTCCCTTTAAAAATATTATAGATAGCAAATTTATTAATTTTAAGTAATGACACAAAATTAGAAAAATTCTGAAGCTCGTGATACGTATTTTTTATTTATAAAAGTAAATACATCCATTACTAATTTATTACTCAAATATCAAATTAATGGTGTTGAATAAGGTTTAAAAGAATTTTCATTGATGTAATTAATTGCAGTTATTATTTTCCGATTTTGCTAAACTTATGTGAACAGGAATTATAAAATAATTCAAATAGAATTTATATCATAAATTTATTAGTACTGTTGTACTGGTAAAACCAATAAATATGTCTGTATCATTTTTCATCAATTAATGAAGCTTATATTTTCGAAAAACAGGAGCAAATTTTAGTATTTTAATTTACTCTTATATATTTTTTTATTTCTTTTAGTATTGAATAAAATTTAAAGCTCAAAAGAAGAGAAAAGAGACGGTCAATAGATTTTTTCTTCTACAATTATTCTTTATTAATAATTCAATGTAAAGTTTTTTTCATGCCCGTAATGATGAACATAAATAAACTTAAACTAATTTATTTCTATTATTATTTCTGTTATTTATCAGAATGACCCCCAAAGTGTTAACTTTATATATAATAATATACATAGTTTAAGTTCCAGAAAAAAGGGTTATTTAACAAATTATTATGTTACAATGCATACATACTAAAAATATTTATAAATGCATTCATATAACTAAGCAACAAATATACCCATTTAAATCTCCATTTTGGTTTTTGCAGATATATTTTTCTTTTGAACTGAATATGAGTTATAAACTAGAGAGTACATCTTCTACAATTAATCTACAAATGTAATTAGGTATTTTGTAGAGATAAAAAATAGAGATTGGTCAGAGTGATTGGGAGGGTGACCACATTCTCCCCCACTGGGTTGCTGAAGCTCCACTTATTTGGAAGATGTCCTCTTCAACCTGTGATATTCAAAGTATTTTCGTTGGAGTGGCGTGGATGGGGATAAAAGGGTGCCAGCTCCTTCGTGAATGGGGCTTGAATGTACCACTATGTACGCTTGTAGAGCATATGTATCCTAAAAAGCTGTAGATACAAATTTACTAATCAAAATTCATCAAATCATCCCCTAAGAATCCATTACATCTTTTGAAATTGGATTAAACATTGAACAGTGAAAATTGACAGTAAATTCAGCATGTCATATAAGATTTTCATTGGAGTTGCATATTAAAAGAGGTACAGTAAACAATCTGGATAAGTACCAAAAACACATTATTACACATTTCAGTTTCAAATATTTAGACAAATTTCATTTTTATGCCAGATTTTTCTGTACCAGGAATTCACAATCATCTTCTGCTGTTGTTACTAATGACACTTAGACAAGCTAAGCTCACTATGCCTTGGCTATGTGAATTTAAGTCAATTGGGAGAGTCTTTCGTTTAACCAGAGCACCATGAAGACGAAAGTACGACTTTTGCTCTTCAAATCATCCGATAGGTGGCACCACCAGAGGATCTACTTCCTCAATTTTGGCATTGATCTGAAGGGGGAATAAATTTTTCCAGATGATTGCACCCATGGTATCTGCTCAACGACCGACCACAGGACTTTCGATTCAACAGATTTAACGAGCACGTATATCGCGTGTACTCGGTGGGTGTTTGGCGGCATTGGCAATCGAACCCCACCCTTCCGGATGAAAGGCCGAAACCCTAACCACTAGGGTCATCATCGGCAAATTAAAAAAAAAAATCGGCAGACAATTCGAAGCAGTGAGTTATTAGTCATTACCTTATACATTTTTTCTATTTATAAAAATCAGCTTTTCTTTTATTAAAAAAGTAAAAGATTATATTAAAGAATAACGAAACTTTTAAGAAACACTTATAAAAATCAGAAACTATCACTAAGAAATTAATTTTTGATTAAAATATTTTACACTTTTTTCAAAAAAGCATGCATTTATCATCTCAATAAGTATTTATAAGTATACGCCTTCCTTTCTAATAAAACATTTATCTTTTAATTGAATTAAAACCAAATTCAAAAATAATTATAATTTATTGAACAACTTAAATATTTAACTTAAAAAATATAAATATAATATTAATAAAATCACGCACTGCGTAATTGAAATTTACATTTGACATTGAATGTTCTATTTTGGCGTAAAAAACAAATAATTAAATTTTTCAAACTTTAAAACTCTCGAGTATTTTTAAACAATCAATAAAAAATATTATGGATAAAAAAGGAAAATATTCATAATTGTGATGAAAAATGACACATTTCTCAACTGTCGGTTTACAGATAAAACAAAATTCCTTAGGCGAAGCAATTTATGCAAATTTAAGTTAATCTTAGAGATAAAATGACATTTTAAAAATAAAAAATGTGTTTCGAAAATAAGATAAGGGTAGGGAAATAAATCACAAAAGTGAATAATTTATTAATTTTTATTTCTAAATAAAGTGAAGTGAAAAATGATTATTTTGGGAAGAAAATTGAAAAGCTTTAATCATATGTAAATATAAATTATAATATAAAATAATCACATTAATTATTTGTATGATTGTAAATTATGGTACCATTTAATTAGTGTTTATTGTCAAGTAAAATCATATAAAATGATGCATTTATATCTTATTAAAAAAATCTTTAGTATAAAAATATTATAATTATTTTTATAATAAAGATTCAGTAAGATGTATTATATATTAAATTATTATAAAAATATAATAAATATTTGTAATGTCAAAAATATTATACACGAAATACTTTCTCTCTGTTACACTAATTTAAGCAACATTTGAGAAATAAGTTAAAAATATTTTTCAACAAATTTTCGGGTTTTACTCGCCAAATAATTCTAAGAATATTATGAAGTAAATTTTCTATAAAAATGAATGGATAAATAAAAAATAATTTTTATTCATTTGAAGTTAGCTAAGTACTAAGTTATTGTTTAATTCTAATATAAATCTAACGAGGCACTTGTTAGTATTAAATGATTAACTAATTTCAATAAACAAAATCTTAGCTTGATTCTTTGTCAAAATATATCCCAGGATAATTGGTTTCATTGTTTGGCGAGAACTATAACAATTGCGGAGATATATGGTGGATAATTGGCAAATATCAAGAATCGCTTATACAAAGTAAGTACTGTTCTTTACTGATTTCGGAGAAATTGTTATGAGTGTGCATATCAACTGAAAGAAGTAAAATCTCTGATGAAAATGGCTAATATATGTATTCAGTACATTTTTTGTTGTATATCAAATTCAAATAAAAAGGAATCTTTTATCCACTTCAATAAAAAATATAGTGTGCAATTATTTTTACCTGTTAAAATAGAATTATGTGCATAATATAATATATATTTTATCATGTTGTTATATGCTTCATGTACCAACATTACTATATATATATATATATATATATATATATATATATATATATATATATATATATATAATTTATGTGTTAGTATCTTTATAATTATAATGAAAAATAGCTTTTTAATTAAAATGACTAATATTTATGTGGGCATAAATTATTTTAGAATAATCTCCACAAAGTTTTTTAACGCACTATATGCTTCAAAAATTCAAATTACAAAAACAATTAAAACTATAATGAGTAATCTTGATAATGATGAAAATACATAAAATGTATAAAATATTTATCGATAAGTAAACATATAATTTAAATATTTTCCTGGGTATTTTTAATGCCAAAGTGTCCTTTGCTAAAAATTATAACTTAATGACCTTATTGTTGAAATTGATTTAATAATAATATTTAGCGATTAGGTTTTTACGTCTATTTGTATGAAAAATTATTACGTATAAAATACGATTATGTTTTAGTATATAGCTTGGATTATTCACTAAAATATAGTTTGAATATTTCATTAAATCTGTATTAAACACGTAATATTTAAATTATATATCTTAAGCAATGCATGGATATTTTTTATGCTGTGCATTGTGCATTATTGTTTCTATTATCAATAAAATTGATGTTATAATTCATATGAGTCATATATTCATAATTTAAGTAATAGAACAAATTACCCATCAAGGAAAAGTTTAAATTGCATGAAAAATGGATAAGTTTATAGAACTATATCACTTTCCCGACGTTAAAGTCTTTTGAATATATTCACATCATTATTTAAAACCAATCAATGATTTAAGGAAAAAAAAACAAAAGCAGATATCACTATAAAGATAATTTTTAAGATTTAACTAATTGAGTAATTAATATCTTTGAGAAATGCATTCCTTATATATTATGCAATTAAATATTACTGAAAAAATACCAGTCTCAATAAAACTCAACTATTTTGCTGTGTTATAACACGAAAGTTAGAAAACTATGTTATGATCTTTGTAGCAAAAGTTTTGGAAACATATAGTCACAAAAGTATCCGTAAAATAATTAATTCATCTCTGTTTCAACAGTTTTTCAATAGTCAAAAATCCAGAAAATTCAAACAAGTTTAATTACCGTGTATAGCTTAGAGTGAATAGCAGTTACATTAGTAACAATTATTTAAATTAAGGAAACTATTTCTATACAAATAATTAAGATTAAATGTGAAATTATTTAGAACAATTTAGCTTCGCTTGACAATAGTAGACTAATGAGTAATGATGACTTGCTAGGGGTTAAAAAGTTGATTTTTCTATAGCTGCGCAAGACGAAAACCACCATATTCATTATTGTTATTGAGGAAACGTAAAATATAATGTAAACAAGAAAATTTTCAGTATTTTTGCATTGCCATCGAATGAAATGAGAATAAGTATGAGAATTAGTATATGAAGTGGTTGAGACAACGGTTAGTCGAGAATAGGAATATCGGTCGTTATAAAAGCAGCTCCACCGCACACATTCATCAATCATATTCCGTACAGTAGCGAAGAGAAATGAGCATGTCAAAGGAGCTCGAGCGGTTTGCTTTACGACTTCAAAGTGGATTTATCAGTTACTGCAACAAGTCGTCGAATATGTCAAAAGCTTGGGGACAATACTGTGAATAAACGTATGGCAAGGTATTTGTTTCACAAATTCAGGTTGAAGAGATTTGTCCCTCTGTGATGAAGGTGGTGCCTACTGGACTAGTCGTCAAGTGGTTCACTATGAGCTGCTACTAAAAGCCAAATGGTCACTGCCAATCTGTGCTCGCAGCAAATGGAAAGTATACAACAGCCATTGTAACAGAAGAGGCCAGCAATGGTTATTTGCTGGTGTGTACTGTCCGTCTTGGCCGATAACGCGAGGCCTCAAGTCGCACGTGTGGCCAGGAACACCATACAACGACTTGGTTGGGAGACTGCTTACCATCCTCCTTACTTCTTCTTGGGAAATACTTCACAGACCTATGCCAATCACTCACGGGCTTCTTTGATTCGAAAATCCCCGAGTTTTACCGCAAGGGTATTGCATAGCTGGAGACACATTAGCAGAAGTGCTGGATAACGATGATGATTATTTTGAGGACTAACAATAGGCTACACATTTTGTAGATCATATTCTTGTGAGTCAGTCAAAACGGCAAGAACTTTCTTGTTTATTTTGTAGTTCTTGGTCGAAGTGCTTACCAAATGAAATTAAATCTCTTAGAATAGCACTTTAAGTCTAGGATTGCTTGGCGTGGTCATAGATTCTAAACTTCGAAATTCCACATTTGAAATACTATGACATGATAATTGGGTTTCTAAAATACCAATTGCCATCAATTTCTGACATTTGTTGTTGCTTAAGTTTTGAAAAACAATTAGTAGATTGGAATTAGAAAAAAAAAAACCTTTTCTCATTATTGGAATATTGAAATCTCCTTCAAGCACAATTTATAATATTGTAATAAGTATTCAAAGATTTTGAGGCTTTCAGTAGTTATGGGTTCTGTTTCTCCCTTCATCTTTACTAATGTCAGTAGTGATTTATAATTTACACAAAATTGTTGGTCCAGTCGGATTAACCCTCATGGATAAAATATGTTGGATCGTATTATAAGCAATAAATCACCTCTTCCAATGCTAGAAACTACTTCTTTCCTTCGAAAGACTGGTTTTGGAATGAAAATACTGAGGAAAAAATTGAAGAATATAATCCAAAAGTTTTCATACCGGTCAATACTTATTCGAAAATACGGATTTCTCTCTTTCAAAGTATTTTGCAGTCTTATCAGTATTACTTATAATATTTTGAATCTTTTTAAGCCATTCGTTTGAATGAAGTTACATTTGCACTGTCTTTTAAGATGCCTGGGTAAGAGCATTTCACAAAAGGAAACCCAACTTTTAAATCATCATTGATCAATAGCGTTTCTTTTTCCTCAGTTAACATTCATTTCACATTTAATCGAAGAAAAAGATGCAACATTATTTTGTCTACAATACTAAAAGCAGTTCATTGCAGAATGAATAATGAAAAATAAAAAATAAAATCTAAATATTTTGAATCTATAAAATTCTCTTTTACAAAACCCTTTCTATGAAATCTTAGTCATAGTAAAGCAACGTTAATGATGAACAAATTTGAAAGAACATGTTATGAAATGAAAATAATAATTTTTTAAAAAATCTTTGCGCAAATATATAAAAAAATTTTGATCAAAAAATATTATGTGTAAAATCAATATATAATTTCTAGTAATCACAGTGCTACAGAATTTGTTCTTTAATGCTTCTTTTAAGAGGGTATGTTTTATACTAAACTTTCTTTCTTTGAAAAGAAAACAAATTTCATGATGCTTAAGCATTTTACTCATAATAATTTTGTTACGATTTTATGTAGATATGAGTTAGTATTAAATTTGAATATATGTAAAATGAAATACAAGGTAAATAAGAAAATTTTTACTTTGTTAATGACCCAAAGAAACATAACTTACAAAATGTGCAGCCTATTGTTTGTTCTCTCAGTAATCACCATCATCATCTTCCAACTTGTCACCAGTGCTACAATCTTCTTGCAGTAAAACTCGGAGGTTTTGGATAGAAAGAAGTCATTGTGTATTTGGCGCAAGTCTGCTTCATTAGTGAAAAATTTTCAACTGACATGATTTTCTAAGGAATGAAAGAGGTAGTAGTTTGTGCAAGGTTAGGTGAGTGAGGAGAATAATACGCAGTCTCCCAATCAAGTTGATTTATGGTATTCATGGCCACTCACGAGACATACGGCCTCTTAGTATTAGTCAAGAACAGTACACCCTTATTATTATTAACCAGTGCTAACCTCTTCTATTGAAATGCTTGTTGCACACGTTCCAATTGCTACGTGTATAAGTTTGCAGTGACCATTTGGTGGTTGGTAGCAGATCATACTGAGCCACTTGACGAGTAGACCACCGAACTCCAGCCTCATCACTGAAGGACAAATCTAGAGACCTATATTTGTGAAACTAATACCTTGCTATATGTTCATTGATAACAGAATCCCCAAGCGCCTGACATTTTCGGTGACTTGATGCAGTTACTGATAATCCAATTCTGAAGTGGTGAGGCAAACAATACTGAAGAGTTTCTTCATTATGTCGATTTCTCTTCTCTACTGTATGATTTACTATTCATAGACCTGCTTTTATAATGACTAATATTTCTACTTTTGACTGACCGATATTTCAATCACGTCATACATTGATTTGCATACTTATTCTCATTTCATTCAATGGAAAAATAAAAATGTCAAGAATTCTCTTGTTTACTTTATAATCATTTGTTATCTTACAAAATACACCTCAAAAATCCCAATAATTTCATTTATCATGCATGACATTTTAACATGTGATACCATTTATGTTTTAGATACTTATTTCAGTATTTCTCTGCAGTATTTTAAATACGGAATTTAATATTAATAAATTCTAAACTGATGGCTGATTGTGGTAATGCCTAAGTTTACACTTCAGCAGCTCTTTTTGTTTTTAATTTTTAATTGTGATACTTAAATTTTGTGTTAGAGTTTAAAATTACAATGTTGCACGGTGAATTAACTATAATTCAGAATATTTTATATTGATAATTTTTTATTGCTTAAATGTAATTGTCAACCATGCAATTTTTAATAACAAATTTAAGTCTGTAAAATTCATGATTACATTTCTAAACTTGACAACAAAAGTGTTGTCAGGTGATTGCTGAAATTTCCTAATGATAGTGATAATTTGATATTTTTATCAATAATTTCTTAGAAAAGTTTGCTATTTTAGCGTGATTTGTACTGTTAACAGATAATTGAGAAAACTCTGTTAAAAAATGAAACTGATATATAAATATTTTCATGCTATTGTTTTCCATAACTTCCGTTGGGAATCATGAAGACAAGAATGCTTCAATGAATTTAATTTTTTATGCAACAATAAAGCACTATCCGTAGTCTGTAGAATGGTGTAAAAAGTGGTATAAAGTATACAATTGTGGTTGATGTTAGGTCCAGGACAAATTCCGTGAAGGTTTTCAAAAATCGAATCATGAGCCACAAAATATAGTTGCTGTGAGTACACTGATAAGAAAAGATTAACATGTTACATATTGTGGGATTAGAGTATCTACGGGTATAAATATTACTAGCATCAATAAGGTATAATATGAATATTTCACCGCAGAAAGGATATTTCCACGTGTGATCATCCCGCATAACTTGACACGCACTCAAGAAAAGGCTCGTCTCAATGGGTGGAATGGAAATATTGAAAAATACATTCAAGGCATATCAAAAGATATTGAGCTATAGAGATTTTGCATATAAGACAGAAGATAACTACTTCGAATAAAAAGAAAAGAAATTAAAATTAAAAGTATAAGCAAATACTATGCATGCTCTCTCTTATATATATATAAATTCTTTCATAATAATTGTACATTTTTTAGATTATGATTTTAAATAATAAATATTTTTCAGCCAAATACTTTATTGATCGTATTATTTTAAATATTTAATACCAGTTATAAAGAGATTCAGGAGACTGGTCTACTTGTAAAAATTTAACAGAAAATATAAAAAATCGATAAAAATCAACAGAATTGCAAATATTTTTATGGTTTTAGCAACTTTGAATAAAATACAAAAAAGGGCAAATACAATAAAAAATTAAATAGAGATCAATAAGAGATTAAATAGGGAACAATAAAAGATTAAATAGAGATCAATTAAAGATTAAATAGGGAAAAATAAAAGATTAAATAGAGAAGAATAAACAGAGAACAATAAAAGATTAAATATAATATAGAGAACACACACACATTTTGAGCTTTTATATAATACTTCATACAATTTAACTCGATTTTCTAGATTACAGAATTTAGTTGTATTTAGTTAATTTTAAAAATAATTTTAATGATATATCCAAATTTTATTTAAAACTTAATTTTAACATGGGTATTCACAAAATTGCTAATTCATTTATGTAACGAATTGAATTAAAAGTATACGTTTGATTTCATTGAATCGATGCTTCTTTTAATTCCCGAGTTTTATTTATTTTTCTTATAGAAAATGCAAATTTTAATTTTCAAATCAATTAGCAGCTTCTAATTTTTATTTGTAGTGTGCTTAATAAGTTAAATTAGCTATTATTTAATTAGCACTTTATTTATGTTTTTGGTGTTGTTGTCGTGTGCCAGCTAGGCTGGCAATATGGGGTGCGCTGCTCCACTTTCCTAACTGAACCATATTTTGGTGTGAAGTCCGACATCCTCAGTATACACATGCCATAAGGACCCGTTTATAGGGTAGATACCCATTTTTTATATTTTTGCAACAATCAAATTAAGTATTACTCAAAATTAAAATTTTTGTTTTCGTCAGAAAACATTCTTCAGATTAGAATTTTCAGTCCTCTTGGACTGTAACAATTTATTTATTCTTTATCGACAGTATTAAGAAAATTCATTTGGGATAAATAACTATTTATGTGACTTTATTAAATTTGATTTTAATCAAGATTTTTGAGATTTAAATAGACAATATAATTCGTTAAATATTTCAAACATAAACACTGATTTAATCATGTTATCAATATTAATACTTTGATTTTAAATATGCTCTAATTCTGGTGTTGAACTGCATTGGGTTAAAAATAAATTGTCTTAAATTATTATAAATTCAAAAACATATTATGTTTTTGGATTTATAATAATTTTTATTCCTTGAAGATTTTAGTTTTAATTACAATAATTTATTAAGTTACTATTCAGAAATTGCATACACTTTTTATGAATATTTATGATTATTAAAAATAAATGTTCACCGATGTATTATTTTTAATAGTATTACTGAAAAAATACTTTTTGGTGAAAGTATCTTTTTAGGTAATACTGTTAAATATATTTATCATTTTTAGAACATTAATTGTTGCAAAACAGTATCAAATTCATAATATTTTCAGAGATTGGTAATTTTTACTCAACAAAAATTTTTATTCACTTAAGACTATTATCAAGACACAATGATTCCAGTATTATAAATTTCAATTGAAAATAAATTATCATTAAAGAATATTTGCTGTTGTTCTCGTGCGTCAGCTAGGCTGGCAAATTGGGGTGTGCTGCTTCACTTTTCTAACTGCACCGTATTTGGTGTGGAGTCCGACTTCTTTAGTACACACACATGGCATAGGGATCCATTTTTAGGGTAGGCAACCATTCACAACCCATTCGTACAAGGAAAGGACAAAGACAGGATAAATAGATAGAGAAAGTACATCCATGCCCGAACCGGGATTTGAACCCAGGACTTCCCTACCCGCAATCAAGCACGCTGACCACTAGACAAGTTGGGCGGAAGCAATTCATTTATAAATAAAATAAATGAAATCTAACATTTTAAATTATTCAATTTATGAGTGTGTTTATGCAATAGATTAAAAAATGAGCTATCGTTTTAATTTTAAATACTTTATGATAACATTAATTTAAAAGAAATTTTATTATAATATTAGTAGTGTTGCTTGTTGTATATTATTTTTAAAATAACAATTCTTTCATTATTTCATGGAACAGAAAAGAAAATCTCATTTCATTTCGCCTATGGTGTTAAATTCTAAAATATTCCTAACTTAAACATCTAAACAGGGAAAAATCAGCAACACACACATACAGAGACAGAGGGGAGGAAATATCAAAGAGCACAAATAAATTCTAAAATGGAGCCCGCGGGATTCTTCGTGGCCCTGAATGATCGCAGGACGTAAAATCCGATGGCAGAAACATCCGTTGTGGAAAAGCAAGAGAGACGCAAAACGGCTCTAAAAGTTAATCCTAGTTTCTTTTTGTGGCTCGCTGCAGTACATCTTATACCAGGAGATCATTAAAAGGAAGCAGCCGGTGATTATACAGAGGCACTCATTTCCGCGTTTGTGTAACCGAGAAAGGCGATTGGCGACAATGATACCGAAAAATAGAATCTCACATGATTACGCTGCCGGATTTTCCGTAACTGTTTAGATAAAAGACTCGCTAACGTTACAGGATTAAGAGAAAACTTAGCTTAGGGATTTAAAACCTGTTTTGTTGCTGGTTTCATGCTATTAACTAATTATCTTCTCTGTGTACTCAGTTTTAATATTTTATGTAAGCAAATTTTGCCCGCTAAATTTTATCCTCAATTATTGTGAATATGAAAATTTTACAATGCACAAATGGTAAAAAATACAGTACCAAATATGATCAAAGTATCTATTTTTCAATCGTTTTCTGAATAATAATCACATAATGTCCTTTTGTAATGATTTTTTAGTCCTTTTACACAGATCCTTTTGTAAGGATTTGTTAGTACTTTTGCAAGGATCCTTTTGTAAGGATATTTTAGTCCTTTTGCAAGGATCGTTTTGTAAGGATTTTTTAGTCCTTTTTCAGAAAAAATGTTTTATAACTGCCTATAATTAGCTATCAATAATGAATGGTAAAACTTATTGTAAGTTTTTCTTTTATGTCCACTTTAAGAAGCGGGAAGTTAAATAAAAAAAAATCTTTCATTTTCTTATACAGGATTTTTTTTTGTTTTATTCCGCATTCCTCACCAAATTGACATTTTTGGCAACAATTCTTGGTGTATGGATAGAAAATATCTTAATATCTTATAACTGTGAATTGCTTTTCTAAAATTAAACTTTGGTGTCAAAGATATATTTTGAACATTTAAAAAATTGAATATTTTTAAAAAGATTGAAATTTTGATTTTAAATTATTGCAATTATAGATGATAAAATTATTTTGCAGACTTATCACATACCTCGAAGAAAATAACCAATTATGACTTAGGGATTGAAACAAAACAAATTTATTCCTTGTCACAGCAAAGAACTAAAACTTTTCTGGAAATAATTATTCTGGAGATTATAGTTAATTCTCCTTTTATCTCTATTATAAAATATCCCGTTTTTTAAGGAAAATTTACTTTGAATTTAAAAAACGGGTAGAATAGAAACCTCTTGTTGGTCACTAACACAGGAAAGTTGTTCATTAATATCAAACGGTGTGGGTAAAAAGAATTATCTCATTACGTCCTGTTATGTAATGATTTTCTTCTTAAAATATGGTTAACAGTTAACAATTTTTAAGGAGATAGCGGAAATGAAATGACAAAATTTCTTTTTAAATAAATATCTTCTACACATGATTTTTATACCTCTAAGCCTACTTAACTACACATAAAATGTACTTCAGGTTACTTCTGCGTTCTGGTGATCAACATTAAAAAAGGTAAGGTTTCCAAAAATAGTTCTTATTATTTCAGAGAGCAAGTTTAACATGTTTACTGGATGTGAAGACCAGATTTCCTCAGCACGTCTGATTGGTAGGAGAGTCCAGTATATATATATATATATATATATATATATATATATATATATATATATATATATATATACATATATATATATATATATATATATATATATATATATATATATATATATATATATATATATATATATATATATACTTACATATATTGAAAGGTAGATGGAAATATAATATTCACTTACTGCTCCTCAAAAGCGACGACTAGGATCAAATCTGGCATTTTCCACAGTTACCAGTGTAATTCAATGGTGAACTCTTAAGGTGGAAAATGCAGAAGCTCTTGCAATTAATCTTCTTAATTATTTCCCAACTCAGTTAAATTTCTTTTGTTACGAGTTAGTATGTTGTTGAGGACTCCAGTTAGAGGTCAGTTAGAAAATAAAAGAATGAATCATTATTAAGAAAGCTAATAAAGAATTGTTTAATCTATTCTAAATAATTTGTTATATCTTTTATGGCACTAACGAGCACGTCTTTACCACTCTTCTTAGGATTTCCACCGATCGATATAAATTATTTGATCACAAATTCAATTAATTGAATAATTTCACTGTTAAAATTCTTAAGGATGGATTTTTGCTTCAGAATGATTTTTGCAGTCTGTTAAAATAGCAGGATAATATAGTTTAGAAAAATGTTTACAAAGTAATTAACCCTGAAAAGTCTGATTTTGAACAATATTCTTAAATTTGAACAATTTTAGCTGATGATGTTTATTTTTTTAAATTTTGTTCAAAAGATCATTATGAAATGCTAACATACATACAACCAATATTAGAAACAAACAAAATACATGTGAGATCTTTTTAAAAGTCCGGTATGAAAATTCAAATGTTATTGTTAAAGAGAGACATTTGATCAAAATTGTTTCACGAGGGTTTGCAATTTATATTTCAGTATAAAAAATGTTTAAGACCGGAATTAATTTTATTGTTTTTCAAAATATTCTCTTTGAAAATCAATATACTTTTGCATATGTTTGAACTAATTCTCAAATCATCTTTTCCATTTCGATTTTGGCGCCGAAAATCTTTGACCACGTATTTTATTTTTTATATGTTAGTGTAAAAAAAAGTTATATCGTGCCAAATCAGGATTATATGGTTGATGACTCATCTATTTTATATTTTGTCAAATAAAAAATTCCTGTGTTTGGGTCGATATCTGGGAACAAAACATGTCATGATAAGGAATGATTCGCTTTTTATTCTGCGTTTTTTGAATTTTGGCTTGTGAAAAGCAAGCCATGAAGAATGCCTGTTAGAACTGATTTTCTGCATTGCTGTAATGTCAATTTTATTACATGATATGTAATACCGAAGAAGTAGACCACTATTTGCTTCTGTGTGATACTTCTACGCCCAACTTTTATTGCATATAGTTCGCCTTTAAATTGGGAAATCCTAACAGTCGATTTCTGTTTCAATGTTGAACTCGCGTGCATAAAGTCATGATTCGTCACCAGCGTAGATGATATGTACAATATTTGATTCATATTGTACACATTATTTCAACATTTTCTTGAAACAATCGTCGCAAGACTTTTTTGGACCAATTGTTAGATTATACAGGACTTGCAGCGGATAAAAATATTTTTACTGTCAAATATTCGTACAATATTTTATTGATGATCATTGTATTAATATCCCAAGAACCCTAAACCTCATGGTATGTTACATGTCCAAATGACAGTATTAGTTTATTCACTTCATCGATATTATCTGACACGATAACCAATTTTGAAAATCTTCACTAAATTCCTAATGAGGAAAATTTTGGTCCCAATTGTGTGT
Source organism: Latrodectus elegans (assembly GCA_030067965.1). Lineage (NCBI taxonomy): Eukaryota > Metazoa > Arthropoda > Arachnida > Araneae > Theridiidae > Latrodectus > Latrodectus elegans. The sequence continues at coordinate 32,345,345 of CM057820.1, read as the reverse complement.
GTGTGTGATTTGTTTCACTAATTTCTCACTGTGCTAAGTGTTAGTGTATTATTGTTGTATAAAACACTAGTTTATTAAGGCGAGATAGTTTTGATAATCCATTCATTCAAAACTATTAATATTCATCGCATAAAAATGTTCCCAATTCAATTTCATTTTCTATGAGGCAGAAATTAGTTAATTCATTATAAATAACACAAATCACACTAAAATGCTAAATCTTTTTTAAAAAGTTGTTGTTAAAACTATCAAACTATCAATTGGAAATATCAGCGGTGACCTAAAAGCACTTACTGTTGCCAAAGCCAGAAATGCAAATACCAGCCAACGTAACTAAGATTTTTTTTATCATTATAGATATAAAGAATTTGAAGTCAAATATATTTTTTAAGCATTTCGAACAAGACATGAAATTTTAAGTATTCACGGGTCTCCAGAATCTGAAGTAGATAATTCAGTTAAATTTTGAATAAAAAATATTTTCTCTACTTTCGAAATTATATTTTGCGTGTTTTTTTCTGAAATAAAATCTTTTACTTTCTTTTCCAGAGGCTTCCGGTGCACTTTATTCTTCTTTTTAGAATTTTTTCCTACATCACTTTGCATCGCGAGATGTGTCATCTATGTGCAACTTCATTTTTACAGCCGAGTTTCATTTTTCCGTTACAGTTACGGTTGCAATTTTTTTTTGCCCCAGGGAATCTTCGCAAGTCGAAAAATCCTCTCAACATCATCATATCTCTAACTTTTACTCGACTTGCGTCTAAAAATGGCGAAAAGGATGTGCACTTTTCCCGTAAAATTTCTGAGTTTCCCTTTTTTTCCCTTGCAAAATATTCCTAGTAAAACTATTTTTATTTTTTTTTTCGCACGAGATTATTGGATAAAGTAATAATTTTTTTATACCAAGTAAAGCTAGAAGTCACAGTTAAAAAATGCTCGTCATTTATGTTTCGAAGTTTGTCATGATCATTTTTATCAAGCGTTAATGCACCCGGAAAAAGATTACGCTTTGTTGTGGTTAAAATAATAAAAAAAATTCATCCTTTTAAAAATGTAAGATGTATATTCTTACTCTGTACTATGCAGGAAAATACAGAATATTTCAAATACACATGTTTTATTTAGTTTATGTGTATATTAATTAATAAAAACTATTATACGAAGAATAAAAATGGTCATTCAAAAATATATAATTGTTCAAAGAAAAATAACCTATCTAAAAGCAGAACCTATAACATACAAACAATACTACAAAATTTGATAATGTTGGATGAAACAATAAAATTTCTTTTATAATTTTTTAAAAATATTTAATATATTAAAATGTCTACATTTTAAACTATACAAGGGTACATAGGTATAGCCCCATCCACCAGGAAAACATTATATTTAGTCAACTATATATCAAATACAGGGTAGTTACTTTAACAAATCATTTATATTTTTTCTTTAATAGTTATTTCTCTGATGTTACCATACAAAATAATAAATATTTAAAATCTTTTTAGTACATAATAGGATTAAATATTTTATAAGTTATAAGATTTTGACTTCTAAAAAATTGCGTCAACGAGCATGACGAAATTTTAATGGAAATTAAACAAGTAATAGTGTAATTTGTCTGACAACAACGACATTAAGTGAGATAAGCCTTTATGCACAATCATTTTTGCAAATAAATTATGCTACAATTATTTAATATTTTTTAAAATAGAACTAATTAGGACAAAAAGCTCTTTTTTCAATAAAAGTAAATTTTTTGTTTCAATTATCATTAAATATACTCTGGAACAAAATAAGAAATGATTTGACGTTAATTTGGCGAAATTCGAGCCCTTATCTTGGTCGATTTGTTTTACACAATCATTATTTTGTTTCCTTCACTGAAATAATGTAAAAGAAATATTTATGAGCTATGTATTACAATTAAATTATTTTCTAAATTGATAATAAGAAAAGAATAAAAACATCTCTTAATTAAACATGATGGTAACACATATCTGAATTTCTTAGGGCTTCGATTTGTAATATCTAAAAGCATTCGATGAATTATTATCTATAGAATTTATATTTTCAATAAAATTGCTAGGAATATGCTTACTTTTATGATTTAAAATTCTAGGAAAATAAAAATATAAATGTTTGCCATTAATGTCTCATAAAACGATTTTATAAACTTAAATTTATCTTTAAAAGCTTTATAAAACCTTTGAATTTAAATAAATGTTTTTTTTATTTAAATTTTTAATGAAAAAGGATTTTGTTTATCTTTTGAAAGCAAAATAATCTTTCACATTTATTTGTAAGCTACCAGTGCCTTTTTTTATGCACAGCACGTATTAACACACCTTTATCAAGCATCATTTGTAAATGGAGGTATGATTCATTGGCGACTGTGAGCTGTCGCCACATTTGGCACATTTGCTTTAAGCCGCTAATGTTTCGCCAATATATCACCAGCACTTTTAAAAGATTTCATTAAGGAAATTTATGAATCATGGTCAAAGTGTATATAGCTTCTTCCCAGGGTTGACGGAATGAAATATCGGTAATTTAATTCAAGAGAACAAACAGGGGAAGAAGAACTTGAGAAAGTAATTTAGTTTTAAGAGTAATCGTGATTTATGATAGGATTAGAACGAAATGGATGGAAGGGAGTTTTCCTTTTTTTTCTGTCGTTAACATTTTAAGTGTTTATTTAAATAGCCCAAATGCACGATCTCTTAATAACTGGCTGAAAAGAAAACGTGCTCGTAACTCCAAGGTAAGGATAAATATCTGCTAAGAGAATTTTGGAGGATGTATTCATTAAACAACATTGAAGATTGGATCTTTTACTAGCTTTATTCATTCCATAAGTATAAAAGATTTTTATGTTTAATAAGGTAAGCAGTGAAAGACGAAGCCATAAATGTCATTTTTTTAAAAGAACAATTATTTGAAAGGCGGAACTCAGAATTATAAAATAGTTCCGTTCGAATAGGCGTGTCAAATCATGCTTCTTTAGTCTGTTACTATGGTAACAATATCATCATCTTTTATACTTTTATTGCTTTCGCTTTTATTTGAGAACTTAATGATAACAAAATCGGGAGAAAATATGAAATAAATTAAGTTTTAACTTTTCGTTTCAATGAATAAAGGATCTTACAGAAAAAAAGTTACAAATATTGAGACATTCTTTTTAAAGATAAAAACACATATAAGAAAGAAAGTTAAGTTATGGACTTGAATGGTTCAAACGGAAAAATTGTATGAAATAAAAATTTTATAAATTAAAAAATTTGTTGTTTTTGTAATTAATTGTTAATACGAGTATGTTCCTAAATACTTATTTTAATGAAATACAGAAATAAATAACTGTAAAATAATGAGTAAATTATTCAGGATAATCCATCATGGCGACAAATATTATTTCCTAAGCCAAGTTATCTAGTTTGCATATCATATAATAGACATTTGTTGAAAATAGAATCATTGATGGAACAACAGTAACGTAATTATATGCTTAAATTAACATAAATTGTTTGTTTTCCTTTAGCTAAAAAAAGTAAATTAATTTAATAGTACTATTAACAAATCGCAAGTTGATTGAAAAACTATAATATAAATAAACAAAAGGGATTAAATATTATTACAGTTATATAAAGTAACATTACATGTAATTTATCTATATTTTTCAATTTTTAAGGAATTAAGACATTAAAATATTCAACAAATTAGTCAATAGAAGTAACTTTTGAGCTTTAAAAAGATACGAAAGCCATTAACGCTTATATTATCTAATTAAAACATGGGGAAAACTTAGTTCCAGATTTTAATGGTGCAGGTTATTTAATTTTCAAATAAGTTATGTAAAAATATTATCAACGAAAAATATTTTAATTTTACTAAACATTTTTATTAGAAACATTTTACAAATATTTTAAAAATACAATTTTAACATCAGAATTATAATATTCAAACATAAAATATTAATGGTGACAAAAATAGTTTCTCTTTTTCGAAACTTTGTAAAAAAAGTAGCAGGACAGCATTATAATGAATGAAAAAAAATAGTGATTTTGATAAGAAATATTCTTCCCATTGGCTTTTATAACTTCAAGTATCCTATTTGGAAGTGAATTGTATAGAGATTGAATTTCTGTTTGACAAAAATTGTCCCACGAGTCATTTAATGCTTCTCGAAGCTGAGTTAACGAATCAAATTGCCTTCCATCAGCTTAAATTCGATGAACTAGCATTACCCAGATGTTTTCCACTATATTAAGGTCAGGATTTTTGAAAAACCATGGTAAAACATTTACATTATTTGTTAGAAACCACACAATGTTTGATTCCAGTAGCGATGTGAATGGAAGATCCGTCTTGCTGAAATTTCCACTTTTCATCCCCCAAGCCAAAGCTATGAGGAAGAAGTTTGGAATTCAGCACTTGAATACAGTCTGTATATTTTTGCCTACCATTTAAGAAAACCAGACTTGTCCTTCCGTATCCAAAATCCAACCAAACCATTAAACTCTCTTCTCCCATTTGCCGTGTTGAATAGTTTTCGTCTTCATTCCCCAAACAATGTTAGTAGTGCTGATATCCGTCTGGACTGTGCAAGTTAAATTTCCTTTCATCGTAAAATATCACAGAAGTCCATTCTGTTGTCCAAGATATGTACCCTTTAGTCCATGCTAGACGGTTATCAATGTGAGCTTGTGTTCACTTAGGATGATGCTTCCGTTTTTCAAAAGTGAATTTTTGAGATCTTTTAATACAGTTGTATACTTTTTTTTTTCATCATATGATTAAGTCTTGCTTGATTTCTTGTCTTTGAAACACTTCCTTTGTTCTTCTTAAGCACACGTGCAAGTTCTCTTTCTTCACGTAGTGTTAATTTTTTCGGCCTACCAGTCTTCTTTTTATCTCCATTTTTATAAGGATTTCTGATAAAGTTTGAAACTGTATTGGAGCTCACCTGCAGCAATCGGGAAATCTCTCTGACAACTTTACCATCATTTTGATATGCAGAAATTTGGCCTTTTTGAAAATCGGTCAAAGGTATTCCTTTAGGCATTTCTGAGAAGGGAGAAACATTTAAATAAATTAGATTTTTTGACATAAAAGGATAAAACAAACTACAAAATTAATAATTAACTAAAGAACAACTTACTAAATTAAATATATTAGCAAGTGTCTTTCTACTTTTTTACGCATCATATATACTAATTTCAATATTTTATATATATATATATATATATATATATATATATATATATATATATATATATATATATATATATATATATATATATATATATATATATATATATATATATATATATATATATATATATATATATATATATATATATATATATATATATACATTCATTTATTTTTATATTTGTCTTTGATTTTATTCCAATTAAAGAATTTCATACATTTACATAATATTGTATTAATAGCAATAAACACCCTAACATAAATTAAAGAATTTTCCAAATAATGTTAGGGTTCATAGCCGGCAAATGACCAGAAATACAGTTTTTTTTTGAGATTTGAGAGATTTCTGTAGGGATAAAAAAAATCATCAATATCCAATTAAGTTCATTAAGTTGTTCAATAAAGGGTAATAAATGTTTTCTGTGAACACCCTGACTGCTTTGAGTATCTAAGTCAACTTTGTCATTTAACACGTTGAATGTTGATTATGTACAAAGAGATGTTTGTACAATAAATTTGAATTTGGGCCTCATTTAATTGACAAGCCACCATTTGTTATGTTTGATTAACATGGCTCCTTTTAACGTAATAACATAAAGCTAAAATCGATCTGATGAGCATGTGTTTTGGGCTAATTGTTTTCCAATCTCTGATTATATGTATATAAAGCAATGAATAAATACAGAATATAGTATGGCAAGATAAAAGAGCAAAAAAAAAAATCTTATAAATTGTGTCTAAAATATAGGCGCAGATTACTATAGTGAAATTCCATTGTAAGCATTATTAAGGAAATTGAACTGTACAATGTTGCCAAAAATATAATATTGGCTTAATATATTGGCAATGTGCACCGAGAAGATTTAAGTTGGAAATCTAATAACGTTCTAAGCCATCGTATCATTTGTAGGATGAATATGATGTTGCATAAAACAACAGTTTTTTTAAAGTAGTGCGTCAGAACTTTACACCAACCATCATGATGTTATAGGAAAGAGAATAATTTTACGAAAATATGAAGTCAAGCCAAACAGATGACTTTCTGATCTGTTTATTAAATCATCAATATCACAGCTTCTAATTGTTTTGTGCAAAAACGTTTAGAAGCAAAAGATAGCTTGGGGACATATTATATAATATTCTCAAGCTATCTATATTATACAATGTTGCAATCGATTTGTGTTAGTTAGTATGGATATTAATTTTAATATTATAAACGGGTTACCTTTGTTGCTATTTATTATGGATTTTACCAAATTTTCAGTCAGATCTAGGCACAAATATGACTCTTAATTCTATACAAGTAGTATATACCATTAACGAGAGCATGAGAGTTATATATATATATATATATATATATATATATATATATATATATATATATATATATATATATATATATATATATATATATATATATATATATATATATATATATATATATATATATATATATATATATATATATATATAAGGATCATAACTAAGTATCAGACTTTTCAAATTTTTCAAATATGTATTAATGCATCCTAGATTTAGATTCTTTTTGATGGATATCTTTTGTACAAGAAAATACTGAACTTTTAATTTTCAAGCATGAACATAAAGAGTGGATGTATGAACATCTCTTGTAAATAAGTTTCTTTTTAATTAAATAGAAGCAATGGAGGGGCAAAAACCCAATAATTAATGGATCCTGTATAGGGTCCCTTCTCACTGCAAAATGCTATTTTCTCTGTACATGGTTGATGTTTGATTACACCTGAAACAATGATTGGTTTCAATAAGGAAATAATCGAAATAACTCGTTGGAAACAATGTTCTTCAGCTGAACACTTAAACATACTCGAATGACAATCGTTTTATTTCACGAAGCATTTTAAAATTGATCACGTAAAAGAGATCATGCGATTAAATATCTTAAAAATTTCAAAACTGTTTTTCGTATAGCTTAACTCTGTATATGGAAGTTAAATTTTCCATTACTACGTTGCAACTACGATAAACAAATGGGTATTAATAGCTTATTTATAAAATTTATATCGGATGCTACCACCATTTGAGTAATAGTATGTGTATACTATGACATAATTTAAATATTTATTATGCATATCCATAAGCAATATGATGTCCGTTGTAAAAATTAAGGAAACCCAGAAGATGTAGGGTACATCTAATGAGTCAATAGGAATGCAGGCCTAGAAAAGCTTCCTCCTTGCACTTGTAGCATTGGTATAAGTTAATAGACGAACTTGAATTTGAAATCTATTCACAGGATAGCTTCGGCTGTGCGATAATAACCTTACTGCTAAATCATAAATGTAAACACGAAAAATCAGATTTGAGTTTTAGCTTATGTTAATAGATAAAAAAGAAAAGAAATAAGTTGGGTAATGCTTTGAGATTAAATGTTACATGTTTCAGTATAGTATATTTCTCTATTTCTCAGTTACTGAACGATTTTCATTCACATAATTTAACCAGCCACCCACCCACCCACTCGCATGCGGACGAACGCACACACACACACACACACACACACACACACACACACACACACACACACACACACACACACACACACACACACACACACACACACACACACAAACCACACACACACGCACACACACACACACACACACACACATCTGCTTCCATTTCACTGGTCTCTTAAATTTGTCTTCTTGAAGAACTTTTTCTAATTTTTTAAAAATCTTTTTTGATTTGCACTTTTTTTCATATTTTCATTTATTTCATTACAATATTTTTAAATGAATTTATGCTATTAATTACTTAATTTTTAATTTAATCAAAAACTATAGGTTTCCTAATTTCTGCTTTGGACATTAATTACCTCAAACTAGTACAAATCATTTATAAATTATATATTTTCTAAAGTTGAACTAAATTATCTAAGTAACCTTCACTGTATTGAAGTGATTTTCTATTTTTCATCGGGTGTTAACAATAAAGTAAATCGCAGTTCATTGAAATATATGCAATTAAAATATTCATATTTCCTGCGAACTCAAGTAAAACATCAATTTACATAATTCAAAATGAAGTCCTACACCTTCACCAGCGAGTACACATTTATACTGTCGTGAAAGCTAAAAGTCACTTTTAATCAACTTACTGATCCTTAGAATTTCGCGAAACAAGAAAATCAAGCACAGCATCTCTTTTAATATTCTTCGAAAGCAATAAATGTTCAAGCGGAGCTTAATAAATGAAGAAAGATATTTTGGTATTAAATCTTTTCTGTAACCTGATACGCATTATATTCTTCTTGAGATATATATATGAAACATCCCACAAAGCGAAATTCGAACACTTTTAGAAAGAGAAAGAAGAAATTTATCTTGACAGTGTTTCCTCCAATAAAAAAAAAAATTGTACAGAAATATCAGAAGACTTCATTTCAGTTTTAAATTTAGTCTTTATAAGTTTTTGCTGCATACTTGTATTTTTGATGTCGGAAGTTTAATATCAGTTCAGAAATTCTTATCATATTTCAATTCGGAAGGAAAATATATTTTATGAAATTTCTGGAATCAAACTTTAAGCTAAGTTTTAACTTGGTATCTGGGTATTTATATGAAATCTCTCTCTCTCTCTTTATTTTTAAAGCAATTTAAAAATAAATTATTAATTTGTAACAATTTTAGAAATTGATGTGTGTGTGTTATAAGTATAAAATATTATATAATAATAATAATGTATATAAAAATAGTATTATATACTATTTAATAATAAAAAATCATTATAATAATATACTTGTTATTTTATTAAAAATTACATTAATAAAAATTATATTAGTTAATAATATAATTTTAATTACATTATTAATAAGAAATATAAATCTATTTTTTTTATTAAAGATATATTAATATATGAAAATATATATTAATATTATATTAACATTGTTTTTAATAATTATAATTAAATGTAGTATTAATTTTTAAAAATTTTATAGCATTTGGTACATTAAATTTTTAAGAAATTAATATTTACTAATATATATAGAAAGTATTTAAGCATTGGATTTTAATATTCATTTTCCTTCCACATATTAATAAAAACATAACATATTAGAAGCATGTTTATTTTAATAATAAGTATGATACACACACGCATGCATGTATGCACAATTATCTAAAAATTGATAAAACTTTATAAATTCATAACAATTTTCAAATTATTAATTGATTTTCAATGAATATTTAAATATGATAAAATTTTTAGCAAAACATAATTGAACAAATCACGTTACTTCTCCTTTTCAAAATAACTCATTCATCTTTATTAAACAAAACAGCGTGTAAAAGGAATAATGATTGGTAATACTATCAATATAAATTATTTTTTTGGTTAGAATAAGTTTTAATTTTTCAAAGTTTAATGTCAAATTTTAATTTATTTATTATAAACACATTGAATTTATAGTTTAATTAAATTTCCTACCTACAAATATACGTGATATTGTTTTATCATTATAATAGTCTACATTATCATATATAATTGACATAATAGTTCCTTAAGACTAATATATCTTAACTATGATAGAATTATTATAATAAATAAAAATTACTTTTCAATTCCTTTTATAAATATTAATATTTTTTTAGTTTCTATTCTATATAACTTGATGAAGGGAATTTGATTAATATATTTTATTGATGATCAATAAAAAATGTGCTACTATATTATAGTAAAATAATTAATATTTTAATAACTATTTTGCCTTTGATTTGTAATTTGCTAAAGACCAGCGCAACAATCAAATACTAAGTATTGAGAAGAACAATATTTAAAAGTAATGCTTTTATAGTTTTGGTGAGAAACAGTTATTGAAAGATAATACAAACTTTAATAGATACATTTAATCAATATCAAGAATTCAAGCATACATATTAAATTTTCAAAGTGTTCTCGATTCTTTTAAAAGTTAAAGGGATTAAAAATTAATAATGATTTTTTGAACAGTAAATCCTGAACAGATTTTCACCCCTACATTTGATTAGATGTTGAGCAGAAAAAATTCCTTGAGAACACTGACAGTTCTTAAAACAAAAGACATCTGTTCAGTCAATTTCATCACTTCAATATTCTTAATGCTATTTTATCTAATTTTTTTCCCCTTCAATTAATATCTCCCAATATCCAATTTCAATTACGTGCCTCCATGCACCAGGCTGTTCAGGAGTTCCTCAGAGTTACCGCTACTCGATTAAAACTCCCTCACCTCTTGTTGTCACCACCCGACTTAGTTTCCTCTTTAAGCTCCATTTCGTAAATTACCCCCCAACCAAATGCGGAACCACTATTTCCCTAATTACTCGGTCGGCCGAACAAACATCCCCTCCCGAGTCCCCCTGGATAGAACCTGGCAGCCTCCCACCTTTCACAGCTCCACCCCCACCACCGTCTCTATTCTTCGAGCAAGGATATCCGCCTTAGACCTAATTAATGACAGCAGGTCTGAAGCCATAGAAAAGACTTGCGAGGGTGACTTTGAGACTTTTAATGAAAAGCCATTGTTATAGTCGGAGTTTGAAATATAAATTGTTATAAGGAACGAATTCTGTTCGATCGAACTTTGGATTAGGGTCTGCAGGCAGGTGAAATTTGAGTAAAGGAATCAGTGATTTGAAGGTTGGGGCCTCATGAATAGAACTCCAAGGGAAATTATTTATTCCTTAATTAATGAAGTTTTTCTTGCCTAGCTATATTCATATTTTATTAAATTTAAGCAAAATATTAGTTATTATGTGTTATTTATTATTATTTTTCATATTAACACTCCTTAAGAGGTATTAATTTCAAAATTATGTAATTTAAGGAGTCATTAAAATGATTCTTTAGGAGTAATTTATGCGCTTAAAATGTATTATCTAATAGCCTCGAGGAAAAATTGCAATAAAAGAGTGTAGAACTAAAGCGGACTAAAACCAGTAAGTAGGATTAAACATAAATAAGTAAACTAGTTTAAATATGAGGAAACTCTCATGCTTAATTTACTTATTCTTGATATTTATGTGCATTTAATAATAAAGGCTTATGATAAATTACCCAATAAAATATAATCATGCAAAAAATATTTGATTAAAAAAAATTGAGATGATTATATATACGGGCACAATATATAGAGCCATATTTTTTGATATTAGAATATAAAGTCATACATTCTAAAACTTATTAGAAATTTAAAAAGACGGATGTAAAATATAATTTTATAGTCAAGTCAAAAACGTCCCTTTATGAAGACCACTATCCACGATATACACAGAATCATCAACGATTATCAAGTTTCTGCAATGTTTGTCGCTATTACTTTTCTAAGATTACTATCGAACTTAAGATTACTATCTAAGATTACTTTTCGAATTCCCTCTTTAGGATTGATAAAAATTTTATCTGCTCCTCATGAGGTATTCGTGCAAATTCATAGCATACCACCAAATTAGGCGTATCTCTGACAAATAGTTTATTTTCCACAGTTAATATATCATGCAACCTGGTAGAAACCAAAATGTCACCAGTAATAAAAGGGAAAGTAGTGACTTTAAATTCCTGCAAAGCTATCATAATTGATTTTATAAATAACAACCATGAAAAAGCATTTTAATATGCTGTCTAACGTATTATTTGTTTTAATATTTAATTACAAAATTATTATCTTTATACATCAACAATTATTGAGCAAATTAATATGCTATTCTAAATATTGCTTAAACTGTATTTGTGGAAACTTGATGAGGCCATGCTGATTAGCTTTAATGTTGAGTATATCAGTGGATGCCATATTAAACTCTGATGAATTTTTAATTCAGTGATTATTATTTTCTTATTTCTTAATGGCAACCCAAAATACAGTAATATTAATAAAATACAACTAATGTTAGTCAAATGCAATTTTCGAAATTAAATACAATACTACAAATTATGTATAATATTTCTCTTAATACACAATAAAATAAATATAGTTTTCCTAAATATACATTAATAAAACGAAAAATGACCTAAGCCTTTGTTTCAGACAGTCTTTGAGATGAAGATATCGGATTCATAACAAGAAGCGCCCTACAGGAATTCTGTCCATATTTTCTCTGATATCAGAGAATGGGCAAAAAATTTGGACAAAAATTCCAATACGGTGAAAATACTTCCTAGGTAATGACCAGAAAATAACTTAAAAGAGGCCACTGCAGAACCTTTTGGATATATTGGTAAACTGGCGAGGTAGTTGATTTTCCATTTCTTCGACTGAATTTCACATATTATTTTTAACAGAAGGGGACCGAGTTGTCTATATTTAGTGCCAGAAGCCGAGGCTTCTATAACTAATTTAATACCTAGCACTCGATATATGTTAGACACAAATCTTTCATCCCGCAGCCGCCACCTGATTTGGTAGAGGAGCGATAGAACCATATCTTGATGAAGCGTGAAGTGTTGCCGGCTCTCCATACTTTTCATGGCTGTACAGTACCCCTCGTAGAAGATTTGTTTGGTACTTTATCCTCAATTCCTATACTTCACTTTTCTTTCAATTCCTATTCTATTCCTCAATGTTCCAGTCCTCGAAAGGACGATCTTCGGAAGAACGCTGGTATTCCATCATTGGAATGTCGTCCGACCCAATGGACATGATCCATTTCAGGATCAACCAATTGGGTTGGTTCAAGATGGTACTCAAGTCTTCACTATCGTACACCAATTTAC